>CM029634.1:31650084-32302235 GCA_017311315.1 Dendrocalamus latiflorus
TTCATCTTATGTTTTGTCATTCAATACTATCAGAGCATGGTATGCAACTGTAAGCCTCCTCAAGACGGCCGAATGGGTTGTGGAGATGGCTGCTTGAACAGGATGCTCAACATTGAATGTGTCAAACGTACATGTCCATGCGGGGAGCACTGTTCCAATCAGCAGGTCATTTCTTTATTTTTTTACTTTTTCTTAGTTTTAAATTTTAATGCATGTTTTTCTGTACTACATTTGGGTTTGACCTTATAAAATCTGTGGAACAGTTTCAAAGGCGCAGCTATGCAAAACTTAATTGGTTCCATTCTGGCAAGAAAGGCTATGGATTGCAGTTGCAAGAAGACGTATCTGAAGGACGGTTCCTTATTGAATATGTTGGAGAGGTACCAGTTCAGACTGCCTATTATTCTTTCTTTCCTCCTCTCGGCTCTTGGTGGTGGTTCCACGGGACAGGTTGGATGTGGGTGTTGCGGTGCACTGGTGGCACTTTCTCATGGGAGCGGGTGTTTGGTGTTGCTGATACCATGTTTGTGCTGATCCCACGGATGCGGTTTTTTCCTATTCACATGCAAATTTGATTCTAGTGAAAACTCAAAAGGAACAAAAGGAAGAATAATTCAAACTAATCAATCCTTTCGTGGTACCATTCCATCCATGTATGTGTGTTGTACATGCGAATCATCTATTTTAACACAACTGTAATTCTATTAGCATCTTATTGGTTTTCAAACATACAAATAAATACCACACCACACTTTATAATCCAAATCTACAACCGATTGGGATACAAATCCTCTCTACTTTTCTGTTCCATTAAAAATCCAAAAATGTGTTCATGTATGCAATCTACTCCGTCCCTCATTTCTCTTTTACAATATTGTAAATGATACCTGTCAATGATAATGTCCAATACGTTTGTTGACTTGTTTACTTCATTGTTGTTACAGGCCCTCGATATAACGGCTTATGAATCCCGCCAAAGATATTATGCTTCTAAAGGCCAGAAGCATTTCTATTTCATGGCGCTAAATGGTGGTGAGGTATGCCATTTGATTTCCTATCGTTATATTTTGTCAATCATCTCTTTTTTTATTGCATTAGATGTTACTTGCTCCATTTCTTGTTGCAATCATCTCACCTTTCTCTTGTCCTATAATATGTCTTAGATGAGAAATTATGAAATTATTTCCCTGTATATCCTTCCCTCTACATTTAATAGATGATCTCAATACACATAAACCTGTGTGACACTCACTTTTTTTAAGTCACTCGTCTTGATGCTAGCACACTTAGATAAATCCGTTGATGCCACTTTTAACCACTTGCTTTGAATGCTTCCAGGTAATAGATGCTTGCACTAAGGGAAACTTGGGCCGGTTCATCAATCATAGCTGCAGTCCTAATTGTCGTACAGAGAAGGTGGAACTTTGCTTTATTTGGTTTTCATATTTGTATTGTTGCCCATGTTTCTTGCCCTTGTCGGTTAAAATATCCTGATAATCTCCAATATTACTTCATCTGTTGCATACTTGCATGCACAAATGAAAATACTGATGGTGCTTGAAATAGTGATCAAGAGTTTTACTGCCATTGTGAGTTTACTGAATTATTTCCCCTTTTTGTTTTCTTGGAAATAGTGGATGGTCAACGGAGAAGTCTGCATTGGAATATTTGCTATGAGGAACATCAAGAAGGTAAGGCTAGAAATCATAATAAACTTAATTGTTTGCCTTTAACTGTTTGCCTCTTAGTGCAGGTCCTGGAAGAAATAGACTGAGGATTTTCTTGTTTATAATTTAACTTGCACCAATGAAATGTCTTCCTGTATTCGCCTATATCTATATGTTGCATGTAATGGATATTTATTTTCTCACAGGGTGAAGAATTAACATTTGATTATAACTATGTTCGTGTATCTGGTGCTGCTCCTCAAAAATGCTTTTGCGGTACTGCTAAATGCCGGGGTTATATTGGTGGAGACATATCAGGGGCTGATATCATTGCTCAAGATGATGTAGAATCAGAGTATTTTGAACCCGTGGCTGTTGACAAGGATGCTGAGGAAGTGCTAGGTGCAAATGGGTTTTGTTCCCATGGCGCAGATGCAGATATTGTTGAGCATGAAACTTCCATTCGAAGAGAAGATTCAAATGATTGCCCATCTGCAATTCCAGAGTTAGAACCTCACCAACAAACTTCAGGAGCCTTATTTGACATTAGTGAGGCAGAAAATTCCTTGGAAGCGTTGAGCCCGCAGGATGCTGAAGACGTCATCCGTACACCTGTCCATGTGTCCCGGACAATTGAGAGTTCTTTGCAGCAGTTTCCAGTATATAGCACTCAGTCACCAGAATTTTTGCAAAAGACTCCAAACACAATGGATGGATCAAAGGCTCCAACTGTAATGAATGGATCAACGCCTAGTTCTGATTTGGGGAGCAACCTGGTACCTGGTTTCCATGCTAAGAAAAACAGTGTAAAGCATCATAGGAATGTGAAACCATTGCCATCTCCTATTGACAACGAGCACATCTTGGGAGGTAATACTGTGCTGCCAAATGTATCTCTCTTGCCGCCTAATATAAATATGATAGTGTTAGTGATATCTCCTTCGTATCTGTAGTCGAAGGGAGACTGAACAACCTGCTGGATGGAGATGGAGGTATCAGCAAGCGAAAAGTATGTACCATCTTTATCCCTTTTGTTGTATAAATTCTTAAATACTAGATTTAGACCGAGCTTTTACTGTGATTTTTTGTGTGGTGACTTGTAATTAGGATACATTGCCTTTTGCTAGATAGAAAAACAACACAAATAGATATTATTTTATGAAAGTTTGGAAGGCCTAGGAGATTAGGAGAACTTTAGATTAGTGGCACTCACATTTCTGGAGTAGAAATGCTCAAGAACATAGTGTATGAAAGATAGATAGTGGTGCTCACATTTCTTCAGTACAAAAGCTCAAGAATATAGTGTATGAAACAACTTTTGATTGATTGAATTTCTAGTATTATCGGACCTATTTAGGTTTGAAATGCTTTATGATTGCCTGTACATGGCGTGGCTTGAACTTCAAAGGTTCTGTTATTTGCATGTGTTGCATGTTGCATCAATCATACCTCCAACAGAGCAAAGATTTGTTTCCATTTTACCCTTGCTTATATGTTCTAACTGGTGTCAACAACATTTTGTTTTCCGAACAGGATGCAACAAATGGATACTTGAAGCTTCTCCTTGTGACTGCCGCGGAAGGTGACAGTGCTGGGGGCACATCTAAAAGGTTTGACTACCAGTTGACGTGTCAAGCAAGTTTTCCTTTGTCCACTCTAAATGTGCTATTGTTTTACCTCTCCAGTGTAAGGGATCTTTCGTTGATTCTTGATGCACTTCTAAAAACAAAATCATGTTCCGTCCTGTTGGATATCATCAGCAAGAACGGTATATTTCCTCGCCTTTGTGCAACTTTCAAGATGAAAGATAATCTTTTATAATTACTGACTAGTACATTATTTTGTTCTATTCTATGATAGGATTGCAAATGCTTCATAATATATTGAAGCAGAATAGAAGCAACTTCCATCGGATACCAATAATACGGAAGCTTCTGAAGGTTCGCACTTCACCGGTTTGATGTTATCAATTACTACATTCACCTGTTGTTTGGTTTCCAATTGATATATTCATGTGAAATTGTAATCGGTGTAATGTCACCATCACCTGTTGTTATTTCCTGTGTAAAAGGAGAATCACATTTCTATCACAGTATTATAGAAAGAGAGCCATATATTTTCTCCTTACGAATGTTGGCATCTTCCTTCAGGTATTGGAGTTTCTAGCTTCAAAGGGAATTCTGACATCCAAACATATAAATGGTGGTCCACGATGTGCTGGAATGGAAAGGTTAGATTATTTAAACTTGTCTTTTCTTCCACTTTATTGAAGAAATTCTTAATAGTCCCTCCCCCCCTCGCCCCCCTTTCATTTTTTTCCTCCATTATACAAAGATGTATATTTGCTTTGTGTAACGATTTCTTTATTTAAGCCTGCATAGTTTTTTGTTTTAAAAAGAAATTCTTTCTTCTAGTTATTTCTGTTGTATGTTTGATAATGTGTTTGATAATTGAGCTTTCGAGTTTCCTAAAGTATCTTGTTGTATGGCCTTTTCTTATACAACAGGCTGTCACTTGTCGAATTGTTTGTTTTTAGCATTGTAATTGCTTATATCCTAAGTCCTGTTAGACCTATTTTCTAATCCTTCCTCGAGTGAATAATATGCAAGTGAAGCCTTTTTGGAGGCACTGATCTTGAGTTTAGAACTATGATGTAGGTCTTGAACTCTTGATTTACAGCTATGTGCAGTTCCAGCACTGTGTTACCCTGGACCCAGCCTTAGCCAGTGCAATAACATGCTATGGAAAAATCTCCAGTGCTCTAGAAAATAGCTTCTATTGTTGTTCCTTTTGAAGCTTCAGTTACACAATTTTCATTATTATTTTTCCTGGAATTTGCATTGCAGCTTCAGGGACTCGATGTTGAACTTGACCAGGCATAGCGACACACAGGTAATGGATATACCAGTGATAATGCATGCTTGGACTAATGTATGGAAAGACAGACACAACTTTTGATTTAAATTTACAAATGAATTGAACAAAATGATTAATCCGGGAGGAAAGTTCTGCTGTTAAGAAAAGCATAGATGAGGCGACATCAGTGCATGCTTTTCAACTTCTATTTTGGATATATCATTGTATATTGCTTCCTTGTTAAGTTGTAAATGCATAGTTTATCAGTGGACTAATATATAGATTCTGCAAAACTGTCACTGTAAAAGGGAAGTGCACATGAACATCACCGTATTTACAACATGGATAGTTGTATTATTTAAACCTTCACTTATCTTAGTGTTCATAAAACCGTTCCAGGTCCCCAAACCCTCATTCCCTGTCCTTACTACACCAGAGACCAGCTACTTGTGTATCATTTATTATTATTATCATTTGCAAAAAAGATCATACAAATAAGTGAGTTACAGTTTTCCCCCCATTTGAAAAATAATGTTATGAACCCTTTCATGAAATAGCATGGTGAAACCCAACTGCTCTAAGGTTTACCAGTTTTGGCCCTCAGAGGATAATCTCGGAACTGCTGGCTACTTGTCAGTTAACAGTATTTATTATTTTCTCTTACCAAGCCCCGTTGACCTTTGTTATAGGTTTTCCAATAAGAATTTGATATGTGATTACTAGTTCATGAACGGCTATGATTCACTCTGTCAAGCCTAATCTAGTTTCTCCAATATGTCAAGTGACCTGTTTAATTTCTGTGATGATTTTAACAGGTTCATCAGATTGCTCGGAACTTCCGTGATAGATGGATCCCTCGTAATATAGCAAGAAGCGATCCAACAGAGTACCCACGTGCATCCACATCCGCACAGGATATCCAAGGAATTTCTGCAGCTGGTGGACCTGTTTCAACTTCAAACTGTTCTACAGATTGGAATTTCACTAGAAGAAAACGCAAGAGCCGTTGGGATTATCAACCAGATGACCACTATAAAATGGTTGGATTAAAAATTAAGAAAGTTTGTTCTGGTCATAGCGAATTGGATCTTCAGACTGGCTTGATGAGAAATAAATTGCAGGGGAATTGGGGAACAAACAGCTATCATAATGATGTTCCTGTCATGGGAAGTTCAACAGAGGGTGCAGATGATGAAGCGCCTCCTGGGTTTGAGTCTCAACAGGAATGTCTGCCTGCACAAGCTTCTCCAGACTGGGGGATTGCTCCGGGATTCTCCCTGGAGAGGTATCAGCCTAACTTGAGTATTTCATATGGGATTCCAGTTGCTCTTGTTCAGCACTTCGGAACCCCAGAAGTTGAAGGAGGCCAGTGTCGCCAAAAATGGAAAGTCGCGCCTGGTGTGCCTTTTAATCCTTTTCCACCGCTGCCACTCTATCCAAGAGGGAGTCCTTGCCCTTCCACTTCGTCAACTCAGATGTCTCAGCATGATGGAACACTCGCCATGAAACACAACAGTTCAGGATATTGTGGAAGGACTGCGGACAGAGGCGGAAGAGTGCATAGGAATTGGCGGATTGGGCAAAGAACGAGATGGCCATACAATTATCAAGGAAGGAGATTTGCAAGTAACCATCATAGATTTGAAAGATGCTGGCCTACAAGGCCTCAGGAGCATTAGGGGCAGAGAATGACCCCCAGTCCTGGTTTTGGAACCTCAAGTAGTGGTATACATGGTAATTCTTGTTCGTCAGAAATGTAACAGAAGTTGTGTGAGCCTTTATTTCTGTTTAACAGGAGATGTTACTGTCATTTCGTTAGATGTAGAACATATGCTGCAAGTAGGTCATTGCCATTGCAGTTTTGTTGCTAATTAATTTACTCATTGGCATTCTCTGCCCAATGTGTAATCTCAATAGGAATAATTGATTTGATTCAAATCATTTTACAGGCTAAATGGCTAATTGATTCGTTGACAATCTTCTCCATGCTCATGTTCTGCGCGTCATTTTCCTTTTGTTTTGCTGCCTACTGCAGCTCTTGTTTGCAGCAAAGCGATCTCTGCTTTGATACTATCTTGAGCCTTTGAGATGTTCAGGCTTTAGCTTTCTGTTCCTGTATGTGCATCTGTCATGCCAACAAGATTCCTACTTTGGCTGTATTATGAGTCCATATCATTGTAGTTTTCTTTACTTTATACCATATTCACTTCAGTAGAAAGCAAGTTATTTCTTGAATCATGTATATGAAAGGTAAATTAACTTTTGTATTTAGTCCATTTTTGAAACGGCCAATTGCTTGGAGGGCTCCTAACTTTTAGGCCTCCTGTTACTTGTACATTCTAGCTCTTGTGCTGTCTCTGTAGCTCAAGGTTGATTCCTGCCCCTACTCTGTGGGCACGCGCACAGGCAGGCACAAAATTCTAGCAACTACAAGGCATGTCAGGTAAAGTCTTGAATCTAAATTAGATGGCATGTTCTCTAAAGATTTATTTCATTTTTTTGTATTCAAGTTCTAGTGTTCTGCAGTATGCATGTCAACGGCGAGATTTTCTGGACACTGTGTGACGATGATCTGCTCAAATTTACTAATGCTTGCTGTTATTTATCTATGCTTTATTTATTTTTGCTGGAATGATTGGGAAAGAAGACGTACATACTGGTACTATATGGCCGGGCAATTGTTTATCCTTCCCTGCCATCGCAAGTACTAATGGCTGGTGAATGTCTCATGCCTGATGCACTTGGATATTTGGATGTCAAGTAAAAATCAGAAAAATTGTATATATTGGCCCCTGCGTTTTCACCTGTTACCAGTGAGAAAAATGAATGATTTGTCTGCATCAAGGTTGTTGAACGGAGTGTTGTTGAAGCTGCATGTATATATTTGTTCTCTGATCTAAATTCGATGTTCTTGGGGGCATGACTTGACACCGGTATGGTCGCTACGCAATGAACACTTAGTCTGCATTTGAGTGTGTGATCCGAGCATTGGTATCCTCAACTAGAGATTAACAGACTTAGACAGGCTAATCCTACTCTTGCTTTTATATGGAAGAGAGGCTGGGCTACTGCACAGCGATATGCAGCAAATGAGGCTTGGCATGCTGATTGTTATTAGAGAAGCAGGTTTTGTTCTGTGAATGCTTCTATATTCATTTCCTCACTGACCATTACAACTGCTTGCTGGTTGCTGCTGTAGCCGCAGAGTTTGTGCTGATCAAACCAGGGAAAACAAAACTGGTTTTAAATTTTTTAGGGATCCAATAGGACCGGTGTGACCGATTTTTGAAAAATTTTGGTAGTTTTCAGGCCAAAAATTTCAAATTTCAAACAATTAGCTGAAACCGATCTAAATCGGTCATAAATCGAAGTAATTTGGACTAACTTGGTGTAAAACGAAATATTTGAAACTGATTTTTAGTCTAATCGGAGGTGACCAGTAAAACTGATTTTCGATGATTTTCGCTGATTTTCATAACCATCAAACTCTTCAGCTCTCGCTACGCAGTGATGGTGATCTGTGGTGTGCTGTGCCAGGTTTATACTGAAACAAACTGAAATTTTGGAAAATCGAGAATTTCCATTTGAATTTGATTTCTTGAGCTTCTGTAGCCAATTCTCCTCAAGTCCCAGCTCATTTGCGCCCTAATACTCTGCCAAATCACCTTGTCGGCTCAATTTTGCGCGCTCACTGTGCATGATCTGAAAAATCCCGCTGCCGTCCCCTGTTTCGCCGCCTTCCTGATTTTTCTTCGCCACCCGAACCCTCTCGCGTTTCTTCCCCCTGCCAGCTCTCAGAGCAGTGTCAGCACTTGAACACCCCTACTCTGACACCCCTAGCCCCTTTTTGCCGTGCGTCAGGCCGCTAGCCGTGCGCCCACCGTCGTCTCTGCTCTCTTCTCGCGAACTCCCTCTCTCGGCCGACTAGCCGCAATCCTCGACCGCCGCAACTCATCCCCCGAGGTGCCACCACACCCTGCCGACCTCCCTGCCGCCATGGACTCGCCCTCCCGAAGTATCCCGAGCCAACCCTAAATATCTCCCCTTTCCCGAACCGCCTTAGACACACTATAAAAAGCTCCCAAGCCCCCTTCCCCGAGACACATTCGTGCCCAGCAAGCCGCCCCCACCCCCACTTGACCTCTTGCCCTATTTCAATTCAACCCATCCCGTCCATTACAATTCAATTGCTCGCTCTTGCAGCCTCCTCAAGCTTCCTAGAACACCCCCGAACCATGAATTCGAGCTCCCGAGTCCTCTACTTCCCCACCTTCGAGCTCCTTCGCCTGGTCATGGCGCTCCACCGTGGACCGCCCAGCCCTAGCCTCTCTAGCCTCAACCTTCAATTGCCAAAACCTCCCTGATGCCCCCATATGCCCGTGGATCCGTACCCTTGCCCTATAGCCTTATCGTCGACCCTAAATTCACTCAAAAGGGCGACGGAAGAAATGAACCGCCACCGGCGATCGCCGCCTCCCCGGCCACCGCCGACCCCAAAAATGGGTTCTTGGCAGTCCCGTGAATCCGTCTATAGTCTCGGTTTGCGTCGCAAAGCCTTGTAGTGCCGCCGGTCGCCGCCGCTTGCTTACTCTATTTCCTGGTCGCGCGCGCGAGTGAATGGAGAAGATGAACAGTAACGGGCTGGTTACTGTTTATCCGACCTAATAACCTAAAACCCGCCCGCTGTGAGCAGTGCCCTACCCGTGTTAAACAGTAAAGCCCGATTCAAATAGTAACCCGACCCGCCTGGAATAGTAACAATCCGCAGTGAATAGTAACCGGACCCGTTACTATTCATCCAAACCCAAAAATACAAATTTATACTCATTTGAATCGTTTTGAGCCCGCCAACCCATTTCTCATGCCCATTTCACCACTTGAACCTCCTAAAATCCCTAAACCCATTTCATTTGGTTTTTCTTGAATTTTATTTCTTTACTTTATTTCTTTATTCAAGAAGGAGGAACTTAGGATCAAGCTCAAAATCAAGAGATAGAAGAACACGAAATTGTCGAAGTCGTGAATCCGCAAGGCAAGTCAC
Source organism: Dendrocalamus latiflorus (assembly GCA_017311315.1). Classification (NCBI taxonomy): domain Eukaryota; kingdom Viridiplantae; phylum Streptophyta; class Magnoliopsida; order Poales; family Poaceae; genus Dendrocalamus; species Dendrocalamus latiflorus. The sequence goes on from CM029634.1 coordinate 31,659,649, forward strand.
ATGTCATTGATCATATTGAACCTACATTCCATTAATTATTATTTACCAGTATTTTCATTATGTTATTTACATACTGTTATTTCATGTACAATAAATATCTAGAATGATATGCTACTAGTTAATATCCTACAACCCGAAAAAGCCCTGTTTAATTTGACGGCCATATTCACCTTGACAAAACTTAGTAATATTAAAAGTATTATTAATATAACCATGATATCGCAGGAAATTCAACTATTTCATACTACTGTTTAACATATCTTTTGCCAGAAATTTTGTTAAAGTATTTCTTGGGAATTGATTATCATGAGAATTATGTGTTGATTGTTGGTCGGTAGAGTTGTTGAAATGGCTCTAGGGTAAGGGGGTCTAGTAGAAAGCCATCAAGTGACCTTCGTCCACGATCTTACCCTAGGATGGAAGTTTGTGCAGTTAAAGTATTAGAGTGAAGTGTTGATAAAGTTGGAGAAGTAAGGATAACCTTATGCTAAGTAATGAACATAGTGATTGCTCAACCACAAGCGTTGACTTGTTAAACATTGCTTAGTAGCTGCTTAAATTGTTTGAATCTCTACAGGAGTGTGAAGTGTTAGTATGGGAGGGGTAAAACCATACTAAACAACGGTAGACTTCTCTCAGGACGGGAAATCCGGGTCTGAGTAGATCTCCTGGGGTAGAGGTTATATAAAGAATTGATCAGTGAATGGCCTTGTTTTCTTAATTCTATCGCGGGAGTTAAGAAATCTTGTGGGTAAAGTTGGGCAACTCTGCAGAGTCAGTTGAAAATGGTATTTGAATACGCCGTGCTTCCGGTAAATGAAGCTATGTTTAATGGGTGATTCCAATAGCGAAGCATAAGTAGATTTAGAATGGTTTTGGGAATGTGAAAGTGTGTGTTAAATCAAGTTTGGAAACCCCCAATTACCTTAAGAAGTTTATGATTTAATATTTCATGTTTAAAAGCAAAGTGTTTGCAAACAAAATTGCACCCACATGAAATAATAAACTGTTTTACCCTATTCCATGACAATCTCTTGCATGTAGTTAAATAGCATTTTTCATGTGACTTGTTGAGTACGGTTGATTGTACTCATACTTGCTAAAATCATAATCAGAGAATTCTTGTCAAGAAAATGAAGGAGTTTATCAAGATGACGCCGAGTTCTACGATGTAGACGACGACGAGTGTTAGGGTTCATTCTACACTCAGGCCTACCTATGGAGTTTCTTTTGGTAATGTATCTTTGGGTTGTACGCCCCTTATGTAAAACTTGGCTGCTAAGCCTTACTTTTGTAATAAAGTTTGGTTTTTATGTTTAAGCCCGCTTTGGTAATAGTGTACACTCGTTTACAGTACTCGCAGTTGAACAATCTTAGGCAGTTGCGAGGATAATCTAATGCCCCAAAAATGGAGGTGTTACAGATACAACGACCATTGTTTCCTTTTGATACGACGACCATTGTTTCCTCTCTGTTGTTGCATCTTAATTGCCACTTTGTTAGGTCATCAATCTACACCTGAGCCAATCAATCTCCCCTACTGCTCTGAACTTACCTTTTTTTTTTTTTGCTGAAATTGTACTCGAGTGGGAAAGACGAGACTCGCAGATGCCTTCACTCTACATACAACCATCCTTGCGGCTTTGATTAGTCGATTCCCATTTCCAGTTCCCATGAGCTAAACGTGGGTATATACGTATGGATGGTGGGCCATACCTTCCTTGCATGCCCATGTGAGCTAACCTAGCTTCCATTTGGGCCCAGCAACCCGACCGATTCATGCCGTGACGCTGTTCTCTTTCTTTCTGAGACGCTCAAAATTCAAAATGAATTTGAGTTTGCTTGAATTTCGGCCTAATTTGAAAATCATTCCCAATTAGGCAGTTCTTGGCCATTTTACACTTTCCCTTCTTAACCTTCCACCATCCCTGGTCTTTAGCGCCTTCTTCCAAACCCGCCACCTCTCCAGTCTCTCTTAGCTACTCGGCTCCTCCGTGTAAATATAGGTGGTAATAGGTTAAAACCCAACCCAATCCAACCCTTACTTAAAGAAGCTCAAAATTTCACCCAACTCAACCCAAAGAGCACATTCCACAATTCAACCCAATCCATATGGTATTTCCACCCAACCTAATTCAAATGGTTGAAATGAGTTGAAATCTATTTTCAACCCATTTTAAACCTATTGCCAACCCACTCTTTATTAATCTACTACATGTAAGTGCACGTGTATTTATAGGAGACTTTTGAAAAAGTTCGGTATTTAGAATTTTTAACTCGCGTTCACAATATAAAAGTTTCACGAAACTGTCAGAAATTTACTATAGATGATTTGGAGTGTAGAGACGTTACTTTGTGCAAATTTTTATGCCCAGACATAAAGGTGGGACCAACAGATTTTTATAGGAAACTTTTGAAAAAATTCGGTATTTAAATTTATAACTCGTATTCACATCATAAAAGTTTCATAAAATTCTCTAAAATTTATTCTCTAAAATAGCAGGGTGCAGGGCAGTAGAACTCTTTCTTTCCAGCAGAATCATGTTTGCCCCATTGCCTCCAAAGATGTGTTGCCTTGCCACGTGACACGCTACTTGTTCAGCTGTACCCACCGTCGTAGCCATCTTACATTTGCCCATTCCAAAGGTTGACTTTATCTATTCTAGTTGGAGGCTTGCTGCCCGTGTTTATGTTTCATGATTCCAAAAGGCTTGCCCTGATGATTGCCACTACAGTCCTGACATTTCTATTGTTATTGATTATCTCGGAGGAAATCTTAGTTACAGAAACAACCTCACAACTTCTTTTGTGCTAAACACCTCCCCCCACAAGTATTTTGTGGTTTCAGCCTTTCAGGCACTCTCCCAACGTTCCATTTCCATCTGAGCATGTTACACAACTTGGAAAAAATAGTTAATAACATGTGGAGCCTACGTTGATAGTCATATTCTTGAAAGAAGTAGATACTGGGAAGAGATGTAGATACAGATAGCACCGGATAATCGGATATAGAAAAGAAGAGAAATAGACGAAGGAAGGGGAAGCAAGAATCGAAAAACCGGAACCGGGACAAATCTCGGCCGCCGGGCGGTACCGGTAACCGGAAATCCCAAATAAAAACCGGTTAAATTTTGCCAAATGAATTTTTTTGGGCGGGGCGGGAGGAGACCGGTAACCGGACCGGTAACCGGTCGGTTACCAGAAAAACCGGTGGAAAAACCGGATAAACCGGTGGAATGAAGTATGAAGACTGATCTGCTGGTTGGCTGCTGCAGATCTGCTACTTTACTGCTGCAGATGTGCTGCTTTGCTACTGCTTTGCTGCTGCAGATGTGCTGCTTTGCTGCTGCTGCTGCTGTGCTCTTTTGCTGCTGCTTTCTCCTCTGCAAGGTTCGGTTTGCTGCTGCTTTGCTGCTCTCAATAATGTTTGGCACTGCTGCAGCCTCAAACTTTCTCCCCCACATGTAGAAAAGCACCCATTTCTCCCCCACATGCAGAATGATAGAAAGATAAATCATGCGTAACAGATTGATTATTATTACTCAATATGGTGCGGTAATATATAGCCCAAAACATCGGTGGGTGAGATTAACGCACACGCGTGAGAAAGCGCGGCAGTCACGCATGCAAAGTCATGCAAGATTAATGCTAGTCTGCGTGAGAAAACGTGGCAGTCGCGCATGCATGCAAAGCCATGCAAGATTAATGCTAGTCTGCATGAGAAAGTGTAGCAGTCGTGCATGCATGCAAAGCCATGCAAGATTAATGCACACATGTGAGGAAGCGCGACAGTCGCGCATGCATGCAAGGCCATGCAAGGCAGGTCATTAACGATCCGCAGGAGCTGGCCGAGAAACTCGCTAACACTGAAAAGCTCCCCTTTCCCATGCCCATGGACCCTGCATGCTCCCTAACATATCATTAAGCATCCAATGCCCCCTGGAAGCCTACAGTGCATCCACAAATTCAAATTTTCAAATTTCAAAATTCGGCCGGTATTTTTTCTCCCGAACCCAGTCGGGTTTTCCGGTTACCGGCGGTTACCGGCCGGTAACCGCCGGGAAACCGAACCCTGAGGGGAAGAGTGTAGAATAGGAAAGCAAACTATAAAGCAACTGTAATTGGCATGTACAACCAATGTGTCAATGATTGCCTTTGAAATCTTTTTGATGTTTCTAGTTGAAATGTAATGAAAATCATAACCTTGCTGTGCATTTGAAACAAAACAATACTTGTAGGAGGTGTTTGGCAAAAAAGTACTAATTGAGGGTGTTTTTGGAATCCCCCATGACTTTTGGGGGGGGGGGGTGTTAAAGTTTTCTTATTATTTTAAGGGTATGATCGCATTCTAGCCCATTGAATAATTTAGCCTTGTTATTCTAGTATCTTGATATGAATAACACTTCTTTCAGCGGATCAAATTGGCCACCACACTAATTCACCAAATGAGTTTCTTACTGTATGGTTGTTCATTAGACTTACCATTGTTATTTCAGGGTATCCCGTCATGGATGGGGCAAACGACACAAGCCTGTCATCTAAACTCCACACAAGACTCAGACTCTGGGAGTTTGCAGACCGTTATATATTTGATCGAATTGATGGTATTGCTGACTTATATCTGTCGGTTAGCCGGGCCAATGGTTCAATGAATCTAGTTGAAGAGCTGCCACCACGAAGCTCCTCTACAAATCCTAAATTTCGAACAGTGTATGGTGTGATAGGAGTGCTCAAACTTGCAGTTGGGTCATATTTTCTGGCGATCACCGACCGTGATTGTGTGGGGTCCTACTTGGGACATGCAATTTTTAAAGTGACAGGACTAAAAGTTCTGCCCTGCAATAACACACTTAGCACTTCTTCTGTAGAGCAGGTCTAACAACGACTATTTGTTCACAGTCATATTGTTTCCATCTATATTCCATTTTAACATTCCAGTAAGCTGTTGGCAGAAAAAGATGGAAACAGAATTTTCGGAACTCCTGGATGCTGCAGAGAGGACCCAAGACTCTACTTCTCTTATAGAATCGTTGATAGCAATCAGAGGGGGGTGAATGATTGCAGCGCACAGCGGAAACTTTTTTTTAGATTATCTACCTTTTAATGTGCAAAAAACCAGAAATAACAAAATCAAAATAGCTTTTTCTTCTGATTTTACTGTAGCAACTACTGTAGCAAAGTACTGTAGCGCCGAGAAAAGGTTCCGATCGAACAGCGAAACACATTTTTTTTCAATCTAGGAATCGATTTTTAAGCAAAACTGATTCATGTATATGAGCAAGAAAAATACTTAGACAAAGATCAATCCATGGAGAATTCATAGGAATCAGAAAATCAGGAAAAAGGATAATATATGCGAATTAAAAAACTTATGAACTTTTATTAAAAAAGCGTATACTGTTCATCATGTTGATTCTTCGCTCACGGTCGCATCCTGCTCAAAACGCCTTTTTCTTCTCAATTTTCCTCATCTAAGCGAAAGACGCTCGGTCACCCCAAACCGTTTTTTCTTTCTCCTCCACGGCTGCTCTGTTCTGTTTTTCTCCTTGCGCTCCGTTCTTTTTATACAGCCAACTACGAATCCTATTAAATCTCAACTTAGAATCCTAATCTAACTCAGAATCCTATTCAATCTCTACTTAGAATCCTAATCCGACTCATCTAACTAGACCTGGGCCTTTTTACCTCAACTAGGCTTTTGGCCCACTAATTTTCAAGGCACCCGAAACCCTTCCTATCACGGGTTTTTAACACTCACGGCTATCCTAACGCGTCACGTGTCGAAGCCTCTAGGACCGCACCTCCCGTAGCTTCTCCAGATATCATCCCCTTTGATCTCCATGTGCCCTAAGCATGAGCCCGACCATCTCGTGACCTCCTTAACCATCCGAACCTCGGATCTCCCCATCCTAGTCCCGGTCCACCTCGTCACCGACCATGATCGTCTCTGTGCTCAACCTACACATGCAAAGACCAAAGAACATTCTTCCGGCACAAGTTCGTCTCAACTTGACCAACATCAATCTACGCACGCATCACATACCTCGCATAACATCGCTAAATAAAATCACCAATTATTCATCATAACAAATGAACCATTGTCAATTATTCATCACCAAAATTTCCTAAACCTAGCCACATGGTCTAACAATCTTCCCCTTGATGAATACATTGACAACACCACAAAATTGTATGATAAATTAGCTTCAAATAGATATAAGTGAAGAACTGAAGCCAAAAAAATATTTTAAATACACACACACACACACGATACCAGCTATGGGGAGAACCCGAAGCTCTTGCTCACCTAACTCTCCACTACCATACTCTCTCTCTGTTTGGTTTGTAGCCACAACAGTTGGCGCCGTCCGTGGGGACGACAAGAGCAAGCCTCAAGATCCGAATGGCACCGAAAAAAGCTTCATCGTCGGCGGCGAAGAAGAAGAAGATGGGCGTGACGGAACCTCGCGTCAGCACCAGGGCTTCGGCATCGGCAGTCACAGGCATGGGCGGCGATGCGGGCGTGACGGTCGCTCCCGCCACGACGGTCGAGACCGCCCCACGCGCGGCGGGTAACCCCACTGCGGGCACCGCGACAATCACCGGCAGCGCCGATCGGGTGGTTGGGGGCGGCAGTGCTGGTGCCCACGCTGGCACGGCGGCCGTTCCCCCACTCGGTGCAGGAGCAGTGAGCGGTTCCGGTGGCAACGCGGGCCTCGTTACCGACTCCGGAGTCCATTACGCCAGCGCAGCAGGCAGCCCAGGAGCACAGGCTGTGGTCGCCGCTGTTCTGGCCGTGCGGCCAGGAGTGCCGATGGTCCCAGCCACGTCTACGGCGGAGAACGCCCTGTTGGCGGCCCTCAGCACGTTCCAGCGGGAGTTGGCGGATCTCCGCAGGGCCGTGCGGGATATGCAGGAGGCTCGGAGCCAGCAGACCCCACCGACGGTCGCGTCGGAGCCCACGCCGGAGCGGGCGGACAGCAGCGACGCCCTCACGTCCAGTCGCGTCCCACTGCAACGCGTGGACCCAGAGTCCCCGCTCTCTGCAGGCCTACAGCAGGCGGCATGGCCGGAGGACTTCAAGTCCCCAGTGCCATCGAGCCGTACAAAGGCGATACAGACCCTTGGGAGTTCGTGCGCGTGTACGAGACCGCCATAGAAGCCGCTGGCAGAGATGACACCACAAAGGTAAAGGGGCTCCCCCTCGCACTACAGGGAGTGGCGCTCCCTTGGTTTTTCACCATCGAGCCACACTCCATCTACGCATGGGAGCAGATCCACGACCGGCTCTACAACAACTTCCAGGGGAACTACGCCAAGTGTGTCGACGCGGATCAGCTCTTCGCGGTCAAGCAAAAACCCTCGGAGAAGCTCCGAGAGTATTTCAAGCGCTTCGCAAAGGTACGCTGCCAAGTCAAGGATGTCAACGAGACAACTATCATCAATGCAGCGGTGCAGGGCCTCCGCCCGGGGCCGTTGGCCGAGTACAACGCTCGCAAACCAATCAAGACAGTTGCGAAGCTCTTCAACAAGATGGAAGAATATGCGCGGGCGGAGGAGGATGCGCGAAGACGCGAAGGCGATGACTCCGACCTTGTTCAAGCGGAGGGGTCGTCGCAAAACGGAAACACGGGGAGCGATTCCATGAAACGAGGACGCAAGCAAGATTCCGCGGAAGACCCTCCTGAAAGCAGCGATGTCGGGGGGCAGGAGAGCTCATCAAGAGGCAGGCGCAAGCCCCGGCGCAACCAGCGCATGTCCCAAAAGGCCGGCCATGTCCTTGGCATTGAGGACGCCCTCCGGGAACCCACCCCCACCTCGCGTGGGAGGGGCCGGGGAGGGGGGCGTGGGGGGGGGGGGGGGGCGACAAGAGACCGCGCGCGGAGCAGGAAATTTTGGACTACGACAGGTGGTGTGAAGTGCATGGCTACGGTGACCACATCACGCGGGCGTGCATCGCGGTTATGGAGCTGCGCCAGGCAACCGCCAGAACCGGGGCCTCGGCAGTAGGGCCCCCCGCCGTAGCCCACGTACAGCAGCCGCAGGGAAGCCCCCCACGAGCCACAGTCACAGAGGGGATCCAGCGCCGTATCATTAGCGTCATTTTCGGAGGCTCCATGTCAAAGACTTCCTCGGTGCAACCACCCCCGAAGATGCCGCACTACGATATCACCTTCACGTCAGCCGACGCCCAGGGCGTGGAGTTTCCCACCAAGACCCCTTGGTCGTCCAGGCCGACATTGCAACATGTGATGTCAGGCGCATCCTCATCGACAGGGGAAGCTATGCAAACATTCTGTTCATGGAGGCCCTCGACCGCATGGGGATCCCCCGAAGTCGTCTGGGACCGTCGGGAACCCCGCTCCAGGGTTTCGGGGGTCAGCCGCTGAAGGCCCTAGGTCAGGTATTTCTCCGAGTTACCTTGCGCCAGGTAGACAACGCCAGGAGCGAGGACATCGTCTTTGACGTAGTAGACATCCCGCACCCATACAATGCCATACTGGGCCGACCCGCCATCAACTCCTTCGAGGCGGTTCCACACCATGCCTTCTTGTGTATGAAGGTCCCGGGCCCGCGGGGTGTTATCACTGTCTTCGGTGACCAAGACCTCGCCAGGCGCGTAGAGGCCGGTGCCAGGAGTCCGCATCGCAAGGTGCACGTCGCCGACAAACTCAAGGCGGACACGCCGTTCGCTCCGGGGTGGACGCCTAAGCCCCAGCCACAGGGCGGAGTCAAAAAGGTGCCTCTCCACGTGGAGGGGCAATTTGTGTCCATTGGCGAAGACCTCCCCCCGGAGGTGCAGCAGGACCTGATCCAGGTTCTCCGGAGCAACGCCGACATCTTTGCATGGTCACCGGAGGATATCAAGGGTGTGGACCGCACCCTCATCGAGCACAACCTGGCAATCCGCCCCGACGCTAAGCCGGTCAAGCAAAAGCTTCGCTGTATGTCCATGGACCGGCAGTAAGCGGCCAATGTGGAGGTAGCAAAGCTTCTCCAGGCCGGGGTTATCCGCGAAGTCCAGCACCCGGATTGGCTTGCCAGCCCGGTGTTGGTCAAAAAGGCCAGCGGTGCCTGGCGTATGTGCATCGACTTCACTGCCCTCAACAAGGCGTGCCCGAAGGATGATTACCCTTTGCCGCGCATAGACCAACCGGTCGATGCCACCGCAGGGTGCGAGCTCATGAGTTTCTTGGATGCTTACTCTGGTTACCATCAGATCTACATGGCCAAGGACGACGAGGACAAGACCAGCTTCATTACGCCGGTTGGGACTTTATGCTTTGTCAGGATGCCCTTCGGTTTGAAGAACGCGGGCGCAACATTCACCCGCCTCATCGCGTTGGCTTTGGCCACTCAGCTCGGGAGGAACGTGGAGGCCTACGTCGATGACGTAGTAGTAAAAACTAGATAGCTCACCCTGCATGGTCAGGATCTCCAAGAGACATTCGACAACCTCAGGAAGGCGGGCATCAAGCTTAACCCGGACAAGTGTGTCTTCGGCGTGCAAGCAGGCAAGCTCCTGGGCTTCCTCGTGTCCGGACAAGGTATCCAGGCGAACCCCGATAAAGTCGACGCCATCCTGGATATGGAGCCGCCCAAGACGACATGGGAGGTCTAGAGGCTGGCCGGTCGCATGGCTGCGTTGAGCCGTTTCCTGTCTAGGGCAGCAGAGCGGGGCTTGCCATTTTTCAAGACCCTCCTCGTTCCCCCTGGCGGAGATGTTGCACAATAAGGAGTCCACAGGGCGCATCGGCAAGTGGGCAGCCGAGCTCGCCCCGTTCTCCTTAACGTATGCCTCGCGGACAGCGATCAAGTCCCAAGTTCTCGTGGACTTCCTCGTGGAATGGACCCTGCCGGCTCAGCCCATCCAGCAACCAGAGGACCTAGTGTGGATGCTCAGCACTGACGGAGCCTATGGCGTTGCAGGCGCAGGCGTAGGTGCAGTGATTACCACACCGGAGGGGCACTGCCTGTCGTACTCGGCGCGCCTCGCATTTCCGGCCACTAACAACACGGCCGAGTACGAGGCGTTGCTTTTCGGCCTCGCAAAGCTCAAAACGCTCAGCGCGCGCCGAGTGCTCGTCCGCACTGACTCGCGCCTGGTGGCGGGCCATGTGGACAAGTCATACCAGGCCAAGGACCCTGAGTTGGCTAAGTACCTGGCAGCCGTAAGAGCGAAGGAAAGGCATTTCTTGGGTGTCACGGTCAAGGCCATCCCGCGGGCGGACAACGAGCAAGCCGACGCCCTCGCGAAGGCTGCCAGCCAACAGCTGCCACCCCCCGAGGGAGCATTCTACGAAGTCCTATCAGCGGCGGCCATCGCGTAGGACAACCGGGATGCGGCCCTTGTCCACCAGATTACCCAGCAGGGTGACTGGCGGGAGCCCATCTTCGGTTTCCTGCAAGGCATTGCGGAGCCAGATGACCCCGCCGAGCTCCGACGCCTGCAGCATCGCGCCAGGTCCTTCCAGGTGCTCGATGGAATACTCTACAAGAGAGGAGTCTGCGGCCGCTCCTGCGGTGCCTCTCACATGAGGAAGGAAGGCAACTCCTTGCGGAGATTCACGTGGGACTCTGCGGTTCGCACCTCGCGCCGAGGTCGCTGGTCGGCAAGGCGTTCAGGCAAGGCTTTTACTGGCCAACAGCCGTCGCCGACGCCCAAGATCTCGTGCGCTGGTGTCAAGGTTACCAATGGATGGGGCACATCATTCGCAGACCTCCGATGAGCCTCAACCCCATTCCCCCGGTATGGCCGCTGGCACGGTGGGGTGTCGACGTTGTGGGACCACTCCACCGAGCCCCAGGCGACCTGCGATTCGTAGTGGTTGCTTTGGAGTATTTTTCCAGGTGGCCAGAGGCTATAGCTCTAGCCAAGATAACCTCGGCGGCCATGCAGTGCTTTCTTTGGCAAAACATCATATGTCGCTTTGGCGTGCCCAGGGAGCTCACCGTCGACAACGGCCTACAGTTCGACGCGGCCCCGTTCAAAGAGTTCTGCGACAGCATGGGCATCACACTTCGGTTCGCTTCGGTCGGACACCCACAGTCCAACGGGGCAGTCGAGCAGGCGAACGGCGCCATTTCCACTGCGGTTAAAAAGCGTCTTGTCGGGCTGCCAAAGGGCAAGTGGCCGAGCGAGCTTCAAAGTGTCCTCTGGTCCCTCCGCATAACGGTGACATGCCCGACGGGATTCACGCCATTCAAGCTTCTCTTCGGCGATGAGGCAGTGATGCCCGAGGAAATCAAGGCTGACTCGAGAAGGGTCCTTGTCCAGGCGCCGAAAGAAGAGCGCCGATTGTCCATAGACCTCCTTGATGGAGAGCGAGTAAGCGCAACCCAGCACGTCATAAAGTACGCAAGGCAGATGGTGCGCACTCGGGGTCGCTCCATATACCCACGAGAATTTCAGCTGGGGGACCTTGTCCTCAAAATGGCGCTCCATGCGGAGACGGTCGGCAAGCTGGAATCCAAGTGGGAAGGCCCATACATCGTCGCAGAAGCTCTACAAAAGGGAGCGTACCGCCTTGCTACGCTAGAAGGGCAGGCGCTTCACCACATGTGGAACGCGGACAGGTTGCGGCGGTACTATGCCTAGAACAAAAAGGAAGCACGTAGCAACATCGGCACCTTACCCATTGTAAGACGCTCGCCCGCGCAAACGGGACATTAATAAAGCAGATCCTTTGTCAGGCCTGCATCTCGGTCTACCGCCCGCAACGCGTTGAGGTTCGCTTTCGCACGCACTCTACGGAGTATAAATAAGACGTAGCATCGAGGTCCGCCTCCGCACGCACCCTCACCGCCCGCAACGCGCGGGAGCTTGCCCCCGCGCGTAGTCTACGGACTCTAAATAAGACGTAGCATCGAGGTCCGCCTCTGCACGCACTCTACGAAGTATAAATAAGACGTAGCGTCGAGGTCCGCCTCTGCACGCACCCTCACCGCCCGCAACGCGCGGAGGCTTGCCCCCGCGCGCAGTCTACAGACTCTAAATAAGACGTAGCATTGAGGTCCGCCTTCGCACGCACTCTATGGAGTACAAATAAGACATAGCGTCGAGGTCCGCCTCCGCACGCACCCTCACCGCCCGCAACGCGCGGAGGCTTGCCCCTGCGCGCAGTCTACGGACTCTAAATAAGATGTAGCGTTGAGGTCCGCCTCCGCACGCACTCTACGGAGTATAAATAAGACGCAGCGGGGGGACGCCTCCGTGCGCACTCTGCGGAGTATAAACAAGACGCGGATGTTGTCCCTACGCACTCTACTGAGTATAAACAAGATGCGGATGTCCCCGCGCACGCGCAAGCATTGCCCTCGCGCATACTCTTGAGAGTATAAATAAGACGTGGTGGAAATTCCCACGCACTCTGCGGAGTATAAACAAGACACAGATGTTGTCCCTGCGCACTCTACTGAGTATAAACAAGATGCGGATGTCCCCGCGCATGCGCAAGCATTGCCCTCGCGCGTACTCTTTGGAGTGTAAATAAGACGTGGTGGAAATTCCCACGCACTCTGCGGAGTATAAACAAGACGCGGATGTTGCCCCTGTGCACTCTACTGAGTATAAACAAGACGTGGATGTCCCCGTGCACACGCAAGCATTTCCCTCGCGTGTACTCTTCGGAGTATAAATAAGACGTGGTGGAAATTCCCACGCACTCTGCGGAGTATAAACAAGACGCGGATGTTGTCCCTGCGCACTCTACTGAGTATAAACAAGACGCGGATGTCCCCGTGCTCGCGCGTCTACTTCGGCTAGGCGCCAGCTCCACTGCCACCCCTTCGAAAGGTAGGGGACGGAGTGCTCGCGCGTCTACTTCGACTAGGTGCCAGCTCCGCCGCCACCCCTTCGAAAGGTAGGGGACGGAGTGCTCGCGCGTCTACTTCGACTAGGCGCCAGCTCCGTTGCCGCACTTCCGAAAGAAAGGGCATGAGGCGTTCACGTGTCCACTTCGGCCACCACTATTGATAAGCCGGGAGAAGCCGAGCGTGAAAATCTAAATCCTACGTGACAACCGCCTAGAACAGAGTGGTATGCAACGACAAGAAAATATCAGGCAGGCATCGTTCCATCCATATAAAGGAGCAGGTTGCAAAGCAACCATACAAATAGGTGTACATGACGCAACACACACCCAACCCCGGCATCACACCTGTGGATCCGCGCCGTCTTCATCGTGCCGAGGAACTTCCTCGAGCCACCGGAGGAGGTCCCCCTCTTCAAGCAGCGTTCGTCACAACGCGACCTTGGCCGCGTCCTCCCCGACATAGCCCCAGATTCGATTATAGAAAGTCTGTATGGCCGGTTGGGTGAAGCGGATGGCGTCGAACATCACCCCAGGCTCGGTTGGCAGATCCAGCCGAGAGTCCACCAGCTCGTCGACGTGCCCACACCCCCGGGTGCGAAGCAAGGCGAGGGCGAGGGAGGCACCCATGAAGCTGCAGTGATCGCCGAAGGCTTTGGCACCGCGGAGGGCGAGGCTCGAGCCCTCTTTGATCCGCCCAAGCGTCTCTGTCAGATTCTTAGGGCCATGTGTCACTTCTGGCACGTCAACAGAAAGGCCTGGAGGGCCCTCTCCAAAGACTCCATCGCCCTCCATGCCGACATAGACGCATCGTCCAAGGCCCGGTTCCTCTCCGCAAGAGATGCGGCGAGCTGGACCTTCTCCTCCTCCAACGCAAAGACTTGCTGAAGAAAGGTGGTGCGCTCCTCCGCCGCGGCATGCCAGACCTCCTCCATCGCGCGCTGTGCCGCCGCCACGGCGTCCCCCGCATTGGACACCACCCTTGCGTTCTCTGCCTCCAGCGAGCGAATATGCTCGTCCTTGGCGGCGTGGGCCTCGTCCGCAACACGAAGCTCCCCCTCCAGCACCCTCCGCTCGCGAACGCGAGCCTCCTCCAGAGCTTGGCTAAGAACAAGAGTCTGAAAGAAGCTGCGGGAGTTAGAAATGCGATGGATGGCAGTGTGGACTGTAGACCCAGCCACTCACTCTCATCTCCGAGGCACCCAGCGCGAGCGCCAGAAGGTCTCCCCCGCACGTTGACAACACTTGTCGACCCAAGCTACCGCCAACGCGCTCCGCGGCCTCATTGGGAACGCGAAGCATCTCCGATCGAGGGATGAAATCAGAGACGACGGGCCTCGATCCCTCTACGCCAGCGGCTTCGACAGCATTGGATGCCTGCATCGCACCCTACACAACAGGGTCGGGGACTTCGCGCCCACCATCGTTGCTCGATCCTTCACCACATCCGGGAGACCTCGTCTTGCCTGATGTTGACGATGGAATGAGCGAGCAGATCGGAGAGAGTTTCGCGAAGTCGCGGGAGGAAAAAGAATCGCGCCTACCTTCGACACCCCCTACCAAGGCATGGGAGGTGTCCGCTCAGCCTCCACCTGGGGTGCGGGGGCTTCGTCGGCCCGAGGAGGATGACTCCTTCCTCCGCCGCGATGACTTCTTCGCCGGGCACCAGGATCCCGGTGATCGCGCCCGCCACGCAGAATCGCCCCCTCGAACGCGGAGGGGACTGTACCAAGGGGCGCTTCGCCCTCGGCGATGCAACCAATACTTCCTCAGTCACTCCAGGGCCAGCGATAGCCGGCACAGGCACCAAGTCCTCGGTGGCCGCGGCATGCGGCGAGACCCCGTCGTCATGACCAACGACACCGGGGCTCGTCACCCCGCCGTCGTCTAAGGCCTCCTCGTCAGAGGCAGCGTCCCTCCCTGACCCGGTGGGTTTGGACCCAGCGCCGGCCGTACCCTCCACATCGACAGTACCGGCCGCCGACACGGCCGAAGGGCTGGATGCGATAGTGTCAGCTCGGGCCATGCGTCGATTGGGCGGCACCCCAACTTGACCATCGCCATCGCGGCGGCTCGGGGCCTCCGCAGGCACCTCGCGTTCGGGTATAGGAATCCCTAGGACATCGCACACCCGATTTATCCGCCCCTGCTTCGCCGAGGCGGTTGCAGCCTCGCGCAGCTTGTGCTCCTTGGCCGTGTATGGCCCGAGGAGCGCAACAACCGCACGCTCCGCATCCTCCAGCCGGAGCACTGCACGCAAAAATGGGGGCATCCTTCATAAAATGGTCGTCCAACTACGTAAACGGGCGCGCAGCCCAGGGCCGAAGGACTTACAAGGAGAGGAGGGTTTTAGGAGGCATGATACTGATGGGTGGATACCATCCTTCCGGGTGCTACCCCGTCGCTTGTACTGCCACCGACTAGAAAGTGGCGCAACCCCGTACATGGTGAACTCTTCAGCGAGGTCACGCATGTTGAACCGGCGGGCGACCCTGGCAAGTCTTCACGCCTTCTGCGCATCGTCGGCCTTCGGCTTCACATCGAGCGAGCTGTTGAATGATATCGACTAGCCCTGGCACAACAAACCGCTCGTGCTCGTCACGTGGTAGTAAAACCACCGACGCGTCCAACCAGACTCCCACTTCCCCCACGCGGCCAACGCAGGGAAGAACCCCGCACATGGCTTCCTCAGCATGAAGTTGACGCTGCCAAAGTTCGATTCCGCCCCCTCGATTTTCTTCAGCTGGCAGCGCATCGTGCAGATTGGCGAACAGGCTTGCGCTGGGATGACGACCTTCTGTTCACAAAGCCCAAGTGAAGACAGCCAAGCGGACTATCGCGTTTGGGGTCAGATGCGCTAGCTCCAACCCGTAAGCCCGCAGGACCTCACTGACGAAGACTGTCGAGGGCATCCGCAGCCCGGCATCAAAGAATGCGACAAAGATAATAGCCTCTATCTCCGCCGGCTGCGGCTCCGTGTCGTTGGGGCCGGACAGGCGAGCCCCACCACGTTCCTCGATCTTCCTCTCCCGGACAAGCCTCTGGATCATCTCTTCACTAGTGCGACTCCGCCCCAACACACGGGAGCAGCGGCCTCCCGAGTGTTCCATGGTGTCCCACCGCTTGTTGACGTGCGCTGATCCTCGCACCACCAGAGGGTACTCCCCCGGGGGAGGTGACAGGTCGTACCGGTTGGACGAGGTGCTGTCGCTGAGCCGGCGAGTAGGATCATCGTGACAAGCCATTCCTCTCCGAGATAGGGCGATAAAACAGCACGAGCAAGGGTGGACTGTGCTGGCAGCAGAAGAGAGAAGCGTCCCCATGCCGATGGCGACGCCTTATAAAGCTGGCTCACCTCCCCCCACGAGCGAAAGCCCAACCGGCGGTAGCCCAGCGGTTCGGCTACCCACGATCGAGAAGCGCAGCCGATGATAGCTGGGGGCGCGCAGCAGTAGGTGGGCGGACAGCACACGACGCGCCAGTAGCATCTTGCCACGCGTCCCACCCCTCTAGGGAAGGGGCGCGCGGCCGTAGTCGTGCGACTGTTGACAGCCCACGACGTGCCATTCGTGGTCCGCCGTGTATCCCCCTTAATGGGGCAGCACGTACGGCTGCAGCAGCATGTTCTTGACAACTCAGGGGTTGGCGCGATTCCAGGTGCCATTAAGACGCACTACCGGGCCACGGAGCCATCCGATCGTGTCAGCGTCAGACCAGGCGGAGACCCCCACCCCACGCGACCGCCCGAGGTTACACGCGGGAGCCTCACCCACCTCGTGCCCAAGGGAACCCGTGGTGTGAGGTTTGCAGTACACCAGCGCGGTACCCTCGCGGCAGGACTAACTACACCAAGCAATAAGGCTCCGCCAAACGTTAAAGATGCTCACAGGCCGCAGGGACGGAGGGGGCCAAAGGGCTCGGCAACATGGCTTCGGCCCGTGAAGCTCCTCACCATGAGAGGCTCCTGTTGTAGGGATGGCCCCCACCTAAGCCCAGCAGGCCTGTTAGAAGGTTGTAAGGCCCAAAGTGGGACATATGTAATGACATAAGTGCCCCTGAGGGAGATATTTAGATGTAAGGGTACTACTGTAAAGACACTCCCCATGTGGATATATGTTATGAATATTGTGTGTATATTGATGAGGCCCAAAGGGCAACATATATAGAGAGTACAAGAGGGATATAAGGAAACAAATAAGAGTCCTATTCTATCTCTAATACCTTATCTCTAATACCCTTAACAACCCCCCACAAATGCAAGGCGTATGCAATAGCATTGCATTTGAAAAAGGGTTAATACTAAAACAAGAAATATCCGACATCCGAGTCGTGATAAAGTCGTCGTTGCGTGCAGTCGTTGAATAAACTGTCAAATCAAGCCGAAGAGGAATAGATAGAAGCATGACGGCACAGATCGAAGCCTGAGACGGTGGCGGCGCAGTGCACAAAAAGCGCAACGGAGGCGCGGTGCAGAAAAAGCGCGGCGGCCTTAAAAACTCGGGCGGCGGCTCAAAGAGAAGTGGCGGCATCATAAAGACTTCTACGATCTGCAGCGGCTCAAGGAAAAGAGCAGCGGCTGCTGCCATGCAAAGGAAAATTCCTACTTCTATGACTGACAATAAAATTTGTGGACTCGCACGGCTTGGACGAACGAAAGATTACAGACTACGGACTTGTATGGACGCTACGAAAGCTCACGAAAAATACTCTTAAAACCCCTTCTCTCTCAAAACCCCGTCTCCTCTCCTCTTTTCTCTCTCGTGCACAAAACTCTGCTGGCCTCCACCACCTCTCTCTCGCGCGCGCCCCTTCCTCCTGCCTTTTTCTTCTCGGCAATACACCCCTCCCCCCACAGCCAAATCTCTCCACCACAGCGACCGGCGGCAACTAGAAGACGACGACGACGAGCTGGATCCGGAGGCCGGCGCGGACCGGCAGCGGCGCCTAGAGGCCGGATCTGAGACACAGCGGCCGGATCCGAGGCAGTGCCAGCCGGGATCCAGGTGGGAGTCGGCCAGGCGCGGCGGCCGAAGCTGGCCAAGAGAAGAGGACAGCGGCGGCGGCTCAAGCAGTGACGGAGGCACGCGGATCCGGGCGGGAGGCGGCTGGATCTGGCCGGGGCAAGACCAGATCCGAGCGGCGCGACCACCAGACGGGCGGGGATATATATATATATATATATATATATATATATATATATATATATATATATATATATATATATATATATATATACGATACCAGCTATGGGGAGAACCCGAAGCTCTTGCTCGCCTAACTCTCCACTACCATACTCTCTCTCTGTTTGGTCTGTAGCCACAACAGCATGCTTGAAGCATACATCTTTTCAATTCTCTTTCTCATTTATTTTATAACATGCCAAATTGAGTGATCATAAAAGATTGCCATATGAAACATGCAAGCCTCATAGTCAAGATTTAAAATAAGACTCACAATCAAGCTTATCCTTTTCGATGAACATCATAAAGTACTATCTATAATCAATCTAGTCAAAGTATTCCGCCATGTCATATTTTAGTTCAAGTATACCAAAATAATTATAATCAGTCATAATCAAAGCTACACAACATATGAGTAAATATGATAAATAGAGCTTTACAACTCATTTAATTTCAATGGCTTGGACTTATTGATTTATTTGACAAGGATAATAAACAAAGCTTCTGAAATTTTTAAACAACAAGCTCTCCCTTAGAATAATCCCATAAGATGTAATACGCCCAACTCACTTCGCAAATGAGGAAAACGAAAAGTATCAAGCGATTTCGTGTGCATATCAGTAACTTGAGAATTTAACAAGATGTAAGACAACATCACCTTTTTCACATGGTCTCTCAAAAAGTGAAATCTCTTGGAAGCCATCAAAGACAGTGAAGAACCATCAAGTGTTCCAATCAAGCAATGATATAAAAGACTGAAACCCAATCAAGCTCATATTCTCCATTCTTGTCAGTTGTTCTTACATAATAGGAAATACTGGGGTTAGTGAAATAAGATCTAGGAATCCAGTACCGAGACACACGACGAACAGGAGAAACAAAGCTAGAACCAAAGTCACGTGGATGTGAATGGTCAGAATGCCGAAAAGAACGTGAATTGTTTGAATTGCATCCAAAATCAGTACGTGAACCAGATTTAAAGTTCTCATAAAAGTTCTCTAAAAACTTAGATTTGCATGAGATCTCGGAATGAAAAAGGTTGCACGTTTTTGTCTTAAAGCTTTTAATCTTTCCTTTCTCTCTTTCTTGGCACGTTTAAAGCAAAATTCATTCAAGTGTCCATCTCTTCCACAATAGGTGCAATGAAATTTAACATAACCATAATTCTTTTGAGATGATGAGTTAACACCTACATTATTATTTGATGAACTTTGCACAAAGTTAGCAGATTTAAACACAGTTTGATTTGGTTCAAGTTTCACTTCAAATTTTCCAGGTTCAAGAGACTTAATAACCTTAGGAGGATTATTCTTGGCATGCTCAACAAAATTAAATCCTAAACCACGATTTTTCATACTTGTTTTTGACTTGTCTAGAATCATATTTAATTTTTTCTTGCCAAAAGAAAATCTCTCTAAAGTGTCTTTCAGATACTCATTCTCTTTAGCTGGAGTGGGACAAGTTGTGCATTTATCAAATTCATTCACAAGATTTTTAGAAGCACTAGACTGAGCCAACTTTTTCAGTGAAATTATTAAGTTGTCTAGTCAATGCTTCTATTTCTGTGTTAAGTTTAGGACAATTAGAACAAGAAGATATCTCATGATAAAGCATCTGTTGAATTGCTTCCTGAGATGAGTTAAGTCTAGCTTCTAATAATTCATATTTAAAACAAGTTTTAGAATGAATATTTGAAATATTTGATTCTAAACATGAAGAAGAACTAAACTTGATCTTTGCAATTTCATCATTAGCACATTTCAATTTTTCATCACAAGAGTCATGTGCTAATCTTAATTAATCAAATTTAGCAGTTATATCTCTAAGTTGATCCATGTTTAAAGCATTAAGTGACCTAGCATTCTCTAACTCAGAATGTAAAATTTGACAAGACTCACAAGATTCATCATCAGGAATTAAAACTCTAATTCTTGCAATTTCAGAATTTAGAGATTCAATCAAAGTATTGTATTTCTTAATCTTTTTATCTTTATTTTCTAGCAAAGTACCAAGTTTAGCAACAACTTTAGCTAAATCATCATAAGAAGGTTCTACCTCGTTGTAGTTGTTGCTGTCAAGATCATCATTGTCGCTGGAGCTTTTGCTACTTGCCATTAGACACAACCTAGTTAAATCTTTCTTACCTTTGGGAGTATCATCCTCGCTGTCCGTGTCCACATCACTCAAATTAATTTGCCCAAGAGCCGAAAGAACACGATGCACCACCTTGCGATTCATATAGCCCTTCTTTTTATTCTTCCTTTTTTCTTTCTCCATCTCTTCTTCCTTCTCATTCTCTTCCCTTGCAAATCTTGCTAGAAACTTGGACATTTGAGATGAATATGATTGAGATCACCACACTCATAGCACCTTTGAGGACCAAAATTTCCTCTCTTTCTTGATCTCACATTCTGCAGAGCTCTTGTGAAGCGTGTAGAGAGGAGTGCCAATTCATCTTCTGGGCGTTGCTCTAGTTGTTCATCGGTTAGTGAAGACAAAGAAGACAAAGCATAGCTAATAGAAGAATTAACACTGTTAGACTTGTTAGATTGTGAAGCTAAAGCAATTGATTTATTACCATTATTTTTTCTAGCAAAAATATCTAATTCATGAGTTTTCAACCTCGAATAAAGTACATCTAATGTAAGTGTACTCATGACAATAGATTCTCTAATGGATGTAACCTTCATATCCCGTATAGACATATCTAATGCTCCAAGTAATTGACGTGCATTTTCAGCATCAGTATAAGTAACATTAACAGAACGTAAGTTACTAAGAATTTTATTAAAACGAGCAAAGAAATCATCTATTGATTCACCAGGTTTCATCTCAAAACGCATGTAATCCTTTTTGTACATATCTTGACGTACCTCTTTAATAGTAGATGAACCCTCATGATAATCACATAGTGCTTTTCATACCTCATATGAGGATTTAAGATACACAACACGATCAAAATCACTCCTTTCTAGTCCTTGAATTATCAGGTTCCTTGCTTTACTATTTGTCTCCACTTGTGCTATATTTGCTGCTGACATAGAATCATTCTCGGGCACTTGATAAGGCTTGTAGACCTTCTCCCATATTGCAAAGCCTTGAGCTTTAATATATGCCTCCATCTCCGTTTTCCAATATTGAAAATCAATACCATCGAAAACACAAGATTTTGTGGAATACCTATCCGTCGACATGTTTTCTAATCACTGGTTAAGAACAATTAGAAAAATAAACCTGCTCTGATAGCACTTGTAGGATCGTTGATAGCAATCAGAGGGGGGAATGATTGCAGCGCACAGTGGAAACTTTTTTTAGATTGCCTACCTTTTAATGTGCAAAAAACCAGAAATAAAAAAACAAAAATAGTTTTTTTTTCTGATTTTACTGTAGCATACTATAGCAAAGTACTGTAGCGCCGAGAAAAGGTTCCGATCGAGCAGCGAAACACGTTTTTTTTCAATCTAGGAATCGATTTTTAACCAAAATTGATTCATGTATGTGAGCAAGAAAAATAGCTAGACATAGATCAATGCATGGAGAATTCATAGGAATCAGAAAACCAGGAAAAAGGATAATATATGCGAATTAAAAAACTTACGAACTTTTATTAAAAATGCGTATACTGTTCATCATGTTGATTCTTCGCTCACGGTCGCATCCTGCTCAAAACGCCTTTTTCTTCTCAATTTTCCTCGTCTCAGCGAAAGACGCTCGGTCACCCCAAAAACCGTTTTTTCTTTCTCCTCCATGGCTGCTCTGTTCTGTTTTTCTCCTTGCGCTCCGTTCTTTTTATATAGCCAACTACGAATCCTATTCAATCTCAACTTAGAATCCTAATCCAACTCAGAATCCTATTCAATCTCTATTTAGAATCCTAATCCAACTCATCCAACTAGACTTGGGCCTTTTTACCTCAACTAGGCTTTTGGCGCACTAATTTTCAAGGGATCCGAAACCCTTCCTAACACGGGGTTTTCACACTCACGACTATTCTAACGCGTCACGTGTCGAAGCCTCTAGGACCGCACCTCCTGTAGCTTCTCTGCATATCACCACCCCCTTTGATCTCCATGCGCCCTAAGTATGAGCCCGACCATCTCGTGACCTCGTTGACCATCCGAACCTCGGATCTCCCCATCCTAGTCCCGGTCCACCTCGTCACCGACCATGATCGTCTCCATGCTCAACCTGCACATTGATGAGGACATCCCTTCCATGGATACAACTCAGCCACAGCAAGGGTTGCAAGGACCACTCACTCGAGCTCGTGCTCGTCAACTTAATTACCAGGTGAATTCATTCCTAGGTTCATATATTACTGAGAATAGACCGCTACCTAATGCAAGTGATTTAATTGTGCTTAGGAACCTGGGAAAGGATGAAGGAGAAGGACGTGGAGTCATGGACATGCCTGGATGGAATAATGGAGTTCACCACGTCACTTTGGGGCCAAGCCAAACAAGAATTCGAGTTGGACACGTTCTGGAATCAGATTCGGACTGCTGCGTTGGTACCAAGTTCAAACGGGCATAACTTCCTCATACGGACTCCGATTGGGACGTTCTTGTACTTCATGGAAAGCTTAGGAAGTCTATTTTCCAACGGATCCGACCTCAGCTTCAAATTCTATCTGAGCCGGCCGTAATCATCAAATTACTCCACGTTGTTTTCTGAGTCCGGGTCAAAAAGGGTGCTGCGCCACCTCCACTTGGGCCCATGGGCCTTGTAACCCTAGGGCGTGCCCTTGGACGCCCCCCTGGTCGTTCTCCCTATAAAGGAGCCGCCGCCTTCGTTGCTAAGACTTGGATTTCGTTGAATTTAGGTTTAGCCATTGTGCAAACTTTTGTTCTTCAGTTGTGTTGGACGACCACCTGTCAAGACATCTTCGGAATCCCACCTTTGTGTTTCGCAATATAATTTGTGCTTCATTCATATTCGCAATGTCAGATTGCCTATATCTTATTCTTGCTAGTTCTTCGATTGCTCGCAGGGATTGAACTTCGTGTTCAGGTTGATCGCGCCTCCAGCGAGATCAATAACACTTCGGAGTTGGTTCAGCGATTGCTAAGGCGCAAGCGTCGTCGTACGGTTGTAGTCGGATCGTGAGGGTCACCTCCACCAAAATCGAAAGTTATCCATCTCATCGAAAGATCGGGCACCTCGTCTTCATCACACATGCAAAGATGAAAGAACATTCTTCCGGCACAAGTTCGTCTCAACTTGACCAAAATCAGTCCACGCACGCACCACATACCTCGCATAACATCGCTAAACAAAATCACCAATTATTCATCATAACAATGAACCATTGTCAATTATTCATCACCAAAATATCCTAAACCTAGCCACATGGTCTAACATCTCTTATGATATTAACTTGACACTTACGTCAGTCAGTACTTGTTAAACATTGTCAGTTACCTTCTTGTGTCATATAGTTCAATTATTTAGCTTTTCAGTGCAGAGAATTTATAATAGAATATGCATGGGCTCAGCTAATTTAGTAGTTTGTATTTTCCCTCTATTAATTTTTATAATCCACACATGCTGTCATCTTTCATTGACATTTGTTCTACTGTTGTCACTGTAATAGGCATGCTTATCCTTTTCCCTTCTATTCTAGTTCACAGAGGCTATATGATCTAGGTGATGAGTTCAAATCACTTCCTCTTTGGAGACAGGTTCGCTTCCTTCTCCACTTCTAACTCCAGAGTTTACATACACATGGAAGGCCTATTCTTTCTCCATTGTTTCTTATAATATGTGAGCTTTTGCTGCTTATCCTTTACTGCTACATGTAGTATCAGGTCATCTCTGCTATTTCCTGCCTGCTACATCTTTAGCTATCAGTTTACACATCTGATGTAGAAAGATGAACTTATAACTAAACTGCATCTAATCAGAATTCCAAATTTAATATGTAGTAAGCAATTGATTTTGATATTTATTATTAAATGAACAAATTAATTGCCATGCACTCCTGCACAGGGTTTGGAAAACCGGTACCGGCCTAAATCCCGGCTGGGGGCCGGTACCAGTTCCCGGCCGGTAATGGGAAAAACCGGGGAAAACCCGGTCAAATTTCAGGTTTTGAAATTTGAATTTAAAACAGGTAACCGAAAAAACCAGAGAAATCACTAAAAAACCAGAAAAACCGCTAAAAACTGGGAAAAACACAAAAAATATTGAATTTGGGATGTTTCGAAGTATATTTATCTTATACAATAGGTAATTTAGCACAAAAATGCCTAAATCAAGCTAGGAGGTGCATTATGTAGTCACAAAAGACTCATAAATATAAATGCACTTCGGAAAAACCCGACCAGTTTTTTTATTTTTTGGTACTCAGCGGGAAATCTGGTTACCGGCCGGTAACCGCCGGTTTTCTGAACTCATGGACAGTCCAACAGCTTTGGATAGAATAACATCAATTGGCAAATAAGTTAAGAGGAAATTGCATATGACCCACTTGTATTTATGTACTTTGCCATTCGAGCACCTGGATTTTTAATTTTTGTCAGACACTATTTCTACTTATAAATTCTGGTAATGTGCTGCTCATCCTGCCAACAGAAGTTAGATCAAACTATGAACATAGTTCACACAGTTGAGCTTTCACAAATTTTTGTTCTTTTTCGTTTCGAAGAGAATGCCAAGTGGCTGGCAGATTTGCCAGTCCAAAAAAGTGGCAGATTGTTGCTAAAGTTAAAACTTTATGTGGTTAAGCATGAAAATGCTAAAGCTTGCTAAATGTGCATTAGCAATTTTTTTAATATTACATCAGATGCTTTTATTACATTGTCCGTAAGATGGATCTGGCAGGAAGAAGTAACTTTTTAAAGTGTTTCTGACTTTACATTTTTAGATTTTGGCACAATAAAGTTTGTACTGTCCTTTTGCACTTAGGTTCACGGTTGTCATTCTTGATGACTATGCTTACGTGCTGCAAAATCTCAAACTGATCCTAAGTAATTTTTGCATAATTAACCTCTGCAATTCTCAATATTGACAGTAAGTATTTTTAAGATCTAATTGAAACTGTTATGGTGTGGGTTCGAAAAACAAAGCAATCACATCACAAAAGAAATTCATTGAACTTCAACTTTATAAAACAGGCCATGAAGCGTAGTCAAATATATTGAAGTATAAGTGAATTGCCCACCTTTTGTCATCAGCTTAGGTTTTTCTAGTTTTGGGGGATTTAGGAATCATTATTTGCAAAGCATTTTGATTACTTCTTTTTCCCTTGACAGCTAGACCAGTACCTATTGCCAGTTATTCAAGGCAGTATCCTTGAATTATCATGACAATTCAACTACATCACTACCAGAGATATAAGATTTATGTAACACCTCGCCCACCTTCTGGGCCCGGAATGTTACCACCATTGCATACTCTTACCATTTCATCATCAACTAGAAGAATTTAAGCCAACACTAATTTATTTATATTGCTGCGTTCAGATACATCATGGTATTTTTTAGCGATTGCTTTAGCATACTAGTAAAGTCTAAAGTATACTGACAAAAGGTAGTACAAAGAGTGTTGCTGGTTCATGCCAATTATTCATGTGCTACTCCCGCCTGTGCATGACGTTCTCAACGGTCACCTAAAAACAACAACGAAGTAAGGGTGAGTCAAAAGACTCAGCAAGTACAAAGCAAAACAGTAAATAACAGGTTCACAAATCAGACCATGATCATCCCAGTTTCATTAACCACTTTTTCCATTAAATCGCTTTAAGTTCTTATGAACCATTCATCATGCATATGCACATGCACTTCTCTCTTATCTCTTTAGCCTATACCAGTATAGCAGAGCGAGCACCCATCGATGCTCACCCAGGCCCGCCCTGTTTCCATGCGGGGATCACAAGCCCCTCCTTTTTCATACGGGGACCACAATAGCCCGTCATTTTCATACGGGGACCACAATGCACCCAGAAATAGTAAACTTACCTCAACATGGTAAGCAATGCACCATCATTTGATGCGGACCAACTAAGGATTAGTTGATGCGTAGGGATGGCCCGATCTTTCCCGGTACGATCAGCAAGGTTCCTTCTCCTTGGATAGAGTCTTATCCTTGTCTTGATGTAGCAAACAATATAGATAAGGGCAATTTGCACTAGTATGCTAGGCGCACACTAGAAGCAATCCGCTGAACTCTCCAAACCGTGAATTCAACAAGAAGACACGAATTAGAAGAGATGAACCTTGTAGATTCGATGGGCAATCTCAAGAATCTCCTATTCTTTCCTTGCACCAACTCCGCAAACTCCAAACGAGAAAACCTTGCAATCACGCAATCTGGCCGCCACCAACCATCATGACGATTTTCTCCTTTATTTCATGAGTTTAAAAACTTATCATATCATAGCCTAAGTTATAATGGGGCTAAGGCCCTGGCCTTATATTGGTGCACAATGCACGGCCTTGACTAAAACTCACGCACAACCTGGTCTAAGGCCGAAACAAACTCCAATATGAACTAAAAAGAAAATATCTAAACTACTACCACCGGATTCTCTCTTAATTTGCGATCTGACTATGTGGATTTCATGTTTGGCACCTTATCCATTGTGTGGGGCCTCAAAATATCTTTCCAACGAGTCCATGAACGCCCAAATCGGACTCCGTTTGTGAAAGTTATGGACGTTTTAGTATCGGTCTTGCCAGCTGTCTCAATCCGAGTCCGAATCGGTTTCAAATCTTTATATGTTTTGTTTTCTTGTTCAAGGGGCTTCCAAATCCGTTTGGAACCTGAAAAGGAGTCCTTCTCAACCTTTCGAAAGTCATGTGTGGTCGGATTTTACCCTTACTTGCATTGCAATACTCGAACTCTTTATGTTTGGCAAGTCTCGCGCGTCTCTCCGGACAGCCCGTGCAGCATCCAATAAAGTTACCATAACTTTGTTTAGGAAACTCCAAATCAAGTGCCGTTTGATTCGTTAGAAAGTAGACTTCATTAGCTTTTCAAATATGTATTTTGTGTGCATTAGAAACCTCAGAATTGGCGTTGAGAACATCATGAATATTATGGACAGAACTGCAATCATGAGAACTTGATTGATCTTGTGTCTTCCTCTTTAGCCAAACTAACTTTCTTTCTTCTCCATCCACACCTCTAATTCCATACATTGTTGTGTTATTTGCACCGCACAAAGGAGGAATTACATAAGCATCCGCACGAACTAGGATATTCTTCTCTTTCTCATAACCGATTGCTTCTTTCTCCTTGCGCAATTCAGCTTTACTAAGCCATGTAACTTTAGATTGCATAGATGAAGCACAAATCAATGTAGCATTCACACTCTTGGCCACATCATCATTCATCTAGCAACAAACACTACCCGAATTTACCGTTTTACCATGCACTTGCCTGGTTAGTCTCGGGGACGATATGTGGACGGCTCCGACCCGGGACCTCTACCTGTACAAACGTCAACCTGACTCAATGCATCACATCGAACCAGTGCTTAAGCAAGCGACGGCAACTCTACGCGCATGACCCGATCTTGGCATAAAACACATGGGTTTCAGGGACCTGTCGCGCAGGTACCAAACCCCCCTTTTCTTTTTCTCCTCTTTTCTTTCTTTTTTTCCTTCCTTTTCTTTTCTCTTTTTTTTCTCTTCCCCTCTCTTCCCCTTTTCTTTTCTTTTCCCTTCACTTTCTGCGACCGATTCGGCCTCATCCTCTCCTGCCACTCTCTCACGCGGGCGCTCCTCCTGGCGATTTGGGGCGCGCGGGGTAGCGCACGGCCGAGCTCGGGCTCGCCGGCCCCAAGCTCGCCGCCGACGCCTCCTCCGCCACTCCCGCCAACTCCTCAACTCTCTCTCTCGCGCGGGTGCCCCTTCTGGCGGCGGCTGGCGCACGGTGCGCTCGGGTGCCCAGCCCTCCCTCGTCGTCGGCCGCCGTGCTATTGCCGACCGGCTCCTCTATCTTTCCCCTACAGCACCGCCTCCCTCCTCACGCCTCCCCACTCATAGATCCGACGGTGCCTCGCTCAGATCCGGCCACCCATGGTCAGATCTGGCTACTCTTCGATCGTCGGCTACCTCCCCTATGCCACTCCTTCGCCCCCTTCGGCTCACCGGCCCTAGGCCACCGAGCGCAGGTCAGCACTCGGCCTCGCCCCCAATGGTGCTGTCGGTCACCGGTGCGGCGCCGGCGCTCTGCGGCTCGCTCTCCTTCCGATCTCCTCCAGTTTGTGGCCCCCTTTCCCCGGTTTTGGCTTCTACTTGCGCGTGCAAGGGTGCTCAGTGTCGCCTCTGACGGCGCAACAGCTGGTGGAACAGATTCCTGGTTTGCATGCACCTCTGATTGTTGTGTAACCTGATGATTGTCATGAGCATGATCTGTAAAGTCAAAGAAATCTGCAGCACCACTGTCAGTCGGTAATAGAATAGGATTACCATCCATCACATGATCATTATCTATTTTTGGTTCAAACAAGGACGATGCAAGAGGTGGAACTGAAGAAAATATGATAGGAATTTGTGGCTCAGTGACAAACTCAGGTGATGATTTTTGAGATACAGTGGCAAAAGAAAACACCTTCTCATCAAATACTACATCGCGTGATATGTATATGCGTCCCATAGAAACATTTAGACATTTATAACCCTTATACTTGCCACTGTAACCAAGGAAAACACATCCATTTGATCTGAACTCAATTTTGTGAGTATTGTATGGACGCAAATTTGGCCAACAAGCGCAACCAAATATTTTGAGTAGAGAGTAGTCCACCGGTTTCTTTAGGAGACGCACGACTGGTGCTTGATTGTGTATAACTTTACTTGGCATTCTATTGATGAGGTAGCATGCAGATAAAAGGCCTCATCCCAGAAACGAAGAGGGACTAAGGATTGAGCAAGAAGTGCAAGCCCTGTCTCTACTAAATGACGATGTTTTCTTTTGGCAACACCATTTTGCTGGCTAGTGTGAGGGCAAGAGATTCTATGCACAATACCCGTGGAATCAAAATAGGGCCGAAGTTTGATATATTCACCACTACCATCTGACTGAACAGATTTGATTTTAGCATTCAATAGCTTTTCGGCAAGCTGCTGAAATTGGAGAAAAGCATGCTCTACATCTGATTTATGCTTGAGAAGGTAAAGCCAAGTAAAGCGACTGAAATCATCAATAAATAGAATAGTACTTATGACCATTTACAGATGATATGGTAGGACCCCAAACATCTAAGTAACTAGTTCTAATGGAGTGGTAGACACTCGAGAAGGACTATAAGGTAACCTATGAGCTTTTGCTTGCTAGCATGCATCACACACATGCGTTTCTTTATTCAAAGGAAACAGTTTGAGCGACTCTAAGATGGATGACACAACTGAAGATGACGGATGGCCAAGTCTACGGTGCCATAGTTCTTGATCGACTTTAGTGGTTGAAAAAATGCTTCTTGGTAGAGATGTAGATTCTGAACTTGAAAGAAGGTAGAGACCTCCCTTACACGGTCCTTGGTGCAGAATTCTCTTCGTGACTTGATCCTTGACAAAGAAGGAATTGGGATGAAACTCAACAAAGGCATTATTATCAGTGGCTAGTTTACGAACAGAAACTAAATGCTTGCGGATATTCGGAACATGAAGAACGTTTCTGAGTTTCAAAGGACTAGATGAACTAGAAAAAAGATGTATGACTAATACATGAGATGGGCAAACCTGCTCCATTGGCGACTTGAACTTGCTAGGTGCCGTGATAGCGATCACTGGTTGTCAGCCTGCTGAGATCAGAGGTGATGTGGTCCGTGGCGCCTGAGTCCATGTACCAGTTGGTGTCAACTTGGTAAGCATGTGTGTTGTTCTCCTCAGGAAGATAGTCATCAGAGTACCGGTTCCAGTAGTTGAGAGCATTGTGCCCCCGCTTGGAGCAGATCTGACAGGTAGGCAGCGGCTGCCGTCCCTGTCCTTGCATGTTATTGCTCCGGTACTGCTATTGCTGACCATTGCCACTGCACCCTTGATTTGGTCCACGGCCTCCTCCTCCTCTCCCACGGCCACGGCCTCCACCATTGCCGCGTCCTTGCCTGCGAGCACCTTGATAGTTGCCGCGTGACGCCTGGTTTGCTGATGATGAGAACTGCTGCTACAAGCTTGACGAAGAGTTCTGTTCGAGCAGCGCCTCATGACTCACAAGGTAACTGTACAGATCACCGAGTGAGATTGGATCTGGACGCACTGTCATCGACGCCACGAGTGATTCGTAGCGTGTCCCTAGGCCAGCGAGGACATAGGAGACAACATCCTCATCGCTGAGTGGGTTCCCTGTATCAGAGAGGGTATCCGCCATATTCTTGATCTTGTGGAAGTAGTCGATGACGGGCATGTCGTTCTTCTTGAAGTTGGCAAGCTGGATGCGTACTTGGACAGTTTTGGCACGAGAGCGAGACGCAAACATGCGTTCAAGCTCAATCCAGATCGCTGCCGAAGTGCGGAGAAACATCACGTGATCGAGTACATCTTCAGAGAGCGACGACAACAAGCCGCTCACAACAATTTGATCTTGCTGTTCCCAGATGGCATGAGGGGTTGGGGATGACGCGCGCTGCGCCTCCCTCGATGGAGGCTTCAGCAGTGACAGCTCGTGGCAGAGCTGTCTTGGAGCCATCAGCCATCTATATACCCCATGAGCCCATAGCTCATCAGGGATGACACCACTTGAGCTTTCCATAGGAGATAATTCTCCTGTTTGAGCTTAATGGTGACTAATTGGGCAAAGGGAGGTGTGATTGTGTGAGGTAGATGACCGGCGAAAGTTGACATAGCGCCGGTAGCCGTGGTACCAACAGCTAAGTTGGTATTTGCTGAGGTCGTCATGTGGCTCTGATACCAAGAAAAAGTAGAGATTCAGTAGATTGATTTTGAGAGCCAATTGCCTCACTTTGATCGTGGGCTATGCTTGTATATATAGTCAGCAGTACGTACAGGAGGTTACAGCTATATCTGAGCAATCTCAACAGAACTCTGTTTAATCCTACCGAATCCTATCTACAGAACAATGCGGTTTATCTCTAACCTGAATCCTATCTATACACAAACACAATTTATCTCTAAACCTGTATGAAGCATATGCAAGCCCATGCCAACGTGACCATCTTCTTTAACAACTAAGACAAGGTAAGGTTTCTGATTCTACTGAAACATAGTTGGGTGTTTTTAATAAATTTATACTGATTAGTGGTCTCCTAAGGTTTATTTCCATTGTGAGCAGCAGGAACATTCGATGTCCATTGTATGTATTAATATGTACATTAATTTTTAAAAAGGTACCATACAAACTTTGGTCGCTTTTGGCTCGTCCTTTTGCAAAGTGGCTTTACTGCTCAATTTGGTATCTAGCTATTTTGGTTGCACTAGTAAAGGAGTATGCATTAATATTCATTTGAAACACAATCAGAGAGCCAAAATCCACTTAGAGCAAGTTTAATAGTATAGCTAGCTGCTACCTCCAATACATTTCCATGTCATCAAAAGATAATGATGCAGCTAACTCATACAATAAGCTGGCTATAAGTTGTCTCCACAAGAGCTCTCAATCATTTAATACATACATGTGTATTGATAATTTAATACATGCATGGGTATAACAGTTAGTTCTATTGGTACATGCATGGATAACGCCTCTTTTCCTGTGCTATAGCCTGACTCTGGCATGGGAGCCGGCTTGGCTCTCTCTCTCTCCTTTTCTCTCCCCTCCACATAGGACTATGCTGATATGAATTCCCTTGTAGCTAGCACAGTCAACCTTATTAAACTTGCTCTTCATGTTTCAGTGTTATGCTTTCACTGCAAACCTGTATGGTTGATCTCACAGGGTTCAAGAGCATACCTTCAACTGTACCAGTTGCCAATAACTTTTCCTAAGAGTTTTAAAATGTTTTAGATATGTATTACATCCATTCTTGATTTTGACTAGTGAAGAGAACACAATACTCAATAGTTCGTTTTCTAACGGATGGCAGGAGCTCTCCCCATTCATTTTAGAGAGGAAAAGAGAGAATTACAGACACAATCACCCGTCCTAGGACACATCGAGGGAAAGAACACCAAACCCCACCTCACCTAATGGCCACCACTTTCACAGAAAAAATAATAGTTTGTAAAATTGAGATTGATCCATGTGTCAATTGTTTATCAAACTATCAACTGCTCCAGGCTCTGTGGACTCATATTTTTACATTGATTCGTGCAAAATGTATACAACTATACTGAAATGTCTTTGCAGCCCGGAATGATGTTCGCCATTTATTGCTGTCACATCTGTGGGCTGGTCTTTGCATTGGCATCACACACTTTGTCAGAGCCAATGGTCGGATGTTCACCAACCGACCTCGTTACCAGTCGCGGCATTGACGAAAGCCAAGCGACCATTGCATGTGTGCTGCCTGATAGATCATCATTCATCAAACGTTGGCAACACCTCGTTCTATTTGAAGATTTAATTATTGCATTTTTTTGCAGGGCACATGACCTTACCTATTTTGTAATAAGTTTCCTTTTTATTTTGTAAGTTTTCCTTTTTTATTTTTCTAGATGGAAAGGAGAATTCCATTAAACTAGATTGATTTCCCATGGTTGTAATACATGTGGAAAAGAAAAAGGAAGGAAAGCGAAGAAATTACCATCAGAGCCTTAGAGGTTAATTTCGGGCAGGATAGTCCGTTCACAGAGATACCTGACCGTCCGGGGGCCAGTCGGTACCTCTCACAACCATAGGGTCATCACTTGGCATAGATAAACCGAAAATATTCAAATGACCTTAGAAAACCAGCCCACTGTCCCCAAATATCCGAATACAGCCCACATCTACAGTAAAAGGACAACATAACAAAGTGTGGAGCCTAGGCTGAAGCCAACCAATCAAAAGAGAGGCAAACTTCCATTTGGTCATCGCCAAAACAGCAAAGCTAAGCCATCGCCACAGCCAAAGACAGCACAACCCCCTCCAGAAAACACAGCAACATGAGAGTCAGCAAGGTAAAGATTTGTGTGGCTAATAGAGTTTTGTGTTGATCTTATGCCATAATCTTTATGGGAAATTGATTGAGAAAAATATCGGCCTTAGGGGCAAAACCGATTGTGTCGCTGCAACTGGTAGCGTCTATGGGGAGTGATGTGACTAATCTCGCATATAAGTTGGTGAACCATTGATAGTATCAAGAGTGAGATTTTGGGTGAAAGAGTTTCCCCGAATTATGTTTTGGATATCTGAGCCTCAGATTTGTTGATAGCTAGCGGAGTCTAAAAGATTGAGGTAAAGTTGAAGTAGAGCTATTAGAGGATTTAGTTATCCGATGTTGAAGAAAATCTTGAATGGAGCTTACCTCATTTTGTGGATATGAGAAATTGAATACAGATGGGTGATTTTTATATTCACCGCGTTCAATGATCATTAACTGAGGAAATGGTGAGAGTAGTGATTTATTTCACGAGTTGAAATCGAAAATTGGTGGAGTTCATCATGATGCAAATAGAGCATAAGTTGAAACCCTCGAGAATAAGGGTATTGGAGGGATTGAATTAATAGGATCCAATACAAATTCGATGGGGCATATGGGGTTACCTGTCGACAATATGTCACTGGTGAAGAAGGTTTGCTTGAGTACTTTGCAAGTTGTGTATTGTTGTAGGGGTGGCCCCCACCTAAGCCCAGCAGGCCTGTTAGAGGATTGTAAGGCCCAGAATGGGACATGTGTAATGGCATAAGTGCCCCTGAGGGGGATACTCAGATGTAAGGATATAATTGTAAAAGCACTCCCCATATGGATATATATATATACAACACAGGCCATGGGGAGAAACCCTAAGCCATTGCTAACCTAACTCTCCACTACCATACTCTCTCTCTGTGTTTGGTCTGTAACCACAACAGTTGGCGCCGTCCGTGGGGAGGACAAGAGCAAGCCTCCAGATTTGAAGGAGGATGGCACTAAAGAAAGCGTCATCATCGGCAGCGAGGAAGAAGAAGGTGGGGGCGGCGGAATCTCGCGTCAACACCAGGGCTTCGGCGTTGGCAGCTGCAGGTGCAGGTGCAGGTGGCGATGCGGGTGTGACGGTCGTAAACGCCGACATTCACGACGCGACGCCCGATCCCGCCACCACCACCGCGACGACCAACCTCGCCACCGCCGCCACGACGACCGATCCCGCCACCGTCGCTACGGCAGTCGAAACCGCCCCACGCGTAGCAGGTAACCCCACAGCAGGTACCGCGACAATCGCCAGCAGCGCCGCCCAGGTGGTTGGAGGTGGCAACGCAGGTGCGTCTGCTCTCCCGCCCGGCGCAGGAACGGTGAGCGGTTTTGGCGGCAACGCGGGCTTCGTCGTCGGCCCCAGGGTCTTTCATGACAGCACTGCAGGCAGCCCGGGAGCGCAGGCCGTGGTCACCGCTACTCCGGTCGCGCCGCCGAGCGCACCGACAGCCCCAACCACGTCCACGGTGGAGAACGCCCTGCTGGCGGCCCTCACCGCGTTTCAGCGGGAGCTAACGAATCTCCGCGGGGCCGTGCGAGACATACAAGAGGCTCGGAACCAACAAGCCCCACCGGTGGTCGCATCGGAGCCCACTCCGGAGAGGGCAGATAGCCGCGACGCCCTCACGTCCAGCCGCGTCCCACTGCGACGCGTGGACCGGGAGTTCCCCCTCTCAGCGGGCTTGCAGCAGGCGGCATGGCCTTAGGACTTCAAGTTTTCGAGTGTCATCGAGGTGTACAAAGGTGACACGGACCCGCGAGAGTTCGTGCGCGTGTACGAGACCGCCATCAAAGCCGCTGGCGGAGACGACACCACGAAGGCAAAGGGACTCCCCCTCGCATTGCAAGGGGTGGCGCTCTCTTGGTTCTTCACCATCGAGCCGCACTCCATCTACGCGTGGGAGCAGATCCGCGACCGACTCTACAACAACTTCCAGGGAAACTACATCGAGCACGTCGACGCAGACCAGCTATTCGCAGTCAAGCAAAAGCCTACGGAGAGGCTCCGAGATTACTTTAAGCGCTTCGCGAAGGTACGTTGCCAGGTCAAGGACGTCAATGAAATAACCGTCATCAATGCAGCGATACAAGGCCTCCGCCCGGGACCGCTGGCCGAATACAACACGCGCAAACCAATCAAGACGGTGGCGAAGCTCTTTGACAAGATGGAAGAGTACGCTAGAGCAGAGGAGGATGCGCGGCGGCGACACGGCGACGATTCCGACACCAATCAGGCGGAAGGGTCGGCAAAAAACAATGGCTCGCCGAAGGAGGGCTCCTCGAAAGGCAAGCGCAAGCAGGAACAATCGAAGGACGCCTCCGAGCGCAAGGATCCCTAGCACAAGGACTCGTCAGCCGACAGGTCCAAACGTGACCAACGCAAATC
Organism: Dendrocalamus latiflorus; assembly: GCA_017311315.1. Classification (NCBI taxonomy): domain Eukaryota; kingdom Viridiplantae; phylum Streptophyta; class Magnoliopsida; order Poales; family Poaceae; genus Dendrocalamus; species Dendrocalamus latiflorus. Next base: position 31,695,025 of record CM029634.1, read on the forward strand.
TCGGAAACCTCGCTACGTCTTTGACATCGAGGGTGGCTCCGAAGATAACGCCCCTACGGGTCGTGGCAGCAGAGGGCGCCGTGGCTGGGGACGAGGGCGCGGGCGGGGTCGCGACGACAGAGCCTGCGAAGAGTACAACGACCAGCACAATGGGCTGTGGTGCGAAGTCCACGATCGGGGCAGCCACGACACGCGTGCGTGCGCCACTATCGCAGCGCTCCGGCAGAGCGTTGCCAGAGACAAAAACCCTGAGGCCGCGCGCCTGTCGTAGCTCACGTCCAACACCCCCAGGACCAAGGAATACAACCCCAGGAAGGCCCCCTGCGAATTCAGGCCCACGTGCAGCAACCTCGGGAGGGTCTCCTGCAGTTGCAAGCCCCGGAAGGAGCTCAGCGCAGGGTCATAAACGTCATTTCCGGGGGCTCCTCGTTGGGGTTCGCCTTGGCGCGGCAGCGGAAGGTCTACGCGAGGAGGCTGCACCACGTTGTGGCATACCTAGCGCAGGCGCCGCTGGAGTGGGCACAGCATGAGATCACCTTCACGTCCGCTGACGCTGAAGGCGTGGAGTTCCCCCACCAAGACCCCCTGGTCGTCCAGGTCCTCATCGCAGGATGCGAGGTCAGGCGTGTCCTGGTCGACGGAGGAAGTTCCGTGAACATCTTGTTCGCAGCGGCCTTCGATCAGATGGGGATCCCCCGAAGTCGTTTGGGCCCTTCGGGCATCCCGTTGCAGGGCTTCGGGGGGCAACCCCTGCGGGCATTGGGTCAGATATGCTTCCAAGTCTCTTTCGGCCGAGACGACAATGTGAGGAGCGAGGATGCCACCTTCGACATCGTCGACATCTTGTACCCCTACAACGCTATATTGGGGCGGCCAACCTTAAACTCTCTCGGGGCAGTCCCGCACCACGGCTTCCTATGTATGAAGCTCCCCGGACCGCGGGCCATCATCACCGTCCACGGCGACCAGGATATGGCTCGACGTATAGAGCTCGGCACCAGGGGCTCGCATTACGAGGCTCGGTGAAGCGCCTAGGCCGGGTGTGCAAGCACGAAGATCCTTGGCGGCTCCAAAAAACACCCCGTCGGGCCCCCCCGCGCGAATTACCCAAGCAGTAGAGGCTCACACCGTGCCCCGCCTCATCACCAAGCGACGACAGTTGCGGCTGTTCCCGTCCTTAAAGCGGTCAGTGGCTAATATCACACCTTTTGTAATCGCTCACCCGCGCAAACGAGAATTTAGTAAAGTTCACCGTTTGCACAAATTTCCTTGTTCCCTGTGGAGACGCCTCCGCGCGCACTCTACGGAGTATAAATAAGACGTAGCATCGAGGCCTGCCTCCGCGCGCACTCTACGGAGTATAAATAAGACGTAGCGTCGAGGTTCGCCTCCGCACGCAACCTCACCGCCCACAACGCGCAGAGGCTTGCCTCCGCGCACAGTCCACGGACCCTAAAGAAGACGTAGCGCTGAGGTCCGCCTCCGCACGCAACCTCACCACCCGCAACGCGTGGAGGCTTGCCTCCGCGCGTAGTCCACGGACTCTAAAGAAGACGTAGTGCTGAGGTCCGCCTCCGCACGCACTCTACAGAGTATAAATAAGACGTAGCGTCGAGGTCCGCCTCCGCACGCAACTTCACCGCCCGCAACGCGCGGAGGCTTGCCTCCGCGCGCAGTCCACGAACTCTAAAGAAGACGTAGCGCAGAGGTCCACCTCCGCACGCACTCTACGGAGTATAAACTAAGACGCGGATGCTCCCACACACGCATGGGTATTATCCCTATGCGTACTCTACGGAGTATAAACAAAGCGTGGTTGATTGTCCCACGCACTCTACGGAGTATAAATAGGACGCGGATACTCCCGTGCACGCATAGGTATTCTATGCGTACCCCTCGGAGTATAAACAGCGCGCGGTCTACGATTCCTACGCCATGAGTTGATAAGACGCACTAGAGGCTGGCCTCCGCCAGCACTTCGCAGCGATCGAGCAAAAGGCAGTTAAGGCTCACCTCCGCACGCGCCCTGTAGAGTCGGCATGAGACGTGGCGGTAGCTTGCACCTGCGGGCATCACGTGGAGCACCGACAAGCCTTAACAGAGGCTAACCACGGAGCGCTCGCGCGCCTACCTCGACTAAGGCACCAGCTCCGCTGCCGCCACCTCGAGGGGTAGGAAACGGAGCGCTCGCGCGTCTACCTCGACTAAGGAGCCAGCTCCGCTGCCACCACCTCGAGGGGTAGGGGATGGAGCGCTCGCGCGTCTACCTCGACTAAGGCATCAGCTCCGCTGCCACCACCTCGAAGGGTAGGGGACGGAGCGCTCGCGCGTCTACCTCGACTAAGGCGCCAGCTCCGCTGCCACCACCTCAAGGGGTAGGGGATGGAGCGCTCACGCGTCTACCTCGACTAAGGCGCCAGCTCCGCTGCCACCACCTCGCGGGGTACGGGACAGAGCTCTCGTGCGTCTACCTCGACTAAGGCGCCAGCTACGCTGCCACCACCTCAAGGGGTAGGGGACGGAGCGCTCACGCGTACACCTCGACGTTGCAAACAAGGATGGGGACGGGCGAGATTCTTTCAACAAAACCCCTTCCCCCCTGTTATATTCATCGGAAGATGTTTACAAAGGTAGGCCATACAAATGTACAAATAGCCTGGGGGGCTTGAGCTCGCTACTCGGTCGGCTCCTCCTTAACGTGCGTCCGCGTTAAAGCTTCACGCGAAGAAGCTCGGCTTGCCCAGAAGTCCAGCGACTCCTCGGCCCTCCGCCACCGCCGAAGATGTCGTCGGATCACACGGTCAGAAACTAGTAGCCGGCCCAGATCGGGTAGCTGCTCGAGACATGCGGGCACACAAGTCAGCACTGGTGAGGCAACTAGCACTTTATTCATAAGACGAAGGGCTTGTTTTACAATGCACACCAATGCGCGGAGACCATGGTGTCACACCTGAGGGTTTGCGTTGCCCCTCGAATTCGCGGGGCCGCCCTCATCGCGGCGTGGGACTTCATCCAGCCACACGCCAAGGTTCGCTTCGTTGTACAGGCTGTTCCGCAACTCCACCCTCGCCGCAGCCTCCCCGATGTACTCCCAGATCCTCTCATGGAAAAATCGCACAGGGCGGCGAACAGCGTGCATGGCATCGGACATCACCCCGGCCCCGGTTGGGAACTCCAAACGAGGATCAGCCAGCTCGCTGATGTGCTGGCAACCCCGGTGCCGCAGGAGCGCGCATACCAGGCATGAGGTCACGTAGGAGAAGTGGTCACCGAAGTTCGTCGTGGAGCTTCGGGCAATGTTGGCCGTATCCCCGATCTGCCGAAGCGTCCGCGACAGATCCTCGGGCCCGAAGGAGCGAGGCAGTACCTCGGCGATAAGACCTTCAAGGGTAACCTCCAGGGCCAGCATGGCATCCCACGCAGCCACCGAAGCGTCGCCTAGGGTCTGGTCCCGCTCCGCTAGAGATTTCGCAAGCTCGCCCCTCTCCTTCTCTAGCGCAGAGATTTGCTGGAGTAGGCCATCTCGCTCCTCTGTGACCTCTCGTCGCGCCGCCTCTGTGGCTGATGACCGCGCTGCCACCACGAGCGCCTCGACGTACGACTTCATCTTCGCACACTCTGCCTCCAAGTAACGGATGCGATCGTCCTTGGCGGAGTGCGTCCCCCTGGCTATGTGCAGGGCCTCTTCGGTGGCCCACAATCGGTCTTCTAGCGCCCCCTTCTCGCGGGCTTGAGCAGCTTGCAACGCTTGGCCCAAGACGAGGGTCTGCACAACAAAGGAGTCAGCGAGCTGCTACACAACCGCATATCATCACAAGATCATATACTTACCCGCACTCCCGATACCTCAGCGCGTCACCAAGGCGCCCCGTCCCGTAGGTTGACAGCGCCTGCCGATCAACGCAGGCGGCCGCGTCCTCTACGATCCCACGCCACGCCCCAACGCTTTCGGGGGAGGAACGAAGTCCGCTAAGCTCGGGGGTGCGGAGTTCACGTCGGCAGAATCGGGTGCGCCGGATACCCCTCTCAAAGGAACGCCCCCGCGCCCTGGGGATCGCCCATCCTCGGGGATGAGCTCCGCTGCACGAAGATATGCTACTCAGTCCTACAAGGACACCGCAAAGCTACACCGAGGTGCGGCAGGATAACATACCTTCGGTGGCTGACGGTGGACTTTGCTGGGATGTCCCCCCAACCGTGGGTGGGTTAACAGGGGCGCCAGCCCCCACAAGCGGAGTTGGCCCTAGGGGCCGGGGAGTCTCCATATCGGGGCCTAGCGCCGGCAACCTCCGCCCCATGGTTGTAGCGGCCTGCGAAGGGGCCGAAGGGACGCCGCGTGCGGGAGCTTCGGCGTCGAAGTCGGAATCCCACAAGCTCCCAACACGGCTCGCCACGGCAAACCCTCTCGAAGTCCGATAAGAGGGCGACTGCAGGCGCGGCTGCTTCGCCTTGGGAAGAGAAGGTGAGGGCCCCGCCTCGGTAGCCGCCGCAGAAGGCTCTACGGTAGCAACACTCGCGGGCGGGGGCCCTACCCTAAGAACCTCCGCGGGAGGCACCTCCGTCTCAGCTGCCACGGTTGGTGGAGACCTCGCTCCACCAGCCTCCGTGAGGGGCAGCTCCGATAGCGTCGCTATCCTAGACCTCGCTCCACCTCAGCTGTCACGGGCGATGAGGCCTCCCCCTCTTGCACGCCCATGGCGCAACCTCGATCCCCGCCACCACCTGGAGACCTTTCACCCCCGTCATCTGCGCCCGTCTCCAGGTCTGAATCGGCGTACTTCGCCGAATCAGACTCAGCGGTGGAGGCAACAGCGGCCGCCGTGCTGGGCGCGGCTGCGGTAACCCGAGTCCTCTCGCAGGGCGGTGCCTTCTTTCCTTGGGCACTGTCATCTGGCTGTAGCGGCTGGCTCGGGGCCGGAGGGGTGCGCTCCGGCACGCGAACGCCCAGGGCCTCGCATATGCGGTTTATCCGCCCTAGCCCCGCCTCCGCGGTCGCAGCCGTGCGCTGCTCGTGCTCCCTGGCTGTATACGGCCCGAGGAACATGTTCACCGCGCGTTCCACGTCTTCCAAGCGCATTCCTAGGCGAGACAAGTATGGTCAAATGCAATGCAGCGAGGATGAATGTAAAGGAGGACATGGCCGAAGCTTATGAAGTCCAGGGGCGCCGGTAGCGAGCAAATGGATGGGCGAACGTTGTCATCCTGGAGTTTCCCGGCGGGGAGGCGCCACTCATGAGCGAGCGGCGCCACGCCATACATGATATACTCTTCGGCGAGGTCGCGCTTGTTGAAGCGAGCGGTGACCCCCGCGAGTCTTCGCGCCCTTCCCTATCCTCGAGGTTGAGCATTATACTGGGCGTGGTGTTGAACGCCATCGGCTGACCCGTACACTCGAGGCCGCTACCGCTCCCCACATGGTGGTAGAACCACCGTCTTGTCCAGTTAGGTTCCCACTTCGCTCGAGTGGAGTTCGTGGGGAAGAGCTTCCCGCACGATGACCGCAGTATGAAGTTGACGCTGCCAAAGTTCGACAGCGTCCCGTCCTTCCGCTCCTTCGGCTGGCACCGTGCATCGTGCAGATAGGCGAACATCGAGGCGCTGGACCAGCACGCCTCCGAGCGCAAGGCCCAGCTGTACACAGCAAGGCGAGCCAGCGTGTTCGGGGTTAGTTGCGCCAGCTCCAGCCTGAAGGTTCGCAGCACATCACCAACGACCGTCGCCGCCGGGATGCGAAGCCCAACTTCGAAGTAGGCGACGAAAACAATCGCCTCCAACTCCTCTGGATGCGGCTCTGCCTCGTCTATGGTGGGCAGCCGCACCGCCTAGCGATCCGACAGGTTCCCTTCATGCAGCAGGATGCGGATCGTCTTCTCCGTTACGAGCGTCGGGCCCAAGGCGCTGGAGTAAGGGCCCTCCTTTCTCTCCGTCGCCACCCACCATTTGTCTGCCACCGCCGCGTCGCGCTCCTCGAGCGCGTACTCCACCTCAAGCGGCGAGAACCGCCGGCAAATGGCGCACTTCCCGACCGGTTGAGCATGCTCGTCGCCAGGCGCCATCGCTATCTGGGAGCTAGACGATGACGGAAAGGAAATGCGATGGCAAGGAAACCAAAGAAGTAGGAAACGAGACGGGTGATCAGAAAGCGCGTGGAGGAGGCGCAGACGCAGTGCCACGGGGGTATTTAAAGACCCCTCGTGATGTGACCACGCCACAAACACATACGACAATAGTGTCCAATATCAAGATTGAACTAAAGGTGAATTCGTTTCTTGAGCCTCAACATATTTTAAATGAGAATATGATGCTACCTAATAATGAAAATATATATTTTTACAGCACCATGTCACTTTTACACCAATTCAAAAGAGTCCTTGTTGGACCCGTACTGGAATCAGATTCGGACTGTTGCAATGGTGCAAGTTTAAACGGACGTAACTTTCTCATACGGACTCCGTTTGGGACGTGCTTGGACTTGATGGAAAGCTTATCAAGTATACTTTCTAAAGGATTTAACCCCATCTTCAAATTCTATCCGAGACAGCCGCAATCATCAAAAGAGTCCGTATTGGTCACGTACTGGAATCAGATTCGGACTGCTGCAATGGTGCAAGTTGAAACGGACGTAGCTTTCTCATACGGACTCCGTTTGGGACGTTCTTGTACTTCATGGAACGCTTATGAAGTCTACTTTCGAACGGATCCAACCTCATCTTCAAATTCCATCCGAGCCGTCTGCAATCATCAAAACAATGCACGTTGGTTTTTGAGTCCGAGTCAAAAGGGTGCTATGCCACCACCAATTGGGCCCATGGGCCTTGTAACCCTAGAGCATGCACTTTGGACGCCCCTCCTGGTTGTTCTCCCTATAAAGGAGCCGCCGCCTCCCTTGTTAGGACTTAGATTTTGTTGAGTTTAGGTTTAGCTATTATGCAAACTTCTGTTCTTCAGTTGTGTCGGACGACCACCTGTCAAGACAACATTCGAAATCCCACCTTTTGATTTTAATAAAAATATTTGCAATTTCAGATTGCTTGTTATCTTGTTCTTGCGTGTTCTTCGGTTGCATGCAGGAATAGACCTTCGTGGTCAGGTCAACTGCGTTCTTGGCACGGTTGATAACAACTTGGAGTGTGGTTCAGCGATTGCTAAGGCGCAAGCGACGTCGTTCGGTTGTAGTCGGATCGCAAGGGTCTCCTCCGCCAAAATCGATAGTTATCATCCTATCGGAAGATCGGGACCCCATCGCCTCATCACCTCGTCTCCAATGCCGCGGGTGAACGTAACCAGCGAAGGGCCTACCCCGCCCCCTCATGCTCGGTGGAGGGTGGCCAGGGCAACTAGTGGCCCCGCCAAGTAAACTAAGCCCCCGGAAGCCGAAGGCCCAAATAAACCGTGTACTCACTCGAGAAGCGAGACCGGCCACCGTCAGTAGGCTCTAACTGAACTCTCATAAATGGCCTCCATCAGTCCGTCGCCATCCTTTGACATCAAAGAGTGCGCATGGACTGAGGAAGACATATCTACGAGGGCACGATCATCCTAGCAGCATAGCGCGGCCGGCGGACCACGGCGCCCGGCGCCAGGACGAAGACAGGTTTTTTCTGAAACTCAAAAATAGGCATCCTTCTGTTCATCAACATTCTATGACAATGCCCAGCCGCGCTAACCCCGCCGCAGAACAGTCCCCTCAAAGAATGCAGATGAACAGAGGCAGCCTATATTCGAGACCAAGATCATTCCAGACGTACCCGGGCGTGGCCCTATGAAGGGTGGCGCAGGGCGACGGCATATATATATATATATATATATATATATATATATATATATATATATATATATATATATATATATATATATATATATATATATATATATATATATATATATATATATATATATATATATATATATATATATATATATATATATATATATATATCCTCGCTGTGCCCCGGAGCCGGCGGGAACCTCAACCAGCGACCGTACATCGGAAGCGCGACCGACAGAAGCCCAGTGGTTCGGCTGCCCACAATCGGGAAGCGCAAACCGCTAGCAACTGCGCGCGCTAGTAGGTGGGCGGACGGCGCACGACGCGCCCATGGCACCCTGCCACGTGTCCCGCCCTTCTAGGGAAGGGGCGAATGGCCGCGGTCGTGTGACCACTGACAGCCCACGACGTGCCAGTCATGGCCCACCGCGTGTACACCCCGAGTGGAAAAGCACGTACGACTGCGGCAGCTTGCTTCTGCCATCCCAGGGGTCGGTGCGATTCCAGGAGCCATTAAAGCGCACTACCGGACCGCAGAGCCATAACCACGCCGCTCCGACTTCGGCAGCCTAACACAGGCGAGTCTCCGTTTTAGCGGGGAAACCCCGCCCCCCACCTCGACTCGGTCCCATGTCCCGGTCCCGTCAGAAAGACTCCGGCGTCGCTCCCGGCCCCACCTTCGCAGCGAAGTACCTCGCTTCGGCATCGCAGGACGTCCCGGGCGCAGCAGGAGGTGTAGGAGAGCGAATCAGAGTCCATGCAACAACGTCACAGCCAAAGTCGGCTGAGATCCAGCTGCTTGGGCTCCCCGTAGTTCAGGAAACGCGAAGGCAGAAGCCCAACCGACAGGAGTCCAACCGACGAGAAGAAAGCTCAACGGGCGGAGGAGCGTCGCAAGCGTCATATGGCCAGACGCTTCAAGTCCTGTGCCGCACCAAGCATATTTCGCCATTAGGATTGCCATAAGAAGGAGTGTCGCAGCACGAGGCCTCGCAAGGCAGACCGACAGTCATTTATCATTAAGGGCGCTCGATGTCGAAGTCCGCTGTCACGCGCCCACGCGACGACTTAGGGGCCCGCTTCGCCTGCCCCTGCTGACACATCTGACTCTGCCAACACCGCCGGATTCAAGCTCAATCCCATTACTTCGCCAACCCGCCCTACATCATATCTTCGCGGCGGGGCGAACACTACACTAGGCAATAAGGCTCCGCCGAACGTTGGGAAAGTTCACAGGCCGCAGGGACGGAGGGGGCCAAATGGCTCGGCGACATGGCTTCAGCCCGTGAAGTTCTTCACCATGAGAGGCTCCTGTTGTAGGGGTGGCCCCCACCTAAGCCCAACAGGCCTGTTAGAGGATTGTAAGGCCCAGAATGGGACATGTGTAATGGCATAAGTGCCCCTGAGGGGGATATATATATATATATATACAACACAGGCCATGGGGAGAAACCCTAAGCCATTGCTCACCTAACTCTCCACTACCATTCTCTCTCTGTTTGGTCTGTAACCACAACATGTACTAAAGCATCCCCAGATTCATGTGAACATTGCCCTAGGATTGAATTGGTTTTGTAACTCATAGATTGGTGTTGGAAGGATGAATTGTCGTATGGCAATCTGATGAGTATTTGAAATGATTGAACGATGTTTAAAGGATTATTTTGGGTTCCCTTGATTTGGGAATTTATTCAGGTTCCACTTTGGGGGCAAAGTGGATTTAAGTGGGAAGTTGTGAGGTTTCTGCATTTCTTATGTGATTGATATGATTTTTCGCTAAGGCGTTATTTGTTCGCCTTAAAGGGTGTGCTTCCTTTTTCTTGAAAAAAGGGGCTAATTTCAAGAATAGAAACTTTTTCGCATGATATATGCGGCATATTGTTTGTTAGGACGAGGATTGATTTCCTGTCTAGTTTTCTCTCTCCTGAGAGGATTGGTTGTGACGAAGTGATATCTTGTGGGGAAGTGAATTCCCAACTATTTTAGAAGAAATATTGTTATTTGTGGATGAATGGATTGATCCTATGATTGAATTACCTTTATGAAAGACTTTGCTTTGTAAAAGCGAGTCGGGTTTATAAGTGTTATGTGATACTTCTCTTGTAAAAGAGAAGAGCTCTCGATTGTCTATATGGATAGAATCGATGTTGTTTGCATGTTGGGTGAATTACAATATTGAATTGAGTGTTCGGGTGATGCTTCCAGGTGGAGATTTTGGTTTGGTGCTCCTCACGCATCGTCCACAGGGAAAAATAGGCAAGTGCATGGTAGAATAGTGGACTGTGATGAATGCGTGGTGTTTGTTTTATGCCATGATTTATGCCGTGTTATGAAATGATATCCTAGCTTATCTGTTGATTGTATTGCGATGAGTGATGCTTATGATTGAGTATCAACATTTGAAGAATGTTGCATTTACATTGCACCATGACATCATGAAAGCCCTATGACGGTAGGTATCCCACGCGGTGGGAATAACAGGACCTACTTCGATGGGCACCTCCAGGGATGGAGGCAGAGGGGCTTTACCGACGGGTTAAGCAACTCCACTGTACCGGTATAAGTAGCATACAGTGGCACATTATGCATTGCATTCATGGACCTACGACGGTAGGCCTCCCACGATGGTGAGGAAATCGAGACCTACTTCGGTAGGCACCTTTAGGGATAGAGGCAGAGGGGTTTCATCGACGGGTGAAGCAACTCCACTATACCGGTATAAGCTGCATACAGAGGTGCATCGCATTGCATTGCATTTGTGGGAAATGAACAGGTGACAGGGAGGAAACCCAGAGATTCTGGGTTACAGTTCATAAATGTGATTTGGTGATTACTGTACCAATGACATAGAATTGATTTACAGTTTACAGTTACAGATTGAATTTATAGTTTACAGTTACAGATGCATTGCATAGCATTACATTGTATGAAAGTGACAGAGAAAGTGATACCGTTTACAGTACAAAATTTAGTTACAGATTACAATTACAGAGTTGATTTACAGTTTATAGTTATAGAGTTGATTTACAGCTTACGGTTCATGAAATCGATTGAGTACTAAAGTGATGTCACTATTTTATCGTGCGCTTGTTGAGTCTTTGGACTCACCCTTGCTTTATCATTGTTTTTTAGGGATCTGTTGAAGGCGGCATGTGTGGGCGGGAGTAGCACAGTTGTGTTGTTTCACGTGTGTTGTAGGGGTGGCCCCCACCTAAGCCCAACAGGCCTGTTAAGGGAGTGCAAGGCCCAGAATGGGACATGTATAGTGACATAAGTACCCCTGAGGGGAGGACTCATGTATAAGGGTATAATTGTAAAGGCACTCCCCGTAGGGATGTAATATAAGACATAGGCCATGAGGAAAGGGGCCTGAGCCGTTCATTTGACTCAACTCTCCACTACTACACTCTCTCTCTGTTTGGTCTGTAACCACAACAACGTGCATCAGTAATCCACATATCATCTACAGTTGACATACTTAGCCTTGAATGGTTAAGTACCTTTCTGGTAATTAGCAAATTTATACCTCTGCTGCTCTTAGTGTTAAGTGTATCGGTTTTTGTCGTTTGGTGGATATTTAAATAAAAGAATTGCTTCGCAAAACCAGCGGCAAAAGTTGGAGTTGGTAACATTATAGAGTAGGTGGTAGCACTTTGGACTCAGGGAGGAGCTGGGGTGTTACAACGGTGTTTTGGGCACATGGTCAGTTTTTCTTCTCTTTGTTTTGCCTTTTTGGTGAATCTGACAAGTGTTGTAGCGGTTTAGTGATGTATTATCATTTGATATACCTGATGATTCCACCAGGAATGGTTGTATTTCCCATCCTTTTCTCATGAGAAAATCGTGCTCTGTATTCTGATTCCTTCAAGTTCAGAATGGATTGTTGGTCAGTAAACAGAAGTTGCTACTTGCTACAATCAATTTCAATATCCAGACACAGCTGATTTTCGCTCCTTTCTTGTTATGCCCAAGTTGCAAAATCCTGTTTATCCAGAGCTATTCAGTTCTGCCGTCAGGTACATTTTGGAACAGTTAATGAATTGTGCGTCTGTTAGATTGTCTTGCGCGATATTTTTTTGGTACCATTAGTAAGCGGCCCTGGTGCAAATACATTTATTTCGTCTGTGCAGCAACGCTGTGTACATTGTGAAATAATCTTGCAAAGGATATTTTCCATCTGACTCTCTAGTTGTGTATGGCAGTTGGCTTATTCATACATGCGACTGCAAAGGTATGTATGGTATTGCACTTTTGCTGTGCCTTGTCAACTGTGCACCTGCGCATTAGTCTTCAAAAAAAAATGTGCTTCTGTCTGCTCCAGCATTTGCCCACGCTCCACTTATAAAGCCTTTCCTGCCTTTGGTGACAAGTCCCCTTCTTTCCCCTCTACCGGTTTTCTTGACACAAGGCCTGTATATTTATCCTGCCGCTACTCCGGTTGGTGTTTGAAGTAGAAGCAAAGACAAAACAAGAACGCACATATGTCTACTTCATCCCTCACGTTGTTGCATTCCCATCAGTCCATCTCCTCACCAGCATTGCCAGCAACCTCTTTCATGGAGATCACTGCCCCCGTGGGCCGCGCCGAGATCGACACCTCCCGGCCGTTCCAGTCGGTCAGGGAGGCCGTCGAGGTCTTTGGCGAGCGGTGCGTCGCCGGCGGCAGCCCCCACGCAAGCAGTGCCTCCAGCTTCAAGTTCAGTGTGCCTCCAGCTTCTTCCTCATCATCCATAGCTGTGCACTGCCTGAAGAAGCTGGAGGCAGACCTGGCAGAGGCCAAGACTGAGCTAGTGCAGCTCAAGCAGAGGCAGTCACAGATGGAGATGGCCGTCTCCAGCATCAGCGTGCAGTTCAGCAATGGCCTGGCCATCTTCTCCGACCTCAAGAAAGGCAAGGAGCTAGCCCTCGCCGGCGCGGCAATAGGAGAGGAAGAGGAGGATGGCCGGGTTCGCAGCGACCGGTGGGACGAAAGCCGGGCCGAGGAGTGGATGGCGAGCCTGGAGTATCTGCCCAGCCTGTCAGAGGCACTGACCATCAAGATGATTGAGGATGACTTGGGAGGAAGGAAGGAGAGGAAGGGGGGGAAGAAGGCAAAGAAGCAGCAGCACAAGAAGCAGAAGAAGAATGGGATCTCAATGGTTGCAGGCATCTTCTCCAAGAAAGACAAGTCCAGTTGATCAAGGGATCATTCATACACATGTGTTTTATTTATATCGACAGCTTTTTTTTTACTTTTCTCTGAGTATTTTTTTGAAGAGTGCCTTTTTCTCCTATGGTTCATAAGCTGCACCCTGCAGTAGCTGCATAAGAGCAACTCCATCCCATTAGTCATTTCTCCCTCTCTATTTTCTAGGATGAAGAGGCTAGCTATTATTTTCAGCTCTCTATTTGAGTTAGCATTCCAATGGCCTAGCTATTTGAGAAGCGAGTGAGGAGGCGCTCGCCAAATCTAGCTAGCGGCCGGAAGAAAATAGCGACTCGATAAAAATGAAGAGGATGATAAAGAACCGGTTGGAGTCCATTTCTTGAGTCATATTAGGTAAATATACAATGAAGAGCAGGATAAAGAACCGGTTGGAGATACCCTAAGAGCGTAATGGCTCGTTTGGAACACAGAAATTTCGCATGAAAGGAAAATCCACTTCTACTGGATTTGGGGTTTTCTACGAGAATCCTGCATTCCAAACGGGTGTCCTGCGTTTTTGACTTCCTGAAGTTTGCTTTCTGTTAGCAAGTTCATGTGTATTTTCTGCAGAAGTTGTTTGGTAGAAGGTATGTTAATTTTCCAATAAAGTTTAACTCCAGGTGATCAGATAATACATGGACTTCTATTTGTATGTATTGCCAGACTTCGTATCTATTAACCGCAAACTTTTGCACATCTTTGGCCAAGTCCCATTATGATACTATCTTTGTGTATGGCGGAACTCTACAGGTTTTCTACTTCCTTTTCTTACCAGAAATTCAGAAAGGAAAATTCAAAACCAAACAATTTAAGTTCAACAACAGAAATTTCACCCTGTACATGTCACAGTCATCATGATCTTTCCAGTAACTGAGCAAACGTTATATAAATTAAGCTAAAACGTCAGAGTCACACAAGCATCCATATATGATGTACTAGCCTTCAACAGGACAACAAAACCAATGCATCTTAATTGATGCTTAGCTTGCAATACCCTGCAATGGTTCAGCTATGCCTAAACTGATTATTTTTATCCATGGTAGTACTAGTAGTAGTTGCATTACTTGCAGGCAAACATCATATCAGCTCAAGGCAAGGCACTACAGTTCATTATATGGCCTCAGTGGTAGTAGTTACTTTAAGGCAGAAAGCCATGAACTAAGATTGAGCAACATATAAAAGATGGTGAAGCGAAGGAGAAAGGTTGCCCAAGGTTATTGTATACTGCTAGGGTTAAGGAGGGTGGAAGAAGAACATATGCTCAGACGTGCATTCTCTTCGCATCGTTCCGCGGCACATGTGTGTCGGTTCCATTGCCACTGGGAACACCTTCGCCTGGTTTACGAACCTACAAACAGGAAATGTGGAGTGATCCATCAGTGACAGTCCTACCAAATGATCCGCATGTTCTTGATTGAAATGGTTCGATGGGAACATATTCTTTTAAAATAAGACAATGAGCTCACATTCTCATTAGGGACAATGGCGTATCGCTCGGTAGGCGAGACCCAAACTTTAGCTGAAAACATTAAAGATATGCTGTAATTTGTCTGTCTGTGTAACAGATGTAATCATGAATATGCAAACCTGCCATTGGAACTGCTTTTGATGACTCGAGCTGCTTGCAAGCAGATCCGTCCGAGCTCAAGGCATCGATCATCTTGGGTGTGTTCCTTCATGAACCATGATATTTTCTCAATTCAGTCATTATACATTAGGAAAGCAAGCTGGCCCTTCAGAAATGTTTAAAAACCTTACGTGAATTACCTGTCAACTATTTCACCATGACCAAGCTGTCCACTGGTACCCCTTCCCCATGAGAAGACGTTCTTATTTTCTGTAAAAGCAAGAGTGTGCCTCCATCCACAAGCAACTTGAGCAACTTTCTGCAATTGTGCCCGTAAATAAATGAGCGACTGAAGATGGGAAACTCATAACGTCAATTGACTGAATCCTTGTCCACATGAATCAATGAAACAGCTTTAATCATAAACATTGTGGTCGAAAACTACATCATGGAAGTAATTTATCTGAGCAAAAGTTTGAGCACTAGTACTCTAAGGTATAATATCACTCACCTGTTCATCCGGAAAATTGACCTGTACGGGGGAACAGTGATCTACATTATCGGCAACACCAACCTGTCCAAACTAAATATTCAACATACAAGGCAGGATCAGCAGAAGTGGCGATAAGATATAACCATCAGGGAGGTAATTGGTGCACAATGGTTTAAGCATGCCAGGAACAGAAGTCCAACTGATTCTCATGTATCACAACTTGCTCAAAACTCAAATTCAAAGTAATGACATAGGCCCCTACTTCATTTTATTACCCTAAACACTGGCAAATAACACTCACGCTTCAAAGCCCACAAGATCCAGGTGTTGGTAGTGGTGTTTGGTGGCATGCTGAAGTGGTGGGTAGGGCACTCTGATGGTGGAGGCAAGTACCGCGAATGGTAGTGATAGGTGCACTAGAGGCACAAGAAGAGGTAGAATAAAAAGAAGAAAAACAGCAAATGAAAAACCTAAGAGAAGCTCTATGGTACAGTACTACAGTGCTGAGAATTTTGATAGATGAATGATCAAGAGAGTAAGTTAAAGGGTAAGTTCTATAGGACGACGATAAGACCCGTGATAGTATATGGAGCAGAATGTTGGGTGACTAAAAGATAACATATACAAAAAATGAGTGTAGCAGAGATGAGAATGCTGTGGTGGATCTGTGGTCACACAAGACGGAATCGCATCCACAATGATGATATACGTGATAGGGTGCGGGTAGCATCAATTGAAAAGAAGCTTGTTAAACATCGCTTGAGATGGTTTGGATATCTCCAACGAAAACCTCCTAAGGCACGTGTACGTAGTGGAATTTTAAGAAGTACTGAAAACGTAAGAAGAGGTCAAGGTCGATCAAGACTAACGTAGGAGGAAGTAATTAAAAGACTTGAGGGATTGGAATATATTTAAAGAATTAATTTTGGATAGCAGCACGTGAAAGTTACCGATCCACGTATCGGAACAATAAGAAAGTAAGGGACAGTGTTTTTAGGCTCTCGGCTCGGATAGCAGATTGTACGGCTTAGAGTTTTAGTATTGTAGATTTTATTTCAAGCCTCTCATTTCTTTGATCTTGAAAATGTTTCATTCTTAGCCTACTTCAACTTGTTTAGGACAAAAGACTTTGTTATTGTTGTTGTTTGTTGTTAATGATCAAGAGAGTAAATCTCCGACTGTCCTACATCCATTTTTCTCTTTTGTTGCGAAGGAGCTTCCAGTCATGACCATGAATCTCAACATACGTGAGTAACATGCATGTGCACATTAAGAATGATTAATACCAAATTAGAAACTAAAGAATTTTCAGTATTAATGTTTATCAATAAAATTATGTGATAAAAGCTAGATTGGTGCCATGGTTGAATCAGTGCACCAAACAAAGGGCAGAGATAAAAGTAAAGGCGAGTAGGTAAATCACCTTATTCCACCCCCATCCGTAAAGTTTCCCATCTTCTGCAAGTGCCATTGTATGCCTCCACCCACCTGAAATCTACACCACCAAAGCATCTGTTCTGTAAATCTTCCTCACAAAATTACCTATATTAATTCTTTGGACTTCAAAGTTCCATTAAGTAGATTGTATATTAACATAATGGAAGGCTATTATTACGCAGTGGTAGTACCTGAGATATGGAGCTATCTTTTAGGGCTTCCAATTTGTGTGGAACTAGATGATCTTCAAAGTCACCATGCCCTAGTTGGCCATACTTGCTCCAGCCGTATGTGTACAGGCTACCAGAGGAGGACACAGTGATGGTATGGCGCCATCCACATGCAACAAGCACCATCTTTTCTCCCTACAAAGTTCAGAAATGAGATGATAAGAACATAGATGAAGCTGGAAAGGCACACAAAAGTAAGATTATTCACCTCCACAGAAGAAACTTTTTCCGGGACTAAGCGGTCATTGCGATCACCGAGACCTAAGTTACCATATCGACCCCAGCCCCATCCGTAGAGATCACCATCTTCTGTTACAGCGGCAGTATGCTCAGCACCAGCAGCAATCATTTTTACACAGACACCCTGAACCCATTCAGTACTGTCAGTCGCAATGCACATTGTTGGTATAGGAGAAACGGGATGTTTCTGCTGTTACATAAACAAATTTTTTACAGTGTCTACTGAATAGTAATAAGAAATACCGATTACAAGTTAAGCTGGTATGTAAAGGTTTGAGTTTTCCTTTGTTGGTGAGTGGTGACTTCGTGTTGGAAGGGTTCAACTTACCGGACAATTTTTTTGCCGAAAATCGGTTTTACCGGTGACCTTCGGTAAAAATCCATACTGGGAAAAAAACAGCCCAATTTGAATTGAAACCTGACCCATGTGTAGGGGATGCAAATGGAGCGGATAATTTCTATCCGTCCATCTGACCGGAGACTTGCGGAACGAATATGGAAAGGGTAGATGGGTATTTGGCACTATCTGTGTCCGACTCCAACTCCGAGAAAAAAAATATGAAATAGAATACAGGATAAATGATATCTGTCCGTATATATCCGTACGTCAAGTAATATGAGGAAGTCTGTTGTGACTTCACCTAGGAATAAGATAACATATAGGCAGATTGACACATTTAAACAGACGAGAGTACTGAGTGTTCTTCCTTCAACATCTCAGTAATTAGTCTCTCCATATTTACTTTGATTGTACCATACTATCCAATGTCCTATACAAAGAAGCATATAATTTCCGTCCGACCGACCGTCCGAAAGATTATAGAACAGATACGGGATGAAGAAATGGATATCTGGTATTATCTGTGTCCGACTCCGATTTCAAGGAAAAAAAATATGCAATAAGATACAGCATAAACGATATTCATTCGTATCCGTTCCAATTGCACCCCTACCCATGTGGCCTCCTCTATTGATTGCCCTACATCCCAGAGCGGACCGAGGCATCTATTGCTTGTGGCGGGTACATCTCGCTCTCTTCCTCCTCTTCAGCTCTGCAATGCTTCCAGTTCAAAAACAAAAGCTCTGCATTGCTTCTTCCTCTGCAGTCTGCATCCTCTTCCTCTATAGTCTGCATCAGAGCAGCGATGGCGATGCGTGGAGAAGCGGCGGTGACGGGCCCGGGTGAGGCACCAACATCCCGGCAATGTGGCATGGGAGCACGACGGAGGTGCCAACACCGCCGAGGACGACAGCTTGAGGCGGCGCAGCTTGGGCAGCGGCGGCCGAGCACTGCTACACATGTGCAGAATGAGGTCACTAGCGATGCCTGGTGCTGACCGGTAGTGGGATCCCGCAGTCGACAGCCGGATCTGGCCCGGCTTGGGCTAGCGAGGAGATAATTGGGTTTTTAGGACTCTAAACGTTGGGTTTCGCATAGTTAGGACTCCAAACGTTGGTTTCGTAAAATTAGTACTCTAAATGTTGACACTTTGATTTCTATGGTATTATAGCTTATTTATCATTTCTTAATCTCTTTTCTTAATACTTAGCACCTAAAATGACTCTTATGCCCCTCTTCCCTTAATCATGTACACGTACCTGGGAGTCCATCGGTCGCCCCATTCTCTCGCACACGCGCAGGACCGCGACTCGAAACGCCGCTCGGGTGCCGCCACCCTCATCGACGCAGATCCCTGGGCACCGCCGCCGGCACCATCCAGCCAAGGCGGATGCTGCCGCCGCTATGGGTTGCCCAGACTTAGGAGCCCGCCACCGACACCGTTTCTTCCCAGTCTTGCTGAAGACTGCCGCCGCCGCGATATCGCAGTCGGGCCGAAGACTACAGACGGCTTGTGATGTGAGCTATTAAGTTATGAGATGTGAAGTCACTTAAATTAGTTTCTGTGAACTCGATCAGTACTTATGATGTCCATTTATCTTATGAATGAACTCTGTCATGTTTTGCCATTTATTTATTGAGATGTCACATGTGCTGCTTTGTTTATTATTAAACTGACTTGAAATATGCTGCTGCTGTCCAATTCTGAAACATGCCTGAATGGCTGTCTAGGGCAAGCGCTATGCTTGCGAAGCACCCTGGATTCCTAATCGAAACTAGGGCAAAGTGACCTTGCATTTTAGAAGGACCAAAGTGACCTTGCATTACTCAGGTAGATCATCATAGGTGGTACTCTATTCATTCTCTTATGTTGCATTCGTAATTCCCTTCTGTCGAGTTGTGGCATGCTCTGGAAGTTTCGATGTCAATTGCTTTTTGCTAAATATTAGAAAATCTTTGCAGGGTGTTGCAAGAAGACTAATAAAAACAGCTCTGCGAGAGGCAGCAAAGAAAAGAGAAATGAGATACTCGGACTTGAAAAAGATTGATCGTGGTGCCAGGAGACACTTCCATGATGACATTACTGTCGTAGTACTCTTCCTGGACTCTGCGCTAGTCGGCAAGAGGTTCTATGGTGGCCCATTGCTTTCACTGAGGGGTGGTGGTGGTACCTCAACGCTTGCACAAAAATGCTGAGATCAGTGAGGCTTTCTGGAAGTATTCTACATCCTTGAATGATATCCTACATCTTGCAGGTATCAGTGCTTCTGCTGCTGTCCAATTTTCAAATTTGCGACTGTCCAATTATTAAACGACTGGGAGGCGGCGGTTGCGTTGATCTCCGGCAGGACTGCACAGCCCGTGGCAGTGGCATGGTCCGGCTTGGGCTGGACGTTGGCAGCAGTGGCCGGGAAAACGCTGCGGCGGCACCAAGCCGGACGGTGGCAGCGGCGGCAGCGCCCAGCACGACGGGACTGGACTCGCTCCACCTCCCAGGTACGTGATTAAGGGAAAAGGGGCATAAGAGTCATTTTAGGTGCTAAGTATTAAGAAAAGAGATTAAGAAATGATAAATAAGCTATAATACTATAGAAATCAAAGTGTCAACATTTAGAGTACTAATTTTACGAAGCCAACGTTTGAAGTCCTAAATATGCGAAGCTCAATGTTTAGAGTCCTAAAAAACCAATTATCTCGCTAGCGAGGGAAGGAGAGAAAAGAGAAGAGGGGAGGTTGGGGAAGAAGAGAGAGAGAGAGAGAGAGAGAAGCAGGAAACACCCCCCAATCGCTGGCTGCTCAACGTCGGTGCGCCGCTCGCCCGCTCCTCTGCTGTTCGGCGATTCCAGTTCCTCCCCAATCTTTCTCTCCCAAACCCCAGCTCTCAAATCAGCGAGGCACCGGGAGAGCATCAGGCTTATGGACGTGCTGGACGGTGGCGGTGGCGCGGAAGCCGACGGCATCGGTTAGTTCTTGCGGCACTCCGCTGTCGTGGAGTCCCTCCTCAGGTTCCGGGTCACCTTGGTTCTTGACCTCCGCGTCACCCCGACCTCCACAGACTGCACCGTCGAGATGCTCTTCAAGAACCATTTTGAGAATATCAATAATTCACTTGTGTGAACAATTGGCGATTGTATCAAGTTCAGATTTAAGTTTGCAAATGTTTGCAAATTTTCCTTCTTGCTGTCAGTTTTTAGACGATAATACCAACTTGCGGTTGGCGGTAACACTAGCCTGGTGCTGACGGTAGTACCAGTGTGTGGCCACAGTATTACCACAAATACGGTACGGTCAAGGGATAGTTGACGGTAGCTATTTTTCAGAAAGGGTTATTTTAGGTGTGTCTGGATCTAGTAGTACAAGATGAGATCTACGGTACTACTAGAGAGAGTGATATGATCGGTCTATGAACTTTGTTAGTACAGGGCGGTAGTATCAACATGGTGTGAGCGGTCATATCAGTTCCTCTGTTACCGGGGTTTGACTAAGGTTGACTGAAGCGGTATGACCGGGCTTTGAACGTCAGATTGGTTGAGCTACCAAATTGGCTCTGTCTGAAATTATCTGAGAGATTTAGATAATTGTGGGAAATGGACATGAGTTGAGCCGTAGAGTCTAAGTCATTGCATTTATGGTGCATGAAGCACGTTATACTAACGTGGATCATGTTATGAAGAACTTGTGCATACAAACAGTTTCTTAATCTTTGATGTGCAGGGTACTTGGAGGCAGCTATTGTCGATGATGTGAACCGGAACTAGGCTCGAGGATGAGTTGAGGTGTGGTCAAGCAAGCCGGGTGGGATGGTTGGGCTCAAGCGGAGCACAGGAGAAGAAAAGGAATGTCGAAGGAAAGATTCGAGCAACAATTCATCGAATGGTGTGGTCCGTGCAAGTGAGGTGTGGTCGGGAGAACCGACACAAAAAGACTTGCCGATGCCTGAGCTATTTGTGAACCTACATGTTGTAAGCATGAGGATTGCTTGTAAATGAGATGATCATGAACTAGGCTTGGGGAAGAGGTGAGATCAATGGTTAAGGCGAATGTGTTTTGGCCAGGAAGCCAAAATGCCGAAAGCGGCAAAGGGACCAAAACCGCCGCGCTTGAAGGTGTATGTGCGATTAACGGGTTTCCCGATTGTGCTAATAGGTAGTATCCATTAGAGTTAGATGTGAGTTGATTTTCTTATCTATTTAAGTGGAGGGGGTTGTAGGCATGTGGATAACCAGCCATTCATCCATTCTAGGGTTTGAGAGAGAGGCTTCCAAGGGAGATGAGGCTTTTGGGGTGTGTGCTCTTGGGTGTGAGAGCTCTGGCCTGCATAGTGGAGTGGCTATAAATCAAACCTCTACAAGTTATAATAGATCAGCCTCGTTCATCATCTATGGTGTATTCTTGATCTTGTTAGCTTACTCTTATTTTGGTTAATGTTTTTGTTCTCTCCCCTTCTCTTTTGATCTTGTTGGTTCCAAACATGTGTAAGAGATGAAAATGCTTCATGAGGATCATATGCCATCTATCTAGACTAGCTGTAGCAAGATCTTGAGTTTTCCCGATTTGGTTTGATTTGGAGCACTTCTTATGAAATCGTGATCCTAGGGTTTTGGTCTTGAATCTTTGGGTGCTTTTGCTTGCTGTGACATGTCAGAACTTATCTAGAGTCATCCTGGCCATATCAAACCTATGAGCAAATCATATATCAAGTCTTTGAGTTTTGCATTGTTTTGGTACAACCTGACTTGTCTCAAGAAAAGATTGGGACTTTGGCCAAGATCCATACAATTCTTAGATGGATTAGGTTCTTGATATCTTTGAAAAAGGTGTGTGCAAAGTCTAAATCATTTGGACTTGTATTTTATAATTGCACTCGTTTTGGTTTAGACTAGTTCTCTGTTCTGTGAACAGGGGTGCGTGTGGTCATACTTCCCTTGGCCTACGGTACTATCGGTCGTCAGTTGTACCGGCCTTCTTCCTGCGGTCATACCGCATGGCAGAGGTACTATCGGTCTTTGTACTGTGGTAGTACTAGCTTTGGAGGTTGAGCTCGGTTTTACTTCTGCGTTTGTGTGAGTTCTTTGTGCGCGGCTTAATATGATCTTCCTAGCTTCCAGTAACTAGTGGAGTGAAGGTTTGAAATACAAACTGGGAAGGTTAAAATTTGAAAGTATCATTCACCCTGTCCCCCCTCTGATTGCCATCTTGGGTCCTACAGACCTCCTTCAGAGCTCGTATAATACTTTGATGGCTCATTTGCCCCCCTTGTGATGCAAATTAATGATCGTTGATCTGTACCTAGTTTAATTGTGGAGTCAGTTTGATGGTTGAAGCTCATCTGAGCAGCAAAATGAACTCTTTTCAGGTACAATTCAGATCCTGCTTGATTTCTTTCTTTGTTAAGAGCTAGTAGTCTTCACAAGCATTTGCTCTATTTTTCTGATTTCGGCCGATATTTGTCCGTTACTTTCAACCAATTTCGGCTGATTTTCACCGATTTTGGCCATTTTTTAAAATTCAAATTTTTGATTTGAAATTTTCGGATGAAATCTGCCGCAAATTCTCTGAAATCGCTAGAATCGGTTCTATCGGTGACCTGGGTAAAAAATTAAAACCGGTAACCAAAACCTTGGTGTTGATCATCCTCAAGTAATGAATAAACCAGTTGTTGTATGCAAGTGGTGGTCCAAAACATGGTAGGGCTCATGGATTAGCATATGGACATTTATGGCCCCAGCCAATTAGAAGCAGCTGTATATAGAGGGCTGTTCTTTTTAGCTTCAGTTTATAGGTTTTGGCTGCGATTTATGGTTTTTGGCCTGTTCGTGAGACAGTACAAAGTAACAAAAACTTGCATACGATTTTGGCTAATATAAATGAACTTGTTACAATATGTACTGCAATTAATTTGTAGACTTCATATCAAGAAGATATTTTATTTAAAAGCTAAGCTATAAAAAAGCTGAAAAGAACAGCACCAGAGACTGTTCTCATCATCACCAAAGAGATCTTCAGGTGGATCACATGTGTAGAGTCTACTTACTAGTAGAATGCAAAGATTCCCACTAGGAACCCACCCATGGACACCAAACTGTTGTTCCCCAGAATCCCAGATGGTATCAGGCAAAACAAAATTCTTACCTGTTCTAACAGCAGAATTAGAAGACATTTCATACCTCAAAGGCTTGAATCTTTTGTGGGAGTAAAGAGTCCTCGGTGTTTCCATGGCCGAGTTGCCCATTTTGATTGCGCCCCCAACTGGAACAAATTAACCAGTAGGAAAGCAGTCAATAACTGAGACACGACACAATAAAGTGAAAATGTTGTTGCTTGAACCATGTGGGCGTTGACAGCAACCTCCCAAGAATCTGCTGAATATGGGCACTATTTGTCGAGCAACAAATCAAATATTCATCTTTCCTTCAGATCTTTGTTTCTTATATACAATTAATCATGACCCTGTAGACCATATATTCATGAATTGCATGTAGCCACTGCTGTAGTACTCTTTTCAAAAAGAAGTATTGTGAGCCCCGTTGTAAAGCCTTTTTCAGAGCATGAATTGAAAAGCTGAGGGAAGAACAATGAAAGATTTCACTGCAACGAAGTAGAGTAGGTACCTTTGCACTTGCCCACTGACAGTGACAGCGAGACAGTGGCTATCCCCACAGGCGATCTGCTTGATCTTGAGGCCCTGCAGCGCCTCGATGGGCTGGGGGTTGAACACATCGCTGGAGTTGCCATGGCCCAACCTTCCAAAGTCTCCCCTGCATATGCACATTACAGAAGCAAGCGCACGAGCTGGTCAGCAAATCGTACGCCAAATTAAACGGAAGCGTGCGTACCATCCCCAGCTGTAGAGCTGCATCTCCTCGTCGTCGTAGGCGGTGGTGTGGTCGGCCCCGCAGATGACCGAGACAATGCCGGGCGCGTCGAAGGAGCTCAGCACCGTCGGCACCAGGCGGTCCTCGGCGTCGCCGTGGCCGAGCTGCCCGTCCTCGCCGCGGCCCCAGGAGCACACCAGCTTGCCGGCTGCAACATGCATGTACAACCCACGAGAGAGAGAGAGAGAGAGAGAGAGAGAGAGAGAGAGAGAAGGAAGATCAGAGAGGTGCTCGGCGGTATGACCAAGGCAACAGACTACAAGGTGCACACCACGCAACGCAAGAAAGCCAAGAACGTACGTAGAAATTAACACGCGGTCGCGGGAGAACTAGAGAAGTACGGTGCGAAGGCGAAGCTAGGTATATATGGATGGAGTGCGAGCTTACAGAGCAGTGCGACGGAGTGGCTGGCGCCGGCGGAGATGAGGACGACGAACTGCTCCGGCGCCTCCGGGACCGCCTCGTCGCCGGCCACATGCGCCTCCGCCTCCATGTATATATGTACCCTGATCGATTATCTCAGCTGCCCGCTAGCTCGATGGCCGCCTGGATCGGCCAAGTGGAAGCAGCTGAAGAGTGAGCGGTAGTTAGCACAAAATGGAGAGCTAGGCAGTGCACTCGAGAACAAATAGGAGGCGGCTAGGAGGGGCAGGATGGGATGGGCACCCCGCCGTATTAATGGCGCCAAGTACTTATAAGCGACTCCTACTGCCAGGACATTCACTTCACCTAGACTTCACATTGCTGTAGAATTTTTGACATATATGATGTTGTTGTTATCCGTATTTATAGAAATAGTGACTCACATAACAATAGCACAAATAGTATTTTTATTGCTGGCCACTGAGCGATAATGCCGTAGAAGCGACACATGACAGCTAGAGCTCGGCCACCGGATGGCAGACCATCAGGCTCTAAGTGATTAGCATCATATGTAATAAGTTTAATTGTATGATTTAATACGCACTGCTAGTAGAATTTTATAAATATAGTAAATCAGCACAAAAAGTTACGAAATTTTTTGTGGAGGTTCCTGAGTAGTTTGTTATATAATTTGCTCGTAATTTTTTCGTTATGAATTTTACTAAAAAAATTCATTTATGTAAATTATTTGTAGGAAATTTTTAATATAGGAAATGAGATGAAAAAATTATAGTAGTGGACTTAATGGTGCAATTTTTTATTCAATTACGCAAGGAGTACATAGAGGTTAAGTTCATTACAAAAGATGTTAGGCGTAGCTTGTAGGCTTCGCCAAATCATGACATTATATATACACAATGTCTACTCAAAAGGAGGGAGGGAGAAAGGAGTGCTTGCAACCCAAAAACTGCCCGGAAAGCACTGCCGACTAGAGTTACCTACAACTAAGCACTACTACTCCCCTTGCGGCAATCCCCTCCGCAGGTAGAGCAGTTGCTTGGGGAGCGGGAGCAACTACGACTGACACCTGGTGACTTGGTGCTGGAGCGAGAACAAGAGCACGAACGGCGAGGACCTTGACTGGAACCCTCGACGTATGCGGTGGGTGGTGGGCGTACGCTCTTACGAGCCGTAAGCCTAGTGCGGGGTCCCGAGTGAAGTGTCGGTCCTGCTCCACGGGCGACTGGAGCTGGCAAAGGCAGAAGACATGTAGCCAGTGCTAGTGCTGCTACTCGCACTGGTACTGGAGCTAAAACTTGCTCTTGGGGCGACAGACTGTAGTCTACTATAGCCCGACGGTGCTCCAACTCGGTCTCTACTACAATCCGCTCTCGCTCAGAGAAAGTGAGAGCAGTCTCCACCCCAGCCAGCTGAGCCCGGAGGATGTCTGAGTGCTGATAGCTAGAAGTCAATAGCATCCGGAGTTGGCCTATCTCCTAGAGAGCTTGGAAGTAGGAGTCCGCTAGGACCTGCATAAGCTGTACCTGGTAGGAAAGTCGAGGGTCGTCCACTGGAGCTGGCTGGAGATCAAGGTAGGGGGCTCTGGTACGGGCGATAGGGAAGAAGCAGTTGGGAGACTACAGCAGCTCACTCATGTGTAGTCGACAAAGCTAAGCTAAAGCAAAGTGTGCTGCATCCTGTGTGGCATTAGAACGGTCACTCCTGGGATGTGTGATAGGGATAGTTAGGGGATCAAATCCTCCATCCCTAGCATACACAAAGGCCACCATGGTCCAGGCGTCAAGGTCTAGGACCTTCATCCTACGCCCCTAAAGATAGGTGGCTGGCTGTAACCAAGATACTGCATCAGCTAATGCAGTAGTCCCATGAACTCACCCTCTGCCTCAGCATGAGCAAAGTAGTCCCAAGAACCCAGTGAAGAAGATCCAGCCATCTACAATTTTGAACAACAAGAGATTAGAATAGGTAAAGTATAAAGAAAGTGCAGATAAGTAAAGATCTAAGAAGGATAAGTGTAGCAAATAGTAAGCTATATTTTGTCAAAGTTTTCTTAGTATTGGAAACTAGGACTTGTACATAAATGAGAACGCTCATCTCTTCACAGACAAGCGACCGGGAACACCTGGGTGTGTTCGATATTAGTCCCTATGACTTAGCAATTTTAACGAAACATGCCTTAAAGAGATTTAAATTGTACAATAAGTAGTTGTAGGAATTTCTCAATATAGGAAATGAGATGAAAAAGTTACTGCAGTGGACTTAATGGTGCAATTTTTTATTCAATTATGCAAGGAGTACATATAATAGTAAAAAATCGCATCGTACGAGATATGCCTCACTCATTTGAGCCACTGCTATCTCCTCGCCACGGTTGCCTCCGCGTGCGTGGCCTTATCTTTTGTTGAACATAAGCATGTCCTGTGGGCTATGACAGCTGGTCTGGAGCTTGCATGTTGGTTCAGAGGAGGTATGGAGACCGTTGCGTTTGTTGAGTGGCCGACGGTGGTGCATCAGATAGTGTCTGGTGGTAAGCGTCGATATGCTCCTACATCGACATGCCGAATTGGGGCCGCTAGAGATGAAGTCATGAACAAAGGATTCTAGGAATCCCTAGTGTGCGGAGGAGCCTTGGCCTTTACTGTACGGTGTGGCAGTGATGCCGGAGAAGCTTTGCCCGCCGAATTCCCCAAACCTTGCGTATGGTGTGAATGATGAGCTCTACCCTATGTTTGATGCAAACTGATGAGGACATCGCTAGCAATGCTAAAGCTAGTAATGAGGCTTCAATAACAGGACCAATAACAAGAGCACGAGCCAAAAAACTACAATCTCAGGTGAATCTGCTCCTTAATGAATATGTCATTGATTTTAATGAGAATTTTATACTACCTAAAAATAATATTTTACTTGTGCTCAGGTTTGAAGAGTCAGCGATGGACAGAGATCAAGGATATGCGGCCGTCATCCAAGGAAGCACAAGTCCACAGCATGAATAGTGATCAGCCCATGAATAGTGCCACGTATGAACAGTATCAGGCCGTGCTACAGTACCATGAACAGTACGCGCTACAGTACCGTCCATGAACAGTGACGTGCTACAGTACTGGCACCATGAACAGTGCCCTGCTACAGTACCTCGCTCGTGAATAACACCACATGGAAAATTTAGTGCTGAATGGTTCTTAGGCTGAGACTATATATTGAGAGGTAGACCCCATTGTAAGGCAGACCAGACTTGAGAAAAATCAATCTACTAAAGTTTATTTGAGTTTAGCATTGCTGCCTAGATTCCAGAGGGAATTAGGAGTTTGTCCTTCAATCAAGATCGTTCAGCCTTTCCGCTGGGAATTGTGTGCACGAAAGATCTTCGCTTGGTGGTTGGCAAAATCAACACAGTGTGTTTTGGCGGATTAAAGAGTGTTCTTCCCTTGCACTGGCATTGGAGGATCATTACAATTCATCAAGACTCCCGTGAGTATCCATCCTACGTCGAGAAGATCGAGGGACCCCGTATCATCTTGGTATCAGAGCGTGGTTTACTCGGTAGGATCTTATCCCTTTAAATTTTAGTTTATTACCTGATATTCTATAGTCCATGGAACCTAGATGACGTCGCTATCGTGCAATGATTTGAACTCGTTGTGCCATAACAAATAGCACCTCGACATCCTATCCTTTGCCCAACGCAGATGGACACCAGCCCATCGGAAGCCCATACTGAATCTGTCTATTGGGTCGACGAACTCGCTGAAGGGGGTTCACTGGCCTTAGGATGGCTGGTGCCTGACAGGAAAGTGCTCCTAACTCCATTGCTGCAGGAGCACATAGCAGACGACCAGATTGGGGGAATCACTGGTGCCACACTGGCAAGCATCACACAACCCCTTATATGTAGCGCATAGGACGGCTGATCCCCAGCTGAACTAAGGCATCACCCCAACCTCCGTGTTAACCAAAGACTCGACGATGCGGATGAACTCAGGGTTGCAAATATCACGTGTGTGACTGGAAACATGCTCAAAAGAGCTGAATAAGGTACGCGATGAGGTGCGTCCTAATGACCCCGACTAGTGCATCCTGTGGACACACACTGAAATGCTTTAGCCAAGTGTGGGGGACGCCACAAGAATGCTTCGGGAGATGTGTATATATATATATGTGTGTGTGTGTGTGTGTGTACATATATATATGTACACACACACATATATATGTAGTTTTAATCATGAATGGAAAATCTCACTCGTAGATGGAACGTCTTACTCATGGAGCCTGGGCACCATGGTGCCCCTGTTATTTATAATATATATATATATGCATATGTATATATATACAAATATATACACACACACATGCCAATATATGTATATATTTTGTAGAGCATCTGAGTATATTTTAGGTGCAAATCCACTATGAAATATGAAAAACCCCAAAAATTCAAACAAAAAAATTTCATTTCTTTTGCTGTGTTTTTTTAGTGAATTTTGAAAATTTTCCCTTTTTGGAAAGTCTCCCAGAGCCACTTTCCCTTTTTGGTCGAGCGCTTTCTCCTCCCCGCTGGCACCCCTCTCCTCTCCGCCTTCCTCTCCCTTCGGCGCCCTCCCTTCCCTTTTTCCGCTGGCGCCCTCCTCCCTCCCCGCCTCCTCCCTCGCGCACGCGCTCACGCTGCGCGCCGCTCTCGCACCGCCTTGCTCAGAATAATATCCTGAACCCATTTTTGACCTCCATTTCCCCAATTTCCTCCCAGAAAAATGTTAGTGATATGCCCTAGAGGCAACATGGAGATGTTATATCTATCACATACTATGTTTATGATACATTACTTTGTTCCTTAAAATAGACATTATCATTATTGATCAATGAGTATGTGACTTATTCATGAGACTCTTAATGCTAAAATGTTGCTATTTCTAAATGATCCCTGATCATATATCATATAAGGAACAAATATGATTCAAAGATCAGCATATGTATTGATTGATGATTATGTCTCATGGATCATGGTATGGTGATACCAAATCAATAATATGGACATGTGTTAGTGAACATATGTTGGATAGACCCGCCATGAGACACTGCAGAGATTCCATGTGTCATTAGTTGGTCTCAAGTAGTGTTTATGTAGAATCCTTAGACTTGAGATCATCATGGTTCCCAATATGCGTAGTAGCTTATTTTGGGACTGCTAAACACTACTCCGTAACTGGGTAGTTATAAAAGTAGTCTTTGGGTTTGCCATGAAACATGTAGTGGGATGTGAATGGTCAAGATAGAATTTGCCCCTCCTTATGGGAGAGATATCTCTGGGCCCCTCGATGTAATGGATTATGAAAGTGCATGGCCATGCCAAGGTGATTGAGGAGTCAATCACAAGTTTATAATCCATCACGGAATCGAGAGAGTGATTGAGCTATTAAGAGGATGCCACAGGTCTCGCCTTGAGCTCAATCTATATCGTGAGGCAAAGGGATTCGTACATGAGAACATTACAGGTTCAGCCGATATGATCTTTACGTATACTTTGGGGTTAATATGTCTTACTAGAGGCCGCTATTAACAGGGTGACCGGAAAGACGTTTCCGGGTCGCGACCAAGTATACGTGAACCTACAGGGTCGCACACTTAACGGGTTGGAACACTAATTCGAATATGATTCGGATGTGGGCTCAATTCGGATAGGGATCCGAATAGACTCCTATTGGGCCTCGGTCTACAAGGCCCAATGAGGAGGTCTATATATATATGGTGGCGAGGGGCTGAGAAAAACACACGCTTCTGTTAACCTCTAGCAAAACCCTAGCCGCCACCTCCCGAGCCAAACCCTAGCCGCTCACGAGTGCTAGTACACTCGCAATCGGCGTTCCAGCCCCGGACGTGTGGATACCGGTGGAGGCACTGCTTGTTGCGGTGCTGATCGGCATCAACAACCTACAGATTGGATCTGCTCGTGGTGTGGTTAATTGCGTGGAGGAGACGACCTGTTCGGGACGATCGGCTAATTCCACTACTACCTCGACGCACGTGGTTGGATCAGCTTCTCCAACTCTTCTTCCGCTGCGCTGCGCGTCTAGTGGTAACGATCCATGATCCCTCCTTAAGCATGATGTCCTTGTGTGTGCGGTAGAAAAGTTTTGTTTTCTGCTTTCGTAGCCTACGCGCATTCCTTTAAAAAATTCCAAAAATTCCAATTTGAGGATTTATGCATTTTACTCCTTTTTAATAGTTTATTTTTCCTCGCTTGAATAGTTTCAAGCCGGACTTACTTATTTTATGTGTTTGCGCTAGTTTCGGAGATCCCGGAAGTTCAAGTGCAGTCTCAGGATCCAGGTGCTTCTACGTTCGAGCTAGCCGAGATCATCCAGATTAATGGCAAGTCACAAAACCTTTGATCATATTGTATCCCAAGATGTTTAATTATGTTATTATGATATTTGCATTATATTAGTTGTGAAATGCTAGTTCAAAGTAAAATAAAATGTTTAGAATGACATGCTTATGTAGTTAAACCTAACACCGACAAATGCCATGTTGAACTTAGAGCCCCGCCGTTGTAACCCTAGAAATAATCACTTGGTAATCTAGATAACTGTAGGTTACTATTATCACTCAAAGTCTTTACACTAATAAGGTTGTGGCTGCGGGCCAATAGAATTTGAAAAACCCGACTCCAAGGTAGGGTGGTATGGGACACCGTATCTTAGAGCGGAGAGTGCCGGTGTGCACAAGTTAGGGTAAGGGTGTTGGGGAAGGAGCCGCGAGACGATCTTCGCCCAATCTCTTACCCTAGGGTTGGAGTTAGGGTAAGGGTGTTGTGGGGAACCGCGAGATGGTCGACGCCCACCGCTTACCCTAGGTTGGAGGTCGCGGGCCTGGCGAGGTTGCGGACCCTGTAAAAATATAAAGACTAGACCCTTACGCTGAGCAAATGTCATAGTGATCGCTCAACCACAGGAGTTGACTTGTCAACACTGGTTTAGTAGCTGCTCAACTCGATTGAAACTCTACAGGTGTTGAGAAGGCAGGAGGTTGGGTAGTAGGTTAGGTATGCCGTGCTGCGGGTATCTAACAACGGTAGAGTCCACTCGAAGCGGACGGGAGCTTTCATGCGCCAGACCCGAGTGGATTCTACCGGGTAGAGCTTATATAAAGAATTGAGCAGTGAAACGACCTGATTTTCTTAACTCTGTCACGGGAGTTAAGGGATCGTGTGGGTAAAGCCGAGCAAACTCTGCAGAGTCAAATAAATGGTATTCGAATACGCCGTGCTCCTGGTCAATGGAGTTGTGTCACTTGGGTGATTCCAGATGCGAAGCTTAAGTAGTTTTCACAAGTGTTTAACTGGATTAGTTGATTAATTATCTTTTTATAAAAACCCTAATGTTAAGGAGTAGTTGTATCTCTTTAAAAGTTTTTGAAAGCGTTTGCAAGAAAAACTGCATCCACTTAAAGTTAATAAACCAAGTATACTCCCTTCCATGTTGATCCGTGCAAATAGTAAGATAGGGTTTCCTTTGTGACTTGCTGAGCTGGTTAGCTCACGGCTTGCTAAATCCCCTCTTTAGAGGATAAATACGAAGGTGAAGGTCTCCCTGTTGAGGAAGTCCCGGAGGATCTCTTCTTCGACCTGGACCCATGGCTTTAGGTCTTCGCCGCGCTCAAGCGGATCTTGGAGCTTTTGTGTTATAATTATACTTTGGGCTTGCACGCCCCGTTGCAGAAAACCGGATGTTAATCCGTATGTGAAATATATGCTGGACTTTTGTTGTAAGCATGCAATGGTATACTCTTGCGCGACATTCCATAACTGTTCATGCGTGAATAGTTGCGGAATGGCGTGTCCGTATGCGCCCCTGGAAACGGGGGCGTTACAAAATATTACGATGGCATTGGCATTTGGTATTTCTATGAGTATACGCTACAAAGACAATTATATATACATACATTCATATAATGGCAGTACAATACTATAAATTAAAATTACGTAAATATTTATTTCATGACAGTACATTAATATAAGTAAATCAATATTTATTTTATGGCCGTAAAATACGACATAAAAATTATGATGAAATAAATATATATAATGATAGTATAATACTACAAATATAAAACTATGACGACAAAAATAAATGCATAAATACACACACACACACAGATATATATATATATATATATATATATATATATATATATATATATATATATATATATATATATATATATATATATATATATATATATATATATATATATATATATATATATATATATATATATATATATATATATATATATATATATATATATATATATATATATATATGCACATACATGTGTATTATAGAGGAAGTATCTGCTAATACGATTGCTAACTGACTGTGAGAGCAATTGTGAGAGAGCTCACAATTTATAGCGCGAGCGAGACCACAACGGGCTAATAAAGCGCCGATAATGGCGCGACTGAAGTGCGCGTGGGGAGACAGACATGACGCAAACCTCCCTTTCGGTGGTTTGTTTCCTCATTGCGTCTGCACGAGTACTCAATTTCCATATGAACCAAATGCCCTACGTCCCACTTCGTTCGTTCGCATACAAATTAAACAAAGCAATCAAAACCAAATGCTCCACCCCTGCCACATGGTTCCAAAGCCTGCTGCCCGATGGCCGGGCAGCAGGCCACTAGAATGCGCCTAAATGGGTATTAGGGGTAGTGCAATTACATGCTAATCACCTGGAGCCCGGTCACCGGGCGGCAGACCACCTGGAGCCAAAACACCATTTTTGCTATTGTCGCATGCATACTGCTATTTCTGTAAATACGAGTTGCAACAGTGCTATATATGCTAAAAATTCCATTACTGTGCGCCACGGCTATAGCTCACTTTGATCTTGGTTGCAATACGAGAATTTTCTAAATTCCCACGAGACATAAATTATTTTAGTGGAATTTCTATGTTTTAAAATAGACCCTTAGGATCTGTTTCAAACGACGATAAGTTTTGGTTTTCAGAGCTAAAAACTATCGTGGTAATTCTTAATGTGGTTTTTTTATCTTTTTTATTTGTGTTATCTACGGAGACATAACAGTATTTTTTATTATTAGTTTTTTAATTAAGGTGGTGATTAGTTGGACTTTTTTTGGTGGCTTATGGCTGAAAGCACTGTAGCTGGCTGAAAAAACATTGTAGCTGACAGAGCCTTATTTATCATAATTAAATTTAAAAAATTAAAAAAATATAAAAACTATGTTAGCCTATTACGTATAATACAAAGAAATACGAGGAAAAAAGAACCGGCAAAAAAGCACAAAAAAACCAAAAATTCAGAAAAGGACGAAATTTGTGAATAGTGAAAAATAAGTCGGAAGCCGGAAGCTTAAGCTGAATTGATCAGAGTGGTTAATACAGCTATTGTACCATTTCAATCAAAAATAAAAAACACAGCTAGAAGCCATTCACTTTAGAACAGGACCGTCGGAGCGCAGTACAGCGGGGGCAGTCAAGCAAAGTGGACGCGCTGTGGCGACGGCTGCGCGTCCGCATTTGCACCTGCGTCATTGCATATGCAATGTTTTCGTCATTTCAACCAAATTCCAAAAAAAAAAAAGATCGAGTAGAAGGGATGGATCTTTCGTTCCTCCGGTCAAGATCCACGCGTCAGCCGGAGGGCAGATCCAGTACAAAGGGATCGAGTACAAGTGGTTTATAATGGCAGTGATTAGTTCCCATCTACCAACCTACCACCTCGCTGTTGATTCTGTACGTACAGAGTTAATCACGAGTGTGTCGTCCGGAATTAATGCTTGATCGCAACTAATCGTAGGGTAGATGCCGACCGGAGCTGCTCTTTCGGCGGTCTAAATATCGGGCTGTTCTTTTTTGCTGCGACTTATAGTTTTTAGTTGAAATATTTGAATTTTGGCTGTTTACGGTACAGATTACGGAGAGACAGATACTTACATACGATTTTGGCTGATATAGATGTTGGACTTTTAACATATAGATCGTTTAACTTGTAGACCTCATCTTGAAAAAATACTCCGTTTAAAAGTGAGATACTGTAGCAAAAGCCAAAAGCCGCAAACTTGTAGACCCCGGCTGGGTATTGGAGCTCTCGAATGAAAGGAATCAATTGGACGCTGGAAAAGTTCGCTTTTTTGCCCCCGAATTCCTGCGTGTGCGATAGGCACGCACGAATGAAGAAGAGAGAGAATTGTTGGCAGAGCTAATTTTTCTCCGGTAGCACTTGTACATCTTTATTGTTTCTGTTTGTGTTAGGTACTACGTCGATCGAAGCTCAGGAAATTTCCCAGCCACTCCTCCTAGCCTTTTACAGTATTACTTCTGTTATTTTCGCTTCAGATCGTCTTCGGAGATTACTGTTTTCGATCAGTACACGATTGCATGCACGCATCCACGGTCATATTCTTCGAGATATTGGTTGGGTTTGGGAAGGTGACTAGATGGAAAGGCCGGGAATGCAAGGAAACGGCGGCAAAAACGAAACCAGGGGATGTACGGGGTGTGTGTGGGTCCGTTTGGAACGTATAAGTTTTACAAGAGTTTTATAGATAATATTTTGATTTCTACAGAAATCAATAAAACTTTTCACATTCCAAATAGAGTCTTATTATGTACGACCAATAAACTGCCCTCTTGTTTGATTTGAGAGATAAAAAAAAGTTCAGTCAGTCACCGTGCCATTTCCTCGTTACCGCAATAACATGTCACATAAATGCTGGAGATGGAATCGCTCGCATATAATTTCTCAACCTACGAGACTGACTCCAAATTACCTCGCTAAAAAAAAGGAGTTACTACAAAAATATCTACCCCATACAACCTCGGTCGAGTCCCTTCTAGCTATACTCATCTAAAAACTTGTACTGTCACTCGCAGAAATAAAAAAGAAGACGAACAATCCAGCTCGATTTTACTTGCTGACACCTTGATGGCAGCACGGCTCCCTCCTCCTCTCTCTCCCTACTGTCACCGCTATCTCCTCGAGCTCGCGTCAGCACTGCCTTCTCTATAAGCTCGCGCCAATGCTACCATCTCCTCAAGCTTGCACCGCCCTGCCAATCCTTTGAGTATGCACTATCGTGCCTTCTCCTTCGAACTCGCACCATAGCACACCATCTCCTCACGCATCGCCCCTCTATCCATCATCGGCCTTCGACTCCTCACTAGCCTCTCAGCCACCGATCGACTGAATTCGGCCAGCTTACGTCTAGATCCAGTTGGATCTGGCGAGATCTGAGTTGCTGGTGACGAGAGGCAGTTAAATCCGGCCAACATCGCTTTCTTTATGGGGCCGTAGTGGTCACTGTTGCCATCTCAGTCGTCGTCTTGGTGGTTGTTGTCATAGTTGCCCTAACCTTTGTGGATATGGTGGCGGCCATTTCAACACCTAGGGTCACAAACCGTGTAGAAAGTAGACAATATCCATACAACACGCATCAAACATATTTGTTTATGCCTTGATTTGCATGCCAAAGCCATCCACAGAATAGTCAACAATTTCCTCTCTCTCTCCTCCATGTGAACACAAATCTAAGATGGCATAGGTTACAGCAATCTACGTGTAACCATTGTGTATGCTCTTAGTCGTGTCCAGTCGGATCTGTTACAACCCGCTAGGACAATGGATTTATTGCCAGCGTATACGGAGCGTGCAGTGTGGAATAGTAGGAGTCTAGTACTAGTACCAATGTTGTTATGAGGTAGTTGGCAGTTCGTGTCTTGTCCCTTCCTGGATCGATTGATCGAGAGCGCCATATCCTTAATTTCATTCACAGGGACTGACTCTTTTATCCGTTTCTCAAGCATGCGACGGACTAGTACTCGATCTTAATTAGTTATCGCTGTGAGATTCAGATTATTAAAGTCGTTTCTAGTAGGGCTATAATCGAAATGGATACGAACTAATATCGTTTATCATATATTTTATTCTATATTTTTTCTTTAGAATCGAAGTCGGACACGGATAATACCGGATATCCATTTCTCTATTCCGTATACGTTCCATAATCTTTCGGACGTTCGGTTGGACAGAAATTATCTGCTTCTTTACACAGGACATAGACAGTATGGTATAATCAGAGCAAATATGGAGAGACTAATTACTGAGATGTTGAAGGAAGAACACCTAGTACTCCCGCATGTTTAGATGTGTTAATCTGCCTATATGTTATCTTGTTTCTATATAAAGTAATAACAGACTTCCTTATATCACTTGACATATAGATATATATGGATGGATATCACTTATCTTGTATTCTATTCCATATTTTTTCTCCGAGTCGGAGTCAGACACGGATAGTGCCAGATATCTATCTACCCTTTCCGTATTCGTTCTGCAAGTCTTCGGTCGGTCAGACGGACAGAAATTATCCGCTCTGTTTGCACCCCTAGTTTCTAGCATTCATGCCGTGTCCCTGTTACAAATCATTCTTCCCCACCCTTCTTTTCCGAGGAGAGTTTACCATACTCTGCAACATACTCCCTGAAAATGCCATATGATATACTCCTACCAGTCACAAAAATGACATTTTTAACTTTTTATCATAAAAAAGTGACGTTTTTAATTTTTAAAAATCAACAAGATGCTCTTTTGACCACTAAATTCTCTTATTACAAATTCAAAAAAAGTTGTAAAAGCGCATATTATGAAAATATTTTAATGACAAATTCACTCGCATCATTTTCATACATCTAAACCATACATTTTGAATAATACCTTTGTTCAAAGTTAATAAAGGTTAACTGCACGCATTCTAGAAAGTCGCTCTTTTATGACCGGAGAGAGTACAATTGTACCAAGACATGTAACATGAAGCTGATGGCGTAAGATTGGTGCATGTATGTAACACCCTGCCCACCCTCTGGGCCCGGATCTGGTTAGTCTCAGGGACGATGTGTGGACGGCTCTGACCCGGGACCTCCACCTGTACAAACGTCAACCCGACTTAACGCATCATATCAAAACCAGTGCTTAAGCGAGCGGCGACAACTCTACGCGCATAACCGGACTCTGGCATAAAACGCACAGGGTTAAGGACCCGTTGCGCAGGTACCAAATCCCTAATTTTCTCTTCTTTTTCTCCTCTTTTCTTTCCTTTTCTTTCTCTTTTTCCCTTCTTTTTCTTTTCTCTCCTTCTCCTTTCTCTCTCTTTCTCTTTTCTTTTCACTACAAGGTTTTGACCCTAATGCCACGATCAACTTTGCAACGACACGAAATTGGTTGCAATAGGTAGGGGCTATTGCCACCATTTTCATTTTTGGTTGCGATAGTTGACCATGTTGTGACATGCGTCATTTTTATATATGTTTACGTGTCATTTTACCCCATTATTTTTCGCATTTCGAGATCATTTACCATCATTTACACGTTTTTCTATATTTAATTGCTCAAAATAGACTATTTTACATTTTTTTGTACTTTTCCGCAGGCCGGCGCGATCTAGGCGCATAAACGACAAATTTGGCATTCCGGGATTGCTCCGTATAGATGTACGCGTCGTCATGAATGCGTAGGATCTTTTTGCGATTAAATCGGACTTCCAGAGGGCCAAAACAGAAGAAATCACATTGGGGAAGGACTTAGATGCAAACCCTAGAATCTTCGAGGGCTAATCTGCAAAAACGCCAAAAATTCCCCATCTCCTCAA
This sequence comes from Dendrocalamus latiflorus, assembly GCA_017311315.1. NCBI lineage: Eukaryota > Viridiplantae > Streptophyta > Magnoliopsida > Poales > Poaceae > Dendrocalamus > Dendrocalamus latiflorus. The sequence goes on from CM029634.1 coordinate 31,733,210, forward strand.
AACCGCCGCCGCTGCCTGTGGAAAAACCCGAGCCCGGTTTTGCTTCTCTCCTTCGCCTCCACTTGCTTCTCCCCCTTCTTCTCCAGCCACGGCCGGCGAGGCCGGGCCATCTCGCCGGCGGTCGCCCCTCTGCTCACCTTCCACCGCTTCCTCTCCTCCGTAGCACCCGCGCGCCACCTCTTCAGCGCCGCCATCCCCTCTCCTCTCTACCTCCGGCCGCCTTTTCCTTCCTACCCGGTCCCCATTCTCACCGGCGCTTCCTTGTTCTTCTCCCCAAGCCCCCTTTGCTTCTCTTCTCTTCCCCACCACTTCTCCATCTCCGGCTTCTTGTCCTCCACCGAATCGTCGCCTTTCTCACCCGCCGTCCAATCCCGTGCGCCGCCGCTCCTCCATCAGCGCCGCCAACCGAAGCAACCCCTTTCGCCGCTCCCACTGCTCCTCCGGTCGGCGCCGCCATCCCTTCTCCGCTTCCTCTTCGGCGCGCCATCTCCCACCAAGCAGCACCGCCGCCTCTGCTCTTCACGCCCGATTGCCTCGACTTCTTCAACCCCGGCCGGCCGCCACGTCTCCATCGACATCTGCACCGGCCCCCTTCTCCTCTGCTACTTCTCCTTCTTCGGTTCATCTCTGGATTCTCTCCCATTATCTCTTTGCTACTCTTAATTACTGCTCAGTAATTGCGTATTGTTGACTGCTAATTTCTGTTAAGTATGCACTGTTATACTGTTGATTAGTGATGCTATATGAACTGTAAATGTTTGGGCAGCAATGTGATTATGTTTTGTTATGTCTCACTGTGATGTATGCATGTGCCCAGTTAATTTGAGTTCTGTGATATGTGCTCTGTGATAATTGTGCAATTTGTGCTCTGTTAGCAGTTTAGTAAGATTTTCGGTAGTGCTATTTGTTATCTGTGGTGGTGAATTGTGGATTCTGATCATAGATCTGTGATGTATGTGTCAGTGGTTAGTCTGTGCTTATGGTCAGTTTATGGTTAGTACTTGTGTAGGGTCTTCCCTGTTTATGCAGTTGTCGGTATCTATCTGTGTTTGTTGTTGTCTTGCGCGAATTATCGAATCGGTGACCGTCTCCCTTTCCTTGCTGCTTCTAGATCCTCCCTTGTGCTTCTCGACCTCCCTCTTTTCTTCTATCTCGCGGTCGGTCGGTAGTTAAGTCGTGCGAGCGTTCATCGTAATCATTTGTTTGCCCTACCGTCGTCATCTAGTTAGCCGTCGACCATTTTCTTCTCCCTCGTTCTCTCTCGACTCCCTCCGTGCTTCTAGACTACCCCAGTGCTTCTCGACTTTCTCCTGCTGTCTCGCGGTCGGTAGTTAGTTAGATCGTCGATCGGTAGTTATGCTTGTTCGTTTAGTCGTCGTGTCATTCGTGTAGTCAGTCGTCGTGTTATTTGTTCGGTCGTTTGTTCCGTCGTCATTAGTTTGTTCGTATAGTTAGTTCCTTCGATCTTTTTAGTAGCTGTTTTAGGTTTAGTTCTCCCCCATTTCGATTAACCTAGCTTTAGCTGAGCATCGGTAGCCTCAGTCTAGTCCCTGTGGAGAACACGACACTCGCCGCTATTTCAGTGGCAACCCGTGCACTTGCGGGTGTGCTATTTTGCACGATCATGTTGCCACGGATTTTTTTGCGTGGCGATTACCATGCATTTCGTTGCAATTGGTAGGTGCTATCGCCACCAATTATAAAACGGTTGCAAATACTTGACAATATTGCCACGTAATGAATTTGCGTTGTGATTTGTTTGATTTGTGTTGCAATATGTCGACGTTATTGCCACGCTTTTGCTGATGGTTGCGAATACTGGACAGTGTTGCAACGGTTTTGATTCGTTGCATGAATCGTCGATTGCGTTGCAATAGGGTTTTATCTATCGCAACGGAATTTGGGTTCTTTGCATCTTTTAGGGTTGTATTGCCACGGTTGTTAGTCGTTGGTATAGAAGACTATCTTTCGTTGCAATAACAAGATTGTGTTGCCACGAAATTTGAGATCGTTGCACCTTCTAGGGTTGTATTGCCACAGTTGTTAGTCGTTGATATATAAAACTATCTTTCGTTGCAATAAGACAGCTTCCGTTGTTTGAAAAGAAAAATATTTGTATTAGCACTGGCTAGTGGGATAAAAGAAAAATACTAGTAGAAAAATAAAAGGTAACTAAAGCGCAAATACCTAGTTAATTTGTAGAGGGATAAAAATTTAGAAAATTAAAATTTCAGTTGTGCTCGGTAGGAAGCGCAATTATCTAGTTAATGTGTAGAGGCCTCGAGGGATAAAAATTTAGAAAATTAAAATTAAGATTTCAATTGTGCTCGGTAGGAAGCGCAATTATCTAGTTAATTTGTAGGGGCCTTGAGGGATAAAAAACATAGGAAAATAAAATTTTAAGCTACGCTAAGTAGGACTCGAACCAATGACTTGTCAATTAAACACTGCAGTGCTTACCACTGAGTTACCAACTTATTATTGCACAAAGATGCAAATATTTGCTATCTAAAACTTCCACATGGTGATTTTGCCAAAGGGTATGCCACACAAAAAAAATTCATGCAAATATTATCTATAGTTATTAACTTCTAGAGGAGATACAAAATTATTATCCAAAAACTAAAATATGGGTGAGATCTCGCGGAACACAACAAAGAGGGTATAAAAAGTTGGCAAATAAGATGAGGAGATCTCACGGGACGTAACAAAAGAGCGATAAAATTTTGAAAAATGAAAGTAAAATCATAGCTAAAAATCTTTACTATTCTAAAAGAATGAGTTAGTGGTTGGTGCGGCCTCCACTGTCCCGTTCTCAGAAAAACTTTGCGCCGACTCGTGGCCTCCTTCCGCTCTCAGAAAAACTTCTCTGACCTCACGCAACTTCCGCCCAAACTGCTCCCTCCCCACCCAGAACCGCTCTGCCCTCGCCCAAACAGCATCTCCTCTCCGTCCTCACCTCCTCCTCTCCCGCTCCTCCACTTCGCCGCCGCCGCCTCCTCCCCACCCCGCGCTGTTGTTGTCCTCCGCTTCCCCAAGTTCCAACTGCCCGCCGCGGCCGCCTGCAAAGCATCTGCAAAGCATGCAAAATTATTGCTAATTTGATAAATTCTTTTCCAAGAAGATTTGGTTGGTTGTTATGATAAAAATTGCATGCAAGAAGCTTCCTGGTTTGGTGATTTTGTCAATAGAAGCTCTTATCCTGGCGATTGTGTGTCTTGCATGACTTTGGCTTTAGTTTAAACAAAAATAACCCTATTTAACTACTTCATTTAGTTTCCACTTCTTCTTGGACTTTTGCTATAATTTAGAAGTTAATACCTTCCTAGAGCTGTAGTCAAGCTTCTAATTGCGTATTTTCATTCTTCACTTGCCAGATGCTAATTGGAATTATAGTTGCTGTTAGATTAGATGTTCACTACTACAAAACATGGATACTGTAATACATTCCTGTATCACATTCGTCAATGTGTTACAAAGAAATTCCATAGTAACATAAAACAATGTGTTACAGACAATGGTTGTAACACAAAGCACTTGTTTTATAAAAATGTGTTACTGAAAACAATTATAATAACACAAAATTAATGTTACAAGTAAAATGTTACAAAGATTGTACTATGTTGTAACACATAAATGGAACATGTAAAATGTGTGCCAAATATATATCCTATAGTAACACAAAACAATGTTACAACTAAAGTGTTACAAAGAAACATATATATGTGACCTTCCAATTCATGGTCTGCAAGTACGTCGCAGTCGGTGTCGTCTTGGTTGTTAGGCAATCACATCGTGGTCCTCACATGACTCTTGAGCAGCAACTATTAGGCAATTGAAAATGTCGTGTAGTTGCTGGAGCCCACTTCCAAACTGTTGGGTTGAGCACAAGCTACGCTATAGATATATCGTGATCATGAGAGGGACAAGTACGACGGGAGGAAACATGGAAAAATAAAAAACTATGTAAAATTAAATAGGAGAATAGTAGAATTCTTTTGATTATGTGGGCGATCACTACTTACCTCCTCCCTACAATTATATAAGGTGATATAAACTTTATCTTTTAGGTTGATAAGAAAATCAAATAGATTTAAACTCATTTTCACATGATCTCGCTTTCTATGCTCCAATGCCGAGTGCAAACATTTATTGGTTCTGGGTCTAACAAAAAAGCTATGAAAAAACAGTTCTCTCTACTTCTTTCAAGCTCTGAGAAGAGAATAAACCATCTTATCTTTTCATCTCAGTCACAATCCCATCTCCAACACTTATCCTTATATAACAGAAACCTAATTTGAATTCAAAATGAAATATTCTTCAGCCACACGCTTTTCTGATCCAACAGATCAACCAATCTAACTTGGTTATTGTGAAGAATTGTGATAGATACTGGCAGGTATGGTAGTAAAACAAATTGTTAAATCAAAAGAGTAATCATTGGACAAAAAATTGACTCATGATCTATATTTCTATGCAAGAGGCAATGTTGTAGAATGCCTAAAAAGGCCACAAAGAAGGCATTTAAGTACGGCGTACAACAATGTTTGAGACAATTTAAAAAAATGCCTTCACAAAAGCACCAGGCAAGGTGTTTATGAGTTGATATCTAGAATAGCATGAACCATCATCTAGACCATTTTACATATAGCATATGAACTCCAAAAGACTTGGAGAACAAAAAAAAGCCATGTATGCTCTCCAACTTCGCGACCATGCATCGATCATACTTAAGAGCTGGAACAAAGTCACTAGGGATGCCACAAAACATCAGTAATCTGCAATGCCATAAAAATAAAATATTAAAATAATGTTGCTATACTACATTTGTAAAAAACAATAAAGGATCTGAAACTAAGACAATTTCAATATATGTTGTGCCAGACTTATTATAAATAACTATATCAATATAGCTATAACTACTGACGTTAAGTGACTAGTCTATACCAACATGAGCAAATTGCCTCCAATGTCTCCCTTGTCAGGTCGTACACAAAGAAACATGGTTAACCATCAGATCACCTGCAAATTGTTGGTTCCTTTATATAATTTCATTACACTATTATATAGGTATAGTTTTATATTGTTACAATCATGCCATTGACCATCCCCAATAAATTCCATTGATATAAATTACCATTATAGTAGAAATTAAATAAACTTTAGAAGAACTTATACAATTAAACAGAGCAGAAAAGGAAGGAACACAAACCATTGAAGAAACGAGTTTGCCCAATGAATATTTATGGAACTGTAGCTCATGAACTATTATTGGTCATTCAATCCACTGGTGCTAGCATCCACTGTGGTTCCCTCAATGTCTCTTCTGACCCATTGATGCCTAATATTTGAATTATTGAACAACTCTCCAAGGTGTGTGACATGGAATGGCTCGTTTTCTACATCATCTTCCCATTCCTCACAACCGGTGTCATATGTATCTCTTGGTTTCATCTTCATTACCACAGACCACCCAGGATTTTTTTGTCTTCAACATAAAACACCTGGTCAGCTTGGTTAGGAAAAATGTATGGTTCATGACCAATCTTTTCTCCTGTATGTATCAGGTGTGAGAAATTGACAAGTGTGTACCCATACTTGTCCTTTTTTATTCCTCTTTTAGAAAGTACATCAACCCATTCACATTTGAACATTTATTGTGCAGTGTGTGCCAGCATAATGTGGTATAAACAAATACATCTAGAATATTGATCGCACAAACATTTTCTCATCTATGCTGAACATCCGCTAGATTACGACCTTTTTCTTTTTAGTATATGTCTTATGACTTATAACTTCTCTCGAATACACAAATAAGACAGTTTCTTCGAATCCGTTTCAAAGTGATTTATTTAGATAACCTTTTAGAAGCGGTTTATCGGATTTCAATTCATTCGCATGAACGCTCATATTATGATCAAAAGTCATAAGCTATAAGTTACAGTCGAAAAAAACATACCCTACTTTGCAAGATATTTATGGTATGCAGCTTGGAATTTTTTTTAGATATTACATTTCATTTAGTTTGTGCTCTATTTTGTAGGTTTGATGATAGGTGTTCTGTTGATATTTCAGCCACACAAATTTGCTTCAGTTTAATACACTAACATTGATTGGTTCCACCGTCATATTTTTTAACTAAATATACTCATGACGAAGTCTCTCTCTCAGACTGCTTCATGAATTTCTTCAAGGCATTACAACCCTAATATCAGAAGTAACCTTTCATAGCAATACGAAAGGATGCACAGGCGCGGCGTGGGGCGCCCTACCTATCTAGTTATTTTGTAAAGGAAAGGACTAGCTCAATTAGGAGAGAAATATATCATGACAAATTAGACTTTTGGAAAGGAAAGGACTAGCTCAATTAGGAGAGAAATATATCGTGACAAATTAGAAAATGCATGAGATGGACTTGGCAAAAAGTCATACATATAAACAAGTGAACAAAATATACTTACAACATTGTCGCATTTTAAATTGAAGTTATGAGTTTTTTGAAAAAAGTTTAGGTGATGATGATTTTACCAGGCTTGTACTAGTTAAAGTTGAGATGATGATTTTACAGCTCTTGCAAACTTGACGTGTTGTTGATACACTCATAAACTAAGCTGTTTCGACTTTCGATTCATGATTCCGGAAAACAACCATGGTATATTACATTTTTTGTATTCTGATTTATTTGCAATGCATCAACATCATCGTGTTCATGTGATTCTTGATGTTTGTACATCAATAGTGCATCCATTTCAGGTGTTAATCGAGATCTAGTTTTGGACCATATCACCCATGGCACTTTACTTTTTCTCAAGCTTTAAGTTCAAATATTATTACAAATATGCATTTTGTCTAATTATTATTCTTTTGTTATACTTGATTCTTATTTGTGAATTATCCTATACTTCATTCTTATTTTCCTATTGGTGCTAAATTTTAATTAGATTGTGCTACTATGGCTGCGGATATTTGGACCCTAAATCTTGAATGCGACGGGGCAGCTCCAAGACAGAAACATGTGCAAAGGGAAATGGATAGAGATGAGATATGCTTTTACAACTTGATTGATCTGATCGAGGAATATGGGTACACATCAGTCGACTATCTATTCTACAAGAGAAGAGATAGTTTGGTCGCAATAGAACAAGATTCTGAAGTGATGGAAATGCTTAATGAGTATGAGAGCGAGAAGATGGTGAGCTTATTTGTGACGAGGAACAGGCTGGCCACCTTAGTGCCTACCAAGTGCAACAAAGAATCATCCAAATCTAAACCAAATAAAATTAAAGGTAGTAGAATGAATATATAATTTACTCATTTATGTATATTTGATTATTCAAGTACAACTTAACTGTTGCAAATTATGGTAGTCATCAAATATTTATTTTCATCAAAGATAAGTAGATTCGACTCCATCATTGTTCGTGATTTAGTAAGTGTAATCATGGCAGTCTAATAAAAAGATTATAGAGCCCTTGATTGTATTTATTCTAAACATGTGTTCATGTCCCCAACATTTGTTCGCAGGAAAAGGAGGTATAAAGAAAAAGAAACATTTAAATGTAAAGCATACTGAAGCACTATACACCAATGAAGTTGAGGAGCATGATGATGAGAACCAGAACACGTCAGGTACATATGTAGTTAGATCGATCCAATTTATGTGGGCTGCATCTTCAATTGGTTAGTATTACTATTAAGTTTTTTTTTAATAGGTGATGGTGATGAAGTACGTAAGAGAAAGGGGACCGTTTTAACACATGTTTGGGATCTACCTGAAGGAGATCGGATACTAGTAAAATGCAACATCCTTGGGCAACCCATTGGAGAAGAAGGTGGTCTCTTAGGGCAATTTTTAGGCACCATAGCAAGAAATGGTGGATATTGTCCAGTGGATATCAAAGATTGGAGAAAAGTCAAGAAGATTAGTGCTAAAACTATAATTCAGCTCATACAGGTTTGCTAAATTTTACAAGATGTTATATTGTGAATTTAAATTTTTGTGTGCTAGTTTTCATGTGAGAAAGTAAAGTTCATGGAAAATATCTATATAACCCCCCTGACGCTTGGTAGTGTGTCTACTTCACCGCCTGAACTACAATTAGGGGGTTATGTAGAGTTTTTCCTAAAATTCATTCATCAGTAACTCTTTCTTATTTCAGACAAAGTTTCTCTATCCTCGTTCATGTGAGAAATGGATATTGAAATCAATTGGAAGAGATTGGAGAAAATACAAGGCAACATTAAAAAATACACTATTCAATCCAAAGAAAAAAAGGTCTGTTTTGTACCAGCGTTGTCCAAATGATGTCGATGAAGAACAATGGATTGCCTTAGTAAAATATTGGAAGTCAAAAGAAGGAAAGGTAGGAAAAGGGTACCATTATTTATGCTATTTAGCATTTTTTTACGATAATTATTTATTATATCCTCAATTTTTATGTATATATTGGTTCATTCTTTTGTTAATTTACTTTCTTGTAGGCCCTTAGTGAGAAGAACAAATTAAGTCGTGAAATGAAGAAGACAACACATACAGCTGGTACAAAGAGTTATGCTCGTTGGTCTGAAGACTTGGTGAGTCATCTTACACTGTTTAAAAAATTTATGTATGCTTTCCTTTCCTTTTCTTTTATTGATACTGTTTTCAGAGACAAGCTGACCCTGAAAAAAAGCGGCCACATAGAGCAAAGGTTTACTTAGCAACTCACAGAAAAAAGGGAAATGGGACAAATGAGACTATGGTATGATACATACACATGAGATTTTGGCAAATTTGAAGCCTTTTAGTTTGTTTAATGTATGAATGTCTTAATTATAGGTTCAGTTGGAAAATCTCCTGGACACACAACCAGAATTAGCACAAAATAGCGAGGGAAGAGTTGCATGGGAAAGTGATGCATTACATCAAGTATTGGGAGAAGAGAAAGCTGGACAAGTACATGGCATGGGATTGCTTCCAATTCCGAAACAAGTCTATGGTCGAACAACACGTCATTTCAAGGACATTGATGTAGTCACACTAGATGGATCATCATTTGATGTAGAGACTCACATGTTGGAGGAAATAAGGCAACTCAAGGAGCATTCTAAAATGCAAGACAAAGTGATTGAAGAATTAAAAAGCAATCAGAGGCACCATGAGAATGAGGAGCCAACAATGGTAGCAATGTCTATTTTAATTTGTAACTATATTATATTGAAATGTTACTCAACCTCTTTATCTTTTCTAGGTGAATTGCACAGCAAGTGATCATGGTAATTCTCAGAAACAAGGAATGCATTTTAACATAAAGGTATTTCCTTTATTTTCATGTTTTCATCTAATTTAGTATCTCTTGACTTTAATATTGTTTGAAATTTTCAGAGAGTTCAATGTGTTGCACCAAATCAGAAGGAGGTATTGCTTAAGCAGACGAATGAATTGGTAAAATGTCTTGCTTATGAAATTAGTAATTCTTTACCTACAAAGTTTTTTTAATAACTAATGCTATCCCCCTTTCTGATCTTTACTGGGATAAAGAAAGATGTGAATCTGAATATAGTGATGATGATAATCTATATTTGTCTAGTGAAAAGGTTATCAATTGGTCTCTTGTCTTTATGAATATTAATATACTCTTCATTCATTATACGTCAATATTATTGCCCGGTGATTATGATTTAATGATTTTCTATTGGAACTAGTGCCAAGGTCATGCTGATGACAAGGAAATATCAATTGAGGAAGCAGAAGCATCATCCCCACATGGCTCTGCTATAGATTCTAGACAAATAGAGGTACACCTTTTCAATGAACCATTGAATAAGATATATTTTACTTGCAATGTCAAATTTATTCAAGATAAGTATTACATAACTTTGTAAAAATGTATAAATATAATTATCTTTCTCTTCATTTCAGTTTGATTCTTGTCCAAGGATTTCTGGCGAAGGTAGAATAACAAAGAAACAAAAGGTATATAAGAATCAAATATTTCCATTTATTATAGTAATATTTGTGCCATATATTATTACATACCTCATTTTACATGTGTAAGGATCATCAGGATGTGGCTCGCGACAAGGCTACATGCCAGAAGCGTCCAAAACATATGCAAGATCATCCAATGAAGGTATATAGATATAATATCAATTGTTCTAGTAGCTGCATTATCTTGATACTAGTGGACACGCACGTGTGTATCAAAAAAAACTTTATACACAATAGGGGGATTGCTAACCAGCAATAGTGTTGTCCAATGAGCAAAAAGAAAATATTTCTCTATTTCGAGTTAAATCTTATGTTTTGATTTGTTCTGCAATATGAAGTGTCGATTCCATTTTCATAAAGATATAGGCCGCACTTACTCTTAGCAACATGTGCCGCTATCTTGATATATACAACAAATGCTTGTTGGTCGCTAAGTGATTATGTCAAATTAATGCAGGTTGGGTCCACAGTGCTACTCATGACTGCCAAATATCCAAATAAGGAAATTGTGGCATATGCAACTATTATTAGCACTAATCCAAAAGCAAATGTTGGTGGAGTTGAGACAGGAAAACAATTCTACAAAGTGCGTATCAATCATCCCGTTGAAAAAGATGAGCCATTAGTGAGGCCTATGCCTACCTACAACAACATTGGTGACGCCCATGCCAAAGGAGTACCAATTGCTTGGCCTTCGATATTTGTATGTTTGAACTAGCTTTCTAAACTTTACTTTACTGTGGTGTACATGGATAGAATAATACTTAATGTTACAACTTGCTACCTATTTGCAGGTTCAAATGATCAATGGCTGAATTCCTATATATCGATGCGTACAAGAATGGATGAAGAAGTGATGGATTTTAAGAATATTAGATATTGCATTTTTGTTTCTAGTAGTATGGACTTGTACTCTTCACTACTATGTCTGTTTACTCTCTAAAGTCATATCATTGTGTATATATACTATCACTTCATCTGAGCAAGTACTATGTTTGAAACCTTTCTATTATCTGTGGATCTTTATATGATTATTGAAACTTATAGATTATGTGATTCTACAATGTGTCATGTTTACTATGAAAAATCAATAATAACACTATATGCCACACACAAAAGATAAAATAAATATTTTTTTTCCAAATTTCAAAGTGTTACAATAGGTACAACATGTGTTACAAACCATATGTTCCTTTGTTCCAAACTATGTGCTCTACAAAAATGAGGAAGTGTTACTAGAGCTCTAAAAAGTGTTACAGTAGAGAATCACTTTAACACTAGACAAATGTTCCAGTATATAAGTAAATATGTTACAGTTTAGTAACACTTTTTTGGATGTAAAAGAACACATATATGGCGTTCCAATAGACCAGTATATAGTAACATGGGCAATTGGAACACATAAAAAATGTGTTACTAGGAGAGCTAGTAACACTTTCTTTAAACTATAGTAACACATGTTGGTGTTACTATATCCCTGTTGTGTAGTAGTGGTTATACATCTAACATGGTATTTGGATAATAAGAGCAATTGAGTGCTGTCATTTGTGGCTGCTTGAATTTTGACAAGGTAGGTGGTAGATGTGGAGCCCATATGGTGTATAGCCGTACAGGTACTCTTAAGAATTCTGAGCTCAACTTATAGTTGACTAGGGCTTAGAATTTATCGAGCCAAGCCAGACTAGGCTATGCCAGGGGTAACTTATTTTTATTTGTCTTACCCTGCCCACCTGGGATCACTAAACTAGATCAAGCTCAATGGTCGGCCTCTTTTCTATGGTCAGGCTGGTTGTGCTCAATTTGAGTATTCATTAAGGCACATAAGATTCACTTATCCAAAATATGTTATAGAGGATATCATCAATCCATATATATCTATGTTTGCAGTTTGCTTATGCACCTTTAAAAACCACAATATTCATTTCTAGGCAACTGTGTAAGCCCTACCTTGGGTTCATTACTCTGAAATTATTGTTGAAGAAACTTTAAAACCAATATACATTGGGTAAATTTATTTTTGACTGTAGGACTCACTTGCAAAGCCTGCAGTATTGTACGCATGTGCATGGTTGGTTCGGATGTAAAGGCCGTGCTGCAATCCGGTTCGGATGCTGCAGCCGAGTAAGAGTTGGTTTCCTGGTTGCTTACGGCAACACAATAGTATTTGGGTTAGTTCCCGAGTCTTTTACTTATTTGAGTCCTAGTCGGAGTAGATAGGTTTGTTATATATTGTATTAGAGATTGGGTTTGAGAGATAACAAGAAAGACTTTACCTCCATCTGCTATTGCTTCCGCTATTGCCTCCGTCTCCTGTTATATTCTGTCTCCTCTCCCAGGTTCCCTTCAATCTGCTGGTTTCTCGCCTCTCTCAGCACCGTGACAAACCTAGTTGTTAATTAATAGGGTGTATGTGTGTTTATTCCAGTGTTTTTGAAAAGAAACCAGATTATTGGAAGTGTGTTTATTCTAGTGTTATTGCTTTCATAAATATTTTGGTAATAATAGTACATGTGTTTTTGAAGGTTTATGTTTTATCTCATGCTCGTGGCACTAATCTTCTCTTTTTACTTTGGTATTCATGCAGTGTTTGGACAGCTTGGGTGCTAGTTGATTGACTCAGTTAGTAAGAAAGCATGGCGCATGGTGACCGGAGTTGGATGCGCTTGGATAGGTCAACTGATGAGTGGCAAGAAGGATTCAATAAGTTTATTGATAATACATTTGAGGGAACGTATAAAAGACAAACTGCACCTTGTCCATGTTCAAAGTGTCGTTGCATGGCATACAGAACAAAAAGTGAGGTTCAAAGGCATTTGCTGATTAGAGGGTTTGATCAGACTTTCATTGAAGGTGAAGGTAATGCTGAACCTTCAGCTAATGACAAAGATTATGATGAAGGCGTAGCAGGTGATGGTCCCTCTGCCAATGATCTGGTTTCGTCATTAATCAGTGGCGCAATACATGGAGAAATTATAGGTAATAACCAAGAGCCAAATAAGAGTGCTAGGAAATTCTATAATTTATTGAAAGAAGCAGAGAAAGAATTGTATCCAGGTTGCAAGGAGGCTACTAAAATATCTTTCATTGTCAGGCTCTTTCAGATTAAGTGCATGAATGGTCTTAGTAACAAATCCATAGAGGCCATACTTCTTTTGTTCTCTCATTTGCTCCCTGAAGGCCACTGTGTCCCAAACACCTTGGAGAAAGTGCAAAAGGTTGTTCGAGATCTTGGCCTAGACTACCAAAAGATTCATGCATGTGAGAATGATTGTGTCTTATTTCGAGGAGATTATGCTAACAAGGATTCGTGTCCAAAATGTGGTGAGAGTCGATGGAAAACGACGATGTTATGCTATATAGCCTGATCCAAGCACCAGCCTTACACTGTGTCAAGCTGGTGTGAATTTATTTGTTTTGCACTGTGCTATGATTTGGCTTCCTATTAATTTCACACTTTGTTAATTTCTGTACAAAATTGAAGGACATTGATAGAGTAGATTGCATGATGTTCACTCTCCAATGTAGACAATATATTGATTTCAGATTAGTACATCTGTTACTATATCATAGGTGATGTTCTCCAATGTAGACAATATATTGATTTCAGATTAGTACCTTTATTACTATAGCACAGGCCAGAGTAGACATATGCCCTGGTCTTTTTTTCCTTAGAACTAAATGCAATGCAATTTTATCTACTTGACCAAGAATGAAGTAATATCTAGTATACTAGGATTTACTTTGTTCCACTTAGGAATACATATCAGTAATAACTATTAACTAGTATACCTTGTGTCAGGTTGTACATTTTCAGCTATTGAACTTTACAAGTTTAGAATGTATATGTTTCTCTTTCACCTTGCCCTCCACAATTGTGGTTGCTGCTCATGTTCTCCTTTTGGACAGCATTTTATACTTCTATTCGTGCATAGAACATCTAAGTGACATTCCATTTATCTTTTGCTTTTAGCAGTCTACCAACTGCAGTGAACCAGTTCAAACCTTAGGTACAACAGAGGTTGCAGCGAGGATAAGTGATAAGAACAATGTCCAAACGCCAGTACATGGAGAAGATATATTACAACAGGTAAGTTAATTGAACAATGGATCCAACCATCCTGGATTTCTACCTTGCATTAATGTAACGTAATATTGATCCGACATCTAAATATTTTCAGACTCAACCGGAAAGTGTTCTGACCACACAAAAAGAAGCTAGACCACCTCCTCGCACCAATAGAGCTTCTACTGTTAACAAAAGTCTATTCAATAACAACAATGCCAATGCAGCACCAACTATTATTTCATTACAACAGCTGCAGAATACTGCTAAAACCCGTGCACAGAAAAAGAACAAGGTAAGAAATGCAAATGTCAGTACAGATTTTTGCCAAGTAATTTTTAGATTGTGCAGTCCTCTATTTTCTCAGCTTCCCCAATGTTTTAAAGGCTCCATAAAATCATGTAAAAATCATATGGTTGCATAGGACTTGATAATCATTGTTCATGATCAATTGATCAATTCCTGCAGATATTGATTCTTGTTTCAGTAGATACTAAGCTAAAAATCCGGTAATGAAAACCCTGTACAATCTTGTTTCTTGTACTTCATCCTTAATCGTCGATACATGCAAATATACTGCAATTGTCTTAATGAAAATGTAGAATGCTGTGGTAACAACCGATGTAGAAGAACATATTATTTTTCCCTTCTCATGAATTTATGAATCTTTACAAATGGAAATAACAATATGTTACCTGAGACAACATGTGTCTGTGTAGTGTGATGATCCATTTTGATAAACCAGTTTAGTAAGCCCAAATTTCTGTAAACACTTACAGGTTACTAGTAAAAACCTGTAATCACTTACCAGCTAACTAAATTAGCTTATTAATAGATAAACCATGTGTCTGTGTAGTGTGATGATCCATTTTGATAAACAATATTCAATAGGTAACTAAACCAGCTTACTAATAGATACATCATGTTTTTTCTGAGAAACAGTAAATGGAAGATTGCATGTTTACTTGGCATTCTTCTAAGCCCAGAATTCTTGCAGTTTAAGGAGCCATCTAAATTCACACCCTATTATAAAAAAACTTGGAACTGTTGAGTTACCTGGGCACCATCATCGTCGCTAACCAAATTTTTGTATTTTCGCTTAGAACCATGTTGTAGCCCAAGTTGTATAGATTTCTTGCATGGATGAGTTTGCCTATTTTATTAATGTGCCAATTTTGATGTGCCAATTTTGTGCTTGTGTTGCACAGGAAAGTAATTGAGCGGGGCGCTAAGGTTCAAGCATTCTCAGAGCAACTCGTATATGAACAAAGATCGACCTTGGAGATTTTTTTCTTATCGCAAGATTATTTAGGATCTTTTTAGTCTCATTTTGGAGATCGACATTATAATCTTGTATTATTTGCGTCACTTGACATGATACTCCTTTTAGTTTCATAATATGGTGGATGAAAATAAAGATGTTTGGATTTCATATGTCATGCTGCATTTTATATGTTGCTACTACTGTATTGCAACAGCGGTTCATTGAATATATATAAAATGGAATATGCTGCCCTGAATTATTATTTTGTTGCGATACATTGCTTATTGCCACGTTGCTCCTTCGTTGCGCTGCAGCTCTTATTGCCACGCACATTCATCGATGGTGTAAGTCTTATTTACAACCTAACTCATTTCGTTGCGTTAACATCTCTAGCCACCCAACATTTCTTGTTGCAATAAAACCTATTGCATCCAAATTATAATAGTGGTAATAATTTCCATTGCAACGAAATGTGTCACGTGGCGCGAAAAACACTTGCAACAAAATGATGCACGTGGCAAAAGGTTCTATTGCAACGACAGTTTTGTCATGGCAATAACGCTTATCGCAACGGAGCATGTTCGTGGCGCCAAACACTATTGCCACGGCGTCACTCGTGGCAATATTCGCAATCGCAATGCAATAGGTTCGTGGCACTAGAGGTTATCGCCACCACGACAGTCGTGGCAAAAGCCTCTGTTGCCACAAATAACTTCGTTGCATCTCCTATGTATCGCCATGCTCCACTTCGTGGCAATA
Organism: Dendrocalamus latiflorus; assembly: GCA_017311315.1. Lineage (NCBI taxonomy): Eukaryota > Viridiplantae > Streptophyta > Magnoliopsida > Poales > Poaceae > Dendrocalamus > Dendrocalamus latiflorus. The sequence goes on from CM029634.1 coordinate 31,749,266, forward strand.
AGCATATCTATTGCAACGAACGACAAAACCGATGCGCAAACTTTAGAGCACGCTAGCACTAGCAACGCTTGACAACAAAAGTGATTTGGTTGGCATTGGTACCTGTTGCAACCAAACTGGGCCTATTGCAACGTTTTCGCGTCATTGCGAAACACTTGATTCCTTGTAGTTCCTCCCCTTTACTCAATTCGGCCGAACTAGCCTCATCCACTCCCCCACGTCTCTCTCTCTCGCATGTGACTGCGCCCGGGAGCTCCTCTAGGCGGCGCAACGGCGTGAGGCCGAGCTTGAGCTCACCGCCAGCCGATCTCCACACGCCCCCTCCTTCCCTCTTTCTCTCCCCCTCTCTAACTCTCGGATCCAGCTGGCCATGGCCAGATCCGGCCGTCGCCTTGCCGTCGGCTGCCTCCCCTCTTGTCGAAACCCGGAGCAACAACTCCTGGATCCTCTGTGTAAATCGCACTAGTCCAGGATCAGCTAGTGCACACAGTGACAACAATTAAAGATATATATCAAGCACAAATGACTTCTTATATTAAATAAAAGAGTATGACCTTATAGCCAAGTCTTACATCAACGCCCATTGGCAAAGATAAATAAAGCAATTAACTGCGGAAGCAAACTGATAAAAGCAAGCCTGCCCATAGGCAAATCACAGTAAGATGCGGCCTACTTGTCCTGATCTTCATCGTAGTGATGACATCTTTCTCTGTATGGAGATTGCAAGGTGAGTACAAACTTGTACTCCGTAAATCACACGGAGAAATGCAACATAATGATAAAAGCTTCAATGGAAGGCTTATAGGGTTAGCTTGCAACGACATTTAATGAAATACGATAGATAGATTGAAATTGCTGAATTTAATACAGTAAGTAAAAATAATACTTGTAATTGAAAATAATACCGTCAGTGCAGGCTCCGACCAAACACTAATCTATCCACGGGCATCCCATCCGGACCATCTTTTCCAAAAGATCACGTATGGATTCATCCATCCGCACGCTTTCACTGCGCAACTCTGATGGATTCCATCCATCCACCAGGTTTTAATCTCTCACGGATTCCATCCATCCGCAAGGTTTTCATCTCTCGTGGATTCCATCCATCCACAAGGTTTTCAAAAACATTTTTGAAAAACAAAGTCTAATCCATGAAAAACTTTTACTCAGCATGCCCATGACCGTGGGCACGGCTATCTAGGATAGATTATATACTCTTCAGAGGTTGTACAACTTTACCCACAAGACACGATCATCCCGGATTGCCACGCGATTACCCACTTCCTTAGGTGTGCGGCGAGGAGATCATGACAATGCCTTTACAATGCAAAGCCTTTAACCTGGCCAAGCCAACTCTAAGGTTTCACCCCAGTAAGGAATCCACCAGACCGGGACCCCCTCTTGAGCCTGAGAGAGACTTCACATGGCTTAACCACGCTCCCTCAAGTGAGACTTCTCATGGCACCAACCACGCTCACTCTCAACCTACAACTTGACTCAGGTTGAGATTTCACAAATTATTCAGCCAGGGCTGTCCCATACCAGTCATGTGGTAGTACGATAGGGCTTTGCAATAGTAGCTCACAGACCAGTCCTTAATTTGACTTAGGCCCAACCACATACCCCTGTGCGCGACAGTCAACCCTGCGGCTCCGATCAACAGGGCATGTCTGCACCCACCAAATAACCAATTGCCTAAGTCTAAACCAGTTTTTATATTTTGTTTTCAAAATATTTCATAAACCTTCTCGACTCATCAAAGTCAAGAGTACATTTAGGAAACTTATCATTTCATGTAAAAAGCTCATCATTTTATGTGAAAGATATCCCAACCCAATTAATATGTCTAAGTAGGGCTAAGCATTTGATTTAAAATCTCTAGCCAACACTAATGCATTAAATAGAGTTTGATTCTAGGGTGACAAGGTATCAAGGAATTCAATATCAATGGAGGATTTAACAAGTAGGCAATAACTAAATTTAAATCTGAATTGAAATACGTTGAATAGAAATATGCATGCAGAATAATTTAAAACAACATAATTTTATTTAAAATCTGGGATCAACATGATCAAGGAGTGTGACTTGCCTTGCTCTTCAACTTGGTGCAAATCTTCATCGTAGAATTTTCCCAAATCATCGCAGTCTACACGCGAAAATAACCCACCAAATTCAAATAAAATCCAAATAAATCCATAAATTATAAAATATATATTGACAGATAGATTATGATTTTATATGAATTTAGGAGAAAGAATCAATGGATTCGGAGTTTGTATGAGGGAGAACGAATATCTGGAAGTTTTAGATGTCACATGAAATGATAACCAAATCCGAGAATTATCTTTCGGATAGTACGGTGCCGGTTGGCTGTGAGGTGGCTAGCGAATGGGCAAAATGGAATGCTAGCAATGAGGCGAAGGTGGTGACGCAGGTAGGACGGCGAGGAATGGCAGCAATCTCCGGCGGTGAGAGAAAGACGGCCGTGATGGCGTGGTAGCGACAGTGACAGGTTGGAGAGAGATAGTACCGGTATGGAATGTGGAGATGTAGGTGAGCATGGAGTAGAACATGGTATGGTGAAGCTAGGAAAATTATTGGCTAAGCTGAAAATTCATCGGAGACGATACAATCAACGTTTGAACAACGACAGTGGAGAAACAGAAAAAACTTGATATCTTGGTGCTCGGTGAAGCGAATCCAAAACCATTTGAAAGGTATCTACCTGAGATGGTTTGGCACGATATGATGCGAACAGATTGGGGGAAAATACCACCGGATAGATGGGGACACGAGATGCCATTGGAGGCCATGGCGAGGTGTCGGAGGCAAAAATTTGTGGAGACTTTTTGGGGAAACGGAAGGGAGAACGGGGTAGAACGCGGCGAGGAAAGTTTAAGAAAAATTACGGCATGGCCAAAGGACATCGGATGGTGGCGGAACACGACAGAGAAGACTTTTAGCGACCGGCGTGTTGACATCGGCGTTCCAGGCAAACGGAGATGAGTTAGCGGGTGAGGTTTGTGGCGAAACGAAGAGGAGAACATGGAGAACGCAGTGCTCACCTTGGTTGTGGTGGAACTTGCATGGTCGGCTTGCAGCGAGGAGAGAAATGGCGGCACGGTTTGGCCACGGTGCTCTGGCGATGCTCCAGCGAAGCTCCGACAAAGGCGAGGGAAGCACCATGTAGAACGCGCAAAGGCGAAGCCAATGGTGTGGCCAAATGTGGCGGAACTCCTTGTAGGCGGCGCAAATAGCCGAAGAACACCGTATGGTTGGCGAGAGCAAAATGCTGATTGCGGCGAGGAAAAAGCGAGAGGGGCTTTGAGATTTTCGGTGGTGAATGAGGATGAGGAGGGGCACCCGGTGCTCCATTTTATTGGCACGGAGGTGGACCGGATGAGGAGATCGATGTGCCATGCCATTCGGGGACGCGGTTAATTCCGGCGAAACGGACACGCGAAATTGAGAGATAAGGCCGGGAATGGAGGAGTCGTGATGAGACGATTTCAATGCCTGTGATTTCGCGAAAAATCGTTGACAAAATCACAAGTTATGGAAGTTTCAAACGGCCAGCAATGGCGCTGGACGCATGCGCTCGGGAACGGCTCGTCCATGACTGTTGGAGGAGAGAGAAAATAATAAATAATAATATTTTTTTTCAAAAAAATAAAAAATAAAAAAAATAAAAAATGGAAAAAAAATTCAGGAAAATTTCACCAAAATCCTTGGAACCCGAAATATCAAATAAAATAATTTAAGATTTATTTGAAGTATATTTTAACACTTAAAAATATTTTTATTTCCTAAGCTTTAATTTAATCCAAATAAATTTAAAAAAGGCTCTAAATTTTGAAAAAAAAGGATAAATTAGAATTTGTTAAGAATTTAAAAATTTGAACGGACTTAATCGGAGCTAGGATGAAAAAGAACGGGCTTTTGGAATTTTGGAAACAAAGAAAAAGGAAAAAAGATATTTTCTGAATTAATTTTGTACTAAAAAAAGAAAGATTTTTACGTGGGATAAATCTGGCGGCGTAGATTGAATCCAGGCCATGGATGGAGATGGAGTATGTTAAGTGAAGATGGAGGGCCGATATTTAATCGGTGCGGAAAATTGGATCTAGGTGTGACACTTGTCGGCCCGAGAAGAGAAAGGGATTCCAAAAACACTTAGAATATAAAGTCTAAAAATTCTAAAAAAATTCACAGAAATTCTTGGAGATGATTTAGACTTAGGAAAAATATTTCCAACTTAATGTTAGTCTTTTAATTTTTACAAAAATACTTTTTAGTTTTGAAATTGATTTTTAAAATCAAGTAAAACACAGGAAAATCCAGATAAACGCCAAATGCTTCCTGTTGTGGCTACGGGCCAAACAGAGAGAGAGATGGTAGTGGAGAGTGATGGAGATGAGCGTAATGGCCTGCCCCCTCCCCATGGCCGGTATTCTATATATATACATGGGGAGTGCTTTTTCAATTATGCCCTTACAGCTGATCATCCCCTTCAGGGGTATTTGTGTCATTACACGTGGCCTATTCTGGGCCTTATAACTTCCTCCCAGGCCTGCTGGGTTTAGGTGGGGGCCACCCCTACGACAGGAGCCTCTCATGGTGAAGGGCTTCACAGGGCTGAAGCCATGTCACTGAGTCCTTTGGCCCCCTCCGTCCCCGCGGCCTGTGAACTTCTCCAAACTTGACCCGGGGCTGCGCTCTAGCCGACGCAGATGCGTACGCTCCGGCCCTCACCCTTCGAATTGGGCGGCGGCGGAAGTGGCCCCAGCCGAAGCAGACGCCCGCCGAGGGCGTAGCACTGGCATAGGTAAGCGTGGCGGGCCCCTGAGCCGCCGCGTGAGCCTTTAAACGATAAGGGACGCGCTGCGACGCTCGTTCTTCTGGCCGTCCACGTGGTGAAGTGTGCCTGGCGCGGTGCGGGCCTTGAGGTGTCGTGACCATCAATGTGACGGCGGACTCCCGGCATTTGGACTTCTGAGGCGCGCGCGCTCTATAGCCGTTGCGACCTTGCCGCCTGGTGGTGTGCTTTTTAATGGCGGTTGGCTTGCCAGGGGGCAGGCTGTCGCATCATGCAGTGCGCCTTCTCGTGAGTGGAGCGTGCGACGGTTTCCGGTGTGCACGCGGTGGGGTGCAGACGGTTGCACTTGCGCACCCCCGGTAGCTGAACCGCCCGACACCCCCCGTTTGTGCTTCCGTCGGTTGGCATGCCGCCGATTGGCATCCCTCCACGCTGGCGACTCTTCGCCTGGTGAGGCCGAGTATAAATATGCTGGCGTCGGGGGCCGCTCCCTAGACATCCCTTGCTGCACATCCCGTACCTGTTCATGGTTAACTTCTCACATGTAGGGAAAATTTTGTTCATCTGCGTTTGATGACTGCGTCGACCGGCGTCAATGCCCGCGAGCGCTGGTGAACAAAATATGTCCTATTTGTGGGAATGCTTCACAGCTTGATGCGGAAATGGCAAGGCCAGACTTGCTCTCGTAGACAGATATGAAGTCATCCCTACGCTCTGATCGTGCGAACAAGCATATGCTGGTGTGGCGACGCATATCTGTTTACGAGAGCATGTCTGCTCTTGCCGCAAATTGACCTTTGCATGTTCGAGTTATTGTGGTCGTATGTGCTGTTCTGCGTTCTTCAAGCTCGCTCCGTCCCCTACCCTTCGAACGGGTGGCAGCGGAAGCTGGCGTCGAAGTCGAAGTAGACGCGCGCGCGCTCCGTCCCCTACCCTTCGAACGGGTGGCAGCGGAGGCTGGCGCCTAGTCGAAGTAGACGCGCGTCCTCCGTCCCCTACCCTTCGAACGGGTGGCAGCGGAGGCTGGCGCCTAGTCGAAGTAGACGCGCGCGCTCCGTCCCCTACCCGTCGAACGGGTGGCAGCGCAGCTGGCGCCTAGTCGAAGTAGATGCGCGCGCTCCGTCGCCTACCCGTCGAACGGGTGGCAGCGAAGCTGGCGCTTCGTCGAAGTAGACGCGCGTGCTCCGTCCCCTACCCGTCGAACGGGTGGCAGCGAAGCTGGTGCCTCGTCGAAGTAGACGCGCGCGCGCTCCGTCCCCTACCCTTCGAACGGGTGGCAGCGGAGGCTGGTGCCTAGTCGAAGTAGACGCGCGCGCTCCGTCCCCTACCCGTCGAACGGGTGGCAGCGCAGCTGGCGCCTAGTCGAAGTAGACGCGCGCGCTCCGTCCCCTACCCTTCGAACGGTTGGCGGCGAAGCTGGCGCCTAGTCGAAGTAGGCGCGCGCGCTCCGTCCCCTACCCTTCGAACGGGTGGCGGCGAAGCTGGCGCCTAGTCGAAGTAGGCGTGTGCGGTTCGTCCCCTACCCGTCGAACGAGTGGCAGCGAAGCTGGCGCCCTCGCCTTGCGAACACCGCCACGCGTGCGGTGACTTGAGATCTTGCGATGCGGTCTTGCGCTGTAAAGGTTCCTGGAATCACGCCGGCCCTTGGTCTGCCAGGGTTAGGTTCCCGTACCGTGCGACCCGACGCGCCCGGGGCACGTGGCGGCCTATGACTGGTGGGCGGCGGGATGTGGACGGTTGTGTGCTCGCGGCCGCTTGCCTCTTCCCTAGGCAAGGGGGACACGGGGCGGGCAGTGAATGGCGCGGCGCCGAAGCTGTTGTGATCCCCTGGCCCATTAGTGCGCCTTTAACAGCGGCTAGGTAACGTTGTGCTGTGACGGCCCTTGGCGCCTGTGGTCGTGGCCTTCCAGCCTTGGGTATGGGGCATTGCGCTGGACGGGCGCTTGTACGACTGCGGTCGCGCCCCGTACGCGGACCTTCGCGACACTTCGCTTTCAGTTACGGGGAATCGTGCGGGGCGGACCTTTACACCGCTGCGGTTGCGCCCGGCACACGGATCGTTGCGACGCTTCGGTAGCGGCGGTACGGGCGCGGTGAGTTAAAATAGCCCCCCGTAACAACGTCCCCGCACCTTTACGCCCTCTTTGCTGTCTGCTCCGCCCTCGACGCTTTCGCGATATCTTCACCGCTTCAATCTCTCCGTGGGAAGCGATGGCCTCCGGTAGCAAACGCGGCCAGGCGGTTGGTGGCTCTGACATTCGCCGGCGGTCCTCACAGTTAAAGGTGAAATACGCGCTCCAAGAGCGCGACCCGGTGGCGGCTGACAAGGAGTGGCTGGTGGCGGAGGAGGAAGGCACGTTCTCCGGCAAGCTGGGCCCCTCGCTTGTGACCGAGAAGACGATCCAAAAGCTTCTGCGCGCGGGGAAGTTGTTCGCGCGCCAGGAGGTACGATTGCCCGCCGCCGATGAGACGGAACCGTGTCCCGAGAGGTCGGAGGCGGTCGTGTTCGTTGCCTTTTTCGACGCGGGGCTCCGCATCCCAGCGGCGGCTATCGTGGGCGACGTGCTGCGGACCTTCGGGCTGGAGCTGGCGCAACTGACTCCGAACGCCGTGGCCTGGCTCGCGGTGTACAGCTGGGCCTTGCGCTCGGGGGCGTGTTGGCCCAGCGCCTCGCTGTTCGCCTACCTTCACGAGTTACGATGCCAGCCCAAGGACCAGAAGAACGGGACGCTGTCGAGCTTCGGTAGCGTCACCTTTGTCCTTCGTCCGTCGTGCAAGAAGCTCTTCCCCGCGAACTCAACTCGCGGGAAGTGGGAGTCTTACTGGATGAAGCGGTGGTTCTACCACCGTGTGGAGAGCGGGAGCGGCCTTGAGTGCACAGGCCGACTGTTCGCGTTCAAGCCCTCGCCCGGCCGAACGCTCGATGATGAGGACAAGCGGAGGGTCCAGCGGCTCGTAGGCGTGGCCGCCCGCTTCAACATGCGCGACCTCGCCAAAGAGTACGTGATGTACGGCGTGGCACCGCTTGCCCGCGACTGGCGTCTCGCCGCCGAGAAGCGTCGAGACGACAATGTTTTGCCATCGGTCTGCTTGCTGCCGGCGCCCGGCGATCTTCGTAAGCCTCGATCGCGTCTCTCCTTTGTTCACGCGGAATGCGTTATATGCTGATGGTATTCTCCTTTGTTTCAGGGATTTGCTTGGAGGAGGCGGAGCAAGCCGCGTGCGTATTCCTGGGGCCGTACACCGGCAGGGAGCACGAGCAGCGCGCAGCTGCTATCGCTGAGGCGGGGCTGGGGCGAGTAAACCGCGTGTGCGAGGCCCTGGGCCTTGCCGTGCCGGACCGTGTCGCTCCAGACGACGGTGCAGCGAAGAAGAAGAAGACACCGTCTCGGACCCGAGGGCGCGGCGGACGCGGAGTCGGACTCGGCGAGGTATGCCGATTCAGGCTTGGGCGGCGCAGATGTCGAAGGCGAGGTATCTTCGGCGAGCGTCCCGGACGGCGGGTTTGCCGCGAGCAGCCGAAGGGGGGGGGGGGAAGTCTCACCGCCCGCCGAAGTCACCGAGGTGGAACCCGTGCGGACCGGCGATGCCGAGGTGGAGCCTTCGACCGTGGCTGCTGTGGTGCCGGAGGCGCCTTCCGCGGGGGCGCACGGAGCCGTGCTGCCTTCACCGACAGCAGCAGAAACCGAGGTGCCCCCTGCGACAACTGCCACCACGGAACCTTCGCCCCCGGGCGCGGCAGCCGCGGGGGCTTCCCTAACCGCGGCTGCGGGGGCGGTGTCGCTGCTGGCTGCCCCGGTTAAACGGCCGTGTGTGCGGCCGGAGCTCCACCGGACACCGCGGGGATTCGTTGTGGCCACGGGCATCAGAAGCTTGTGGGACTCCAGCGCAAGCGCCGGAGACCCTGCGGCATACGCGCCTTCTGCCCCCCTGGCCACGCCGCCCGCCGCGCAGGGACAGCCGTCGCCCTCCCCGAACGCGGAGGTTTCTGCCCGCGGCGGAACCATTCCTTCTGCTACCGAAGGTAAGGTGGCTTAGCTTACTCTGGTGTATGCTTTTATGCCTTGGGGTGCTCACCTGTGTCCCTGTTTGCAGCGTTGCTCATTCCGGAGGGGGAGCACTTGGCTGAACACGGGGCCTCCGAGCGCGTAAGCCCCGCGGACTTCGTGCCGCCTCCGGAGACGCTGAGGGTGTGGCGCGGGATTGTGAATGACGCGGCCACCAGCGTCGACCCGCAAGTGCTGCAGGCCTACGGGGCGGAGCGTCTCGAGGACGCCTTTGAGGTGTCTGGGGTGAGGGTAAGTACTCATGCGACAACGCCTGGGCTAGCTGATCTTGCTAAGTCTTTCCCTTCTGCAGACACTTGTGCTGGGGCAGGCCCTGCAAACGGCCTATACTCGTGGCCGAACGGCGCTCGAGGATAGGCTGCGGGCGGCCGAGGAGGAGCTGCGCGAAGCCTCTGGCGCCCGCTCTGCCCAGGACGCCCGCATCCGCCAGCTGGAAGCGGAATGCGCCGAAGCGAGGGCACACGCCGAGGAGCTTGTTGCGTCGGCGCAGGAGTCGGCCGCGGCAGCTGCTGAACAGAAGTTTGCGGCAGAGCGGGACGGGCTCCTGGAACAGGTCGCCTCGCTAGAGAAGGAAAAGGGGGGCTCGCCTTGACTCTAGCGGAGCGTAACCAGACGCTTGGCGACGCCTCGGTGGTCACGTGGGACGCCATGCAAGCGCTGGAGAGCCATCTTCAAGGGCTGGTAACTGAGGTGCCGGACCGCGCCTTTGGCCCGGAGGAGTTGTCTCGGACCCTCCGCTGGGTCGGGGATGCCGCCAACGTCGCGCGCGGCGCCGCGACGTCCTTTGGCACCCACTGCGCGTACACGTCGGCATGCTTGGTGTGCGCGCTCTTGCAGCACCGCGGTTGTACGCACGTCGCCGGGCTGAATGATCCCCAGCTGGAGATGCCTGGCGGGGCCGGAGTAACGTCCGGCGCCGTCCGCTCCGCTCGCCTTGCCCTCGGGCCCTTCTTCGACCGGATCTGGGCTTACGTCGGGCCGGATGCTGCACGGATCGAGCTCCGGAAGTCGCTCTACGGGACGGGGAGCCTCGGCCAATTTCTGGACGGGGTCCCTCGACGCGACGAGGGCGACGCTGGGCCCTCCGAAGGCACCGGGAACCCGCAGGTCTGACGTCGTGGTGCCTAGGTGTAGGCGTGTGTTGTACTGCTCCCTCTTTTTGCGAATGGGGTATACACTTGCTGCATTCATTCTGACTTTCGCCTATATCCCGGGTAGCTTCCTTGCTGGGGCCGGCCTCTTGCGGCCGACCTTTCAACCCGGCGACGGCTTCGACGCTGGCGAAGGGCCGAAGAGTCGCTGGACTTTTGGGCGGGCCGACCTTCTTCGAGCGGGGCCCCAGCTTTAGCGCGTGTTAAGGACGAACCCGCGGGATAGCGGCTTAGAGCGGCGAGGATGTTGCCGGACCTTTGTACTTGTGATTTTTCCGGTATGCAGATTTTCTGGCATTTTAGAATATGCGTTGTGTGTTGATGCCACTTCGGATTCACCGGTACGCCACATGCTGCGCGGGGACGAGACCTTCGCGCCCGACGCGCACCGTTGGCGAAGTAGCTGCGCAAGGGTTCCTTAACGGCGCTTGCGGGGGCAGTCCTTGGCACCTCCCCTTCTTACCGCCCGTAGACTGGCGTGTGCGGAGGCGGACCTTGGCACTTTGCCTTTTTATAGTCCGTAGACTAGTGCGTGCGGAGGCGGACCTCGAGGCTACGACTTCCTTTATAGTCCGGAGACTCGCGCGTGCGGAGGCAGACCTCGACGCTACGTCTTATTTAGAGTCCGTGGACTAGTGCGTGCGGAGGCGAACCTCGACGCTACGACTTCCTTTATAGTCCGGAGACTCGCGCGTGCGGAGGTAGACCTCGACGCTATGTCTTATTTAGAGTCCGTGGACTAGTGCTGCGGGGGCGAACCTCGACGCTATGACTTCCTTTATAGTCCAGAGACTCGCGCGTGCGGAGGCAGACCTCGACGCTACGTCTGATTTAGAGTCCGTGGACTAGTGCGTGCGGAGGCGGACCTCGACGCTACGACTTCCTTTATAGTCCGGAGACTCGCGGGTGCGGAGGCAGACCTCGACGCTACGTCTTATTTAGAGTCCGTGGACTAGTGCGTGCGGAGGCGGACCTCGACGCTACGACTTCCTTTATAGTCCGGAGACTCGCGCGTGCGGAGGCAGACCTCGACGCTACGTCTTATTTAGAGTCCGTGGACTAGTGCGTGCGGAGGCGAACCTCGACGCTACGACTTCCTTTATAGTCCGGAGACTCGCACATGCGGAGGCAGACCTCGACGCTACGTCTTATTTAGAGTCCGTGGACTGGTGCGTGCGGAGGCAGATCTCGACGCTACGTCTTATTTAAAGTCCGTAGACTGGTGCGTGCGGAGGCGGACCTCGACGCTACGTCTTATTTAAAGTCCGTAGACTGGTGCGTGCAGAGGCGGACCTCGACGCTACGTCTTATTTAAAGTCCGTAGACTGGTGCGTGCGGAGGTGGACCTCGACGCTACGTCTTATTTAAAGTCCGTAGACTGGTGCGTGCGGAGGCGAACCTCGACGCTACGTCTTATTTAAAGTTCGTAGACTGGTGCGTGCGGAGGCGGACCTCGACGCTACGTCTTATTTAAAGTCCGTAGACTGGTGCGCGCGAGGGCGTCCCCCCGGTGCGTCTTTTGTTTATACTCAGGCCCGTCACCTTTGGCTACGGCGAGTAGGGGTGAAAACGGATCGGATACGGACAGATAATGTCTCTACCATATTTGTTTTCATATTTTTTTCGGATACGGATACGAATACGGATAACTCGAATACGAATACAAATACGAATAATATCGAATACAAATACGGATCGAATACGAATCGAAACGAATACGGTTACGAATATTTATCGGAACATGAAAACCCCTTAAACTATATATCCAAAATTAACGAAAATACGTAAATAGTTCATCTTATCAAAACATAAGATAATAAAGTTATAAAAGCACAACAAAATGAACTTAAATAGTAACTTAAATTTTCTCACTACACATCAACTCATTTTCACTACACTTGAATTTCAATCCAATGAACACAAATACACAAAAGAGACACTGAATAAATCATACTACAATCAGGACACCCGTGATTTTCTCTAATCATCACCACACCAGCCAAGAGCTTTAAAATAACTGCGTTAACCAATGCACGACGGGGAAGCAGGACTAGATACGCATCAAGACCGTGCATTATCTTCCAGACTCCAGAGAGCCACTGCCGGAGCAGCAGAGTACAACACAACACCGTCCGTCGCGAGCTCACAAACGGGAACCGTTCGCGCCCGCCGTCACCACGAATCCCAGACTCGCCGCCGTCACCGGCTTAAGCAAGCTCTCCGGGCCGGCTTCCACCACCTCCATCAGCCGCGGCCACAACCTCGTGCCGACGACGAACCACGACCCGTCCCTGCTTGGGCAGGGCACGACCGAAATCGACGCCGACCCCAACCGGCCGTGCCACAGTCACGGCATGACCAGTCTCGGCTTGCCGAACCCGAAGTCCCCGTCGATGGGGAACGGGAGTAGCCCCGAGATCACCAGCGGTGGGCTCCCGGACCAGAGATTCACCGCCTCCGTCTAAGGCGCCGTCCCCGGTGCCGAGCGATGGCTTGACGATTTTCCGGCCGTCGACGATCCACGCCATCCGGCAGTTGGGGTCTGAGTCGCCGACGGCCTGCGCTAGTAGCTTCCAGACGTACGCGCATAGCGCCACGAAGCGTGAGCTGCGGCCGAATGGTTGGTAACCTAGTCCCTAATGCAATGTCACGGACGGCTGGATTGCAAGGGAGTAAGAACGGACAGTTGGATCACGTGTAGAGTGGGAATGGGCCGTCTGGGCTTCATTATGGGCTGGTTGGTTATGGGCTAAAATCTCGGATATCCGTTTTTGTATTATCCGGATAATCCGTATCCGTATTCGACGGATACTAGGCTTACTGTATTCGTATCCGTATCCGATAAAAAAATCCGTATCCGTATCCGATCCGAGAACTATCCGAAAAAAATCCGATCCGACACAATCCGTATCCGTATCCGTCCGGATCCGACGGAAACTGAGAGACCATGTGGTCGTGCTCCATGAGAGTGATGAGTAATTGACAAAGGTTTAGGTCAGTCGAGTTTGGTTTGAGTGGTTCGGAGTCGAGTCGTTGCGTGGCGCAATCGGGCTCGGTCGGACTTTGCTCAAATCTGGTCATTTGGGTTTAGGATGCATATTCTAATGTTTTGACAGGTTTTGACTTCATCTGTGGTAAGTGTAATGGTATTTACGCTTTCATGTGTCGAGCGGTGCTATGTGACGTGTTTCTTGTCTGTGTGACTGCAGGATGTCGAGTTGGAGTCGTGGCGAGACACGGTGGACCGGACTAGGCGCAGGTGGCGCTGAGGTCAGAACGGTCGGGATGTGTCGAAGACGACGTGGACTCGAGGTGGTTGCGAGGCGTGCAAGGCAAGGAGCGCGGAAGCTTCCCGGAAGGTGCAGAAGGGGCGAATCGGGAAATTCGCAAGGCTGCACAAGCGGGAGCGGGCTCCGTTGGACGTAGCGGGCGTAACGGGGCGGAGACCCGTTAGCCAGGCGCTATAAAAGGAGAGGAGGGGCTGCATGCCCTCCTTGAGCATTTGTGTGAGGATTAGGGTTTGAGAGTCAAAAGATGCTTTAGGAAGGTTGTTTCCTTTAGCTCTTTAGTTGGTGTGAGTTGGTGGAGGCAGAGTAGTGCTCCCTCTGTAGCTTCATCGATGCTTTCTATGTGAGACTCCTCTCTTGTGTGTTCTTCCTCCCAAGATGTGTGATTCTTGGTGTTCTTGAGGATTGAGAGGAGAGGGATTGAGTTGAGAGCTTGTAATCTTTCCTTTTGTATCAAGTCGGGGTATCGGGACTCCTCTGTATTCCCTGTGATTCAAGAAATGGAAATCTGAAGTTTGGTTTTCCCTGTTCGTAGCTTCTGTTCTTCATTTTCCTTTTTGCAAGATTTCTTGATTTTCGTTGTCTCGAGTTCTTGCTTGCTGGAGAGTGCCAAAATGGGTTGCTATGACATGGGTGTTGCTCAAAAGCCATTTGGCTCTTTAATCCCAAGAGCAAACCGAGTTTGATTCTCAGATTTCTTTTTTGGCTTGCTCTGTTCTTGTTCTTCGTTTCTTGGTTTTGGTCCAGATTTTGATTCCCTTGTTAAGATGGCTTGACATTTGGTATGAAGAGTCCAGAGGCTATTAATTAGCTTCCCTCAAAATTTCATAGCCAAAAGATCAACGGTTGGGGAGTTATTTGGTTTTTTGGCTCGGTTCTTGCAAGATTTCAGATTTTTACCCAAATCTGAAATTCTTGATTCTTGGAGTGGATTTCTTGTTATTGGCTCTTGGCTTAGTCTTCTGGGAGTGTTCCCTAGCTATCCTCAAAGTTTCCCAAGCCAAGAATCCAAGAATCATTGCGAATCTCTCAGTTTTCAGAAAATCCCGTTTGCTGTTTTTCTCGAGAGGTACTACCGCTCCTGGAGAGGTACTACCGCTCAAAGGTACTACCGCTCGGACCAGCGGTACTACCGCTCAGCGGTACTACCGCCCGTCTCAGCGGTACTACCGCTTGAGGCCAGAATTTTTCCGATTTGATTTTTCTCGCTTGCTGGTCTCTGTATTTGTGTTTTTCCTACTGCTGGGGTGTCTTGTGAGCACTGGTCTTCTACCTTCATAGCTCCCATAACTACTGGAGGAGAAGATACGTGTTGGGGGCGATTTTTAGAAAGCGACATTCACCCCCCTCTGTCGCCATTTCGGTCCAACAATTGGTATCAGAGCCGGTTAGCTCTTTTCAATAGATCTTAACCGGTCTCAAGAGCCATGGCGACGGACAAGTACTCGACCAAGCCGCCCGTTTTCGATGGCATCGATTACCCCTTCTGGAAGAGCCGAATGGAGACATACATCCAGGCTCAGGGGTACGCTATCTGGCGCAAGGTCAAGGTCCGGTTTATTGTTCCTGCTGATGAGAACATCAATGCTGGGAATATGCATGATGTTGAGGCAAACGCTAAGGCAAGGAACATCATTATCCAGGGCCTGAGTCGTAGCGAGTTCGATCGCATCTCCCACCTGTCGTCCGCCTACGATATCTGGGTGACCCTCGACGCATACCATGAGGGCACCACCCAGATCAAGATGGTTCAACAGGACCAGTTCAAGCGCGAATACAACAAATTCGAGATGCTTGTTGGTGAGTCCCTAGATGAGTGTTTCGCACGTTTCCACAAGATCTTAAGCAACCTCCGAGCGGTCGATCTCACATACCCCGACTCGGACAACGCTCGTAAGATGCTTGCGGCACTCGATCTACGTGTGTGGGAGATGAAAGTGACCACCATCAAAGACACGACAGACCTCTCGACCTTGACTCTTGACGCGCTGTACTCGCGCCTCAAGACTCACGAGATTGACGTTGTCTCTCGTAGGTCGAAGTCACAGTCGATGGCTTTGGTCACCGATCCCAGTTCAGCTTCTGGTCTCTCTTCTGAGTCTTCTTGCGGTTTCTCCCTTGCTGCTCTCTGTGACATAACTGATGATCAGTTAGAGCAGCTTGCGGATGATCAGCTGGCCCTCCTAGCCCGAAGGTTTTCCCATGCCTACAAGGGTAGGAGAGACAGAAAGAGAGGAGGACCAGTCATCTGCTTCGAGTGTGGTGGCCCCAACCACATTCGAGCAAACTGCCCCAAGCTTGGAAAGGGTAAAGGTGACTACGGCGGTTCGGGCAAGAACGACTACACCGACAAGAACCGCAACACAAAGCCTTCAGCACCTGCTCCGGGAAAGAAGAAGTTCCGCAACTTCGGGAAGGCCAAGAAGCTCTTCCACCGCGTCCTCACCGCCTTCGACGACCTCGACCTCAGCGAGGTGGAGGTATGGAGCGACGACGACGGGACGGGTGACCAAGAGCACAAGGATGGCGGCGACGACTTCTCCGGCATGTGCTTCATGGCCCTCGAGGGCGAACTGAGCGACAGCGAGCTGTCCTCCGACTCAGACGAGGTATGCCCCACCTATGACCAGCTCAATCATGCTTTTCTTAAGCTAGGTGGTTTTCATGCTAGAGCTAGGGTTAGGTGTACCGAGTTAGAGAAGGAAGTAGATAGACTATCACGGGAGCTTACTTCACTTACATCTACTCCCTCCCGTGATGATTGTGATACTTGCTGTGCTCTGTTGGGTGACATGGAGAAACTAAGGACCTCGCATGATAGTGTGTCCTCCGAGCTTGATATTGTTAAGGTGGAGAATGTTAGTCTGCTTGCTGAGTTAGAGTTGAGTAGGATGGTTGTTACCCTACTTACTACTGATGAGACTACTTCTCCCACCTCATGTGAGGTTAAGGACATTGCTGCTAGAGGACCTTATGCCATGCTCCTTGATCTGCCCGAGTCTTGTGAAAATTGCAATAACTTGAAGATGAATCTAAAACGGGCAGATCATAAAATTGCTGAACTACAAGCTTCTTTGCTTGAGCCGATTGATTCATGCTTGAACTGTCCTAAGTTAACTGCTGAACTTGAAGCTGTCTCCAAACAGTTTCAAGAAATGATTGATCATGATAGGAAGTTGGCTCAGTATGCTTCTAAGGACCCTGTTAGCTCACCATGCATTAATTGTAACAAACTAAAATCTGACTTGGTTGCATTGGATGAGAAATATGTGAAGCTAACTAAGGACCTACTCGAGAAGCCACCATCTGCTTGTATTGTCTGTGCTGAGAAGGGGGAGAAGCCCCAGGGTAAGGTTGAGACGCTTAGCGACGTGAACCAACCTGCTAGCAGTAGGACTGTCCATTCTGAGTCAGCTGTGCGTGCACAAGCCATTCGTTCCTCTGCTATTGGTTCTTCATCTGCTTCCTTACCTCCTGCTGTTCCCTCTTCCCCCTGCTGTTCTTGCACCTCTCTCTTCCGGGAGTGTCAGTATCTTACGAACACTCTCGAGAGATTTGTAGGCGGCAAGAAGAAGCTTAATCTTATTCTAGACCAGTCCAAGATTTGCAGATTTAATCAGGGTCTAGGATATGACTATTATGAGGATATGAGAAAGCATCCACCTGCTGTGCTCAGACCCATAGCACCAGGTGTGATCGAGACCGAGCCCAGGACCGAGAAAGTCCAATTTAAGTCAGCGGGCTATGTCCAGGGGATTTCTAACAGCAAGGTGATTGCACCTGCTGCTTCGGCCTCTCAGAAGGCGAAGCCTGACCGTGCTACTTCTACCTCTCAGAGGATGAAGTATCACTGCACCTTCTGTCAGAAGGATGGACACACGGTTGATCGATGCTTCAGGCGCGCCAAGATCGTGCGTAGAGACCGTGTTGAGTCTCTTAGGCGTATTCAGGGTCAGCCCCAGATCCTGAGTGCACCTAGGACCAGCACGAGATCTAGGTTTACTGCTGTTGATGGGTTTGGGCAGCATCGAGAACTTGGTTTTTCTGAGTCTTCTGTTTTTCGTCCTCATGCTGCTCCTGTTCGTGACTTCCGCCGTCCTGAGGGTATATCTCATTTTCTCCATCGAGATAGCTACCCACGGCGTGATCAGCATGTTGCCGGTGTTCCGACTCGCTCTCCCGTAGCAGTCGGACCCCGCAACAGCTTCAGGTCTGCTCACAGACCTTCTGCTTTGAGTGACAGAGAGCGTAGGGTAGATAGAGGTCAGTCGTGCTTGACTACTTCATCTGCTCGACGTGTTGTTCAGTATTGGGTGCCAAAATCTCTCTTGATTTACCCCAGTACTGAGACTTTACTCTCTGTTTGACTCAGGTTCGCCGGGCAGGGAAGGGAAAGGTTTGGCTCGTAGACTCCGGGTGTTCACGACACATGACCGGAGATTCCCGTTGGTTTTCTTCCCTTGCCCGTGCTCCAGGTGATGAGACGATCACCTTCGGAGATGCTTCATCTGGGCGCGTCATCGCCAAAGGTACTGTGCGCGTTAATGATTCTTTCATTCTGAAAGATGTAGCCTTGGTTAGTAAGCTGCAGTACAATTTACTTTCAGTCTCTCAGCTTACCGATGACGGTTTCGAGGTAAGCTTTAAGAAAAATGCTTGTAAAATTCTTGATTCTTCGGGTAGTCTGGTTTGCGGGATTTCTCGTTATGGGAGGATCTTTCGTGCTGATTTTTCTGAGTCTTCTGGCGATCCTCTCAGGTGTTTAGTTGCTTCTGAGTCCCGCGACCTTTCTTTCTGGCATAGGAGACTTGGTCATATCGGATTTGATCATTTGACCCGAGTTAGCGGCCACGATCTCATTCGTGGTCTGTCGAAACTCAAGATGGTCAAAGACCTTGTTTGCTCTCCATGCCGGCACGGCAAGATGGTTGCCGCTTCTCACCCTCCGGTCACAGTTACCATGACTGATGCACCGGGACAGCTGCTCCATATGGACACTGTTGGACCAGCTCGAGTGCAGTCAGCCGGAGGGAAGTGGTATGTTCTTGTTGTGGTCGATGACTATTCGAGATTTTCTTGGGTGTTTTTCTTAGCCTCGAAGGATGAGACATTTTCTCATTTCCGAGGTCTTTTCGGTAGGCTTTCTGTTGAGCTCCCTGGTGCCTTACGAGCGATCCGCAGTGACAATGGCACGGAGTTCAAGAATTCCTACTTTGAGAGTTTCTGTGGTGAGACAGGTGTAGAGCACCAGTTCTCTTCTCCGCACATCCCACAACAAAATGGCGTTGTGGAGAGGAAGAACCGTACCTTGGTCGAGATGGCCAGGACAATGCTTGATGAGTACTCTACACCGCGGAAGTTTTGGGCTGAGGCTATAGCCACCGCGTGCCATGTCTCAAATCGAGTTTTTCTTCGGGCATACTTGCATCGCACTTCTTATGAGCTGAGATATGAGCGAAAGCCCAGCGTCTCTCATTTTCGTGTGTTTGGTTGCAAGTGCTTTGTTTTGAAGTCCAGGAACCTAGACAAGTTCGAGTCACGTTCTTGTGATGGAATCTTTCTAGGTTACTCGCCTTCTTCGCGGGCTTATAGGGTCTGGAACTGCGAGTCTAGTAAAATGGTAGAGACCTGTGAGGTGACCTTTGACGAGGCCAGTCCGGGGACTAGGCCCGATATCTCAGGTTCTTTAGAGCAGTCCGAGACCATCCTTGTGGATGATGAGGATGATGGAGACGACGGTTGTCTACCTGATCCTGTCCCTCATCCACCCCTTGAGGTGCCGTCTTCCACCGCACCTCGAGGTGATCAGCCCATGCCTTCTGCTTCTTCTGGAGCTGGTGGCTCTGTTCCTACCTCGTCAGCTCACGAGGTAGAGGCCACTTCTTCATCTCATCCTGGACCTCCTAGACATATCCAGAAAGCTCATCCTTCAGAGCAGATCATTGGAGACCTTTTCGAGCGTGTTACCCGCTCAAAATCTGGCTTATCTCAATTCTGTCTCCATTCTGCTTTCATTGCCTCCTTTGAGCCCAAAGATGTCTCTCATGCTTTATCTGATGAGTCTTGGGTCAATGCCATGCATGAGGAGCTAGAAAATTTCGAGAGGAACAAGGTCTGGTCGCTTGTCGAGCCCCCGCGAGGTCACAATATTATTGGGACTAAGTGGGTGTTCAAGAACAAGCAGAGCGAGGATGGAGTGGTTATTCGAAACAAGGCTAGACTGGTTGCTCAGGGGTTCTCCCAGGTTGAAGGTCTAGATTTTGAGGAGACCTTTGCCCTTGTAGCTAGACTTGAAGCCATTAGAATCCTGCTTGCCTTTGCAGCTTCTAAGGGTTTCAAGCTTGACCAGATGGACGTCAAGAGTGCCTTTCTCAATGGCCTTATTGAGGAAGAGGTCTACGTCCGACAGCCTCCTGGTTTCGAAAACCCCAAATACCCAAACCATGTCTTCAAGCTTTCCAAAGCGTTGTATGGACTTAAGCAGGCCCCCAGGGCTTGGTATGAGAGGCTTAAGTCCTACTTGTTGAGTCATGGGTTTGAAATGGGTAAAGTTGATAAGACCTTGTTCATCCGCCGGCTTGGCGCTGACCTTCTGCTCGTCCAGATCTATGTCGATGACATTATCTTTGGCGGCTCTTCCCATACTCTGGTTTCTCAGTTCTCAGATGTCATGAGCACCGAGTTTGAAATGAGTATGATGGGTGAGTTGACCTTCTTCCTTGGCTTCCAAATTAAGCAGACTCGGGAGGGTACATTTCTTTATCAAGGAAAGTACACTCGTGACCTCCTGAAGCGCTTCGATATGAGTGATGGTAAGCCAGTGTCAACTCCCATGGCTTCGACAGCCTATCTTGACCCAGATGAGGATGGCGAGCCAGTTGATCAGAAAGAGTTCAGAAGTATGATCGGCTCCCTTCTTTACCTCACTGCCTCGAGACCAGACATACACTTCTCCGTGTGTCTGTGTGCTCGTTTTCAGGCTTCTCCTCGCGTATCTCACCGTCAGGCGGTGAAGCGCATCTTTCGGTACCTTCGAGCTACCATTGACTATGGTATCTGGTACTCTTCCTCATCCTGTCTTTCCCTGAGAGCCTTTTCGGATGCAGACTTCGCTGGCTGTAGGATAGATAGGAAGAGCACTTCCGGCACCTGCCAGTTCATTGGCACTTCTCTCGTTTCCTGGTCTTCGAGGAAGCAGTCCGGTGTTGCACAGTCCACTGCAGAGGCCGAGTACGTTGCTGCTGCCAGTTGCTACAGCCAGGTACTTTGGATGGTTTCGACCCTGCGGGACTTTGGGTTAGCCTTAGACAGTGTTCCACTCTTTTGTGATAACACGTCTGCTATCAACATTGCTAAGAACCCAGTGCAGCACTCTCGGACCAAGCATATTGATATTCGCTTCCACTTCCTTAGAGACCATGTAGAGAAGGGTGACATAGTGCTCCAGTTTGTGGAGAGTGACCACCAGTTGGCTGACATCTTTACCAAGCTATTGGATAGCTCTAGGTTTTCAGCTCTGCGGGGAGAGCTTGGGGTGGTTTGTCCTTACGGATTGTAGTGAGGGGGAGCTTGGGCTTTACTGCTTTATTATATTAATTATGCTTCTGTCTCATTTCTGTTGCATTGCATTTGCGGGTGCATTGGGTTAAGTCCTTCTAGCATAGGTTAGAGTGTTTCTTGTGTTGAGTTATTTAGACTTCTTACTCTTATCTTGTGCTTCCAGGATTAGCTATTTCTTATCTCACTAGGTTGAGCTCACTCACTTCTTGTAGGTTCTAGCGAGGGTTGGGCCACCCTCGGGTAGACAGGGTACGTGTTTGCTCTCTAGTGTGTGTTCGACGATCAGCTGTTAGTCCTGGAGTCATTTGGGGTAGATGAGAGTCAGTTTAAGCCATAGTTGCTTCTATATCTTTTCTATGCTTTAAGGACTGCCTGTTTGGTTTTCTTTGCCAGCTTCTCGATTTTATTGCTTTGGTTCAGGGGGAGTTCATTTGGGAGCTTCTGAAGCTTAATTTTAACATAACTCAACTTGAACTAAAAGTTGCATCTAATGTTGAGGGGGAGCTAGCCTTCTTGCATTTTCAGCATTCTAGTATTATAATCAATCTGCATTGAGCCTTGATTATTATCCTGTTATGATATGCTTCAGTGCTTTACACCTTGCCATGACTTGTGCTTAGCTTGCTAAATTTATCATGACTTCATATGTGTAGACTAGCGTTTGCCATGATAAGTTAAGTAAAATTGATCAACTTAAATTAAACTTGTCATGCTAGCATTTGAGTTTAGTCTTTCTTGAGCTATCCTTTTATGATTCATGCCATGTCAAATAGGCTGAGTAGAGCGTTGAATCTATATTGAGCCTTAGTTTGAGCTGTTTTAGTCTCCTGATGATACATGAGTTAGTACAATGTGTTAAAAAGCAAAAAGATCTCTTTTGTGCGAAAAAACTGATCTCACCAATTCTTTCCTATGAGACGGCTTGCCATTGCACTTGGCATGAACTTAGGGGGAGTTTTGGTTGACCTAGACTATCTTCTTAAGCTTCTTGCTTGGAGTAGTCGCATAAGGCTTGAGATCTAGCACATGATAAAACAAAATGTTGGTTGACAACCACCATATTTGTGCGAAAAAACTGATTTCACCAATTCTTTCTCATGAGACAGCTTGCCATTGCACTAGGCATGAACTCAGGGGGAGTTTTGGATGACCTAGACTATCTTCTTAAGCTTATTGCTTGGAGTAGTCGCATAAGGCTTGAGATCTAGCACATAAACAAAAATTGGGTTGAAAACAACCATATGCTTTCAAAAGACAATGTTTAATATGCTCAATTTGCTTAATCTACAATCAGAACCAAGTACCTTAACCAATGTTTCAATCTTGAGCTTATAGCACTCTATTTGGACTCAATGTTAGCTTCTTTGTTCCGCTTAGCTTATTGACATGGCCTGCATCATCCTTGGATGTCTCTAGCTAGACTTTACTCATTGATGACTTGACTTGCTCACAAAATGCATTACATTTCAGATTGTCATCTTTGTGCTCTAGCTGGTTTATATATATGTTGTCATGATCTAGATAGCGTTTTTTTGTTATGGCTTGGTGTATTACATTATGGTCAATATGGATAATTCTCATGCTCTAAATGCTTAAATAAACAAACTTCAGCCATATTCATCCATTGTCATGTCATATTCTCTCTATTGCATCTTGATGCGTTTATTGCCAAAAGGGGGAGAATAGAGAAGAAAAAGTCTGTTGGGAACAGTTTAGAGCTTTAGAGATCAATTTGCTCTTTCAGTAGTTGCTCTAGTGTTCCTTCTGTCGACATGGTCATTAGCTTCATTTCATTCTTTGGACCATGTTGGATTCTTCAAAATCAAACTCTTCTTAATGCTTTTTCTGCGTTTGTCAATAGACTCATCAAGGGGGAGATTGAGAGACCATGTGGTCGTGCTCCATGAGAGTGATGAGTAATTGTCAAAGGTTTAGGTCAGTCCAGTTTGGTTTGAGTGGTTCGGAGTCGAGTCGTTGCGTGGCGCAATCGGGCTCGGTCGGACTTTGGTCAAATCTGGTCATTTGGGTTTAGGATGCATATTCTAATGTTTTGACAGGTTTTGACTTCATCTATGGTAAGTGTAATGGTATTTACGCTTTCATGTGTCGAGCGGTGCTATGTAACGTGTTTCTTGTCTGTGTGACTGCAGGACGTCGAGTTGGAGTCGTGGCGAGACACGGTGGACCGGACTAGGCGCAGGTGGCGCTGAGGTCAGAACGGTCGGGATGTGTCGAAGACGACGTGGACTCGAGGTGGTTGCGAGGCGTGCGAGGCAAGGAGCGCGGAAGCTTCCCGGAAGGTGCAGAAGGGGCGAATCGGGAAATTCGCAAGGCTGCACAAGCGGGAGCGGGCTCCGTTGGACGTAGCGGGCGTAACGGGGCGGAGACCCGTTAGCCAGGCGCTATAAAAGGAGAGGAGGGGCTGCATGCCCTCCTTGAGCATTTGTGTGAGGATTAGGGTTTGAGAGTCAAAAGATGCTTTAGGAAGGTTGTTTCCTTTAGCTCTTTAGTTGGTGTGAGTTGGTGGAGGCAGAGTAGTGCTCCCTCTGTAGCTTCATCGATGCTTTCTATGTGAGACTCCTCTCTTGTGTGTTCTTCCTCCCAAGATGTGTGATTCTTGGTGTTCTTGAGGATTGAGAGGAGAGGGATTGAGTTGAGAGCTTGTAATCTTTCCTTTTGTATCAAGTCGGGGTATCGGGACTCCTCTGTATTCCCTGTGATTCAAGAAATGGAAATCTGAAGTTTGGTTTTCCCTGTTCGTAGCTTCTGTTCTTCATTTTCCTTTTTGCAAGATTTCTTGATTTTCGTTGTCTTGAGTTCTTGCTTGCTGGAGAGTGCCAAAATGGGTTTCTATGACATGGGTGTTGCTCAAAAGCCATTTGGCTATTTAATCCCAAGCGTAAACCGAGTTTGATTCTCAGATTTCTTTTTTGGCTTGCTCTGTTCTTGTTCTTCGTTTCTTGGTTTTGGTCCAGATTTTGATTCCCTTGTTAAGATGGCTTGAAATTTGGTATGAAGAGTCCAGAGGCTATTAATTAGCTTCCCTCAAAATTTCATAGCCAAAGGATCAACGGTTAGGGAGTTATTTGGTTTTTTGGCTCGGTTCTTGCAAGATTTCAGATTTTTACCCAAATATGAAATTCTTGATTTTTGGAGTGGATTTCTTGTTATTGGCTCTTGGCTTAGTCTTCTGGGAGTGTTCCCTAGCTATCCTCAAAGTTTCCCAAGCCAAGAATCCAAGAATCATTGCGAATCTCTCAGTTTTCAGAAAATCCCGTTTGCTGTTTTTCTCGAGAGGTACTACCGCTCCTGGAGAGGTACTACCGCTCAAAGGTACTACCGCTCGGACCAGCGGTACTACCGCTCAGCGGTACTACCGCCCGTCTCAGCGGTACTACCGCTTGTGGCCAGAATTTTCCCGATTTGATTTTTCTCGCTTGCTGGTCTCTGTATTTGTGTTTTTCCTGCTGCTGGGGTGTCTTGTGAGCACTGGTCTTCTACCTTCATAGCTCCCATAACTATTGGAGGAGAAGATACGTGTTGGGGGCGATTTTTAGAAAGCGACATTCACCCCCCCTCTGTCGCCATTTCGGTCCAACAGAAACTATCCGATCCGTTTTCACCCCTAACGGCGAGTGCACACGCGAACATGCGACTTCGATTTATACTCAGTCCCGTACCCCTGGCTACGGCGAGTGCACACGCGAACGTGCGTCTTTGTTTATACTCAGGCCCGTCACCTTTGGCTACGGCGAGTGCACACGCGAACATGCGACTTCGATTTATACTCAGTCCCGTACCCCTGGCTACGGCGAGTGCACACGCGAACGTGCGTCTTTGTTTATACTCAGGCCCGTCACCTTTGGCTACGGCGAGTGCACACGCGAACGTGCGACTTCGATTTATACTCAGTCCCGTACCCCTGGCTACGGCGAGTGCACACGCGAACGTGCGTCTTTGTTTATACTGCGGGGGCGCGTGCGCTGGCGAAGCCTGCGCGCGCCTCCGCCATGTACTTGCGCATGATGAAGAAAGATTAGCGACAAACGGCGATCTTCATTACATCCCTGTTTGCGCGGGCAAGCAATTACAAGGGGTGGATATACTAACCGTTTGCCCTTGGTGCGGCCGAAGCCTCTAGTCGCTAGACATCTGCAGGGCCCGCCAAGGCACCTCTGAATGGCCCCGCGGACCTCCGCGCTGTGACGCCGGCTCTAGGAGCGCCGTTGGGCTTTGCGACGCGGGCACCTGGTACCTGGCTCGATGCGCCGGGCCATATCCTGGTCACCTCGGACAGTGATGATGGCCCGGGGACCCGGGATCTTCATGCATAGATAGCCGTGATGTGGTACCGCGCCGAAAGAGTTGAGGATTGGGCGCCCAAATATGGCATTGTAGGGGTACGGAAGGTCGACCACGTCGAAGGTGGCATCTTCGGCCCGGACATTGTTATCTTGGCCGAAGGAGACTTGAAGACCTAGTTGGCCCAGCGCCCGCAGGGGCTGTCCCCCGAAGCCCTGCAGTGGGATTCTCGAGGGCCCTAGGCGGCTTCGAGGGATCCCCATCTGGTCGAAGGCCGCCGCAAACAATACGTTCGCGGAGCTACCGCCGTCCACCAGGGCACGCCCCACATCGCATCCCGCGATAGTGACCCGGATGACCAGGGGGTCCTGATGAGGGAAGTCCACACCTTGGGCGTCGGCGGGTGTGATTGTAACTTCGTGCTGCGCCCAGTCCGGGGGTGCTTGCGCTGAGTATGCCGCCACATGATGTAGTCTTCGCTCATAGGCCTTCTGCTGCCGTGCTGAGGCGAATTCCAGCGCAGAGCCTCCGGATATGACGTTAATGATCCTGCGGTGGGTTGCCTCCGGAGCCTGCAGTGACAGGAGGCCCTCCCGAGGCTGCTGTACGTGAGCTTGGATCCGTAAGATGCCTTCCTGAGGTTGCATCCCTTGTGCCTGTACCTGCATGGGGGCCTCGTACGGGAATTGGACGTGGGCCACCGCATGCGGACGCGTCTCCGGGTTCTTGTCCCTAGCGACGCTATCGCGGAGCGCCGCGATGGAGGTGCAGGTGCGGGTATCATGATTGCCACGGCCGTGGACTACACACCACAGTCCCTGGTGCTGGTCGTCGTAATCTCCACGACCTTTATCGTCGCGGCCCCGGCCACGGCTGCGCCCCCGGCCACGGCGCCCCCGACCGCCTCGGCCCGCAGGAGCGCCCTCGTCGGAACCGCCTTCAATGTCGAGGACGTACCGGTTTCGCCTCGACCTCTGCTGGCCACGCTTGGGCTGATCGGACGACTCCTTATGCGAGGCGTCCCTGCGGTCGGGCGCATCCCTGGATGACTCCTGCTTACGTTTTCCCTTCGAAGAACCGTTCTTCGGCGGATCTTCGGCTTTTGCCGAGGCTCCGGCCTGGTTGGTGTCGGAGTCGTCACCTTGCCTTCGCCGTGCGTCTTCTTCCGCCCTGGCATATTCCTCCATTTTGTCGAAGAGCTTCGCCACCGTCTTGATTGGCTTTTGCGCATTGTACTCGACCATCGGGCCCGGACGAAGGCCCTGTATGGCTGCATTAACGATGGTGGTTTCATTAACGTCTTTCACTTGGCATCGAATCTTGGCGAAGCGTTTGAAGTAGTCCTGAAGCTTCTCCGAGGGTTTTTGCTTCACAGCAAAGAGTTGGTCCGCGTCGACTCGGTCGACGTAGTTTCCTTGGAAGTTGTTGTGGAGGCAGACGCGAAGCTGCTCCCACGCGTAGATGGAGCCCGACTCTATGGTAAAGAACCAAGAGAGCGCCACGCCTTGCAGCGTGAGGGGGAGTCCCTTCGCCTTCGTGGTGTCGTCTCCGCCTGCGGCTTCGATCGCGGTTTCGTACACGCGCACGAACTCGCGGGGGTCCGTGTCGCCTTTGTACGGGTCGATGGCGCTAGGAAACTTGAAGTCTTCGGGCCATGCCGCCTGCTGCAGCCCCGCCGAAAGCGGGGACTCCGGATCTACGCGCCGCAGCGGCACGCGGCTAGACGTGGGGGCTTCGCGACTGTCCGCCCTCTCCGGCGTGGGCTTGGGCGCGATTTCTGGCGCGGCCTGCTGGCTCCGAGCCTCTTGCATATCTCGGACGGCTCCGCGAAGGTCCCCCAGCTCCCGCTGGAACGCGTTGAGGGCTGCCGGTCGCTCCGTCGTGGCTACCTCGAACCGCCCGGTCCGCGCTGCCGGCGAGGGTTGCGACAGGGGCGGCGAGGTCGTCTGTCGTTGCGTCGGCGGGGTCGGTTGTCGTTGCGTCGGCGGGGTCGGTTGCCGCCGCACCAACGTCGACGTCTTCGACCGCGGGGTTCGTCCCCGCAACGCCGGTGACGGGGCGGGTCGTCGCGGTGCCGGTGACGGGGTTGGTCGTCGCGGTGCCGGTGACGGGGTTGGTCGTCGTGGTGCCGGTGACGAGGTTGGTCGTCACCGCGCGAACGTCGACGTCTTCGGCCATTGCGCCTGCATCGCCACCCGCGCTCGCCGTTGCCGATGCCGAAGCCCTGGTACTCATATGACGCTCCGGCCCGGCCGCCTTCTTTCCCTTCGCCGCCGCTGACGAAGCTTTTTTCGGTGCCATCCTTCTTCTTCGGTCTTCAGGCTTGTCCTTGTCCTCCCCACGGACGGCGCCAACTGTTGTGGCTACGAGCCAAACAGAGAGAGAGATGGTAGTGGAGAGTGATGGAGATGAGCGTAATGGCCTGCCCCCTCCCCATGGCCGGTATTCTATATATATACATGGGGAGTGCTTTTTCAATTATGCCCTTACAGCTGATCATCCCCTTCAGGGGTATTTGTGTCATTACACGTGGCCTATTCTGGGCCTTATAACTTCCTCCCAGGCCTGCTGGGTTTAGGTGGGGGCCACCCCTACGACACTTCCCAATAATTAATTTGAAATTGGATTTTTACTGAAAACCAAAATATCATTTTATTTAATACTATTTTTATGTTTTATTATTCTAAATTACATTTCAAATCCGGCGTTTTTTTAAAAGAAATCAGGGCAAATCAAAAATAAAATTTAGGCAACCAAAACACTTAGTTTTATTTTAAATTATTTTTACTATTATTATTTTTTATAAAAACTTGGGCTATTACACATCTGGCCACACCACCTCCCCCTCGCTCTTCGCCTCGGATCCTCCCAACCAGGATCGGATCCGCCGCCTCCCCTATGCGCGCATGGCGGTGGGGCGCAAGGCACTGCCGTTCGGTTGGCATGGCCTTTGGCCATTGCCCTCAGCTCCGGCCATGGCCTCTACACCTCCGACTGCCCTCAAGGCTTGGTTGCCTACACCATCGTCCATCACTGTCAGCCGTCGCCCTGGCTTCGGCCGATCCCTACAGGATGAGCTCGTCGACCACGGCTTGCTGTCGACTGGCCAGCCCCTACTACCAGGACAATCCTCTTCTTCTTCTACTTACTACATGCATTTTGATTTAGCTTCTATTTTTGGTTTTCCTCCTACTCTTGCGCGCAAAGGTTTTGGGAAGGCCTACAGGATCGCCACGACGGAACTCGGCGGGGAACATGCGCCGGGGAGCAAGTTCCTCCGACCAAGGGCGCATGGCGATTCTATGGGCTCGTCGCCAATGGCATGAGCCAAGCCGGTTGAGGTAATCTCGGCCGGCTATGAGGTAAGGTGAAGAGAAAGGCTTACTAGATGCTGGCTGAGGATTGGCAAGGTTCAGGAAAGACGATGGTGATGGCCGGGTTGGGGTTCAGATGGTCTCTTCTCTTGCCGTCGTGGTCGACCGCGCCCTTGCTTCTCCTCCTTTGGGCTTCCTCTTCCTCATCTCACCTCTGCTTGGCTGTGGGGCTTACTCTTCGGTTGGGGGAAAGAAATGGGCTCTATTTGCTCTGTGTCTTAGCAGAGAAAGAGATGAGAAGTGGTTTGCATCCTCCAAATGAATTCTTGGCTGGGGGAAGAAAAATGTGCATTGTGCACACAAGTGGCTGATGGCTTAAGAAGGGCTTCGGTTGGCTCCTCTACTACCCTATGCAATGACCAGATTGCCCTTCACTCCTCACCTCACTCCCTCTTTAGTCTGAGGGCTTTAAGGGCCTTTTGGTCCACGGGTGGGCTTTGTATTGTTGGCTTTTCTACTGTAGTAGGTAAGTTGGTAAAAGTGGGCATTGTCTAAATTTTCTGCCGAATGATGAGAACCGACCCGCGATATGGCGCCGACTGGCCTCGGACAGTCTGGGAACCTCTGTGAGCGCTAATTTTATTCGGCTTTGCAAAAGCCGATGGGTCTGACGGCAAAGCTCTTCTTTATTCCTTTTATTCTTCCTTGGATTGTTCCCATTATTCGCATTTCTTACCTTTGCATTTTGGTGGTATTACATTCTACCCCCCTTAATTGAATTCAACCCCGAATTCTGGCGTTCAACCATTCGTATGGAAGAACAAAATAAAACAAACGACACATAACATAACATTAACTCATACCCGTGGAGAACAAATCCGGGTACTTCTCGTGCATGCGAGACTCTAACTCCCATGTCACTTCTTGCTCAGACTGATGTGTCCAAAGCACTTTACATATTTTATCATTTTATGCCTCAACACCTTCTCTGATTCCTCTAGAATCCTAACTGGACGGGACTCGAAGGTAAGGTCTTGCTTTATGGACACCGATTCTAACACAATCTCATGCTCTGGATCTTGCAGGTATTTTCTTAACATCGAAACATGGAACACATTATGCACTCCTCGCATGGAGTCAGGGAGATCCAACGATATGCCAACTTTTCAATCCGTGCCAGAATTGGAAATGGCCCAATGTACCTCGGACTAAGCTTCCCTTTGGTACCAAATCGCACTATGCCTTTAGTGGGAGGTACTCTTAGGAGCACCTGTTCCCACTTCGAACTCTAGTTCTCACCTCCTGATGTCTATGTAGCTCTTCTGCCTACTCTGGGTAGCTAGTAGTTCTGTCTAATTTCCGCCACTCGCTCTACTGTTTGCTGGACCCAATTTGGGCCTAGAACAGCCCTCTCGCCCACTGCATCCCAACACAGTGGCGATCTACACTTTCGTCCATACAGAACCTCGAATGGCGCTACTCGAACACTGGAGTGGTAGCTGTTGTTATAGGCAAACTCTGCGAGTGCCAAATGATCTTCCCAGCTACCCTTCCAAGACAGAGCACAGGACCCCAACATGTCCTCCAATGTCTGAATGGTGCGTTCGGACTATCCATCTGTCTGCAGGTGGAAAGCAGTACTGAACTGGAGTTTCATGCCCAGAGCGCCCTGCAAGCTAAGACAAACTTAGCGTCTCTGTATGAAACTATGGCCTTAGGCACACTATGCAACCTTACAAATTCTCGCACATAGATGGGTGCCAACTCACTTGCTGAGTTCGTGGTACGAATGGGGATGAAGTGCGTGGACTTACTGAATTGGTCCACCACTACCAAAATCGCATCCTTATCTCACTGGGTACGAGGTAAGCCAACTATAAAATCCATGGTGATATCATCCCATGGCCACTGAGGAACCTCCAAAGGTTGCAATAGCCCAGCGGGGCGCTTGTGCTCAGCCTTCACTTGCTAGCAAACCCCGCAAGATGCCACATACTTGGCGATATCTACTTTCATCCTCTTCCACCAGAAGCTCTTTTTGAGATCACGATGCATCTTGGTCTCACCAGGATGCACCGTGTATGGAGTACGATGAGCTTCTCTCAAAATATCATTCTTGACTTGAGCCTTTTGCGGCACACAAAAGCAACCTTTAAACCGCAATGCGCCTGACTCGTCAGGGCTAAAATCCCCCGTTTTTCCTTTATTAAGCCACTTCCTCACTTACTAAAACAATCGATCATGCTGTTGCACCTCATTTACTCACTTTGGAACTGCTGATTCCAGCAACAGCTACATCTCAGTCTGTGCTGTATCAGTGAAACAATAGGAAATTTCCATCCGTTCAAAGTTAGCAATGAGACAACCTAGAGTAGAGGGTGTCATCTTACGACGAAGGGCATCAGCAACCACATTTGCCTTGCCCGGATGGTACTGAAGAGTAAGATCATAGTCCTTAATTAGCTCCAACCACCTCTGTTGCCTCAAATTCAGCTTCTTGAGTGAAAATGTATTTGAAGCTTTTGTGGTTAGTGAAAATATCACAAGATTCTCTATACAAGTAATGCCTTCAAATTTTTAGAGCAAAAACCACTGTGGCAAGCTCTAAATCATGGGTAGGGTAATTCTACTCATGCTTCTTCAACTGTCGCGAGGCATACACGATCACTTTGTTATCTTGCATGAGCAAACAACCCATACCCACTCAAGACACATCCGAGTAGACAGTGAAATGCTTCCCTGGCTTAGGAAGTGTAAGAATAAGAGCAGTTACCAACTTCTCCTTCAGAGTATTAAAATTGCGCTCACATTCATCGGCCCGCTAGAATTTCACACTCTTCCGCGTGAGTTGAGACATTAGCTTGGCAATGATGGAGAATTCTTTCACAAAGCGCTGGTAATAGCCAGTTAGGCTAAGAAAACTTCTCACTTCTTTAACACTAGATGGCCTCTTCCAATCCTCGACGGTGGAAATATTGCATGGATCTACTCAAAGGCCTTCCTGGTTAATTACATGACCTAGGAAGCTCACTTCACAAATCTAGAACTCGCACTTCTTCAATTTGCAAAGAATTGGATCTTCCTTAGAGTCTCAAGCACGAGCCTCAGATGCTGATCATGCTCTTCCTCCGTCTTAGAATAAATCAGGATATCATCGATGAACACCACAACAAAGTCATCCAGATACTTGTGTAGCATACTGTTCATCGTCTCCATGAAGACAGCGGGGGCATTTGTCAGTCCAAATGACATAACTGTAAACTCATAGTGCCCATATCTTGTGGAGAAAGTTGTCTTTTCAATGTCTTGCTCCCACACTCGGATTTGATTATACCCAGATTGTAGATCAATTTTGGAGAACACTTTGGCTCCTTTCAATTGATCAAACAGGTCCTCGATGCGAGGCAAAGGGTATTTATTCTTGATGTTCACCTGATTGAGAGCACGGTAATCTATACACATGCGCCAACTCCCATCATTTTTCTCAGTTAATAGGATAGGGGCTCCCTAAGGTGACACACTACGACGAATCAAGCCTTTGGACAATAACTTATTGCTTCTTCGACTCCTCTTGCAAGGGTCATGCTAACTGGTAGGGGGACATGGAGATAGGTCTTGTGCTAGGAACAAGATCAATTCTGAACTCTACATCTCGCTTGGGTGGCATACCCAGAAGCTCTTCAGGAAACACATCAGGATACTCAAGCACCACGGGAATATCCTCAATGTGCAAAGGCGCACTTGGCTTCTCTACAAGTGCTAGGAGTAACCCAGTGATGTGGCACCAAGTAGCACTACAACTTTGGTTAGTGCTTGCAGTTCCGTGCATAATGTTCAAGAAGCATTGAATACCAATTCTGAGATTTCTAATGTGCACAAGAGACATATTTGGAAAGCTAATGAAGTCTATTTTCCAACGAATCAAACGGCACTTGATTTGGAGCTTCCTACACAAAGTTATGGCAATTTCATTGGATGCTGCACGAGCTGTCCGGAGAGACGCGCGAGACTTCCCAAATATAAAGAGTTCGAGTATTGCAATGCAAGTAAGAATAAAATCCGACCACACTATGGCTTTCTAAAGGTTGAGAAGGACTCTTTTTCAGGTTCCAAACGGATTTGGAAGCCCCTTGAACAAGAAAACAAAACATATAAAGATTTGAAACCGATTCGGACTCGGATTGGGACAGCTGGCAAGACCGATACTAAAACGTCTATAACTTTCACAAACGGAGTCCGATTTGGACGTTCTTGGACTCGTTGGAAAGCTATTTTGAAGCCCCACATAATGGATGAGGTGCCAGCCACGGAATTGTCACGGTCAAGTCGCAAATTGAGAGAGAAACCAGAGGTAGCAATTTAGGTATTTCCTTTTTAGTTCGTATTGGAGTTTGTTTCGGCCTTAGGCCAAGTAGTGCGTGAGTTGTAATCAAGGCCGTGCATTGTGCACCAATATAAGGCCAGGGCCTTAGCCCCATTGTAACTTAGACTTGGATTTGAGAAATAGAAACCAGAAAATCACCATAGTTTGGTGGCCATTGTTGGCGTGTTCTTGAGATTTCCATCGAGGAATTGCTCTTGGTGTGTTGAATCCAATTGTGGTGTTGGATTCTACTCGCTGAAACTTCGGTTTCTCTACCCTTTGTTCACGTGCTGCGGTGTGCGTGGGAGAAGGCTTATCTTGGAGCGGGCATCCAACAAGGCGTATCGTGAAAGATCAGGGCCAAAGCAACGGGGTTCAGCTAGCTTGCTAGGTGGATCCGCATCACCCAGACTTCATTGTTCGTCGGCCAGGGAACAAGCTGGCCAACACAAAGAGGGAACACGTGGGTGCATTCCCCTAAAAGACTATCCCCCTCCCTAAAGGAGCTTGCAAGGTGATTGTCCTCTAGAAGTAGGAAATCACGGCTTGGTAGCGATGCAACCAATCCATGTCAAGGATAACATCAAAAGGCTCTAACTGTATAACCATGAGGTTGGCAACAAGTTCCTAACCATCTATTGCCACCACACAGCCAGGGCTTACTGTGGAGCTAACAATGATACCCCTTGGGGTACTAACCACAACCGATTGGGAAATTTGCTGGACACTCAACTTGGCCTTTCTAACGAACTCTCAGGACATGAAAGAATAGGTAGCACCGGAGTTGAAAAGAACAAGGGCTTCACATAAGTCCACTAACAGGGTACCTGTCACCACGTCAGGTCGACCCACAGACTCAGCAGCAGGCAGTGAGTAGACTCTTGGTGGTGTTGGGGCGGCAAGAGCACCGACGCTCTGCTGTGGTGGCAACGGGACTAGAGGCGGTGTAGTATGCTGGAATGGAGGAGTCGGTGCAGGATTAGGTGGAGCCTAGGAAAGAGGAGGCTGCAGCACAGGGGCAGCCGCCATCATCTGGACTGACCCCCGAGGTGTAGTATTTGATGAAGATGAAGATACTAGCTCCCACTTGAGAATACTAGAGGGGTTCTGATGACAAACCTGCTCCATGTGGCCTGATCGACCGCAATGACGACACTCCCCCATCTAGGTGCACTCAGCAGCACGGTGCCCACCTCCACACTTGAAACTGATCATGCCCTGTTTGGGACAGGACGATAGGCTGGGGTCACCAATGAAGAACGAGGCATTGAAGAAGACGGCCTCAAAGTCTTAGACTTGGATGACTATGGGGGACGCTGGCCCCACTTGGACTTTTTAGGAGCGGGCCGCTGCGACGACCCACCCCCTTCAGTGAAGCTCCTCTTCTGGTCATCGCCAGAAGCGCTCGGACCACCAGAGGGTTGAAGCCCTTTAGTGAGCTGCATCTCCAACTCCATCCATTTGGCCTGCTCTACCACGGACCTAAAGTCACGTGGCGCTGTAGCTCCCATGGCATGCTGAAACTCAAAGTTGAGCCCTCGGTAGAACCTTTTGGCTTTCTCAAGGTCATTGCTAGCAACCGAAGGCACGAAGCGGATCAGATTTTTAAATCTCACCTCGTACTCAGCTCCAGTCATCTTTCCCTACACGAAGGTCGACAGGGCGACCTCCATGCTCTCCACAAAAGAATCTGGGTAATACTTCGCTTTGAATTGCTCAGCAAAGACTTCCCAGGTAGCGGGACCCTAGGCAGGGGTCCTGGCTGAAAGAACCCTTTCCCACCAGATGTCTGCCTAACCCTTCAATTGGAAAGCCACATAGCGAGCTTTCAACTGAGAGCTCATCTCTAGGGCTTCGAATTGCCTCTCCATGTAGCGCAACCAATCCGCAGCGTAGACTAGTGTACCCGAACCATCAAAGGTATCTAGTCACAAGGCCAACCACTCACAAAGACCCATTCTTGCCTCCGGTACGATCGGAACTGCAGTAGGGGCAACAACCGGTACGGCTGCAGCAGCGGTTGCCCGCGCTTGTCGGCGAAGCGCATGGACCCCCTCTATGAACACCTACAGCAAGGCTGAAGACCTTGCCGAATCTCTAGCTACAGACTGCTCAGCAGAAGCAACCTCTGCGCCTGGTGCCTCTTGCTGAACCTCAAGCGGTGGCTCCGTTTGGGCATGGCCACGGCCACGACCACGTCCGCATCCTCTAGCTCTCGACATCTCTATTCATGATAGATAGCCAATCACACAACTAGCATACAAACATCCATGCCAATAGTACAAATCAGCAACAAAGCTAACGAAAGAGTAAATACAATGCAAGACCCATTCCCCATCCTATGGTGCACCAGTGTGTCAAATTTTAATTTAATTATTAGGCCTAAGTCGAATTTTAGTAGAATAATTAAGCTAACGTGTCAAATTTCTTTACCATGGATCTAACGCCCGCTCTGATACCAATTGTAACACCCCGCCCACCCTGTGGGACCAGAATGTTACCACCATTGCACACTTTACCATTCCGACAACAACCAGAAGAATTTAAACCAACACTAATTTATTTATGTAGCTACGACCAGATACATCATAGCATTTTTAGCGTTTACTCTAGCATACTAGTAGAGTCTAAAATATACTGACAAAAGGTGGTACAATGAGTGTTGCTGGTTCGTGAATTTATTCGTGTGCTACTCCCGCCCGCGCATGACGTCCTCAACAGTCACCTAAAAAAACAACAAAGCAAGGGTGAGTCCAAGGATTCAGCAAGTACAAAGCAAAACAGTAAATAACAGGTTCACAAATCAGTCCATAACCATCACAGCTTCTTAAACCACTTGTTTCCATTTAATCTCTTTAAGTTCTCATCAACCAATCATTATGCATATGCACATGCACTTCTTTCATATCTCTTTAGCCTATACTGGTACAACAGAACAAGCACCCGTCGATGCTCATTCAGGCTGGCCCTATTTCCATGCGGGGATCACAAGCCCGTCCTTTTTCATATGGGACCATAATAGCCTGTCATTTTCATATGGGGACCTCATTCTCGACTCCTGTGGAGTGTCCACATGAAGTGGACCTCTGTTAGCACAACACTATCATGACATGCATGCAATGCAATTTCTTCATTTATGCATATCAATATGTCATGTCTAAACAATCGTCATTAATCATTCATCATCATGTATCCAGAAATAGTTAACTTACCACAACATGGTAAACAATGCATGATCATTCATCTATTAGCAAACATTATCCGAATTCACTGCTTTACCATGCACTTGCCTGGTTAGTCTCAGGGACGATGTGTGGACAGCTCCGACCCGGGACCTCCACCTGTACAAACGTCAACCCGACCTAATGCATCATATCAAAACCAGTGCTTAAGCGAGTGGCGACAACTCTACACGCATAACCGGACTCTGGCATAAAACGCACAGGGTTAAGGACCCGTTGTGCAGGTACCAAACCCCTAATTTTCTCTTCTTTTTCTCCTCTTTTCTTTTCTTTTTCTTCTTCTTCTACTTACTACATGCATTTTGATTTAGCTTCTATTTTTGGTTTTTCCTCCTACTCTTGTGTGCAAAGGTTTTGGGAAGGCCTACAAGATCGCCACAACGGAAGTCGGCAGGGGAACATGCGCTGGGGAGCATGTTCCTCCGACCAAGGGCACATGGCAATTCTATGGGCTCACTGCCAATGGCATGAGCCAAGCCGGTTGAGGTAATCTCGGCCGGCTATGAGATAAGTTGAAGAGAAAGGCTTACTAGATGCTGGCTGAGGATTGGCAAGGTTCGTGGATGACGATGGCGATGGCTGGGTTGGGGTTCAGATGGTCCCTTCTCTTGCCGTCGTGGTCAACCGCGCCCTTGCTCCTCCTCCTTTGGGCTTCCTCTTCCTCACCTCACCTCTGCTTGGCTGTGGGGCTTACTCTTTGGTTGGGGAAAGAAATGGGCTCTGTTTGCTCTGTGTCTTAGCAGAGAAAGAGATGAGAAGTGGTTTGCTTCCTCCGAATGAATTGTTGGCTGGGGGAAGAAAAATGTGCATTGTGCACATAGGAGGTTGATGGCTTAAGAAGGGCTTCGGTTGGCTCCTCTACTCCCCTGTGCAATGACCAGATTGCCCTTGACTCCTCACCTCACTCCCTATTAAGTCTAAGGGCTTTAAGGACCTTTTGGTCCACGGGTGGGCTCTGTACTGTTGGCTTTTCCACTGCGGCAGGTAAGTCGGTAAAAGTGGGCGTTGTCTAAATTTTCTGCCGAATGATGAGAACCCAACCGTGAGACGATGCCGACCAGCCCCGGATGGTCTGGTAACCTCTATGAGCGCTAATTTTATTTGGCTTTCTAAAAGCTGATTTGTCTGACGGCAAAACTCTTCTTTATCCCTTTTATTCTCCCTTGGATTGTTCCCATTATTCGCATTTCTTACCTTTGCATTTTTGTGGTTTTACAATGTAATGCCCTATTTTTTTTCTAAAGGACCTAAAGTTTCCGTCGCCTGTTAAACATCATTCTAATACCAACTGTTACTCTTTGTTACAAAGGGGAAGGACGATGATACTTCGTCTCATGCCGACACAATTATACCTTAGTGATCAACAAGCATGAAACCAAAGAACAAAGGAGTGTTTATTTTCAAAGAAGCTGAAGGAGGTGCATCACAACCCATGTAAGGACGAGGGCAACATAGCCAAATTAAGTGAGAGTGTTAAAAGGAGTGAGATATGTGATTCCATCATATGTGAGGTTGAGAGCATTCACATTGAGAGTGTGAGAGATACACCAAAAGAAAAAAGAGAAGTAGAAGATAAATAAAGTGAGGTTGATTATGAAACTAACACATTAATGTTTACTTCTTGTGTTATTTCTCACATTGTGTAGGTTGACATTGAAGACAAGGAGTTGAACATTCAACGATCGGAACCATTGGAAACAAAAGATGAGGAGATTACCACGGATGGGGATGAAGTACTTGCTTCCCCATGGGTACATCATGATGATTTCATACCTACAACACCTATATCATCTGAGGAGGATAATAAAGGTAACAATATTGGTACTAAATTTAATTATGCAAAGGTGAGTAATTGTGAGAACTCATGTGTTCAACTAGAAATTCCATGTTCTAAAATTTCTTTTCTCAATTTACATAATGTGGAATTGATTACTCATAAGGAATTTCTTACTAGAATATCTCCTAATAATTCTTTATACTACATTATGTTCGATGATTCTAGAAAGCTATCTAGTGTGATTGAGAACCTTACTGAAATTTCATATTTAAAATCACTAGTTAATACTTATGCCTACATATGTAAATTTAATTTAATTAGAGATTATGGTGTAGATGACAAGTTCTATGTTTATCTAATATGCATTACATGTGATAAGCTTATTGTATTGAAATTACATATTTTGAATAACAATCTTTTGTACCATATCATGACCACAATGAAATAAGTTTCAATAATAGTGCTTGTTGTCCAGAAAGATTTCATGGGCCTACTTATTCATCCTTTGATGTACAATCATGTACAAGAAGGCACATGCTTATTCAGAGGCTGTTCATCATCGAAAATATGTAATCATCCCAATCCCACCGTGATGATCTACGTGGGCTTGAGGTCCCTATGCAAGAAGGCACATGCTTGAGTATGCATCGATAGGTGCATACTTCGCATTACCGGTAATTGCAAAGAGAAAAGAGATGTGCATATGTGGTATTTGCATCATCTGAAAGTAAACGTTGAAAATATATGAAATTCAAGTGGATGGCTATTTATGAGCAATATTTTTGTTTAATATCTATTATGAGATTTTGTTTATCACCTTGCTTGTACTTTGTTGAGTCGTGGACTCACACTTGTTGCTTATGTTTTTTAGGTACTTCCTGTGAAGATGGCATGCATGGGGATGGGATAGAACTTTGTGCACTACACCTTGACACTCATCATGCTTGTGTTCATCCTTTGAGGTGGAATTATTTCCTTTATAGAAGACATGTTTGGTTAGTTCGTGTGTGTCGTTATGGTTATGATTTAAACTTTAATACATGGTTAACATGCTTTTATACTTGTTAGATTGTTTTGAACCCTGTCACTGGTTATTGTTTCAATGGAAATACTGCCAAAAATTTGAGAATTACTTATAGTATAATTTTTGTTATGATATTTTACTAGTATTCTATGCTCTTGTTGGGCTAGGGTGTTACAGATGCATGGAAAGTACTAGTAATTGCTTAATTAGTTAAGATTTGGAGAGGTTAATTACCCTTTCATTTGTAATTAATTAAATAGCTATTTAAGGTGCCTCTTTGTGCTGACTATACTTTCATGTCAATGCATGCATGCCACCTTAAGAGAGAGAGAGAAAGTGCGATGAGGGCATGTACAATGGTATAGACCACTGCTATCTATAATACCCTCCATGTTATCTATAGATAACACTAAAGGTATGTGGAGGAATGCATAACGGTATAGACAATTGCTGTCTATAATACCCTCCATGTTATCTATAGATAGCACTAAAGACAGCTCATACAATGTGTTATCTTTTTACATGTCTCTATAGACAACTTCTTCATGACACAATATATTTTGTTTCTCATGTTACAGTCAATTATTGCATGAGATGCCATTACTATAGAGAAGATCATATTGGATGCTTCATCACAGACGGTTCTACAGAATCCATTAGTGTTAAGCTGCAGCACCGTTAGCTTAGTCGGTTCCACTAGTGTGACCATCTATGTTGCAACTGATGGTAAAAACCGTTAGTCATGACTTACTTATCACAGACGATTTTTTTTACACAAATCATCTATGTTACATAATAGATAGTTTTTAATAAAAATCATCTGTGATGTATGAAATTATCACAGTCGGTTTTTGTGAAAAGCCATCAATGATATATCACAGACGATTTTTGTAATGACCAACTTATCACATACAGGTTGTCAATGGAAGCGTCTGTGATATTCACTGTATTATTAAATACCCTCATGCCGATAGACCTGTGATGTGACTGTTGTGGTTACAGACCAAACAGAGAGAGATGTGGTAGTGGAGAGTTGGGAGAGAGTGATCGCCCCCTCCCCTCTAGTCTTCCCTTGGTATATATATTCATATGGGCTGTGCTTTTACAAATGTGCCCTTACATCGGTACCTCCCTGCTAGGGGTACTTAAGCCATTACATATGTCCCATTTTGGGCCCTATAACCTTCTAACAGGCCAGCTGGGTTTAGGTG
The DNA here is from genome assembly GCA_017311315.1 of Dendrocalamus latiflorus. Taxonomy (NCBI): domain Eukaryota; kingdom Viridiplantae; phylum Streptophyta; class Magnoliopsida; order Poales; family Poaceae; genus Dendrocalamus; species Dendrocalamus latiflorus. The sequence goes on from CM029634.1 coordinate 31,789,380, forward strand.
GGGGCCACCCCTACAACAGGAGCCTCTCATGGTGAAGGGCTTCACAGGGCCGAAGCCATGTTGCCGAGTCCTTTGGCCCCCCTCCGTCCCTGCGGCCTGTGAACTTCTCCGAACTTGCGGAGCCTTGGTGTTTAGCAGGTCCCGGGGTCTGAGGCCGTATGTGAAGCCGATGCCTGGATTGGCGGTTGAGGTAGGCGCGCGAGCGCTCCGTCCCGCGCTGGCGCCTGGCCGAAGTAGGTGTGCGCGCGCGCTCCGTCCCCTCCCTTTCAAATGGGTGGCAGCGGAGCTGGTGCCTGGTCAAAGTAGGCGCGCGCGCTCCGTCCCCTACCCTTCGAACGGGTGGCAGCGGAGCTGGCGCCTAGTCGAAGTAGGCGCGCGCGCGCTCCGTCCCCTACCCTTCGAACGGGTGGCAGCGGAGCTGGCGCCTAGTCGAACTAGGCGCGCACTCCGTCCCCTACCCCTTGAACGGGTGGCAGCGGAGCTGGCGCCTAGTCGAAGTAGGCGTGCGCGCGCTCCGTCCCCTACCCTTCGAACGGGTGGCAGCGGAGCTGGCGCCTAGTCGAAGTAGGCGCAAGCGCGCTCTGTCCTCTACCCTTCGAACGGGTGGCAGCGGAGCTGTTATGACCCCGCGGTCTGGTAGTGCGCTTTTAATGGTACCTGAAATCGTGCCAACGCCTGGCCTGTCAGGGCGCAGGCTGTCCTGCCGTGCCGTCCGCCTTCCCGTGGGTGGGGCATGCGGCGGCTTGTGATTGGTGCATCGTGGGACGTGAGCGGTTGCGTGACTACGGCAGTTCGCCTCTTCCCCAGGAAAGCGGGACGCGTGGCGAGCGCCCGTTGGCCACCTACTAGGCACGCTCCTCGAAGTGCTGGCGGTTCTTTTTTCCATGCCGTGGGTAGTCGAACCGCTGGGGGTTAATCTGGCTGCGCTTGTAGCCATGGGGAAGGCGAGCGGGCTTTATAAGGTGCCACCGTTGTAGTGGGGACGTTCTGTCTCGCCTGTCTCTTGGCTCTGCTTGTTCTGCCAATAGCGCAACTTGCTCTCACCTTGTTCCTTTTGTCCTGATCGCAGAGGACAATGGCCGGCCAGGACGATATCTCCCACCATCCCGGCGGCGGCTCCTTACCTAGCCGGGACGAATTGTCTGTCCCTTTTAAGTACGAGCTGGTGCTGCGGGGGCGCTCACGTGCCGACAGGCGGTGGGACGCCATGGAATACTCGGGGGGCCGCTGCTCCCGTGTGTTGGGGAGGAGTCACGTAACCGAAGAGACGCTGCAGCGGCTCCTACGAAAAGGGAAGATCGAGGAGCGTGATGGGGCTCGCCTACCCCGTCGCGACGAGACAGCGCCGAGGCCCCGGGAGATGGAGGCGATCGTTTTCGTCGCATTTTTCGACGCCGGCCTTCGAATGCCCTCAACGATGTTCGTGGGCGAAGTCCTGCGGGCCTACGAGTTGGAATTAGCATAGCTGACGCCAAACGCCATAGTCCGCCTAGCTGTCTTTTCGTGGGCGGCATGGACGGAAGGCTGGCGTCCCAGCGCGAGCCTGTTCGTCCCCCTACATGACGCATGCTGCCGACCCAAGAAAGTCGGGGAGGGGGTTGTATCCAACTTTGCCGGCGTGGACTTCGTGCTGTGAGCGTCCTGCACGACGCTATTCCCTGCGTCGGCCACCTTGGGGAGGTGGGAGTCCGGCTGGACGCGGCGGTGGTTTTACTACATCGTGACCAGCGCGAGAGGCCTGCTGTGCCGAGGTGGGCCCATCTCGTTCAATATCTCGCCAAGTGTGAAGCCGGAGGCTGACGACGCACAGAGGCTATGGAGGCTTGCTGGCGTTGCGCGCCGGCTAAGTATGCGCGACTTGGCCGAAGAGTTTACGATGTACGGGGTGGCGCCCCTCTCCTCCCGGTGGAAGTACACGCGACGGGGCGACGACCGAGAGGACGGGGTTCACCCGCCACTGTCCTGCCTGCTTCCGCCCTCCTCGCCTTGTAAGTCGTACAGTGCGTTGGTACGCATCCATTTGTGTCTGCGTAGTCTCCACCTGATAAGACTTGTCTTTTGTGCAGTGGCCCGGCTAGAAGATGCGGAGCGTGTGGTTGTGGCGTTCCTGGGTCCGTACACGCTCAAGGAGCACAAGCTGCGTGAGGCCACGACCACAGCGGCGAAGCAGGGGCGGATAAATTGCACGTGCGAGGTTCTGGGTATTGCTGTGCCCGAGCACGCGGTGCCGGCGGAGGCTCCCGCTGAGATTCCGGACCGTCGTGGTGGTGGTAGCCAAGCGGGGGTATTGCCTTCACGGCACCGGGCCTGCTCCGAAGTTGTCGTACCCAGCCCGCCAGCCACATCGGCGGCTGGCGCCGCTGGGACGGGACATGCGACCGGCGATGAGTCTGGCCGGACCAGTTCGGGTGGGCGTGTCGTCTCGAGCCCATTGGCGGCAACATCCGCCGGCGCTGTCGAGGCCACACACACGGCCTTCGTTGGGCCGGAACCTGCCAACCCAGGGGGGGATGTCGCTCCTGGCGAGAGTGCTGCGGCCGGCGGTGCTTTGCCACCCACGGCAGCTGCCAAGGACGCGCCCGGGGCGGTAGGGACTGAAGGCGCGACAGGAGCTGCGACTGCTAGCGCCGCGGAGGAATCGCCTGCGGTGCCGCAGGCGAAACATCCTCGAGTCCAGTCTCCCTCGCCTCCGAGGGGTCGGTACGTCGTCGCCGGCCCTGTGCTTGGGGTTGTGGTGCCCGAGGCGGCCGAAGGGTCTTCTCGACCGCCCTCCAAGGCACCCGCCCTCCTGCTGGCGGTTGAACGGGCACCCCCTTCCGTCGCAACGGAGGGTGCAGGAGGTAGGCGCAGCTCCCTTTCCTCGCACGACTTCGCGAAACTCTGTCCGATTTGCTCGCTCATTCCGTCGACATCAGGCGAGACGAAGTCTCCGGGACGTGAAGGATCGAGCAACGGGGATGTGCACGACGTCCCGGACCCTGTGCAGGGTGCCTCGCAGGCGTCTGCCGCCGTTGAAGTGGTCGAAGCCTCCGCAACCCCTGACGCGGCGGGGGCGGAGCTTGTTCTCTCCGACTTCCTCCCGCGCCTGGAGACGCTTCACGCTTTTAATGCAGCTGCAGAGCACGCCCGCGGCGGCTTGGATCGACAGATGTTGTCGTCGTGCGAGGGAGACCTCCTGGCACTCACACTGCAGGCCTCGGAGATAAGGGTAAGTGTGTGCGCTCGTGGTTGTTGGAGTACTACCGGGCATCTGCTGACTCTTGTTGCTATTCCCAGACGCTTGTCATCAGCCAAGCGTTGGATGAGGCCCGTATTCGGGAGCGGAGAGCCCTGTTGGTCGGTCTTTGTGCTGCAGATGACGCCCATGCCACGAAGGACGAGCAGCTTCACGCGCTGGAGGGCGCCCTGGAGGCCGCGCGACACAAGACCGAGGAAGTCCAGCGCGCCGCGGCGGAGGAACATACCTCCTTTTTGCAGCAGATCGCCGCCCTAAAGGAGGAGAAGGCCCAGCTGGTGGAGTCTCTTGCAGAGAAGGACCGTGCCTTGGACAATGCGTCCATGTCGGCGTGGAGGGCAATGGAGTCTCTGAACCGGGCCCTGCGGGATCTGTGCGTCGACGTGCCGGACGCTACTCACGGGCCGGAGGACTTGGTGGAGACGCTCGGGCTGGTCGAGGAAGGGGCCGGCGTTGCTCTCCGCAGCGCTAGCACCTTCAGCGAGCATTGTGGTTTCCTCGGCGCATGCCTCGCCCTCGCCATGCTTCACACGCATGGGTGTAGACATGTCCATGAGCTGGCGAATCCTCACCTGGATCTCCCTGCCCGGTCGGAGGCGATGTCGGACGCTATTCGCTTCATCGAGCCTGGCCTCCGAAACTTTCACTGACGGATCTGGGGCTATGTCGGGGAAGACGCGGCTAGGGTCGTAGTGCAGCAAACGCTGCATGGGGGTGGGGACCTCCTCCGCTGGCTCGAAGGAGTTCCCCGGCGCCATGATGGCGGCGCGGGCCCATCGGCACCGCACGAAGGATGAGCGGTTGGTTAGGGGAGTGGTGTACTGCGCGCTACTGCTTTTGTGGTCATGTAACCCCGACATTTTTTGTAGTGAACCAAAGTAGCACCCGTTCTTAATGTTGGATGCTACTTTTATACTCCGAGCACGCACAAGGGCAACGCCTGTGCGTGCGCAGGACGTGCGTCTTGTTTATACTCCGGAGAGTGCGCGCAAGGGCGCCCCCTGCTGCTTCTTATTTAGACTCCGTAGACTGGCGCGTGCGGAGGCATACCTCGACGCTACGACTTTATTTAGAGTCCGTAGACTGGCGCGTGCGGAGGCGGACCTCGACGCTACGACTTCATTTAGAGTCCGTGGACTGGCGCGCGGAGGCGGACCTCAACGCTACGACTTCATTTAGAGTCCGTGGACTGGCGCGTGCGGAGGCAGACCTCGACGCTACGACTTCATTTAGAGTCCGTCGACTGGCGCGTGCGGAGGCGGGCCTCGACGCTACGACTTCATTTAGAGTCCGTAGACTGGCGCGTGCGGAGGCGGACCTCGACGCTACGACTTCATTTAGAGTCCGTAGACTGGCGCGTGCGGAGGCGGACCTCGACGCTACGACTTCATTTAGAGTCCGTGGACTGGCGCGTGCGGAGGCCGACCTCGATGCTACGACTTCATTTAGAGTCCGTCGACTGGCGCATGCGGAGGCGGGCCTCGACGCTACGACTTCATTTAGAGTCCGTAGACTGGCGCGTGCGGAGGCGGACCTCGACGCTACGACTTCATTTAGAGTCCGTAGACTGGCGCGTGCGGAGGCGGACCTCGACGCTACGACTTCATTTAGAGTCCGTAGACTGGCGCGTGCGGAGGCGGACCTCGACGCTACGACTTCATTTAGAGTCCGTAGACTGGCACGTGCGGAGGCGGACCTCGACGCTACGACTTTATTTAGAGTCCGCAGACTGGCGCGTGCGGAGGCGGACCTTGACACTACGACTTCATTTAGAGTCCGTAGACTGGCGCGTGCGGAGGCGGACCTCGACGCTACGACTTCATTTAGAGTCCGTAGACTGGCGCGTGCGGAGGCGGACCTCGACGCTATGACTTCATTTAGAATCCGTAGACTGGCGCGTGCGGAGGCGGACCTCGAGTGCGGGGGTGAACTGCTGTACATTGTGGCCAGACAACATGGTACTTTCTGCGAACAGCCAGTTTTATTGGACTCCCATTTGCGCGGGTGAGCATCGTACAAGGAGGGGCTGATGCCACTATACTTGTCGTCCTGCTTCTAGGCGTAATATCGCCGCAACTTATCCGCGTTCCATGTGTGGCGGAGAATTTGCCCCTCGAGTGTGGTGAGGCGGTATGCTCCCTTCTGTAGTGCCTCCGCCATAATGTATGGACCTTCCCACTTGGACTCCAGCTTGCCAACGGTCTCCGCATGGAGCGCCACTCTGAGGACGAGATCCCCAGGCTTGAACCCTCATGGATACAGGGACCGATCTCGAGTACGCACGGTCTGCCGCGTGTACTTTTTGACGTGTTGGGCTGCGCTTGCCCGTGCCCCGTCGAGGAGGTCCAAGGACACGTGACGCTCCTTGTCGGGCGCTTGGACGAGGACCCTTCGCGAGCCAGCCTTGATTTCCTCAGGCGTCACTACCTCATCACCAAAAAGGAGTTTGAAAGGCGTGAACCCCGTCGGGCGTGTTACCGTTGTGCGAAGGGACCAGAGGACGCTGTGAAGCTCGCTCGGCCACTTGCCCTTTGGCAACCCTACCAGGCGCTTTTTGACGGCAATAGAGATGGCACCATTCGCCCTCTCGACCGCTCCGTTGGACTGGGGGTGCCCGACCGAGGTAAACCGAAGCGTGATGCCCATATTGTCGCAGAACTCTTTGAATAAGGTGGCGTTGAATTGCAGGCCGTTGTCGACGGTGAGCTCCCTGGGCACGCCGAAGCGACACATAATGTTCTGCCAGAGGAAGCGCTGCATGGCCGCCGAAGTTATTTTGGCCAAGGCTACCGCCTCCGGCCACCTGGAAAAATATTCTAGCGCAACTACCAGGAACCGCAGGTCCCCTGGGGCTCGGGGAAGTGGACCCACTATGTCGATGCCCCAACGTGCCAGCGGCCACACCGGGGAAATAGGGTTGAGGTTCGTCGGGGGCTTGCGGATGATACGTCCCATCCACTGGCACCCCTGACACCGACGCACGAGGTCCTGGGCGTCAGTGATGGCCGTCGGCCAGTAAAAGCCTTGCCTGAATGCCTTGCCGACCAACGACCTTGGCGCGAGGTGAGACCCACACACCCCCGCGTGGATCTCCGCAAGGAGCTTTTTCCCTTCGTGCGAGAGGCAGCGCAGGAGCGGTGCGCAGACTCTCTTTTTGTAGAGTGTCCCTTCGAACACCTGGAAGGATCTGGCACGGTGTTGCAGACGCCGGAGCTCGGCGGGGTCCTCCGGCTCGGCAATGCCCTGCAGAAAATTGAAGACAGGCTCTCGCCAGTCGCCCTGCTGGATGATGTGGTGCACGAGGGCCACGTCCCGGTTGTCCTGCGCGATGGCCGCCTGCGGTAACACTTCGTAAAACGCCCCATCAGGGGGTGACAGTTGTTGGCTGGCCGCCTTTGCGAGGGCGTCGTTCTGATCGTTTTCCGCGCGAGGGATGGCCTTGACCGTGACGCCCAAGAAATGCCTTTCCCTCGCTCTTACGGCCGCGAGGTATTTGGCCAGCTCGGGGTCCTTGGCTTGATATGACTTGTCTACGTGGCCTGCCACTAAACGCGAGTCCGTGCAGACGAGCACGCGCCGCGCACCCATTGCCTTGAGCTTCGTCAGGCCGAAGAGCAGCGCTTCATACTCAGCTGTGTTATTGGTGGCCGGAAACGCAAGGTGCGCCGAGTATAACAGGCGCTGCCCCTCGGGCGTAACAATCACTACGCCTACGCCCGCACCCGCGACGTCGTAGGCTCCGTCGAAGGTGAGCGTCCATACTGGGTCGTCGTGCTTCTGGGCGGGCTGAGCCGGCGGAGTCCATTCTGCGAGGAAGTCGGCGAGAACTTGAGATTTGATTGCCGTCCGCGAGGCGTATGTCAGGGAGAACGGGGTGAGCTCGGCGGCCCACTTGCCGATGCGCCCCGTGGATTCCTTATTGTGTAACATCTCCGCCAGGGGGAACGAGGAAGGCACCGTGATTAGGTGAGCCAAAAAATAATGTCGAAGCTTTCTGGAGGCCATGACCAACGCGTAAGCGAGCTTTTCAAGCTCTGTATATCTCGTCTTGGTGCCTTGGAGGGCTTCGAAGACAAAGTATACGGGCCGCTGTACGGCGCCTTCCTCTAGGACGAGGCGGCACTTACCGCTGTAACCGACGCGGCCAGATAGAGCAAGAGGGGAGCCTCTGGTGTTGGGGCGACCAGAGTGGGGAGGCTCGCCAGGTGTTTCTTGAGCTCGTTGAAGGCCTCCGCGCAGTCGCCATCCCAATGAAATACGTCGCACCCGCGGAGTGTCTTAAAGAATGGCAGACCCGGCTCCGCCGCCCTAGATAGGAAGCGGCTTAGGGCTGACATGCGGTCCGCCAGCCTCTGGACCTCCCTCGTCGTCTTGGGCGGCTCCATACCCATGATGGCCTCGACCTTATCGAGATTCGCCTGGATGCCTCGTCCGGATACGAGGAAGCCCAGTAGTTTGCCCGCCTGCACGCCAAAGACGCATTTGTCGGGGTTGAGCTTGATGCCGGCCTTCCTGAGGTTGTCGAAGGTCTCCTGGAGGTCCCGACCGTGCGAAGCGAGCTGCCGGGTTTTGACTACCACGTCGTCGACGTAGGCTTCCACATTCCTCCTGAGCTGGGCGGCGAGGGCAAGTGCGACGAGGCGGGTGAAGGTAGCGCCTGCGTTCTTCAAGCCGAAGGATATCCTGACGAAGCAGAAAGTCCCAATCGGTGTGATGAAACTGGTCTTGTCCTCGTCGTCTTCGGCCATGTATACCTGGTGGTAGCCAGAGTAGGCATCCAGGAAACTCATTAGCTCGCACTCGACGGTAGCGTCGACCAGTTGATCGATGCGTGGCTAGGGGTAATTGTCCTTTGGGCACGCCTTGTTGAGTGCCGTGAAGTCAATGCACATACGCCAGGTCCCGCTGGCCTTTTTGACCAACACAGGATTGGCGAGCCACTCTGGGTGGTGGACCTCGCGAATGACCCCGGCCTGGAGAAGCTTCGCCACCTCCACCTTGGGCGCCTGCTGCTGATCCATGGACATGCGACGAAGCTTTTGCTTGACCGGCTTGGCGTCAGGGCGGACCGCCAAGCGATGCTCGATTACTGCGCGGTCTATGTAGAGATCCGAATATGCAAATCCGGACTCTCTGTGTATACTGCACTAGTCAAGGATCACGCTAGTGCACACAGTCAAACATAGAGGTAATCATCACCACAATCACGATATTAAATAAAGAAAACTCAAATTATTAATCAATATCCAAAAGTGAGACCTTATGGTCAAGCTTACAATCTCAATAGCCTTAGGGGCTTAACAAAATTAGCAGCGGAAAATCCAGAATAAAACGTAGTGGCCAATCGACATGCCCACGGGCAATCGAGTGGGGAGCGAAGCCTAGAACGCGTAGTCGTCGAAGTACTCGCCTCCTGGAACCTCCTGCTGGTAGTACTCCTCTTCCTCAACTGAGCAACATAGACGTAAAGCCGTGAGTACATTGGTACTCAGCAAGCCGTTTGTAACAAATAATGTAATATAGTATGCAAGGCTTACCAATGGAAGGCTGAAAGAGTTAATTTGCATAAAACAACATTTGAAATTACCATAAATAGATTGAAGGCGAATTGTAAATAAGACAATAATGAATAATCAAAGGAATTGAAGTAAACTACTTATGGACCTTCCATCCACAAGCTAAACCCACCCGCTTATGAATATCCCATTCACAAGCCAAACCAACAGTGAATTAACCATCCACTGACCAGCTACAAATTTTCCAAGAGTAACTATACCTCGTGTGAAATCACCGAGCATTGTCCATGACCGAGGACGCGGCTATTCGAATAGTTTTACACTCTGCAGAGGTTGCACAACTGTACCCACACGATGTGATTAGCCTCGCGCTAAGGAAATCACAACAAGGCCTTTACAATGTTCAATTCCAACCCAATCCCGCCCGCTAGGGTTTCGCATCACACCCCCCCTTGCGCCTCATGGAAATCAGCAACCATGTTCATCCCAGCGACATTGAAATTGAAACATCCCAAATTAATCAGCCAGGTCTGTCCCATACTAGACATGTGGTTTGCACGTAAGACTCAGATCAATGGCGCACAAAGTTAAGTCCTTAAGTGTACCCGGGCGAGACTTCCACATCCCACGAAGTGAATCCACACTTCCCCCTTTACTGCACGATCATTCGCCCGAGTGAAAACCAATTTTGTATAACCACCGCCAATGACGCACCAACGTCACGGCACAAATTTTATAACAGTGGCACCAACCACGATTTACTGTGGCGCCAACCACAATTCAATATCTCATTAAGTCAAATTAATTAATCACATGTGATGATGAACCCAATCGATACTAAAAGCAGGGCTAAGCATACTAATCGTACCATCCCAAATGTGATCGTAACATAGCATCACTACTAAGTTTCCCAACCTATGGTGACAATGGCAACATGGCATTCAAATTTAACAAGGAGGGAATTACTCAATTGAGGTGATAACTACCAATTACAAGGTTTGTATAAAAGTAGCGATGCAATGTAATTTAAAACAAAATATTTAAATAATAGATTGCAAACTGGGTTCAACATGATCAAAGGACACGACTTGCCTTGGCCTTGCTCAGCTGAGGGCTCTTGATCCTCAAATCCAACTTCCGCTCCCTCGAACACGTGATCTAACGAGAGAGAAAGCAAACCGAAACACAAAATAAAATCAAATAAAATTCAAATGAACTCTAAAAACTTCCAAACCTGTACCAAAAGAAAGAGCTCAATTTTAGATGAATTTAGGAAAAAGAATCGGGTCAATCGGAGCTAGGACGAAGGAGAACGGGCTCTTGGAAAATTGGATCTAAAGAAAATCGGGGAAAATAAGAAATTGTACTGTGCTGTGGACCGGTGCACGGAGGAGCTGAGTCCACGGTGGACGCGGCGCACGGAACAGTGCGGCTGACTGGGCTGCTGGCGCAGTCTAGGGCTGACGTGGCGCTTGCGTGGCGGCTAACGCGGCTGCTGACACGGCGGCTGGCTCACGGGTGCACGGCTGATGGGTGGGACCCGGCTGGCAGCGGCACGGCGCACGGGAGATCGAGTGCACGGGAAGGCGAAGGGGCGCGGCCGCTGACGTCAGCGCTGACGCGGCGGTGCGGGGACCGAGGCGGCACGGGGCACGGCCGAGGCGACGGCGAGGCGCGGGCGGGTCCGCGGCGACCGGGCGGCGGGGCTGCGGTGGATCTGGCCAACGGCGAAGGGCGGCGGGGTTCGACCGGCGGCGAGGTCTTACCGGCGATGACGGGGACGGCGGCGAAGGCGACGGCGCACGGCACTGGCGGCGGCGAGGGACGGCGAACTCCGGCGGAAACGGCGAGCGGCGGCGAGCGCACACGGGCGACGGCGGCTACGGGCGCGGCGCACGAGCGTCGACGGCGGTGAACGGCGGCGGAGGCGGCGGCTGCGGGACGGGGAAGCCGAGGGGGTCGGGCGCCTTAAATACCCGGACGTCGAGGAGAGTCCGCGGTGGACACGGCGCGGTATCCCAAACGGAGACGGCGAGGCACGCGGAAGGCGGCGGCGGCGAACCGGACTTGGAGACGAGTCCCTCCCGGAAACGACGCCTGACAGGTGGGCCCCACCTGTCAGCGGCCCGGGAGAGAGAGAGCGGTCGGGATGCGGGGGCGCGGGCGCGGGGAGCGGGCGGATGACGGCCACGTGGCGGCCATCGTGCGGGTCAAGGCGGGCGCGGGCGCGGCTGGGCCGGCGGTCGGCTGGACCGTGCCGGCTGGGTGGGCTGCGGCCCACCGGCCGGTTTTGTTTTTCTTTTCTTTTCTTTTCTTTTTCTTTTCCAGAAATTCAAATAAATTCTTTTGAGCTCTAGAAAATAGCAAATAAATCCAGACAAATCCAGAAAAATTCCAATAAATTCCTTGAGACACAAGGAACTCAAATAAAATAACTTTGGCAAATGTTAATGTTTAACTTAATCATATTAAATCCTTTTTAATTGATAAAATTCCAATTAAGCTTTAATTAATTCCAAAAAAATCCTAATGGTGAATTTTATTTTAAAAGCTTCAAAAAGGCTCTGAAAATTAGGATGTTACAGTCTACACCCTTAATGTCCTCCGGTGACCATGCAAAAATGTCAGCGTTGTTCTGAAGCACTTGGAGTAGGTCTCGCTCGACCTCCGTAGGGAGCCCCTCGCCAATGGACACAAACTGGCCCTCCGCCTGGAGCGGAACCTTTTTGACTCCATCCTCGGGCCTAGGCTTAGGTGTCCATCCCGGAGCGGAGGGCGTATCGCCGAGCATGCTTGAGAGGAGGTGGACCGGTCGGTGTAAATCCCGGCTGCTGGCTTCGATGCGTTTGGCGAGGTCCTGGTCGCCGAAGACAGTGATCACGCCCTCTGGGCCTGGGAGCTTCATACATAAGAAGGTGTGGTGTGGGATCGCCTAGAGGGAGTTGATGGCGGGCCGTCCCAATATGACGTTGTAGGGGTGCGGGATGTCTACGACATCGAAGATGACGTGCGCGCTTCGGGTGTTACCCTCCTGGCGGAATGTAACTGGGAGGGACACGTGTCCTATGGCTTCCAGCGGTTGGCCTCCGAAGCCTTGAAGTGGAGCTCCTGACTGCTCTAAGCGGCTTCGGGGGATTCCCATACAATCGAGGGCCCCCACGAACAGAATGTTCGCGGAGCTGCCCCCGTCGACAAGGATGCGCCTAACATCATGGCCTGTGATGTGAGCCTGAATGACTAAAGGGTCTTGGTGAGGGAACTGCACACCCCTGGCGTCATCGAGGGTGAAAGTAATGTCGCGGGGCGGCACCCACGGTTGCGGCTGCTCCAAGGGGGCCCCCGATAAGGACCCTCTGGTGATGACGCTGATGGAGCGGCACCACGTGCCTTCCCCGGATGCGGCCCGAGCTCCGACCGCCGTCCGTCGCAACTCCATGACTTCGACGCATGTCTTCGTGTGGTGGTCGCCGTAACCGTGCACCTCACACCACTTGCCGTAATCTAGAATTTCTTGCTCCGCGCGGGGTCGCCCATCGCGATCTGGTCCGCCTTCGCATCCCCGGCCCCCCTCCCCACGAGGTGGGGGCAGGTCCTCGAGAGACATTCTCGATGCCGAGGACATGGCGGACCTTTTGTGGCCTACGCTGGCGACGTCGGGGCTTGCGCCTGCCCCTTGAAGAGCCCTCCTGCCCCCCCGGTATCGCTACCGCCGGGAGTGTCCTCCCGGGGTTCTCGTCTGCGACCCTGCTTCGAGGAATCATCACCCGCCCCCTCGTGTGGCAAGCGTTTTGCTCGGGCGAGGTCGGGGGCGGCGGCGCTGCGTTTCCGCGCCTCCTCCTCTGCCCGCGCATACTCCTCCATTTTGTCGAAGAGCTGGTCTACGTCGACTCCTACTATCTTGATAGGCTTCCGCGCGTTGTATTCGGCCATGGGGCCCGGATGAAGGCCCTGTATGGCCGCGTTGATGACGGTTGTCTCATTAATGTCTTTGACTTGGCAGCGCACCTTCGCGAAGCGCTTGGAGTAGTCCCGGAGCTTCTCCGAAGGTTTCTGCTTTACTGCGAAGAGTTGGTCTACGTCGACCCGCTCGACATAGCTCCCTTGAAAGTTGTTGTAAAGGCAGTCGCGGATCTGCTCCCACGCGTAGATGGAGTTTGGCTCTTTGGTAAAAAACTAGGAAAGCGCCCCTCCTTGCAGCGCGAGGGGGAGCCCATTCGCCTTTGTGGTGTCGTCTCCACCCGCGGCCTCGATTGCGGTTTCGTATACGTGCACGAACTCGCGGGGGTCCGTATCGCCTTTGTAAGGCTTGATGATACTGGGGAATGTGAAGTCTTCGGGCCACGCCGCCTGCTGCAGTCCTGCCGAAAGCGGGGACTCTGGATCGACGCGTCGCCGCGGCACACGGCTGGATGTGGGGGCGCCGTGGCTACCTGCCCTTTCCGGCGTGGGCTCTGGCGCGACCACTGGCGCGACTTGCTGGCTCCGGGCCTCTTGCATGCCTCGGACAGCCCCGCGAAGATCCCCTAGCTCTTGCTGGAATGCATTGAGGGCCGCCAGCAGGGCGCTTTCCACCGCTGGTGCGTGCAGGGCCGCCGGCGCGCCGGGCGGACGGGTCGGCACGGGTACTTTCGCCTCGCGAGCTTTCGGGCTGCCGGTCGCTCCGTTGTGGCTATCTCCAACCGCCCGGTCCGCGCTACCAGCGAGCGTTGCGGCGAGGGTGGCGGGGTTGGTCGCTGACGCGTCGACGGGGTTGGTCGTTGTAGCGGCAGTGGCGGGGTCGGCCGTCGCAGCGCCAGTGGCGGGGTCGGCCGTCTCAGCGCCAGTGGCAGGGTCGGTCGTCGCGGTGCGTGCGTCGACGTCCACAACCACCGCGCCCGCGACAGCCGATGCCGAAGCCCTCGTACCCCCGCGACGCTCCGGCCCAGCCGCCTTCTTTCCCTTCGCCGCCATCGACGACGCTTTCTTCGGTGCCATCCTTCTTCGGATTTTAGGCTTGCTCCTGTCCTCCCCACGAACGGCGCCAACTGTTGTGGTTACAGACCAAACAGAGAGAGATGTGGTAGTGGAGAGTTGGGAGAGAGTGATCGTCCCCTCCCCTCTAGTCTTCCCTTGGTATATATATTCATATGGGCTGTGCTTTTACAAATGTGCCCTTACATCGGTACCTCCCTGCCAGGGGTACTTAAGCCGTTACATATGTCCCATTTTGGGCCCTATAACCTTCTAACAGGCCTGCTGGGTTTAGGTGGGGGCCAGCCCTACAACAGTGACCAAGCCACAAACACATACGACAATAGCGCTCAATATCAAGATTGAACTAAAGGTGAATTCGTTTCTTCAGCCTCAACATATTTTAAAAGAGAATATAATGCTACCTAATGATGAAAATATATATTTTTACAGCACCACATCACTTTTACACCAATTCAAGCAAGAGTTCAAGATGGACATGTTTTGGAATCCAATTCGGCCTCCAGATCAATTCGGATTCAGCCTGACAGGCCCAACTTCAAATGTGCATAACTTTTACATATGAAGTCCGTTTGAGGTCCACGAGTACTTGTTGGAAATTTTTTCTCATCCTTTTTCCAATTGATCTAGTATCACCTATAAATTCCATCTGTGCGCATCGCAATCAGTAAAAGAGTCTGTGTTGGGCACGTATTGGAATTGGATTCGGACTGCTGCAATGGTGCAAGTTTAAACGGATGTAACTTTCTCATACGGACTCCGTTTGGGACGTTCTTGGACTTGATGGAAATATTATCAAGTCTAATCTCTAAAGGATTAAACCCCATCTTCAAATTATATCCGAGCCGGCCGCAATCGTCAAAAAAGTCCATGTTGGACACGTACTGGAATTGGATTCGGACTGCTGCATTGGTCCAAGTTTAAACGGACATAACTTCCTCATACAGACTCCGTTTGGGACGTTCTTGTACTTCATGGAAAGCTTATGAAGTATAGTTTCCAATGGATTCAACCCCATCTTCAAATTCCATCTGAGTGAACCGCAATCATCAAAAGAATCCACGGTATTTTCTAAGTTCGAGTCAAAAAAGGTGCTGCGCCACCACCACTTGGGCCCATGGGCCTTGCAACCCTAGGGGGTTGTTCTCCCTATATAGGAGCCGCCGCCTCCATTGTTAGGACTTGGATTTCGTTGAGTTTAGGTTTAGCCATTATGCAAACTTCTGTTCTTCAGTTGTGTCGGACGACCACCTGTCAAGACAGCATTCGGAATCCCATCTTTTGATTTCAATTTATATATTTGCAATTTTAGATTGCTTGTTATCTTGTTCTTGTGTGTTTTCAATTGCATGCAGGAATAGGCCTTCGTGGTCAGGTCAACTGTGTTCTTGGCACGGTTGATAACAACTTGGAGTGTGGTTCAGCGATTGCTAAGGCGCAAGCGACGTTGTACGGTTGTAGTCGGATCGCAAGGGTCACCTCTGCCAAAATCGATAGTTATCATCCTATCAAAAGATCGGGACCCTATCGTCTCATCAGTTGGTATCAGAGCATCAGTTGACCGGTAGGAATTTCTTGTATCCCTAGTTAGTAGATTGGTTTTTATTTCCTATAGTTCAAAAAAAATTGCCCCACAAAAAGAGTTAATTTCTACTGTCCAAACCCCGTTATGCCTTTCAATCTGTTAGTTTTGGTTTGCTAAATTGAATTTGTGTCCGTCTTAGCATTGTCTAGTTGCTGGTCATATCTTTGTTCCATTAAAAATCCAAACAAAAAAAATTCCCCACCCCAAACCCTAATTCCAATTCGGCTGATTTTTCCTTCCTCTACAGCCACCACCAAAAATGCCATAACTTTTGATTCCGAGATTATTTTTGAGTGAGACCACCGCCATTAGATTGAAAACTTCATTGTCCATCTATCTAAGAAATTTCACATCATTCCAGTAAGGCAGTTAAGAGATATATGCGGTGAAAGTTGACCCAAATTTCTGAATTGAATCTGCAATAGTTGATACTTGTGAATTTTGTGCGAATTTTTTGGTCAGTTTCCAGAACTTTGCCCCAAAACAAAAGTTGTAGTAAAAGCCATAAGGAAACGAAGAAAAAATCATTGAAAAAAAGGCAACTAACAAAAAGTTACGGCCGAAATACCAACGTGCTGTCCAGCAGACAGAAATCTTCAGTTTTAACGTTTTGGGTCAATCCTTGTGTTCTTCAATTCCAGATTGTATTCAATTGAATTATCTTGTATTTACCACTCCCATACATTGCCATACACGTATTTTAGCCTTCGTCCATCTTTGGTTGATCAGGAACATAGGCTAAGTGCTAGATACGAACTATAATTCAATTCTGTGCAATTTCTAAAATTAATTGGTTGTTTTCCTTTGCTACAAAATACATAGCCTATCCAAGCTCCACCCTTGCAATCGCTTTACTCATCACTTGAGTTAGATTTATCACGAACCAGCCACCGGTTGCACCACCTGTTTGCTTTGGTAAAAACTTGTAAGAATTTGGTAAGAGCTTGAGAGATGCATTACTTGAATTGAGCCTTCATATCCTAGTAGTTGATAGGAACATATACTTGTGATTTGTTTCCTTGTTTGCTACTAACCATGGCAGGTTCACGGGATGATTACAAGATAGATCCATATCTTCTTCGAGCCATTGACCGGGAGCGCAAAGAAATTCGCGAGGAAGATGCACGCTTAAGACAAGCTTCTTCACCATGGGAGGTATATGATCGTGATAGTGCGTTTGGTAAAACTAAAATCACTTTGCCATGCTTTGCTGGTAAATTTGATCCTAATGCCTATATTGACTGGGAGATAGTGCTAGATAAAGAATTTGAATATCATGATTGGTCTGATAAGCAAAAGATTAGAGCTGCCACTAGTGTTTTTATTGATGATGCAATGCTTTGGTGGAAATACTTAAGTAGACTTGGAAGAGTGCCTCAAACGTGGCATGCATTAAAGAAACTTTTGAGAGATCACCATGTTCCTAAATATCATGCTGATTATTTTCTAGTTAGATTGCAATGTTTAAAACAACGAAGTAGAATTGTCATGGAATATTATCATGATTTAAAAACTTGTTTATTGCATTGTGGCTTAGAGGAACATGCTGAAGCTACAGAGAATAGATTCTTACATGGGCTTAATAAAGAAATTCAGGACCTTCTCATTCACAAAGAATATAATTCTCTCCCTCATTTGTTTATACTTGCTTGTAATGTTGAACGTCAGATTGAGAAGAAATTGAGAGTGCTTGATGGTAAGAAACATGAGAACAAACCCTTGTTTGTGCCTTTTTTCTGTGACTAACAACTTGCAGGTAGTTGAGAGCCAAGTCAAAGAGAAGCATTAACTGATTCAATCATCGACTTCATTAGTTGAGAACGAAGATGAGGAGATGGATGCACCTACATCATCTAAGGGGAGTGAAGAAGGTAAAAATCATAGTGCTATCATCACTCACGGTGAGTATGCTTGTGAAGAACTACAATTATGCACTGTTCATGCTATTTTAGAGCAAAATTTAGTGGAAAACAATTCTGACATGCCCATATTTCAAGTAGAGAATTCACACCGCATTGATTTGAGTGTTGAGAATGAGTTGAGTGCACCTTGTCAAAAAATAATTGAATTGCCTGCTGTTTTGAGTGATTTATGAATTAATCACATACTTCCTCATACGGACTCTGTTTGGGACGTTCTTGTACTTCATGGAAAGCTTATGAAGTGTATTTTTCAATGGATCCAACTTCATCTTCAAATTCCATCTGAGCCAGCCACAATCATCAAAAGAGTCCACATTGGTTTCTGAGTTCGAGTCAAAAAAGGTGCTGCGCCAGCACCACTTGGGCCCATGGGCCTTGTAACCCTAGGGGGTCGTTCTCCCTATATAGGAGCCGCCGCCGCCTCCGTTGCTAGGACTTGGATTTTGTTGAGTTTAGGTTTAGCCATTATGCAAACTTCTGTTCTTCAGTTATGTCAGACGACCACCTGTCAAGACAGCCTTCAGAATCCCACCTTTTGATCTCAATTTATATATTTGCAATTTTAGATTGCTTGTTATCTTGTTCTTACGTGTTCTTCGATTGCATGCAAGAATAGACCTTCGTGGTCAGGTCAACCACGTTCTTGGCACGGTTGATAACAACTTGGAGTGTGGTTCAGCGATTGCTAAGGCGCAAGCGACGTTGTACGGTTGTAGTCGGATCGCAAGGGTCACCTTCGCTAAAATCGATAGTTATCATCCTATCGGAAGATCGGGACCCCATCGCCTCATCAACCTGTCTGTTAGGTGGTAGCTTTGAGGCGATTTGGTGATAGGAAATCAGAGATTTGGAAGGGTGCTTGTGTATCCATTTGTTCTTGGCGATCTAAGGCTAGTAATAGGTACTATATATAATGAAATGCATTATATTCGAGCTAGATCTGTGCACTTTTTAGATGCAAGAAAAGAAAGATCTAGCTTGGTAGTTTTTTCTCCAATTTAAGAGTGGGCCTCACTTCTATCTAGTTTAATTTGTATTGGATTGGTTCATGAATTATAGCTAGCTACTTTAGATGGAAAGATTATGGCGAATGAGAATTATGTGTAAGAGTGTACGTACATGTGATGGCTACCTAGAAGAGCATTAATCTAATTTAACATTAATTTATTATATGCGTAGCTAGATGGATGAAAGTTAGATGTACGGTGAGAACTGTGTGAGTAAAGAGTACATCAATGGCGTGTTTGCTTTTAAAAGAGCTACCGAGCAGGATATGTTGAAGAGGGGGATAAAATTTATATACTGTCTATGCATTGATTGCGAGAATCTAAATATATTTACCAATTTAGCATAGATGAAAGTACACTTGATTCGAAGAGGTTTCAAAAAAGGGACATGTTGGAGTAGTCATGATGAAAAATAGATTATACAGGAATGTAGTAACGTCATTGAGGAAGACAACGATATACTGGATGTCGATTGTTCTTTCGATGATGATAGGTTGTACGATGATAATCTAGATCAGATGTTGCATGATATAGATTTGTTTTGCCCCCCGTGGTGCGTCCCCCAGTGTTTAGCTCTGCCTGCGTGTCACCCGGAGCTGTGACGTGCAACTCCTTTGAACTGTCTCTGAAGATGCTTGTATGGTAAGCTCCCACAATAGAATCTTTTTTCTATACTTCCCTACAAGAAACCTTTTGGTGTGCCCTTTGTAGCCGATTATTTTGGCCATGATTGTTGTGTCCTCCATTCCACACGATGGTGTGTTCTTGATACCAGGTCGCCCGATCTTCTCGACGTACGATTAAGATACTTACATACTCTCTCTTGAATTGTAGCTATCCTCCATTGGTAATCCAAGAACGAACACTCTTTAATTCACAAGATCACACATGCCGGATTTCACGACCACTAAGGAAGTCCAATCGTGTACCCAATTCCCAGTGGAAAGGCTGAATGATCTTGATTGAGATAATGCTCCCAATTTCCCCTAAGGATTTTGGTAGCAATGGGAATCACAAGCCACGCGCAAGAACTCTCTGTTTCAATTTATTATTCTCAAAGTGGTCTAAGGTTACAAGAGGAGATGCTAGGTATTTATGGCAGCATCACCCACATGACGCACACGGCGTAGGGCCCATTGAATCAGATTCGATCTAGTGACCGACTCGCATCTCATTCTGTCAGAGCAAACCAAATTAAAAGCTAATGTTGAGTTTAATCCTAGCCAGTCTAGACTCAATTGAATAAACAAGGCCATATGACCACAACACTTTGCTAGCACAAAGTAAATGGCTGACTTGGAGTGTATCTTGGTTTAGGCTTTTCCCACGCCTCGAGTTAACAGTCTTGCTTTGGGCTTGGGCCATGCGGCATGGCCTCTAAGTTCATGTGCCTGAGTGCATCAATTATTCCCATGTGCAAACCATTCTAAGGCATCAACGTGTAATGGCAGCAAGAACTTCCTTGGAATATTCACATGTGTATGTAGCCTGCATGCACTCCATCTTCACATGCCAAATGCTCCAAGTGACCTTGTGATGCCATAATTAATCCTTGTACATCAATAGCACTCCTACAATCATGAGTAAATCCATTAGGTAATATCAATGTCCTTATATTGAAACAGGGTGAACTAAGGAACAAATTCACCTTATAATTTTTAATGCGACTCAATAATTTTTTTAGTTAAATAATATATTCAATTGAAAATTGCAAGATATGTGCGTATCTGTATCATCCTTCCCTTCTTAAAAAAGCCATCCTTGGCTTTTGATAGCTTGAAAAATATACTAATCAAAGAATATAACGTGTATGCGTAGTATATATATGGTATAAATAACAGGGGCACCATGGTGTCTGGGCACCAAACCTCCCTGCCTTTGGATTGCTTTTAGATGTGTGCTAGTTTGATTGAGACTTTCCATCCATGATTAAGACTTTCCATCTATGATTGATTTACCATGCATGATATATTATATACCATTGCACTAGCACGCATCTAAAAGCAATCCAAAGGCAGGGAGGCTTGGTGCCTGGGCACCTTGGTGTCCCATTTCAGCGTCCTATATATATGTATATATATATATTTGTTATTTATACTTTTTTCACTTAGCATATTATGATTACCTGAAGACGTAGTAAACAAAAAGAATAACACATATGCATGGTATATGTATGAATCAATTATTGTGTCATTCTTGTTGTTTTGAATAAACCAATTAGCACAACGGTAGCTAATATGTATACATTGTAATATTGTCTTTCACATCATTCTCCCTCCCATGAGAAAAAGTCATCCTCAACTTTTGTAAGAACATAGGCACCAGATCAAGTTGTTTAAGTATGGGGGATATAATTTTTAATACCTTCTATGCTTCAACTGCGCTACTCTGATTACTTGTATATGATTAACACATCAAATGATAAACAACTAGGCTTAAGAAATCTCTTAAAGCAGCAAGCACTATTGTTGATACTCATTTCATTGTGATCATGACATGGCACAAAAGATTGTTTATCCAAAATATGCAATTTTAATTCAGCAAGTTTATCACATGTAACGCATATCAGTAAACATAAAACTTGTCATCTACACCATAATCTCTAATCAAATCGAACTTATATGTGTAGGCATAGCTACTAACTAGTGATTTCAAACATGAAATTTTAGTAAGGTACAATCACATTAGATAGCTCTCTAGGATCATTAAACACGATATATTACAAAGAATCATCATGGGATATTCGAGTAATAACTTCCTTATGAGTAATCAATTCCACATTATATAAATTAAGCTTAGAAAATTTTGAACATAGAATTTTTATTTGAACACATGAGTTCTCACAATTACTCATTTGTCACAATTAAATTCAGCACCAATATTGTTACCTTTATGTCCTCCTCAGATAATATAGGTGCTATAGGTATTATATATTCATGATAAAACAACGAGGCAGCAAGTACCTCATCCCCACACGTGGTTTTCTCCTCATCTTTTGCTTCCAATGGTGTTAATTGTTGAACATACATCTCCTCTCCTTTAACATCAACCTGCACAATATGAGAAATAACACTAGAAGTAGATATTAATGTGTTAGTTTCAGAATCAATCTCACTTTATCTATCATCTCCCTCTCTCTCTCTCTCTCTCTCTCTTTTCTTTTGGTGTATTTTTCACACTCTCAATTTGGATGCTCTCAACCGTACATATGGTGGAATCATACAGCTTACTCTTTTTAATACTCTCACTCAATTTGGCTATGTCGCTCTCATTCTCACATGGATTTTGATACATCTCAAGTGTAGTATTTGGTGTTGGTACAACACTAAATATATACTTGACCAAGGGGAAGTCCCATGCTCGGCCATCTTCTCACGTGTCACATTACTAGGAGCATAATAACTGAAATATAGACATGGATGGAACCATGGTATACGTCTCTCCATAAGTCTCTTCTCCTCGTCAATAGCACAATTCATAAGATCATGCACACTACTAAAATATTTATGTTCAAGTGTAGCGGCGATCTTAGAATTCAAGACTCCTTTGAAGTATGCCTTCTCTTTTTAATGTACTAGTGATACCGGCACAACGCAACACATCTTGCAGCTCAAAATAATAATCTTGAATAGTATTACTCCCTTGTGTGATACTCTCCAGATGGCGAAGCAATTCCCGCGCATAATAGGCTGGCATAAACTTGCTCCTCATGAATGCCTTCAAATTTGACCAAGATTTAATGAATTGTTTTTCAAATAGTTGTTGCCACCAACTATAAGCATCATCTTCAAACTCCCTCGTGGCACGCATCATCTAAACACTTTCTCCATTTGCTATTCCCTCTCAAGATATTCCTCTGGATCATCACTTCCAGGAACAAAGCTATCTTCTTCTTGTTGTGGACGAAGTGCCTGCACAATATCATTCACGATGTTCGTATGTAACACTTTTATTTGTTTATTGAGCTCAATGCGGAGATCCTACATATCTGCTTTGAGTTGTCCCTCCATTGCAATTTCTTGTTGCAATGTGCTTTTCAATGCCTCATATTAGAAGCAACTCACTGGGGCATTAAAGTCAATATCATGGTCTTTACCATATTTATCTTCTCTACCTGATATGGTTAGATTGTGTAAAAGAAAAATCAAAGTAATAACAAGGTATATGGATGGTTAGTATAAATAACTCAATCTCACTCTTTTTTCTCCTAAGTAAAGTTCTTACCTTTCTGAAGTGAATTGAGGATAAAAAAACTTACACTTGGTGGTGGTTACAATAGCAAGTGATGTTCAAGCGGATTTAAGAGTGTGTCACAATTGCACTACATTGGTTATTTAGTGGAGCTTGGTATAAAATTGTTTATCCTACACAATATAAATTTCATGATGTTATAAAATTAAGTAATAATCCAAGCTAGAAATTTTGTCTAAGTGCTGATCCAAAAGGTTTAAGCAAAGTGTATGAACGCACACACAAAGATCAATGTGATTCAATGCAAACAAAGGAATGAGCTAATTAGAGGCAATATGAAATTGAGGATTAAATAGCTTATTTTGCGCCAAGTACTAGGAGAGACAGCGCCAATTACAATAATATGAAATGTAAGGGCACAAGATTGCTCAAATAAACAAAATACACAATCCAAAAATTATGAACTAGAATTTGCTAACCCCAATTCAGCCAAAGCTCACTTTCTTTTAACTTTTCTCTCTTTTTTATATTATTTTCTTGTCGAGGCTCTTTCTTTACGTTAGCTACCTTCTTTTCTTTTCTTTTTTTTTACTTGTGGCCGGCTAGTCTCAATTTGATGAAAATAATAGAAATTATAAGTGAAGCTCTCAATCTAATCAGGTGCTTGGCTATTAATGCAGAGTCCAGACCAAAGAGTTGGCGCAATGGGATGAATTGGCAAAGCAACTGCACATATTGTTGGAAGTGCTATGCTATGGTTTGACTCCTACTTGCCAATTCGGCCTGACCAAGTCAAATAGAAACCCAAAGAACAGCATGACACTTGCAGATTCTACTCCACTCTTTGGATTTCGGTCGGTTCATAGCTAGTTATTTTGATCTATCAAGATGATACAACACTAGATACTTCGGGTCGGGTGTAGCCTCAGCTAGCTGTTTTGATGGAACAAGTAAACTTATATTCAATCTCTTGCACGTGGAAGTAGGTTTTTACTACCATCACTTTGGTTTGGTTGATCACAGACTGCTGTTCGGATGGAACAAAGAGACTTGGAGTCAAAATCTTGCACATGGAAGTAGGTTGTTAATCTAGCAACACTATTTGGCCACAGCAAAGATGGCATGAGAGTTGTCGGGACCCCGGATTTCCGAATCCGGACCCTTTGTGTATTACAACACTAGTCCCGGATCGAAGCTAGTGTACACAGTCAAACAGTGATGATTACATTACCAACAACGCTTATTACAATAATAGAGAGTACAGACCGAAAGGTCTCTTTATTACAACTGAGGTTTCAAGACCTCACACACTCACAAAACACAGTGGAAGCAAAAGATAAATCCAGCGAAGACCCATCAATACGCCACAGGCAATTGACTAGGGAAGCGCAACCTAGTACTCCAGGAATCCTTCGTCGAATCCACCCGCGAAGTAGTCGTAGTCTCCTTGAGCTTCATATTCCTCTGAGTTGATTTTAGTGCAGCAGGTGAGTACATAAAGTACTCCGCAAGTCTTGGGAAAGAAATGCAGTAGATGCAAGGCTTAACAAAGGAAGGCTATATGGTTCTTTTGCACAAAGCAAGGTTTTATTTCAAATGGTATTAAATATTTTTGAAGGCATTAGTTTATTAAAGTAATTATTTCAACTGAAACTAATAAACATTTTATAGTGAAGGTTCTATCCACCAACACTAAATAACCAGCTCTAACTACTAAAGTTCAAAACTTCGGGTTCTATCCACCCACATTGGCTCCAACCGCCAGGATACCCTTCCGAGAGTTCCCTCCACTCTCGTAATACAAGAACTTTGTTATTAAAACCAAAACCAAACAATCTACCATGTGAATGCATTCCTTGCCCGCCCTTGACCGTGGGTACGGCTATTCGAATTGTTTAACACTCTGCAGAGGATGTACAACTTTACCTCCAAGAGATAAATTATCCTAACAGTCGCCATGCTTCCTTTGGCATGAGACCCAGATAAAATATCACAAAGCCTTTACCTCACTCTAATCTAGCTAGACACCACCCGCTGAGGTTTCACCGTTGAAGGGTTAAATCCACCCAGTCAAAAGCCCCCTCTTGCGCCATATGAGTACAATAAATCCCTGTTCCTCACTGTGAATAACCAGTAAATCCCTGTCAACCACTTTCCACTTGTGGCACCTAAACTAGACTATCGTAAGTTAATCAGCTAGGTCGTACCCATATAGACTTGGGGTTGCATGGTAATGGTCAGTCTGGACAATCACAAGAGTCGGTCCTTAATCGACTAGGGCGGAACATACACTTTACAAAATCTCGTGCTAACCGCACCAATCCAATCTAACCATCCACCCTGGTCTAAAATAATTTTCACATTTTAATTTATTTTAAAAGAACAGTGGCAACACCAATCACCACTAATCTCCATATACAAAGACTAGTTTAATGAAATATAATTTCCCATTTCCAAGGCTACAAAAGTTAAATAGCATGACTAAGCATTTTTATACCGTTCTAATATTAACCAAGAATTATAATACTCTCATTATTGAGACAAAGGTGATCCTAGGGTTACAAAAGGTACATGGCATTCAACTTCAATCGAGGGTATAACAAGATCGGATTATCTAATACCTTAAGATAGAAACTAATGTTCTATGTAAATAGCCATGCAAGTATATTTAAATTAAGTAAAAGCATTTCTCAAACATAGGTTCAAAATGTTCAAAAGAGACTTACCTTCTTGCACGCTGTCTGGATCTTTTTGCTGCGGAGCGGAGAAGTCTTCGGCGACGACAGGTTCTACGCGCGAAAAGACAAAGCAAACAAAACAAATAAATACACATAAATTCAAATAAAATTAAAAATTTCAAAAAGAGTGTATATTTGAGTATTTTATGATTTTAGAAAAATTTAGAAATTTGAACGGTTCAATTTGGAGTTAAAATGAGAAAGTTATGGCTACCGGAAGATTAAATTAGAAGAAAAAGAAAACAAAGCTATTTTGCTGGTTTATTTTTATATTGAAAAATCATAATTATGACGTCAGCAAAATTTGAAATTTGAAAAATTGGACTTGTGGGCCCGGTCTACCGTGGACGGGTCCACGCACCGCGAGCCTTGGCGAGGTGACACGCACGGCCGATGTGGCACAACGTGGCGCACACGTGGAGGGCACGCGGTGCGGGCCGGCCAACGTGGCCCAACCGGAACGGCGCACGGGCGGCACGGGGCGGCGTGCTCGTCGGCGTGCGGGCGCCCGGCGGCGGCCGGCGGGAGGCGGCGGACAGAGAGGAGGCGGCGGCGAGGCGGCGCTTACCAGCGGCGGGGTTCGGGGTGGCCGGAGGGGAGCGGCGGCGAGGGAAAAAGAGGGCGGCGGCGGGCATTCGACGCGGCGGGTGAGGGAGGGAGCGGGGAGCTCGGCCGAGGTGCGGCGGGCAGTTGCCGGCGCTCGGGGGTGGCGGAGAAGGCGACGGCGAGGGCCGAAACGGTCCGGGACGCCGGGAATTGCTCGCCGGAGCACGGCGCGGCGGAGGAGAGAGAGAATGCTGTGTGGTGAGGCTAGAGCACGGTAGAGAGGAGAAAAAGAAGCTTGGGCGCACGGTGAAGGAGAAAGGAGTGATGGCTGGCCCGGGGGAAGGGTTTTTATAGCCGGGAGGAAGGGGAGAGGCCGGCGGTTTGGCTCGCCGGAATGAAGGCAAGGTAATGGCTATGGGCAGCGGTTTAGTGGGGAGTAAAGAGGGGAAACGGCCGGTGGTTAGTGGGGTGTGATTAGGGCATTCAAACGCACACTTAAACGGGAGTTAATGAGGAAGGAACGGCCGGATTTAAGAGGTTTGGTGCGGCATCAATGGAGGAGGAGAGAGAGCTAGAGGAAGAAGAAAGGGGAGATAGAAGAAGGATATGACGGGTGGGGCCCGCGCGTCGGTGAGAGAGGGAGAGATGAAGGGGTATGGGCAGTCAGATTGATGACACGTGGCGAGGGAATAAATCAATGCCGTTGGATTTAAATGAAGGGGTAAGTGGCTATGGATGGCTAGGATTAAATCAAAGAAAGAGATGGATTCAATCTGAGAGCGACATGTGGCAGCCTGGGATTAAATTGATTTTTATTTTTGGATTACTTTTCAGAAAATACTAGAAACATTAAAAATACTTAGAAAATAATAATTAATGTCTAAAAATTCCAAAAAATTCATAGAATATTCCTGGAGCTATTTTAGACTTAGGAAAAATATTTTTAATTTCAAATTTGCCTTTAATACTTTTATAAAATACTTTTTAACTTCTAAAATTGATTTTTAATTCCAGAACATTCTCAAAAATTATTTAAAAATTTACGGAAGGTTGGTAAAAATAAAATGAACTCTTTTTGGCTTTAATAAAATATTTGAAATACATTTTCTTGATTTAGATTTTTAAATAAAATTCAGATAAATCCAACTAAAGTTCAAATAATTAATTTAAAATTAAATTTTTTCAGAAAGCAAATTTTTGGGATGTTACAAGAGTCCTGGCTGAACAATAATATCTTAGTATATGCAATTTTTTTGATGCTAATTGAGGGATTCTACTAGCAAAAATTTTCTAGGGTTTATGTGGACACATTGATTAAGCTATGCGAAAGAACACAACAATCAACACTTCAAACAGAAATTCTAATGGACAAAAACTTAACAAAACTCATGAGAAATAATAGATTAAAACTAGGGTTTGCTTTTTTTGTGTAGCAATTTTCAGTTTAATGGACTATAGGATAGAAATAAATCAATATAAAAAACAAGTGTAAATAATCCTACCGAGTAAACCACGCTCTGATACTAAGATGATACGAGGTCACCCGATCTTCTCGACATAGGATCAATATTATGTTCTCTTTCTTGAATCGCAATGATCCTCTATTGGCAATGCAAGAACAAATGCTCTTTAATTCACAAGATCACACATGTTAGACTTCACGACCACCAAGTGAAGTCCTATCGTGCACCCAATCCCAACGGAAATGTTAAACGATCTTGATTGAGATGATGCTCCCAATTTTTCCTAAGGATTTCAATAGCAATCCAAATCACAAGCCATGCGAAAGAACTCTCCATTTCAATCTATTATTCTCAAGGTGTCTAAGGTTACAAGAGGAGATGCTAGGTATTTATGGCGGCCTCCCCCAAATGACATGCATGACCTAGGGCCGGTTGAACTGGATTCGATCAAGTGAGTGACTCGCATCTCATTTGGTCATAGCAAACTGAATTAAAAGCTAACGTTGAGTTTAATCCTAACCAGTCTGGACTCAATTTAATAAACAAGGCCATATGACTACAACACTTGAGCTCGGTGCTAGCACAAAGTAAATGGCTGACTTGCAGTGTATCTCAGTCTGGCATTTTCCATGCCTCGGGTTGACATTCTTGCTTTGGGCTTGGGCCATGCGGCATGGCCTATAATTCATGTGCCTAAGTGCAGCAATTATTCCCATGTGCGTTTTCTGAGGCATCAACGTGTAACAGCAGCAGGAACTTCCTTTTAATATCCCATGTGTATGCAGCCTACATGCACTTCATCTTCACATGCCAAATGCACCAAGTGACCTTGTGATGCGATCATTATACCTTGTACATCTGTAGCACTCCTACAATTATGATTAAATGCATTAGGTGATATCAATGTATACTTTCCAGTTAAATAATATATTCAACTGAAAAGTGTAAGACATGTGCGTACTCGCATCAGTTTTGGCCAATGACATGAAAGGGGTCCTAGACAAGTCTGGCAAGTGCCGAGCTCTCGAAGTTTGGGATGACAAAGCAACCACCATTTTTATTACCATGTGCTTGGAGGAATAGGGGGCTGGTAACCGGCCTATGAACTGCCTCTCTGGAAAGGGGCACTCGAACCTTCTTCAGAAGTTCAAAGAGTGGACCGGCCGCCAATGCACCCATAAGCAAATGAAGAATAAGTGGGATACACTGAAAAGGGATTTATCAAATTGGAAGACCCTCAAGCTCCGTGCTATCGGCCTCGGCTTCTCCAAAGACTGGTAGTATTGCTATCGAGCTGGACTGGTGGGAGAAGCAAGCCAAGGTGAGACTTTTGTCAAACTCTTCAATGTGTTATGTCCGATGATTGGCCATTCGCTAATGCCCATGTCTTTCTCTTTTGTGTTGACCCTCACGGACATTATGAAACTCTACAAGTCGCAGCTTACTCGTGAGGACTTGTTGGAGAGGTTGTTCGATGAGGCCCTATGCACAAATGTGGATGCTTATGTGCCTGGTAAAGAGCTCGATGATGGTGGGGAGGACGCCAAGGGCAGTGACCTGCACACTGGACCCACACACAGTGACCTGACGGCTCGCGATAGAGGGAAACGACCTTATGTGCCAGAATCTCCAGAAGGGAAGAAACCAAAGAAGAGCTATCGAGATGTGCACCTCGAGTGATTCATGGACCTCTACGAGCAGTCAAGAGTCCAAGAGAGTTCTACAACCTTCGCGACCTTGCACCCCATGAGCTAGTCCAAGGACTAAATGAAAGAGCTAATCGATCTTGTCATTGCTAGTGGTGCCCACGAGGATAGTGACGAGTACTACTATGTAAGTCAGCTATTCATACATGCCTGCTATTGTGAGATGTTCGCTAACTTCAAAACCCCGGAGGGGCAGCTCACCTGGATTAGGAGGTGTTGGGTACACAAGGAGAATGCTAAGTGAATCTGTTACCACAGTTATAACTTGAGTTAAACTTGAGTCATTGATATATTCCGTATTGCAATTATCTTTCATGCCATATTTGTTTGTAGTGCTGTCTTGTTTGAATGTTTGGTTATTTGAGTTTGAACTGGCTTGTATGTTATGTAAATTTGTTATTCTAGTTATAGTTAAACTTGAGTCCTTGTTAGCTGAGTGTCAAATTGATCTACATGTGTTTTGGTAGTGGTGCAAGCTGATGTGTGCTGCTTGAGTTCAAAATTGATGTCAATGTGTTATGGTAGTGATGCAACCTGATTTGTGCTACAAAAGTGGTAGGTTACATCTATGTTATGGTAAAGCATAGTGGTTCAGGCTGCAGAGCACTGAACAAAATGCATGTTGTTGGTTTGAGCACAGTGGTTCAGCTTGTAGTATTGAAATTACTAAGACATTGACTAAATTTTCATGTTCATTAGCTACATGTTCATGTCTGTTCATTGTTTTTTGCTAGGTTTATTGTTTAGTCTTGTTTTGTGGCCCATAGTTCTCTCTGTTCATGGTTGATTTGATCTGTGCTACCAAATTGTCCATGTTATGGTTGAAAGCCTGATGTGCAGGGTGAATTAATGTTCAGAATTAATCTATGTTTGACTTGAATGAATGTTGGAGGCATGAATTATTATTTTTTAATTTCAACTATGAATATCAGACTTTGAACTTGCTGAATGTTCAGAATTAATCCATGTTCGGCTGGAGTGGTACAACTGGACTCTGCTCGGTTTTCTAGTTAAGCTTCTATTATTGCAATAGCTAATTTGTCGTACTACCTAGTTTGTACAACTTGTTCACAGAATTTTCTCATTACAATGTCAAATGCTTGCAGATGTCATCATCCAGTGAGACGCGCATGATGACGGAGACAGTTACCGAGTCCGTCTCTGTCGCTGTAAGCTCATCTGTTGGTCTGTCCGATCAAGCTGTGTTTTAGTTGTGGGGGGATTACGAGGGGGAGCATCATCCCATAGACCCTGAATGGTGCCTGATAAAATCAGCCTAGAGTGGGTTGAGGAGCAGCTTAGCAACCAACGCTCATGCAAAGATATGTTCAGGATGAGGAGGTCGGTCTTTAATGAATTGCACAAAACTCTTATGCGGAACTATGGCCTTTGATCGACTCATCAGACTACCTCTAAAGAGGCGCTTGGACTTTTCTTATAGACGTGTGGCGCCCTGTCAAATTGTTAGGCACATAATAGATTTGAGCAATCCACAGGTCATGTCAACGATACCTTCAATAGGGTGTTGGACACGATGGCCAATATGGAACATGATATTGTATGGCCGGTGGACACAGAGTTCTACACTGTCCATAGGAGGTTGAAGGAGGCACATTTTGACCCCATTTCAAGGACTGGATTGGGGTGATCGATGGTACACATGTGGTAGTATCAGTACCTGCTCATGTAGTACTGAGGCATTACAACCGCCATAGATACACTAGTCAGAATGTGCTCATGGTTTGTGACTTCGACGACCGATTTAATTTCGTGTGTGCTAGGTGGGGTGGCATAGCACACGATGCCAAAGTCCTGTAGGATTCTATGGTGACATATGCGAACCGCTTCCCATACCCACCAGCTGGTACATCTATTGCTCTTTCTCACCTATAGGTTTGTATGTGGATTTGGGAGCATGTCACTAACTAGTCATGAAAATGTATTATACTACAGGAAAGTATTATTTGGTGAATTCGGGTTACCCGAATAAGGAGGGATTCCTAACTCCCTACTGGAATCAATGGTACAACGTACCCGATTTTGCACAAGGTGGATGGCCGGTTGAGATAAAAGAAGTTTTTAACCACCACCACTCTTCCCTTTGGAATGTGATCGAGTGTGCATTTGGCATTTGGAAGAGTAGGTGGCACATCTTGTTTAGCATGCCGAGCTATGACATAGAGACCCAGAAGAAATTTATAGCAGCGACTATGGCTTTGCATGACTTCATCATCGACTTAGAGATGCCTAATGATGACAACTTGAACATCAACAATGACTAGGCCTACTTCATAGGAGAGGGTGGTGACATGGAATCTCTAGTTGGCAGTGTTGGGGGTCCGACAGACCCATGGACACGCTCCGGGATAGGATTGCGCGTGCTTTGGTAGGATGAGTTATGGTCTCAAATGTTGTACGTGGCTATGTTGTAACCTTGTATTTTGTGCTTCAGCATGTCGTAACGTAGTACGTTGTTATGTCTTTCTAACATAATGCACATAGCTTCTATCAGTCGGTACTATTCATCGGCCATAAGCCAATACGAACGCCCTACCTTCTATAAGCCGCTTCTATAAGTTAATACTATTTATAAGCTAAAGCAAAAAGCCATCGGTAAAAGCCGATATGGACACCCCATAGTAGCATGTGTTATTGAAGAAAAAACACCATAAAGTCAATTTATGCTATCGATATGATCCATTGCTTATGCTAAAATTCCAACAAAGTGTATGTTCATTCATCCCGTACATGGACCCCGATCAAAGCTGCCTACAATCCTAAAAGTCCATAGTAATCAACAAGTATGTCAAACTTGTAGCATTAAAATTAAGATACCTAAGAGTCAACAAAGGGCTCATCAAATGGTTTGAACAACCGAACAAGAGGCCCTTTGACTGTTTGGTTACCTTGCAGAAGAACACCAGCATCCAAAGTTGTCAGACCCTGAATTAGCAATCTTGAACTCTATGTGATTCCATCGTACTATTTATTGAATCAGTAGATATTGCTTACAGATATATTGCTGAATCAACTCATACATCATATGAACTATACCATTTATTAATATTACATATCAGAGTTTAACCCTTATCAGGTAGAGTTTACATAAAGGATCGGTTACGGCGACCGGAGGGGGTGTGTGAATAGGTGCAAATTAAATCTCCCCTACTCAAATATTTCTTCCCTTAAACTCTAGTGCTATTAGGATGACATTAGATTCAAGAACAATAAGAGTACACTAAGAACAGAATGAGCTGAACAAAAATTTTAGCAACTTGACCGCTAAGAAATCTCAAGATAAACTAAACCTAAATTAATGAAAATTGAGCCATAGTAAGATGAGGTTCACAAGGTCATGATTCCAGAAAGTATTTCAAAATAAAGCTTAAGAGATAGACCTTTTTTGCTCAAAATTCACGTTGCATTAAAATTGAAATTCTTAAGAACTCAAAAACTACTGAACTAAAATTGATGAAACTTTAACCATAGCAAGATGAGATCCTCAGGTTTATGTTTCCAAAAGGAATTGCAGAATAAAGCCCAAAGGAGAGATTTATCTTGTTGAAGATTCACGTTGTATCAAAATATAAATTTCAGCAACTTATCGGTTAAGAAACCTCAATAACTCAAGATCTACTCATCCAAAGTTGATGAAACTTTAACCATGGATAGGAAATAATCTTAAAGCTATGATTCCAGAAGGAATTCGAAAGATATGCTTAAAATCTTCACTTCTCATGAAAATGGTTCTAGCTGCACCAAAAACAGTAATTTCAGAATAGGAACATGGTAAATGCAAACACAACTAGAGTAAGAATGAGTTCTAATGGATCTTGTTGGGTTGGGACATGTTCTTGATGAACTCCTCAACCTTTTACACATCCTAGATCTAATAGAACTGTAGCTATTAGAAGGAGAGGAAGAGAAACTCAAGTTGCAACAAAGAAAAGATAGAAATTGCAAGAAATAAAATAAATTTCAGAACATGTATGACCTTGGAACTTTCATTACTTTGAGAAGAAGGATTTCAAAGCCACACTTCCTGGTGGGTAAAGCTCAAAGAAGCATAAGAAAACCCTAAATTCTTCTAAAAAAAATTGGTGGTGGAAATGTCTCCATCCCTCTATTTATAGCCCTTTGCTAGCAATCTCCACCCTTGGATCACTTTAAGGGCTAAGATTAACTCTCTTCACTCACCCATATCCACTTAGGGTTCAGCTAACTCTTTTCCTTACCTAGAATACCTCTTTAGGCTAGCTACAATTACAACACATCACTTAGGACGCATCACAAAGTAGTATTACAAAATCTAAGCTCTCGGCTCTACACAACTCAACGCACATGGTTTATCTAGCTGTAAACCATCTCTAAGAGTGCGCCGCGGTATTCTTCATCTCAAATATTCTCAGTAATATGCCAATTACATCAATGCTTTTATGTTGATTTTGGCCAACATAAGTCACCTGGAGTTTACCACGCTGCTCTATCTTGACGGTTTTCATTCCTTGTTGACTTGTCAAATCTACACCTTATGTGTTAACCTCTGAACACCCTCAGAATGCCTCGTCGATACTTGCATACTGCCAAGTCACCTTGAGTCATTACACGGATTTGTCTTGCACTCTTCACGAAGACTCCCATCTTTGTTACCAAACTTGATCCCCGATAATTTCCTCGGCCTCCATGATCGTTCTGGATGCCAAGTTCTCCAACATGCTCTCGATCCCGCGTCAATGATCATCTAAGCCATCAAGTCAATCTGCAATCAACAAATGCAAGGAAATCATTTCCTTAACACAAGTGACACGCATTTGACCATCATTAGTGAAAATAGGCATCATAACATCCTATGCATCCTATGTAAAACTCAAAACTCGACTTCGCGAACTTCAATAACTCTCAAACCTTCACTAACAAGACCTAAATGCTGTCAAATATTCATCACAACATAGAGAGGGTCTCCACATGGTCTCACATTACAGAAAATGGAAGCAGAAGTGAAAAAGCAAAAAGGTAAGGCCACACCTTACCACAGACAAATGACTAGGGGTAAAGGATGCCATACTACTTTTCAAGAGTTTGGATAATGGATGTGTACATAGTCACCATCAAAGTATGTTTATCTGGGGTAAGAGCTAGATTACTAAAGAATATCGTAATCTCCACCGTCTTCTTCTCCATCTAGTTTCGGGGCAGTGTAGTAGGCGTAGTGGTCATGATCTACAAAGGAATGCCTGGGTTCTTTTATTATGAAACAACATAGTTGAAATTTACAGTAATTAATTAAAAGTTCCTAAGACTTATCATTTTTAAATAATCCATATTTTTCTAAAAAGTGTAAGAGAATGCAATAATAGTAGTAGTGTAGGTTCCATCCACCATATACTAGTTTTGCTATTAGGGTTACATCCATCCATTATCTTCATTGGGTTACATCCACCTAGGGCAAATCAATTCAGGGTAACATTTACCTATCGTATTTTTCATCCACCCACAACATATTTTTTGTAAAATAGACACTAACTCGAGTAAGTTCCTATGCCTATTGCGCATGACCATGGGTATGGCTATCCAAATAGTTTTCACTCTATAGAGGTCGCACATTTTACTCACAAGAGATAATCAACTTGCTATATTTTACATGTTTCTTTAGACATGCCGATCAAGAAGATCACCACAAGGCTTGTACAATGTATCTTCTCAACAGGGCTACATCTGCTAAGGTTTCCACCACTAGGGGGTTATGTCCACTCGTTCCAAAGGCCCCCTCTTGCACCGCGTGGTGGCTTATATCCAACAATACGATCCATGTTCATCTAAATGGCGCAACCCGCGCTGAGTCGATGCAAATTAGGATGTGTTCGATTCATGGGATGAGAGTGGGGATGGGAGTGGATGGGATGATCCAAGTTTATGTTTGGTTGAAGGAATGAGGGTGAATGAGAGTGGCTGTGGTAACCTTTAGTCCTTGACAGGCAAGATTACCATCAGATGTCAGAACTACTACCTAATCCAACATCTTATAAAAACTTCAAGGTCACATAGTATTAGTAATGTTTCAACGAAGAAAACAAATGTAGGATATCATTCTCAAATTTGTAGGAATTGTAAAATTGAAAAGAAATTACACTTAAAATGCAAAAGAAATTGCACATCTTTTGAGACAAAGAAATTGCACTGATCCGACATTTCTAACACAAACTGGCCAGCTTGTTTTATTTGAGATCACATCAACTGGCAATCACAATACATTAGAATAAGCAGACATCCAGGAACTCGAGAACCATACAGGTTTAGGCACATTTAACTGTGATGTGTCACACATAATAATTATGATTACGACTCAATACCTAGAGCCAGCTGATAACTCTTAAGACAAAACTCAATTTTGAAGTTCAAGACTCAGATCCAAGGGTGAAGGCTGCTCTTTCACTCTGCTACACCTTCAGGGAACCAAAGAGCGATCTCCTTTGCATTATCCACGGAGTCACTTCCATGAATGACATTCCTACACAAGAAGCAACAACTTGATTACAGAATGGGCAAGGGGTAAATGCATGGCAAAAGCAGTAATTGAACTCTACTCGTAGTATGAAGCAGTAATTAAAAGACAATAATTCAACCAAAGAAAGGAGTCTTTGTTTTTGGACCAGGCACCGACGCCCCGACGCACGCGGTATCAACCCTAGCCGGCACAGGCTCAACGCGCCGATTGGGTGCCTTCTCTCCGTTCAGCCATTTCCCCGTGCAGATCCGGCGCCGCTTCCCCCTCCAGATGCCTTCTCGAGCACATCTCGCGCCGTCGCCTCCACGTGCAGATCTGACGCAACCACCTCCTCCGGCCACTAATGCAGCTTCCTCACCGACGTGAATGGACTTCTACGTGTGCGAGGTCAGGAGACAAGTGGAGGAGCTCTCCAGGGAGATCACCAACGAAGAAAAGGTCTCCTTTTTGTTCTTCTCCTCATGCACTTGGAAGTAGCTTGTCCACCTCCCCCAATCGATGAAATTGAGGATGCTAAGGGTTGCATACCATATGCTTGATGGAATGTCTATGTGATTGGTATTCACTAATCCTTGCTATAGTGCTATACTAATACTCATGTGCTCTGAGATTGCTGAGTAAAATTTGTGAAGCTTTTCCACCGATTTTTGTTAGATTTGCTTTAGGATCTCCTAGGGTTTAGATCTAGCGGGTTCTCTGTTCGGGTTCTTGAGATAATACCGAGAGGGAGAGAGGGGTACCAACTGTCCGATGTAGAGGAGGAGGGGTTGGCCATCGCGGTTCACTCGGTGAAGTCTGCGCACGGGCAGCGACAGTCGGGGAAGAGGAGCGGCGTCTCCCTGGCAGCGGCCTTCCCTGGCGGCGGCGTCTCCCTGGTGGCGGCGACCTCCCTGGCGGTAGATGGCGGTGGGTGTTCCCGTCACTGGAGCGCCCCCTCTTAGATCGGGTCTAGGGTTTGTTGGTGGGGATGGTGGCGGCACGGTGAACCTTGGTGTTCGTGTCGCCCCGGCCCCCACCTCTATTTATGTGGCGCTGGCGACAGGGGCCCACCAGCCTATTGGGCTAGGCGCCCCCGATCAGGGCGCGAACAAGGGGGGGGGGCATTTGGCCGTTGGGCCAAATGCCCTGAGATCATTCTAACATTCTCCCCCTTGATCTCAATCTATGCTTTATCTTTAATTAGTTTTGCCTTTACACATTCCATCACAGATTAGTGCATAGAACATGTCTCATCGTCACGGTCAATCGCCGATAGATTCAACAGCTACAATACACCTCTCTGTTCTGAAATAGTTACTTTAATCTTTTGGGCCATCTTTTAGTCCAGGAAGCATAGGCTTTCCCTTAAACCCATGCCGGCTACATGTTCTCTGAACACGTTGGGTGGTAAGCCTTTAGTAAGCGGATCCGCTAGCATCTTTGTGGTACTTATATGCTTAAGACTTATAATTTGATCCCGAACTTTATCTTTCACAACATAGTACTTTATGTCAATATGTTTGGCAGCACCACTTGACTTATTGTTGTGGGCATACGTTACTGCGGGTTCATTATCGCAGTACAACTTAAGTGGTCTATTGATGTCGTCAACCACTTTCAAACCGGGTATGAACTTCTTTAGCCAGTTCACCTGCCCCGTAGCCTCATAACATGCTACAAACTCGGCATACATTGTGGACGATGTAGTGACGGTTTGCTTTGAGTTTTTCCACGATATAGCTCCTCCAGCGAGAGTGAACACATATCCATGTAGACTTTCTATCATCTCCCACAAAATCAGAATCTGTATACCCCACTATATGGAGTGAATCTGATCTTCTGTATGTCATCATGAGGCCTTTTGTTCCTTGCAAATAACACAAGACTTTCTTTATCAACTTCCAATGTTCTATTCCAGGATTGCTCTGGAATCTGCTAAGTAACCCGGTAACAAATGCTAAGTCAGGGCGTGTGCATACTTGAGCATACTGTAAGCTTCCGACAGCTGAAGCATATGGAACCGCTTTCATTTGATCGATCTCATACTGGTTCCTGGGGCATTGAAAACCCCCATATTTGTCGCCCTTGACTATAGGTGTAGGTGAAGGACTACATTTATGCATACCAAATTTCTTTAAGATTTTCTCTATGTATGTCTTTTGCGATAGTCCCAATGTCCCTTTGTTTCTATCCCGGTGAATTTCGATCCCTAGAACGAACGAAGCTTTACCAAGATCTTTCATATCAAAGTTTGAGGACAAAAACTTCTTTGTCTCCAGTAGCAGACTAACATCACTACTAGCTAGTAGGATATCATCCACATACAGGATTAGGAAGATAAACTTCCCATCTTTAAACTTTGCATAAACACAGTTGTCCTCTACATTTTCTTTAAACCCAAATTTTCTTATTGTACTGTCAAACTTCAAGTACCACTGTCTTGAAGCTTGTTTTAACCCATAAATCGATTTCTTTAGGCGGCATCCCATTCTTTCATTTCCTTCCACGACAAAACCTTTCGGTTGTGCCATGTAAACATTTTCCTCCAAATCCCCATTAAGAAATGTCGTCTTTACATCCATCTGATGTAAGTCTAAATCATAATGTGGTACTAATGCCATTATGATTCTGAAGGAGTCTTTACATGAGACTGGAGAAAATGTCTCATTGTAATCAATCCCTTCTCTTTGCGTAAAGCCTTTTGCCACAAGTCGCGCTTTGTATCTTTCTACATTCCCTTGGGAGTCAAGCTTTGTTTTGTAGACCCATTTACAGCCTACTGTTTTGGTTCCTTTAGGAATAGTTTCCAAGTCCCAGACTTTATTAGCCTTCATGGACCTCATTTCCTTTTCCATGGCCTCAAGCCATTTTGAAGAGTTTTCGCTTCTCATGGCTTCTTCAAATGAGGTGGGATCATCCTCCATTTGAAATTCCTCTGTATGATAAATCTGATAATCATCAGAAATAGCTGATCGTCTTACTCTTTGAGACCTCCTCGGGGACTCCTCATTTGGTATATCTTCTGTTCGAGGCTGCTGTTGCTCCCCCTCATCTGTGGCAATGGGTTCTATAGGATCCTGAAGAACATGTTCTTCATTCTCATTCATTGTTGCCACAGGAGGAACAATAACAGGTGCTGGCACCACAGTGTCTTGCACCGTCGGTGCAGCGACAGCAGGTAGTGTGAAGAATGGCTCTTGAATCATCGGAGTGGGCGCATACGCCCGCTTCTCTTCAAGGTCAATCTCTCGAGCTACCATACTTCCTCTCATCATTTCATCCTCTAAGAAGACAACGTGTCTCGTTTCTACAAACTTTGTATATCTGTCTGGACAGTAGAAACGAAAACCTTTTGACTTTTCAGGGTAGCCAATGAAATGACAACTTACTGTTTTGGGATCAAGCTTCCCAAGATTTGGGTTAAATACTTTAGCCTCAGCAGGACTCCCCCACACACGTAAGTGGTTTAGTGAGGGAACTCTTCCTGTCCACAACTCGTACGGTGTTTTGGGCACCGACTTACTAGGCACTCTGTTGAGAATATGAATGGCGGTTTTCAACGCCTCCATCCATAACTCAATGGGAGTGTGGAATAGCTCATCATGCTTCGCACCATATCCATCAGGGTACGGTTGCGTCTTTCAGCTACTCCATTTTGCTGAGGTTCGCCCGGTGTAGAATACTGGGCTACTATGCCATTTTCCTGTAAAAACCTTGCAAAAGGTCCAGGAACTTGTCCATATGGGGTATGTCGACCGTAGTACTCCCCCCACGATCAGATCGGACTATCTTAATCTTTAAATCGTGTTGGTTTTCAACTTCAGCCTTAAATATCTTGAATTTATCCAAGGCTTCATTTCTTTCTTTGATTGGATAAATATATCCAAAACGGGAGTAATCATCCGTGAATGTTATGAACGAGTCATAACACTACAAGAAATGTGCCAATCTGTGACGTATTTTGCATGACAAAGGCTGAAAATGTCACTAAACCATCTGGTTTATGACGTATTTAAAGTGACATCTGGGCTTAGTGACACCAAAAAAAAAATATGTCATTAAAAATGTCATAAAGCTAGCCTGGAATGAGGTAATGACGATATTTGGTATGTCATTATGTCCAATGTCGAAATGTCATAGATCTATGACATGGATTTTTGCGTCACAAAATTTTAATTGAATTTTTTTCAAGGATAATTAGCCACGTTGGCAGGACCCACTGCCACGTGTACACGCTGGGCGGCTGAGATTTCGGCCGGCACCTCCCTCCCGCTCAATTTTTTTCAGGCGAAAGGACAAATTTATCCAGGAAACTTCTGGATTACCTTCGGTGGAACCAAGGGCAGTAAAGTCAAATCGCACCCTCCTCCAACTATTCACATCACTGTACCCCCAACCCTAAATCGAAAATCTCAGTCCGCCGCCCCGCCCCCGTTCGCGTCCAGCGCCGCCCCCGTCCGCGTCCAGCGCCGCCCCCGTCCGCGTCCACCGCCGCCCCCGTCCGCCTCCACCGCCGCCCCGCCCCCGTCCGCGTCCAGCGTCGCCCCCGCCTCCACCGCCGCCCCCGTCCGCCTCCACCGCCGCCCCGCCCCCGTCCGCGTCCAGCGCCGCCCCCGTCCGCGTCCAGCGCCGCCCCCGTCCGCGTCCACCGCCTCCACCGCCGCCCCGCCCCCGTCCGCGTCCAGCGCCGCCCCCGTAAGGGTCCACCGCCGCCCCCGCCTCCACTGCCCATCCCTTCGGTTCCGTCGCGGAGCCAGTCCACCTGCTTCGTTTCATCTCCGCCCCGACGCAGTCCGCCTCCACCACCCCGTCCGACGAGGCCGCCCGTCGCCGACACCTTGCGCCGCCCGGACCAAGCCCCGCAGCCCCTCACGAGGGTTTCCGCCCCCGACGCGATCCGTCGCCCGGACAGCACCCGTCGCCCCGACGAGCCCCTCGACTCCGCTTCGAGATGGCACCTGGTAAGAAGGGAGGGGAGCGCAACACTTCCAGGAGGCAACCAGTAGGTAAAGAACTACCACCCATATCTGTCACTTTGCCTTCCATGTGATCGGGAATATGTTAGGATTAGTGCTTAGCTTAGCAAAAGTTGCACTTTTATTGTTGGACCTAGAACAACCTCCATCACTAACAAATAACACTATGTATGTTGTGGATACGTTTATAGGACAGACCT
Source organism: Dendrocalamus latiflorus (assembly GCA_017311315.1). Classification (NCBI taxonomy): domain Eukaryota; kingdom Viridiplantae; phylum Streptophyta; class Magnoliopsida; order Poales; family Poaceae; genus Dendrocalamus; species Dendrocalamus latiflorus. The sequence goes on from CM029634.1 coordinate 31,829,920, forward strand.
ACCAGCGGCGTCGCCACAGTATTAGGGCCACGGCAGGTAGCAGTACCTTGCCGTGAGGTACTTTCCTTGGGCGCATCAGCTCCAGCAGGAAAGAGATCATTTCCTTGGTTGCACAAGATAAATAGGGCAGAGATAAGTTATTTACTATTCTTATGGGTTAGGCACTATTTTTAGGTTAAACTTTGTTAGGAAATATATTATCTCTAGTCATAATTGTTAGGAAGACAACTTATATATAAACGTAGCCGGATATCCTCTGAGGAATGCAATAAAAATCAATCAAGTTCCTAGCACCGGCTGGATTAGAGCCTCCACCACAAGGAACAAGTCCTTGCTACGGCTGAGGGCGAACTTCGCCAAAACTTATCCTTTTCTACTGTAAGCCATAACAATGTAATTATGCAGTTATAGACTTAAAGTGCCATTCCTAAATTCAGATTTGTTCAAATATAGGAAACTTCAAGAATAACAGCAGTCAGAAAAACCTGGAAATAGTCATTCCTTTTTACAGAGTAATATGTTTCCTGCTGGTGGTACCTGCTTGCTGCTGCTTGCTTCCACATTGCTAGTTGGATGCTTCTGCCATTTGCTTGTTGCATGGACAAAAATGCAGTACATCATCTTCTCAAATTGGAACATGGCATTTCAAACTGACATCAAGTTCTGGAAGGTTCTATTACATAAGTAAATGTCCAACATGAGTAAATGCAAGATACCTCTGTTAGCATGTTTTGGTTTTCATCTGTTAGGGTATTTTTTGTTCTGTTCTAGCTCAACTAGATCATAAGGCTGTTAGAATGTTTTTTATCAGAATGTTTTGGTTTTGATCTGCTAGGATGTTGGAAATACAATAAGGCTACCACTTTGTATGAGCACATACACACATAATTCAGGGGCTGTGTCATATGTGTCGTTTGTGCTCATGGCTGTTAACAGAGATATATTTACAGCATCTTGGTTCATATTGTCTGTTCATTTTGGTTCATGTGCTTATGAGCAGTTCATATATGAATATTTAACAGAGATTGTGTTAATTGAAATTGGTTTGTGTTAATTGAAATTAGGGCTATCTATTTTACATTCTTGAAGAATAGAGTGGGTGAGAATTGCACATCTCCTTGCAACACGTGTTGTATCAGCTTTCGGTTGTAGATAATCTATATGCAGTAACCAAAATTTCTCTGCATCTTTTCCAGGAGCTTTGTTCTGAGGTAATGGAACAGCTAGGAGATGTAGGTTTTCCTTCTGAAGCATGTTCTGTATATAATATGTTGAGATACAGTAAGAGAACAGTATGTAAATCTCTTCATGAGAAGGCTTTAGGCATCTTAGTTCCAGCAGGACTCCTCAAGGATGCATATATAGTTGTTAAGGTACTATGCTTTTGGCATTCGCTGCTTCCTCTCTATTGTTAGCTTTGTGTATCTTCACTAAGCAAATGCCTATTGTACAGGACAATGCTGAGCTGATATCTCCACGTTTTTTGGAGAAATTTGCTAGATCTTTCATGGTATCGGGCAACATAAATTTGATTAACGATGTTATGAAAGCACTAAACCGTTCAGGATGGCGTATCAGCCAGGTGATGGTTCTGTACTTGTACCTTTTTCATTCTAGTTTGGAGCTGTACCCCAGATGGCTGGATGTTCAATACTGGTGAAATTCTTAGAGCTGGCTAGGACAGAGCAATGCTTCGAAAAATTGCATGGTGCAAGCTAGCTAAAAGTTCTTTTTTGCAACTTTGGAAATGCACTTGACATTTATGCTCTTAAATCTGCAATCACATCTCAGTTGCTCGATATTCTTTGGGAGAGCAATTCAGCGATACATTCAGAAGCCTGATAAGAAGCATCTATTGTTGTGTCTCTTGGACTGGATGACTGGTCAAGGCTATTCCGTGGACTCATGTGTCCAGGCCACAGCCAACATTCGTGAGAATTTCAGATTCTGGTATGTGTTATATGTCTGCATATAGTTTAAATCGCCCTATTATATTTATTTGTGTAACGTCTGAGCTTGAGCTTATGTCCATTTGTGTAACCTCTGGACGCTCGTGTGCATGGCACGTGTGCATGGCAGAAACAGTTTTTTGAGTAGCAACTGGCTTGTGCTGTGACCAGTATTGCATTTTGCCTATCTATATGCTCTAATTGCAAATTTGCAGAGATGTTTTTATTCAAATTGAACCCTGTTTTGAGCTTAGTTGTCGTCGTGCTTTCAATCTGTGAATGCTTGGTCTGTGCAAGTTAAGTTTTAAATTTGAGACTGCTACATCTGTGATGGACAATGGATGTAATAATATTAAGACTTGATGTGTGAATATATGAGTTTGAAAGCTGTTCAGTTATGTATGGGTTTATGTATGTTGAGTTGTGATTATGAATGTGCTGATTATAAATCTGCTGTACAATGGCTGTGCATGTATGACAAAAGAAATTTGGGCTGGCTTAGCAATTTGAAACAGTGCTTCGTGGCCCAAAAAAAAGGAAGTGCGCTGAAAAAGTAAGCAGGCTGGCCCAGCATGAACTGGACAGGTTGGTAAAAAAATCCGTGGGCTGAATTATACAGTGGGCTCAAAATGGGAATTAAGAGTTGGGCCAAAACAACATTTGGGCCGAGATGGGCTAAAAAGCACCTCGTTTTATGACGTTTTTTCTTGGGCTTGGCCCATTTTACTCTGGCCTACAACATGGGCTTTAGCAGACCAAAATCAGGTTAATGACGTTTTTTCATGCGCCACGTCAGCCTCTTATGACGTTTTGGATCCTACGTGGCAGTGTCCTACGTGGCATGGCATACGGGGCTATGACGAAAAGCAGACGTCACTATACTTAATGACGCTTTATCGTAATGTCATTAGCTTGTGACGCAAATTCCACAAACGTCACTGATAGTGGTTAGAGACGTTTGATCGGTGACGCAGGTGTTTTCGTCACGCACGCGTCATAAACGTTGTTCAGTGACGTAAATCCCAGAAATTATGACGAAAATACAACGTCAAAAGATGGCACATCTCTTGTAGTGTAACCATCCACACTTTTCATAGGAAAAGGACCACAAATGTCTGTGTGAATAATTTGTAGAACTGCTGTGCTTCTTTTGGCGTTTTTCTTAATTTTCTTTACATATTTTCCTTTAATGCATTCTCTGCATTGTTCTAAGTTTGAGAACTCTAATAGAGGAAGAATTTCATTCTTAACTAGTCTTTCTATTCTCCCCCTCGAAATATGGCCTAAACGACAGTGCCATAATTTCGACGATGCATTATGAGTTCTCTTTCGTTTTCTGTTCGCATTCACAGGCGAGGATATACGCTCATTCACATCACATACGAAATTCACATTTTCACGAAGTGACAATAAATAAAGCTCGTCTTGTTTGATGGCAAGACCAATCATAACCATCATTGTCCAAACATGAAACACTAATCAAATTCCTCTGTAAAGAGGGTACATAAAGAACATCTCTAAGTAAAAGAGTGAAGCCATCAGCTAGCTCTAATGAAAGATCGCCAACGGCTTCAACTTCAGCTTGGACTCCATTTGCGACTTTAACACATCTTTCTTTTCTTTGCATAGTCCTCGTCGAATGGAATCCCTGCAAATTATTGGCAACATGAACAGTTGCACCTGAATCAATCCACCAAGTAGATTTTGAATATTGCACATACAGGGATTCATTTATAAAGGTAATAATGTTCTCACCTTTCTTTGCCATTATCATCTTTAAGTAATCGGGACAGTTCTTCTTGTAGTGTCCCGTCTTCTTGCAGTGAAGACACTGATCTTTGTCTACTGCAAAGTTATTCTGTTGAGGCTGATGGACAGAGGCTTTTCCCTTGTTCTTTGAGAAGGAGTTACTGTTGAAGTTCTTTTTCTTGTTATCCTTCACATAGTTGATAGAACCACCATGTGAGGATTTAATTCTTTCCTCCTCTTGCACACACATAGCTATGCACTTTTCCAAGTCCCATTTCTCGGGCTGAATATTGTAGTTGACAACAAAAGTGTCAAACTCTTTCGGCAAGGAAGCAAAAACCAAATGAATAACGAACTCATCCTTGAGAGCCAAATCCATTGGTTTAAGCTTGGATGCCAAGTTGCTCATCCTTAGTATGTGCTCTCTTATGCCACTGCCATTACCAGAGTACCTTTCTGTCACAAGCTGCTTAATCAGCTGTGTAGCATAAGTCTTTGAAGAGCCAATGAACAGACTCTTTATTTTATCGAGGTACTCTGTGACAGTGTCACACTCCGCGATTGAGCCCACAATTGCAGGCTCAATTGTGTTCTTTATCAGAGCCGTACATTTCTTGTTGGTTGTGGTCCATTTCTTATGCTCAAGGTCATAAGACATCTGTAAGGGAGCATGATCCCTCTGTCTTTTCTGCCAAGCAGTATCATCCTCATTTTGATCCCTCACCGGTGCCATAGGCTCAGTGGGACATGCTGTAGTGAGGACCCAGTCCACCTCAGCCAAGATAAACGTTAAGTCTATCTTTTTCTTCCACTCTCCATAATTATCTCCTTTGAGAGTGGGGATCTCTCTGATACAACTCATCAAGTTGTATCCGCCTGAAAAATAGTTCAAATAAAGTGAGAACGTAACAGCAAAATTATATGCCTTATTTCCAACGTTGGTCAAAAATACGACATACAATTAAATCAATTTTATCTATACATTAAATCTACATCACCGTTGGGCAGAAATAGAAATAATGCATAAAATCATCAATTAAAAAATTATGATACTGTTATTATCAACGTTGGTCAGAAAATAACAATATCATAAATCTCTGGAAATTATATCTATTTTTCCAAAATTAAATTCTCCTGTTGGTTCGAATTTAATAATGAAAATTAATCAACATTAACTTTTGCAGCGGAAACTGTAATTATTCTAAAAATAATTCATTATACAGAAGCATTATACTGTACACATTTAATCTCTGAAAAATTAACACGTTGGTGCAAAAATTTACAGAGATTTGAATCAAATTTCATTGAAATTCATCAAAAAATACTTCTGAAAACAATTAAAAAAACTTTTCGGGATTTACTGTTCATACGGCCAAATCGGCCCATTCTATCGCGCGAGCCTCGGCCCAATTCATCTCATCCGTCCACGCGCGATCCAACGGCCGAAGCCTCGCGCGGCCGCGGCCTTCGGCGGCCCATGGCGCCTCCGCGCGATCCTTTCAGCCGTCGGATTCGCATCCGACGGCTCCGCCGCCTCGCGCTCCCCGCGCCGCACCAGCAACCTGGGCCTGGGCCGGGAAAGCGTTCGCCCGCCTGGGCCGAATCCGCCTCCGCGCGAATCTCAGCCGCCCGATCGCATCCGACGGCTGCGCGGCAAATCCATCGGCGCGATCTCAGCCGTCCACGCCATCCGACGGCTGCGCGGTGTTCTCGGCGGAACAAAACAGCGCTCGCGTGGCGGAAACCCTAACCCTAGCTCATTCTGCCCTCTCCCCTCTCTCTCTCTCCGCACCCGAGCGAGCGAAGCGACGGCGGCGGCGACTTCGTCCACGCCGCCGGAGAAGGAGAAGACGGCGCCACCGCGGGCCCTCTCGCCGGCATGCGCGCTCCCCTGAGAGGGAGCGCGCCGCCGTCGAGCGGCTCCGTGTTGGCGCCCTGACCCGCGCGTCAACGGTGGCCCCGCACGTGGAGCGCCGGCTAGCCCACGGCTCGGCCGGTCTCCCGCACGCCAGCGACGACGACGGCCAGGTAAGTGTCTTTTCAGATCTAGGGTTAGGGTTTTGACCCGTTCCCCTTTCTGTTCTTTTGCCATTTTCTAGGGTTAGGGGGGTTCGTTCTCTTTTTCTTTTCCGTCTAGATCGACTCCTAGGTAGGCTCTGATACCATTGTTAGATTTGCTTTAGGATCTCCTAGGGCTTAGATCTAGCGGGTTCTCTGTTCGGGTTCTTGAGATAATACCGAGAGGGAGAGAGGGGTACCAACCGTTCGATGTAGAGGAGGAGGGGTTGGCCATCGCGGTTCACTCGGTGAAGTCTGCGCACGGGCAGCGATGGTCGGGGAAGAGGAGCGGCGTCTCCCTGGCAGCGGCCTTCCCTGGCGGCGGCGTCTCCCTGGTGGCGGCGACCTCACTGGCGGTAGATGGCGGTGGGTGTTCCCGTCGCTGGAGCGCCCCCTCTTAGATCGGGTCTAGGGTTTGTTGGTGGGGATGGTGGCGGCACGGTGAACCTTGGTGTTCGTGCCGCCCCGGCCCCCACCTCTATTTATGTGGCGCTGGCGACAGGGGCCCACCAACCTATTGGGCTGGGCGCCCCCGATCAGGGCGCGAACAAGGGGGGCATTTGGCCGTTGGGGCAAATGCCCTGAGATCATTCTAACAATTTTAACTTTAGTTGTTCACACTTCACACATTTTAACTAGAGTTCTCCAATAATTCTTTACGCATGTGTATTACTCCTAAAATGTGTGAAGTGCTTCCACCGATTTTCTTTGTTGTCTCTGACTTTATGTTGTCACTGGACACCTTGCAGACTTACCTCCTCGTCTAGAGCAGAAAGGCAAATCTCTCTTCCAGAAATAATTTGGGGTTCTTATGTGCGCAAGGTGCTTGTTGAAATGCCAAGGTGGCTGTGTTGTGTAAGATATTGTAGTTACTTAACACTAAAGGGTCAAACATACAACTAATTAGAGGAGTTTACTCAAGATCTCCAACAACAAAAGGGCCTTGTACTTTTATCTGAGACTTGATTTACATCAAGGCTATAAAGGTTTTGTCAGTATAAATATTCTATACTTCTGTTTCTACATATGCCCACTGGTAAACTAAATTTGTATCAACTGTGTTGAAATGAATGGCCACTCACTGAGCTTTGAGAATATCTAATTATTCTCCATATTTCTTTTCTTTATACAGCAGACATTGATCACCGAACACTTGATACTTGTATGCAGATTTCTGTTGCTGTTTTGTTTTTTGGTTCCTGATTAGGACTGTTCGGCTGCCTACCTGTAGGTTGTCACTTACGGCTGAATTCCTTGGATGGTTGAATCCAAATGTTCTTGTGTGCTAATGTGCTATGCAGGTTCACCATGGCTGGCTGGAGCAACCGAAGGCTATCTGTAGTGATGACTGCAGCGCAGCGCCTAAGGAATCCTGATTCCTGATGAATGCTCTGTAATTAACTTCTCAGTACACTCATTTATTATTTCTGATGCATGCTGATTTTGATTTCTGAATTTCTGATTCTAGAATGGAGAATTGGAGTCTTGGAGATTAACGTTTAGCAATTCACGCAAACTTTGGTAAAATTGGTATTAACCGATACCGTACCGAAATAAGATGGTATTTACCGATACCACACCGTATTCTAGAAAATACCGTATTTCCCGAATTACTAAAACCGTATTTATCGAACCGTATAAACTGAAAAAACCGAACGAACAGTCCTATCTGGCAGCCAGCTTAGTTTGTAATACAATGTACTCAAAAGACATCCAGTGTGACAGTTTTACAAACCTGAACATGCTTACTTTGTAATACAACCTACTCAAAAGACAGCTATTACGATATAGTTTTGGAGACCTAAACCTCTTTAGTTTGATAAAGCACCTACTCAAAAGATAGCTAGGACCACAATCAAACAATTACAAAATAATTGGCATACACAACCTGTTTCAAATAGTAACAACCAACACCAATCAGATATTTATATTATATTGACTCATCTTGCTCAAAAGCTTGTTAGTCTTGAGGATTCTAGTTGGGCTCGAACTGTTGTTCCTTCTGGTCTTAATAGTCTAAACAAGCGATTACGACGATAATCGAATAAACACTAAAGAGTGCAAATAAATTTAAATAAAATATAAATAAAGTTAAAAATTCATGATTTTACCTCCAATAGAAATATCTTGATTTTAGATAAATTTAGAATCAAGTTTTATTTTATTTGGAGCTAAAATGGGTGAGAACGAGCTCTCCGAAGTTTAAGTTCAGGAAAATCCTAAAAATAAAAAGAGGAGAAAGATTCTGTCTCACTCACAGCTAGGCCCCATGGTTATAATTTAATTTCTCATTTATTTCCTTATTCAAAAATACTCCATAGACAGACATGTGGGGCCAGCTTGGTTTTAGTTTTGTTTTGAATTATTTTTCTTAAGAAACATCTGACAGTGACAGACAAGTGGAACCCTTAGGGTTCTTAATTTTTTGAATTATTTTCTTTTAAGAAAAGGGAAGAGTGACTGATAGATGGACCCAGGCACAGTGAAGGGCCTGTATGTTAGTGACTTATAGCTTCAAAGTTGCTTTAATTCAATTTCTAATGATCTGAGCAGTGGAGAGGGGAAGGAGATGATGAGGTTGGTGAGTTTCCGCGGGTGAGAGCTCGATTGAGCGAAGAAGAGTGGAGAGGAAGGTGTGTCTCCACAAGTGAAGCTTTGGCCGGCTTTTATAGCCGGCAAAGATGGCATGGGCGTCATAGGCACGGCATGGGGGGAGGGGTGGGTGACACAGGGAGCAGTGGTTGGCTGGCATCATTGCGGCATGGGTACAGCGGTTGTGATGGGATAGAGCGTGCATGACGAGGTGAAGGGATAGGGCGTGTAGCGGCCGCAGCGGAGATGCTCTCACACCGGTCGTCGGTGTGGATATTCAAGCTCATATGATAGTGTGAAATGGCCTTGTTAGTGCGGCGCATGGTTTTGCGGGGTGGGTTAAGGCGACATGTGGCGATGGGACGCCGATGATGCGAGCAGGGCGCATGTGAAGGTGAGTGGCGATTGGTCAGCATTTGCGGCGGTGAGCTGGTGCGGCGCTACATGCTCGGGGGCATAGCCAGAGCGAGGCAAGCGAGTGAGTGAAGCAGGCCGAGCACATGGCTAGGCCGAGCACGCGGTTGGGTTAGGGAGAAGGAGAAGAGAGGGGAAAAGGAAGCAAGCCGGATGGCCCGGAAGCAAATGGGTTGAGGAAAAGAAAAGGAATTAGGCCGGCTCGAATCTGATATTTGGTTTTTGGTTTTCATATTTCCTTTTTGATTTGAATGTGGATTTAAAATTTGAATTTGAACTCAATTTGAATTTTTGTTATAATTTGAATTCCAACTTCGAATTTTATTTTTCAGTTCAATTTCCAATGCTGAAAAGTAGTTGAAAAAGAACCAAAAGCCAAATTTATTGAAAAATTTTAAATTGCCCCAATTTGGGCTGTTACAAAAGTGTGCCGAAAGTGGTAGTCCGCTCCCATCTTCTCTGCCACCGCCAGCAATTCTCATACTCACCACCGCCAAATTTAGGGAAAACTCCGACCTGCAACAAGTTTTAGGAAGATGACATCTACAATCCTCCTACGCCTTCCTCATTAATAGTATGCCATGCAAATTGGAAATGAAAGGAGAAACCATCGATGATATTTACCATGGGGTGACGATGAAGCCGTGCCTCTCGACCACCTCCGAGAAGTTGCCTGCGTCGAGCGTCAGGACTGCCGAGTAGGCGTAGGAGGACGGTGGCGGCGACAGCAATAGCAACGTGAGAAAGGCGAAGGGGAGCAGCACCGGTGCCACAGAAGCAGCGGAGCTCGCCATCGCCGGAGTAACTGGAGATCCCTGCCCGAGCCAAGCCAAGCCTCACCTTGAGATCCAAGCTATGTTGTTCGGACACCTCCATATGGATACGGATACGCGATACGACGATACCATGATTCACTATTTTTTCAAAAATACCGATATGGTGATACATTTATATATATAAATATATATATATATATGAATATAATAATAATAATAATAATAATAATAATAATAATAAAGGTAAAAATAAGAAATTAATAAATGTTTATAAGGAATTGAGAAATCGAGAATATCTTAATATTGATGTAGCAAATTGCTTGGTTCTCCATTTCTCTCTCTTGGGGCAGGACATGCACTAGTTCCAGTGCTGCACGATACACTCGAGCATCCGAATTCACCACCAGACGCCATAATCTGACAAGATCAAACATGGAATGAGCTCATACACGGCTATTTCAACCTGGTGCATTCTACAAATTAGTGAATCACTAACAAACATATACAAGAATATGCCATACATACATATTCGAGGGCTCAATGTGGAGGGGAGGTTGCGGCCGGGCGGTGTGGAGGGGAGGCGACGGAAGGGCGGCGCCGTGGTGGGGAGGCTGCGGTCGAGTGGCGGCGCGGAGGGAAGGCGGGGGTGTGGAGGGAAGCTACGGCCGGGCGGTGGCATGGAGGGGAGGCTGCGGCCAGGTGGTGTCGTGGATGAGAGGCGGCGCCGTGGGGGGGGGGAGAAAGCGCCGCCGATCGGGGGGACGGCGTGGAGGTATGAGATGGGGGCCGAATGGAAATGAATCTGGGCAAGGGGTACAAATTAGGTTTTAGGTCTCGGGGGGCATCCATGAAGTATCGAAGTTATTTTCTTTTTTTTTTGAAAATTCAAAAAAGTTACGATACAGGCAGAATACGTATTGAAGCGTATTGAAGGAGTATCCGTTCCTGATACGATATCTAATACTGATACAGGACTTTTGAAAAGTATCAATATAATATAAGATCCAAATAGATTAAACTAAGTCTATATCTCTAGGTCATGAGGAGACCGGTATTTTAGTAAGGGCGGGAAGCGCCCAGGTTGGGGGAAGCTCGGCTTGTGCTCATGAGTGGGGCGGGCGGGATCCGGTGCGGCACCACGTGTGTTCTTTCACTAGCCAGCTCTCAGCTCAGACAAGACGCCTTGCAGAAATACTAGCATATTTTATACGAGTACAGGTGGTCAAATATCATCCATAAAACAAACCCATGGGACTCTCCGGCCGCTGAGGGTGTCCACATCGGCATTTGCTCTCTGCGGCCGACGTGTGCGTGCGTTCTCGCTTCTGCTCCGCTTGCCACGTGTATGTGCACTCGCTTTCTCTTCGCTTGACACGTGCATACACGGGGGCGCTCTTCATGAACGGACGGTCACGTGCGGTTTCAACGGCGGTTTGTGACACGCGGTTTCGATGGCATGGCGTCACTACGTCGCCTCACGTGTGTGTGTGTTCTCTCGAACGTTCGCGTGGCTTTCCTCGTGGCATGTCGCTTTGCTGGTGGCACAGCACAGCTAGCTTCGCATCGCTTCCATCCTTCCATTCGTGTGTCCCAGGCCCGTCCTCTATTTCTTCTCTTGGTTGCCTTGCAGCGGTCGCCATCTCAACTCCTCCCCCAGATCTGCTCGTGCTGCTCTCCATCGGTGTTGCTTGCTCCGCCTACACCGGTCGACGTCCTCTCCCCTTCCTCCACTGTGAGGTTCTCAAGAAGACTTTGCTCTTCTTTCGTCGGTCGACCTTCTCCCCCCTCTTCCTCTGCATGCCTGTAACACCCTGGAAAATTTAAATCTGAAATATGTGGAGCTTTTGAATTGTTTGCAATGTGTTACATTTGAATTTGGAGTTTATGGGATTTTCTAAGAAATTTGAAGAGTGATTCCAAGGGTTAAAAGGAACAAGAAGAAAACAAACATGTTTAAACAATAGGGAATTAAAAATTTAAAATAAGAATCTGAAAAGATGATCCATAAGAGACATGGAGAGAATTGAGTTTAAACCTAAGATTTCATTTTTGAAAGTAATGCACATGGGAATATTGGCAATAGATAAATAAGGGTCAAAGGATGTTAAAAGGAGAGATGCACAAATATATATATATATATATATATATATATATATATATATATATATATATATATATATATATATATATATATATATATATAAGTAACCCAATATTGGATAAAATAATAAAATGGGCACAAGTGAAATATAGATAAATATACACAATTTATTTTAAGGTTTGGTAATAATAAGAATTAAAAGCCATCAAGGGGAATGATAGCAATATCAGTATATCTACAAGTATATGTAAATAAATAAACAAAAGTGAAAGAAAATAAAAAGTTAAAAAGAAAATGGGCCGGCCAGCCAGCCAAAATCGGCCTAGCCAGCCAGCCGGCCCCCTTTTTCTCAAACGCGCCCAGCCCAGCTCCCACCCCGCGCGGTGTTCGGACAGGGGCGAACTCCCCCGTTTAGACTGCCCGACCGCGGTGCCCTCCCTTCGGACCGCCGAACCACAGTGCTCTCCCCGTCCGCGTTGCCTCCATCCCGTCGCCACGCAACGCCCGCGTCACCGTGGCCCATTGCCGTCTCGTCGCCACGATGGCGCCGCGTCATCCTCTACCACCACGGCGCCCACCCCATCCGCGTTCCTGCCCCTCGCCGCCCATGCCGATGACCCGACCGGTCAGCGCCGCGCACGGGCAACAGGACCGCCGTGGCACGGCCCTGCCACGCCCTCGTCACATCCCGCGCCTGAGTGAGTCGCCAACTGCCACCGTTACATCGGTTCCACTGTCGCCATGCCGCCGCCGCACTCACCTTCACCTGCTCCTCGCTGCGCGCCCTTTTTCCCTACTAAAAAGCCTTGGCCAAGTCGCCCATTCGCACCGCCCGAGCTCCCTCGACCTCCCCTAGCGCGCAATCGGCCCCCGTGCCCTTCTCCTCTCCGGCACCCCTCATCTTCTCCAATTTCGGCCGCCGAGACCATCCCCTCCCCGAACCACCATTTTCCAATTCTCCGCGTCTACACCCTCCCTGGAGCTCGGTGAAGTCAACCGGGAAATCGGCCGAGCCTCCGCGGCCTTGAAGCTCGCCAGCGTCGAACTCCTCCCTGGACCACCGCACGCTGCCGGGCCCTACTCCGGTGACCCCCGTCCGTTGCCGACCGCACCACCGTCACCGTCTTGACCCCAGGGACGCATTTTGGTACCCCTCCGGACCCCTCCGACTGTTGCCAGCCGCCGGCACCACTGCCTCCGACCTCCTCTGCCCGACCACCCACCTGTAGCCGGCTAAGTCAAAAGGATTAATTCCCCTTACAGGGTAAGCAACACCTGAGAGTTCACTTGGCTAGCTGCGCTAATCCCTTTCCCCCCACCCCGACTCCCTCGGTGCGCGTTCGAGCCCCCGGCTCCGCGCGCTGAGGTTGAGTTTTCTGATTTTTCGGCAGGCGCTGGTGGGTCCCACCTATCGGTGTCCACCTGTCTGCGGGTGCCTCTGACAGTCGGGCCCCACCTGTCCGGCCAGTCGGTTGACATGTGGGCCCGGTACCCCGATGGGTACCGCATGGTAGTGACCTCCAGTACTTTAGGCGCTGACAAGTGGGCCCCACCTGGCAGTGACTGCAGTGTAAGGGGATTCCCTGACATGTGGGCCAGCCATGTCAACCTCTGTGATTTTTTTTATTTTTTTCCTTTTTCTGGAATTTAAGTAAACTGAGAACTTCCAAAAATTGTAACTAATTAATTTGAGCACCAAATTGAATAGGACAAAATTCTAAATTCATGTAAAATCAAGATCTACCCAGTGGAACTGAAAGATTTCAAAATGGAGTTTATTTGAATTAATGGTAGTTTGAAATTTGCAAAAATGAATTCCACCTAAACTTAAAAAATCCATAACTTCCTCGTTTCAACTCCAAATTGGGTGAAACCAGTTTCTACAATTGTTTAAGGTCCTCAGCTACCTCTTCAAACTGAAAGTGTAGAAATTTGGAGTTATTGGATTTTTTGTTGGATATTTATTTGGTTTGCTGATTGCCTTTTCTTTTATCCAAATTTCCGCGCACGTTACAAAAAAATAGCGTACGAGGCTCAGGAGGAGGAAGCCGAAGCAGCTTCTCTAGAAGCTTCAGACAACCAAGAGCCAACCCACTGTGACCAAGGCGAGTCAATACTTTGATCATGTTGAACCTACATTTTCTGCAAATTACTTTGGTTTAAATTATCAAATTGCATGCTGTTATTTTATATGCAAATATATGTTTAATTTAAGATTCTAGTTATATGCCCATTGTTTACCTTGAATAATATTACACCTCCTTTGAAATATTTGAACATGTGAACCTTGTCGCCCTAGCAAAGTTATAATGGTAACCTTTCGAAAATAAGTCCCTAATTATACGCCATGCTTAGAACTGCATAGATACCAGGGGGCGCTAAAATGCCCCAAGCATCATTATCATTTTTCAATCATGAGAAACTGGTTTGGGAAGTCATGGTGGTAATGACTGAAATATGTTGGTATGATTATTTTATGTTCCCAAAAACCCCAACTTGCTTAAATATCTGGGTGGATGGTTCGAGGGTGTGTGTGAGTGGTGCAGTGGAAGCACAAAGTGGTTAGTGGTAGAACCGCCCAGATAACCCTAAGGACCGAATCTTGTGATGATGTCCCTGTGTACAACAGTACAACCACAAGCTGGCAAAGTGTAGGCAGGGCTAACTAATTTGCATCGACTTAGTAAGGGTTGCACCGGTGTGACCACGGGCGGGTAGAGGGTGGCCACATCCTCCGACGTGACGGCGCAAGAGGAGGCTTCTGGAAGGGTGGTCGTACCCTGAAGGAAGTGGAAACCTTAGCGGACGTGACCCTGCTAGGAAAAATGCATTGTAAAGGTCCTGTGATAGTCTACTCAACCGCATGGCTAAGGAATCATGTGGGGCACGAGTGGATTTATCTCTTGTGGGTAAAGTGTACAAACTCTGCAGAGTCAAAAACTATTCGAATAGCCGTGCCCACGGTCAAGGGCGGACATGGGAACTTAACCAGATATAGTTCTATTTCAAAAACTTTGTGGAGGGGAATGGTAAAGTGGAGGGCAGAGAAATGCCCTGATTTGTGTTGCCCTAGGTGTCGCCCTATTGATAAGTTAAGCGGTTATAACGCTGAAAGATAAGCATATGGTGCGGATGCCATGTAACGGTGGATGGAGATCTGGATCACTATTATTGTTATTGCATTCTTTACCACATTATGTTTTTTTTCAAAACTGCTAGGTCTCAGGAAATTTTTATGTATCATATTTCAAAAGTAAAATGTTTTCCCTTCTTACAAAATAAAATATGGGGAGAAATAAATAGAGTCGTGAGTAAAGGAAATGGATGTTTGTAGTAAACTCATAAAGATATTGGTGGACTCATGTCAATCATCAAAAGGACACGATAGAGTGGATTCTGGGATAAATTAATTGGTGGAGCTTAAATGAATATATAGGCTAGATAGATGATTTAAATGATTTTGGAGAATTAGGGAGTGCAAAGGGAATTACTGGATTAAGTCTTGGAAGATGTTGGCGATAATGGGATTAATAGGATTTGATCAAATACTAGATAGATGAATTGAATTTTGGGAATTTGGAGGAATAACAACAATTATTGGAGTATGAACTTGACCAATGATATTCTTGGTGGATATATACTAGTGAATCGTAGACTTGATCAATGATATTCTTGGTGGATATATACTAGAGAATCGTAAACCTGATCAATGATATTCTCGGTGGATGTATACTAGTGAATCGTAAACCTGATCATTGATATTCTTGGTGGATGTATACTAGTGAATCGTAAACTTGATCAATGATATTCTTGAAGGAGGTATACTAGTGAATTAGTTAGAAATAGATAATGGAGAATAAAGTTAATTATTGGAAGAGCAAATTATGGATTGGATCAATAACAAAAGGATTGGATTGTTAGGAATTTTTAGAATACAAAAGTTATTGGTGGATTAATTAAATGATATTAGATAAATGATGTCACTCGTTGTTTGGAGTCTTAGACAGCAATCAGTAAGGAAGGTGTGTCTTTGGTGGATTAAGTCAATTATGGCAATCGCCGAGTGGAGTTTAGGTAGAATTAATAACACTATGATTTAATAATAATAATGCTACTAAAAGCAATTTTTGGCAAATAAAAAAACCCGAGCCTCTCCTTTGATAAGCCATGCATACTATTTATTTGCATCCTGTGTATTGGCTCGCGGAGCACGGTGGTTAGTGTGCTCACACTCGCTCTCATAACAAATCCAGAAGCAGGAATCAGATCACTACGCTTCAGCAACACTACTGGTCATGGTGGCAAAGATGATGAACACGTCAAGGGCTAGGTCGCGCACCTCCAGTTGGCTGCCTGTGGGCATGTCCTGAAGGTCCCACCTGTGTGCTTCGTTCTTCCGCTGCTGCAATGTATTGATTTCGGCCTAATTGGCCCATGAGTAAGTCTACTATTGTATATTTACGCTTCCGCATTATATGTACTTTGATATTCAGAACTGTAATCTGTGAGCACTATCTACTGATCCAGGGAATTGTGTGGTGGAATCACAGAGGATGCCAGATGTTAATATCTGGGCTCCTACAAGGCCCCCCTCTTCCTCCATCTACCTTCTGGTCTCAAGAAGCCTTTGCTCTTCTTTCGTTGGTCGACCTTCCCCTCTTCCTCTGCATGCCACCCTCTTTCTTCGTCTGCCTTCCGGTCGAATAGATTCAGCCCTCTATCCATGTATCCGATTCCCTCTCAACGGCCGCTGTCTTAGTCCCTTCTCTAAATCTACTCCGCTCGCTCTCCACGAGCATCACTTGCTTCGCCTCCACTCATCGAGCTCCTTCCTCTTCTGGCACTCCGGCGATATATACCCTATAACCTCTGCGTAGTGAGTGAGGAGAGATTTTGGGGAAAATCAGAGTGAATATATAGCATAGAGGGAAGTCGACGTGTGTTGTCGGACGTGAAACAATCCTGTCTCTGTCTTTCGGTCGCTCTTCTTCTTGCTCTTCCTGTGGTTTCTTCCCCTGAAAAACGTGGTCGTAATGACGACACACAACGTGGTCGTACTACACAGAAAGTGGTCGTTACCGACCACTTAGGGCAACTCGACCACGACCGTCTTCGACCACGGGCATCTTTGATCACTGGCATCTTCGACCATGGCCACTCCACAGTGGGTATCATCTTCACCGCTCGAGCGACTGGCCGCACGACCCCAGCCACTGGCTTCCACTTCACCTCCTCCTTGATCGCTTCTCCGATCATGGCCTCGACCGCAACACTCGATCTTCGCCCACACAATCACTATACTGCTCATCTTTGACTTCAAGAGGGTGATCGTCCACGACCACTCCCACAAGCGTTATTACGATCACACACACTGTAGTCATAACCGACTATAGACAACGTGGTCGAAATCGAGCTCGCACAATGTGGTCAAAACCGACCACTCTCAACATAGTCGTTACCGACCACTCACAACACAACGTGGTTGAAACGACCTCTTACAACATTGGTAAACGTGGTCGTAGCCAGCACAGACAACGTGGTTGAAACCGACCACGCAAAACGTGGTCGAAAGCACGGCCCGAGCCAGTGGCTTCCACTTCGGCTACTCCTTGACTGCTTCTTCGATCATGGCTTCAACTATAGGAGCTGAGCTTCGACCACACAATCACTGCACTGGTCGTCTTCGACTTCAACAGACTGATCATCCACGATCAGTCCCACAAGCCCTATTACGACTACACACCATAGTCGTAATCGACTACAGACAACGTAGAGCTTCTACGTCGCACGTTCTATATGTGTTATTATTAGCTTCACATATTTTATTCTTTCTATGGCTATCTTGTTTCGTTCTTATAACTACGTGCCTGTTTTGAGTGTTGGATTTGCTCTGATACCACTTGTTGTAAGTCTTACGACTTCTCCCAGGACATTTTCGACCTCTTACGAGTGCTTCCGACCTCTTACGACCGGTCACGACTGCTTACGACCTCTTCCTACTGTCATTCGACCGCTCTGTTGCCCGTTCGATCGCTCTGATTGCTTTCCTTCGTGGTCGTAAACCTTCTACTGAGGTTTCCGACCGCTCTTCTCTGTCGCTGTGTTGTGCTTCCTTCGACCCCACTTGAATCACCTTGATCGTAACTCTCACCGATCACGTAGTGATGCTGGCGATCAATGTTCACCGTGGTCAAAACACCTTTTCGACCACGATCACTGTTGTAGGGGTGGCCCCCACCTAAACCCAGCAGGCTGTTAGAAGGTTATAGGGCCCAAAATGGGACATATGTAATGACTTAAATACCCCTGACAGGGAGGTACCGATGTAAGGGCACAATTGTAAAAGCACAGCCCACATGAATATATATACCAAGGGAAAGCTAGGAGGGGGACCAGAGGTCATCACTTTCTCCCAACTCTCCACTACCACATCTCTCTCTGTTTGGTCTGTAACCACAACAGTTGGCGCCGTCCGTGGGGAGGACAGGAGAAGCCTGAAATCTGAAGAAGGATGGCACCGAAAAAAGCTTCGTCGACGGCGGCGAAGGGAAAGAAGGCGGCTGGGTTGGAGCGTCGCGTGGGTACCAGGGCTTCGGCATCGGCTGTCATGGGCGCGGGTGACAGCGCGGGCGCGGTGGTCACAGACGTCGACGCTCGCACTGCGATGACCAACCCCGTCACTGGCGCTGCGACGACCGACCCCGCCACTGGCGCTGCGACAACCGACCCCGTCACTGGCGCTGCGACGACCGACCCCGCCACTGGCGCTGCGACGACCGACCCTGCCACTGGCGCTACGATGACCAACCCTGCCACCGCCGCTACAACAACCAACCCCGCCGACGCGACAGCGACCAACCCCGCCACCCTCGCCGAATGCTCGTCGGTAGCGCGGACCGGGCAGTTGGAGGTAGCCACAACGGAGCGACCGACAGCTCGGGAGGTCGCGACGCAATCGTACCCGTACCGACCCGTCCGCTGGGCGCGCCGGCGGCCCCGCCCGCACTAGCGGTGGAAAGCGCCCTGCTGGCAGCCCTCAACGCGTTCCAGCGAGAGCTAGGGGATCTTCGCGGGGCTGTCCGGGACATGCAAGAGGCTCGGAGCCAGCAGGCTGCGCCAGTGGTCGCGCCAGAGCCTACGCTGGAAAGGGCAGACAGCCGCGACACCCCCACATTCAGCCGCGTGCCGCTGCGACGCGTCGATCCAGAGTCCCCGCTTTCGGCAGGACTACAGCAGGCGGCGTGGCCCGAAGACTTCAAATTCCCTAGTGTCATCGAGCCATATAAAGGCGATACGGACCCCCGCGAGTTCGTGCGCGTGTATGAAACCGCAATCGAGGCCGCGGGTGGAGACGACACCACAAAGGCGAAGGGTCTCCCCCTCGCGTTGCAAGGAGTAGCGCTTTCCTGGTTTTTTACCATAAAGCCAAACTCCATCTACGCGTGGGAGCGGATCCGCAACCTCCTTTACAACAATTTTCAAGGGAACTACGTCGAGCGGGTCGACGCAGACCAGCTCTTCGCAGTGAAGCAGAAACCTTCGGACAAGCTCCGGGACTACTCCAAGCGCTTCGCGAAGGTGCGCTGCCAAGTCAAGGACATTAATGAGACAACCGTCATCAACGCGGCCATACAGGGCCTTCGTCCGGGCCCCATGGCCGAATACAACGCGCAGAAGTCTATCAAGACAGTCGCCAAGCTCTTCGACAAAATGGAGGAGTACGCGAGGGCAGAGGAAGAGGCGCGAAGCGCAGCGCCGCCGCCCCAACCTCGCCCAAGCGAAGCGCTTGCCACACGAGGGGGGGGGGGCGGGTGATGATTCCCCGAAGCAGGGCCGCAGACGGGAACCCCGGGGAGACACTCCCGGCGGTAGCGATACCGGGGAGTAGGAAGGCTTTTCAAGGGGCAGGCGCAAGCCCCGACATCGCCAGCGCAGGCCACAAAAGGTCCGCCATGTCCTCGGCGTCGAGAACACTCCTCGAGGACCTGCCCCCACCTCGCGGGGAGGGGACCGGGGATGGGAAGGCGGACCAGATCGCGACAGGCGACCCCGCGCGGAACAAGAAATTCTAGATTACGGCAAGTGGTGTGAGGTGCACGGTTACGGCGATCACCACACGAAGACGTGCATCGAGGTCATGGAGTTGCGATGGATGACGGCCGGAGCTCGGGCCTCATCCGGGGAAGGCACGTGGTGCCGCTCTATCAGCGTCATTACCGGAGGGTCCCTATCGGGGCCCCCTTGGAGCAGCCGCAACCGTGGGTGCTGCCCCGCGACATCACCTTCACCCTGAATGATGCCAGGGGTGTGGAGTTCCCTCACCCAGACCCTTTGGTCATTCAGGCTCACATCGCAGGCCATGACGTCAGGTGCATCCTAGTCGACGGGGGGAGCTCTGCGAACATTCTGTTCGCGGGGGTCCTTGATCGTATGGGAATCCCCCGAAGCCGCTTAGAGCAGTCAGGAGCCCCACTTCAAGGCTTCGGAGGCCAACCGCTGGAGGCCATAGGACACGTGTCCCCTCCAGTTACATTCCGCCAGGAGGGTAACACCCGAAGCGCGCACGTCATATTCGATGTCGTAGACATCCCGCACCCCTACAACGTCATATTGGGACGGCCCGCCATCAACTCCCTCGAGGCGATCCCGCACCACGCCTTCTTATGTATGAAGCTCCCAGGCCCGGAGGGCGTGATCACTGTCTTCGGCGACCAGGACCTCGCCAGGCGCGTCGAAGTTAGCAGCCGGGACTTACACCGCCTGGTGCACGTCCTCTCAGGCATGCTCAGCGATACGCCCTCCGCTCCGGGATGGACACCTAAGCCTCGGCCCGAAGGTGGAGTCAAAAAGGTGCCGCTCCAGGCGGAGGGGCAGTTTGTGTCCATTGGCGAGGGGCTCCCTACGGAGGTCGAGTAAGACCTACTCCAAGTGCTTCAGAACAACACCGACATTTTTGCATGGTCACCAGAGAACATTAAGGGCGTAGACCGCGCAGTAATCGAGCATCGCTTGGCGGTCCGCCCTGACGCCAAGCCGGTCAAGCAAAAGCTTCGTCGCATGTCCATGGATCGGCAGCAGGCGGCCAAGGTGGAGGTGGCGAAGCTTCTCCTGGCCGGGGTCATTCGCGAGGTCCACCACCCAGAGTGGCTCGCCAACCCTGTATTGGTCAAAAAGGCCAGCGGGGACTGGCGTATGTGCATCGATTTCACGGCACTCAACAAGGCGTGCCCAAAAGACCATTACCCCTTGCCACGCATCGATCAACTGGACGACGCTACCGCCGGGTGCAAGCTAATGAGTTTCCTGGATGCCTACTCTGGCTACCACCAGGTATACATGGCCCAAGACGACGAGGACAAGACCAGTTTCATCACACCGATTGGGACTTTCTGCTTCGTCAGGATGCCCTTCGGCTTGAAGAACGCAGGCGCTACCTTTACCTGCCTCGTCGCACTTGCCCTCGCCGCCCATCAATGATTGATTGATCATAGAAATACCTTTACTCCTTCGGCTTGAGGAACAGAGATGAATGATTGATCATAGAGGTTTCTACAGCCACTCCATCAGGAGATACAAGAGCACCATGCTCTACCCAGAGGCAACTCACACAAAATAAACAGAGAGACCCAGAGCGACTCGGGAACCAACCTCACCTTGCACCCTAGCTCTACATCCCTATTTATAGCCTCAAGCTTTCGGGGGAACCTGTTAAAACCCCAACTATCATCGGTTATTGTAGCATGCTTTACCCACTAGTGAAAACAAACTCCAGTGCTTTACCCGTTAACTCCAACAGCTCCACTGCTTAGCCCGTTAGCGCCAACAACTCCTGTGCTTTGCAGAGAACCGCTTCCCTTTGCAGCTTTTGCGCATTTCTCCAAAATGCCGCTCCTGCACCTTCCTAGAAGCTTCCTCCTCTTGCCTTGTTGTCCAAATCTTGCAACCACCTTGCAAGCCTCATCGTCTTCGGCATCTCCCGACCGTTCTCAACCTCAACACCGCCTATGCCTAGTCCTGGCCATCCCATGCCTTGCCACGACTTAGCCTCAAAGTCCTGCAACCGTCACAGACAAGAAAACATCATATAGCACTGCTCAAAACAAAGATAACATCAATTTGCATCAGAAGAAAGTACTCAAAACGTACTCCTACAAAGTCGTAAACACCCTACGACCGGTCAAAATAGTAGAACGAGACATGCACAAGACCTACGACTGCTACATGAGTCGATATGACCACCCCAGCGGTCCATACGATAGATTCCTAGATGTTACGACCGCTTCAGGAGCCCATACGACCGGTTAGACGGAAGCTACGACCATGGCCAGGGGTTTCAACGTGGTCGAAGGGACTTCCGACCATGTCTGTCCTCGCTACGATCGCGTCCTACCAAGTCCGAGCACGTCCGACTGCATTTGACCGCGTTCGACCGCGCTCCGACTACGTCCGACCGCGCCAGACTGAGCTACGACCACGTCCGATCATGTCACAATGTGGTCGAAGTCCACTGACTTCCCAATGTGGTCATCAGTCCGTCCACCAACTATCGACCGCAGCGGTCGAAACTTTGACTTCTGACTGCTCCTCGCAATAACATGGTCGTAAACGCCGCAATCGTGGTCGTAGACAATGAACCTGGCTTCCGACCATGGCCAACGTGGTCGTAAAGCCTTCCGACCACGGCCAACGTGATTGTGAAGCCTTCTGCCTACTTCCGACCATGGCCAACGTGGTCGTTGATACAGGGTCGCCCGATCTTCTCGACGTAGGATGGATACTCACGGGAGTCTTGATGAATCGTAATGATCCTCCAATGCCAATGCAAGGGACAAACACTCTTTAATCCGCCAAAACACACTCGTGTTGATTTCGCCGACCACCAAGCGAAGATCTATCGTGCACCCAATGCCCAGCGGAAAGGCTGAACGATCTTGATTGAAGAAGTCACTCCTAATTCCCTAAGGAATTTCGGCAGCAATGCTAAATTTGAAACTTTAGTAGATTGATTTTTCTCAAACGTTTTCTGTCTTAAACAATGGGGATACAAGGGGGTTTTATAGTGTTCTGTCAGGACCCAGATTTTACAATCCGGAATCTTCCGTGATTCCACCGCACTATTCCCTGGATTAGTAGATAGTGCTCACAGATTACAGTTCTGATTATCAAAGTACATATCATACGGAAGCATAAATATAATAGTAAACTTACTCATGGGCCGTTTAGGCCGAATTCATTAATTTGCAGTAGCGGAAGAACGAAGCACACAGATGGGACCTTCATACACTTTCTTTTTTGATTGTTGCCTAAGAATCCAAAAATGCGAATGACATCATTTATCTAATATCATTTATTTAATCCACCAGTATCTTTTGCATTCTAAATTCCTAACAATCCAATCCTTTCGTTATTGATCCACAGCCATAATTTGCTTCTTCAATAATCAATCTTATTTTTCCATTATCTATCTCTAACTAATTCATGAGTATACATCCACCAAGAATATCATTGACCAAGTATGCGATTCACTAGTATATATCCACCAAGTATATCATTGATTAGGTCTACGATTCACCAGTATTCATCCACCAGGAATATCATTGATCAAGTTTATACTCCAGGAATTATTATCATACCTCAAACTCCAAAAATCAATTCATCCATAACTTGTTCAAATCCTATTAATTCCCCATATTGTCAACATCTTCCAAGAATTAATAAACATCAGTGTTGTAATCCAACCATTACGTTTGCATTTCCTAATACTCCAAAAATCATGTAATTCATCTATCTAGTCTATAAATCCATTTGGGCTCCACCAATTTATTTCTCCCAGATTTCACACTATCATTTCCTTTTTATAATCGACATGGGTCCACCAATATATTTATGCTTTTACCACAAGCTTCCATCTCCTTTACTCCCGACTCTATTTATTTCCCCATATAGTTTATTTTGTGAGAAGAGAAAACATTTTACTTTTGAAATATGATACATAAAAATTTCCTGAGACCTAGCAGTTTTGAACAAAAACATAATGTTCAAGAAAATGCAATAATAATAGCGATCCAGATTCCATCCACCGTTACATGGCATCTGCACCATATAGCATCTTTCAGCGTTATAGCCGCTTAACTTACCACTGAGACGACACCCAGGACAATTTAAATCAGGGCTTTCCACTGCCCTTTCACTTTTCCATTTCCACCCACAAAGTTTTTGAAATAGAACTAACTCGAGTAAGTTCCCATGTCCGCCCATCACCGTGGGCACGGCTGCTCGAACATTTTTACACTGTGCAGAGGTTGTACACTTTCACCACAAGAGACGAATTATCTTCATAGCCAACATGCTTCCTTAGGCATGAGACCCATATAATTAACCACAAAGCCTTTACCTTACTCCGATCTAGCTAGACACCACCCGCTGAGGTTTCACCGCTGAAGGGTTACACCACCACAGTCGGAAGCCCCCTCTTGCGTCGTGCGAGAACAGTAAAACCATGTGCCTCACTGTGAGTAAACCAGTACACCCTAGCACCCACTTTCCACTGGTGATATCTGAACTAAACCCTTGCAAGTTATTCAGCTAGGTCGTACCCATATAGACTTGTGGTTGTACTATTTTACATCAGGAGGTTATCACAAGATTCAGTCCTTAGTATTATCTGAGCGGTTCTACCACACTCCATAATTTGTGCTTCCACTGCACCACATACCAGCCCCTAAACCATCCGCTCAGATATTTAAGCAAGTTAAGAGTTTTGGGAGCATAAAATAACCATGTCAAAATATACCAGTCATTCCCACCATGACTGTCCGAATCAATTTCTCATGATTAAAAGTGATAATGAGGCTTGGGGCATTTCAGCGCCCCTGAACATCTATGCAGTACTAAGCATGGCGTATAATTAGGGACATATTTTTGAAAGGTTATATTATAGTTTTGCTAGGGCGACAAGGTTCACACATTCAAATATTCCAAAGGAGATGTAATATTAATCAAGTTAAATAATGGGCATATAACTAGAATCGTAAATTAAACATGTATTTGCATATAAACTAACAGCATGCAATTTGATAATTTAAATCAAAGTAATTTGCAAAAAATGTAGGTTCAACATGATCAAAGTATTGACTCGCCTGGCGCAGTTTGCCGCGGTCTTGTGCTCTATCAAAGCTGTCTCATTTGAGGGGACTGCTCTGCCGGTCTTTTCTATACTTTGATCTTGGTCTTGCTTGATCCATTGATTCTTCGGAACTCCAGTTTCTAACTATGCGATAAGCGACTGAATCCAAATAAAAACAAATAACTCAAGAGATCCAAATAAATCCAATCACTTTAAATACCCAATTTACTTTAAATTATGCATTTATTATGGTTGGAGAATAGAAGGATGATTTAGGTTGATGTGTTGTAAGCACAGCGGTAGCTGGGTTTGAGCAGGAGGACGAGTTGTCTGAATGCTTTACCGTGAGGGAAAATTTTAGAAATACGAGGGATCAAAAGTGAAGATGTACCTACAGGAATTATCTGCTTTTGGGAAAGGAAGGTGGCCATACATGGCCGATTGGGGAAAAGTGAGGCTTGACCTTTTTATTAATAATTTATTTTATCATTTTTGTATTTATCAAGGAAGTTCCATGAGTTAGGTTAGACCTATGAATAGGTGCACAAGTTTATCTTAGCATTATTTTGTTGAGTGCTATTGTTCAGGGCATTTTGACTTACCGAATTAATTTTAGAGTCTAGGTGTATAGCATTTTATGGGGTGATATTTTATGTAGTCTCAGTTTTCATTAAGCCTATTTCAGTTCGAATTAGGATTCAGTTGTATGGGCCATATCTTGTTATTTCATGCTCATCATTATTATTTACTAAATCTAGTATTAAGATTTAATTAATGATACCATTATTAGCTATTTGGGCAAAGCTTGTTACGTAGGGTTATATTTTTAATATTTGTTGCTTCGCAAAATCTACCTCTAAGATTTATTTAATGACAGCGTGTTAATTACTGGACATATATCTTAATTATATTTAAGGGTATCTTTACTAAATTTGGGTATTTAACCAAAGCCACATTTTCTTATTAATGTCCTTATTTGATAATTAGACCTCCATTAAATATTTAATCTACATCAGTTGCTCATGCAGTAAATAACCGGATACTACATGCTAAATAACCTTACTTTACATCCTAAATAAATTTATTGTGTTCCCTAGATTATTCCCAAATTGTCCATAATTTTCACCAAAAATTCATATGACCTCTAAAATTTCTGGTTTCAGTTCCATTGAATAGATCTTGAATTTAGATAAATTTAAAAATTTGTTTCACTGAATTTGAAGTTAAAATGAATAAGTTATGCCCATTTGAAAATCTCAGTTCTGTGAAATTCCATAAAATGGAAAACTCTGACATATGGGTCCCACTGGAGTTTTTAATTCATTTTCTTTTTATTTCATTTCCTTGTGTACTGTGTCTCTGACATGTGGGGCCGGCTACTGTTCTGTGGGGTCCGCATGCCAGTGTGCCGCTGTCTAGCGGGGCCCAATGGTCAGCGGGCCGCTTGGCCTAGCCCCCACTGACAGGTGGGGCCCACCTGTCAGGCGGAATTAAAAGAAAAGTTCGACCTCGACGCGCTGCGGAGCCGGGGGCTTGAACGCGCGCGGCCGAGGGAACAGGAGGGAATAGAGTTAGCGCTGCTAGCCAGGGGAGCGCTCGGGTGTTTCTTACCCTATAAGGGTAATTATACCTTTTGAGTTAGCTCGTGGAGGGGGTCGGGCAGAGGAAGTCCAAGGCCGGGCAAGGACGGTGGCGTCGCCGGTGAGGAGTGGCCGGAGGGTCGGAGGTGATGGCCAAAATGCGACGCTGGGGTTGCGGTGGTGCCGGTGGTGGAGGCGACGGAGACTGAGGGGCACCGGAGCTAGGCTGGCGGCGTGCGGCTGCGGCGGCTCGGGGAGGTGCTCGGTGACGACGAACCATAGGCGACGGGGAGCTCAGGCGAGGGTCGGGAAAGCTTCGCGACACTCTGGAGGTGGTTCAGGCGAGAGGAATTAGGCTCTGGTGCAGTGGAACGGTGAGGAGCTGGGTCGCTGGAGTTGGGAGAGAATGGCTCGCCGGCGGTGGAGAGGGGTTTATAGCACGATTACCTGGAGGGGGAGAGAGCTGAGAGCGCGGGGAGGACGATGGGAGCTTCGGGGGTACTTATAGGGGCCAGGTGGAGCTGGCAACGGCGCTCCCGCCCGAGCGATCGTGTCGGGGCAGGCGACGGGGCAGCAGCGGGATTCCTGGCGTGCGTGGTCCTCCCGGGCAGCCTTTTGCGCCGCGCACGCGGGAGGACGCGTCAGGCAGCGGGCAGCCGCTCCCAGGCGCATGCGTGCCACGGGGAAGAAAGAGGTTGCCTCCGCGCAGAGAGAAGGAGACGGGGGAGGAAGGAGACGCCTCTGACAAGGCGGGTCCACCGGTCAGCGGGAGAGGGGAGGGAAAAGCGCGACGGCGCGGATGAAGCTGCGTGGCGGGGGAGGCTGATCGGGCGGCGGGCACGGTTAAGTGGGGCGGATGGGCCGGGGCGCGGGGAAGGGGAAATCACGGCTGCCCACGTGGCGAGCAGGGGAAAGGGAGAGGCGGGATCGGCCGGGCGACATGGGCTGATCCTGGCCGTCCAAGTGGCGGCCAGAGGAGTGGGTTGAGGTTTGCATTTTCCTGATTTTGATTTTAGCTTTTTAGAAATTGCCAGAAAATCCCAATAATCTCAGAAAAATACGAAAATACATCCAAAAGTTCCAGAAAACTTCACAGAAGCTCCTGATGACATTTTGGACTTAGTAAAAATATTTCCAACTAATGTTGGTATTTAATTTACTTGCTTCCATTGTTATTCATGCCATTATTTTTAGAAGTGATATTTTATGTTCTAAGTCAAATTTCTTTCTTACTTTCATGGATCATCTTTTCAGATTCTTATCTTAGATTTCATCTTTATAATATTTAAGCATGTTTGTTTCTCCTCCAACTTTTGGAACCTTCATCAAAATTTTCCAGAAAATCCCATAATTCCAAATTCGAATAAATCACATTTGCAAAAGAAATTCAAAAACTTTATATTTTCAAATTCAAATTTTTAGGATGTTACATGTTCTCCCCGACTCACGCAAGAAAAGTTTTGGCCGAATCAATCCCTTATTCGGTCAAGGTTTCCTAATCCAATTCCCAAAACTTAGCAATCTGTTTTCCTTTATTTTCGAGCTAAGCCCCTATCCTATTACAAGACCGAGATTGAGATGGACTCGGTCACCCTCTGGGCACGCAGGCCACATCTTGTGTACGCCGTGTCCTAGCTCCTTGCCCGCATGGACTCTTCTTCTCATGACTCGTGGCCAGTTGGTCCTTTTCCACTTGATCTTCTGTTGCTTCAAATCTGAGAACACATAACATATTTGCATTAGGTAGTATGCTATTCTCATCTAACGTAATAGAAGACTCTCTAAGAAACAAAAGCACCTGTTGTTGAAGTAGCTTAGCTCTTGCTCTTGTCATAGGACCTTTTGGAGCCTAATCATTAGCTTTGTCATGCACACTTGGAGTGGATGAAGAATGTGTAATAGAGATGTCCTCATCACCCTCCCCCTCTTGGAAAGGAGTCGTCCTCGACTCTGTGCCATCTTGTCCAAAGAATGGTGATAAATCAGCAACATTAAAAGTAGTACTTACCCCATAATCGTCTCCCGGAAGCTCTATCTTGTATGCGTTGTCATTGATCTTGGCAAGTACTTTAAAAGGACCATCACCACGGGGCATCAATTTTGATTTACGCTTCTCCAGAAAGCGTTCTTTGCGAAGATGCACCCATACTAAGTCACCTGGTTTAAATAGCATTTTCTTTCTAGCCTTGTTAGCTTTAGAAGCATAAGCACGTACCTTCTTTTCAATTACCTCTTTCATCTTTTCATGGAGCTTTTTCACAAAATCAGCACGCTTAGAAGCCTCCATATTTGTACGTTCTTGTAATGGAAGTGGCATTAAGTCAAGTGGCGTGATCGGTTTGAAACCATACACCACCTCAAATGGACACAATTGAGTTGTAGAATGCACCGCCCGATTATACGCAAATTCAACATGCGATAGACAATCTTCCCACTCTTTCAAATTGTTTTTGATCATTGTCCGCAGCAGCATTGAGAGTGTACGGTTCACTACCTCCGTTTGTCCATCTGTTTGTGGGTGACAAGTCGTTGAAAACAACAACTTTGTCCCAAGCTTGGCCCACAAAGTCTTCCAAAAGTAACTCATGAACTTGACGTCACGATCTGAAACAATAGTTCTTGGCATTCCATGCAACCTCACAATCTCCCTGAAAACAAGTCAGCTACATGCGACGCATCGTCACTCTTATGACAAGGAATAAAATGTGCCATTTTAGAAAACCGATCCACAACAACAAAGACTGAATCCCTCCCCCTCTTGGTCCTAGGTAATCCCAACACAAAATCCATGCTAATATCTTCCCAAGGAACAGTAGGAACTGGAAGTGGAGTGTACAAACCATGTGAGTTGAGTCTTGACTTTGCTTTATGGCATGTGATGCATCTTTGAACAAATCTCTCGACGTCGCGCCTCATCTTTGGCCAATAGAAGTGATCGGCCAACATCATGTATGTCTTCTCTTTTCCAAAGTGACCCATCAATCCTCCTGCATGAGACTCCTGCAATAGTAGCAAACGCACAGAAGAATCTGAAACACATAGTTTGTTCATGCGAAAGAGAAAACCATCATGAACATGAAACTTATCCCACCCTTTCCCATCTTTGCAATTAGAAAATGGTGCTGAAAAGTCATGATCAGAAGCACACAAATCTTTCAAACTCTCTAGCCCTGGAACCCTTACTTCCAATTGAGTGAAAAGCACATGTTTTCTAGACAATGCATCAGCTACTCCTTGCCTTTCTTGTATTTAACAACGTATGGAAAAGTCTCAATGAATTCAACCCACTTAGCATGTCTACGGTTCAGTTTAGCTTGACCTTTCAAATATTTCAAAGCTTCATGATCAGAATGAATGACAAATTCTTTAGGCCAAAAATAATGTTGCCAAGTCTCTAATGCACGCACAAGAGCATACAATTTGTAACATCCTGAAAAATTCAAAATATAATTTTCTTAAATTAGTTTGTAATATGTTTTGTTGAAATTTGGATTTTATGGCGATTTTCCGAATTTTGGTGAAGGATCCAAAAATTTTAGAAAAGATTCAAAAAAAAAACTAATATCAATAATGCCACGAAAGGGGATATGCAAATAATGGGAACCCAAAAATTCTAAATTCATATCTAAAAGAGAGGGAGAAACTTAAAACTACAATATAAAATTTCATTTTAAAAATAATAGTATAAAAGGGCAACAAAAATAAATATATATAAATTATATGCAAATATGTATACAAAAGGCCTAGGAAGATGAGCAAGACCAAAAATGTATTTATACAAAAAAGGGCATGAAGGAAATATATATACATATATACAGAATGAAGATACAAATAAATAAAAATATGTACATGCATGTATATACATATAAATAAAGTAAGTATAAACACATATGCAAAAATAGAAATATATACATACGTACAAATATACAAGAAATAAATAAACAAAAAAAGAAGAAAAAAGAAAAGAGAGGTAAGGTCGGCCAACTGGCCCGGCCCAACCCCCATCTTCCCACGCAATCGCCGGCCGGCCCACTCCCTCGCTTTCCCCTGTCCGAACGACCCCCACGCCACTGTTCTTCTTCTCCCTCGATCCCCTCTTTTTCTCTCCCCTTCCCAGGCCGCAACCTGGCTCTACGCGCCCCATCCTCTGCAGCCCGACCCGCGTCCTCGTTCCCCGCGCTCAGACCAGGAGTAGCCACGTTCGGACCAACGGTCGCCGCTGCCCTGTCCGCTTCCGACCGAGGGATTCGCCGCTGCCTCTTTTTCTCGCCCCACCCAGTCTCATCACGCGCGCAGCTCCAGCTCCTCTCTGCCACTCCTCGAGCAGCACAGCTCATCATGCCATATCCTTGCGCAAGATTTCTGCCTTGCCACCGCCGCCTGCGCCTGCCTCCTGCTTCCGTCGCTCACCGACAGGACAAATCGGGCGGCCTCTCGGTGGTAGCAGCGCCCGCGCGTCTATAAGAAACCCCGAGCCCGCTAAACCCTTCCCCATACTCCCTATATTCTCCCATAGCGCCCATTCGAGCTCCCCTTGCCCGAAGCCGCCAGCCCCGCTCTTCTTCCCCACCGCCGGCCACCGGGATCCCAACCAAAATCCACCGCCAAACTCCAATTCCAACTGCCCACTCCATCTCTGGAGCCTCACGGTCCTAACCCTGGTCTTCCCCGCGCCTCCCGAAGTCTGTACATCGCGGCGCCGGAGCTCCCTCTCAAGTCACCGTCGCCACTCACCACCGAGCTTCCCGGTCCCCGCCGGCACTCCCATCAGCATCACCGCAGGACTGACGTCCCATTTTAGTACTCCTCCGTACCTCTCCGATCGCCGCTCGCCGCCGGCACCGCCGCCTCCAACCTCCTCTGCTCCCACGCTCGACCAGATAGTTCAACTAAAGTCGCTCGCCCTCTCAGTCAGGTAATACCGTGTAACCGAGTGGCTAGTGCTGTGCGATCTCACCCCGCTGGCCTAAGTTCGAGTCCCTGTTCGGCAGTATTAGGGTGGTTTTTAATCTTGTGTTAACCGATTGTAACAGTGGCATTTAAGGTAATAATCAAAGATTAAACGGCAACTAATGCAAAATTAATTAGTACACATCATTACTGTTTAGACACAGTTAGTTAATGTTAATAACAAGTAATTAGGGATTAATGGCATCCATAAATACTAATGAGGGATTAACACAAGACATCCTCACTGACATGTGGGCCATGCCGAATTTAATTAAATAATAGCCGGACCCACTTGTCATAGACATAGTGTATAGAGAGTAAACATAAAAGTGAAGTTTAACAATAGAAAGTAGGACCCACCTGTCAGAGTTTTAATATTTTCTATATTTAATTGAAATTGAGAGCTTTAAATGGATATAACTTAATCATTTTAACTCCAAATTAAGTGAGACAAATTTCTAAATTCATCTAAATTCAAAATCTATCCAATGGAACTAAAATCAAGAATTTTATAGCTCATATGAAATTTTGAACAATTTGGGAATAATCTAGGGAATGTAGTAAATTTAATTAGAAGTTAAAATAAGGTTACTTACTATTTAATATCTGATTACTTATTATGTGAATAACTAAAATAGACTAAATAGTTAATCGAGGTCATAAATAGGTAACAAAATACATTGACTTTGGCTAAATATCCACATACAATAAAGCTTACCTTTGCTTATAATATTAACATATATGCCTTGACATTTGTTAGACCGCCATGGACTAAACCTTAGTGGTAAAGTTTGCTAAATAGCAAAAATTGGAATGTGACCCTGTAAAGCAAGTCTTGCTCGGATAAACAATTTAAAGTTAAACTCTACAGCTAGGCTTAATAATAACTAAAGCATAGATAAAATGATAATGGTGCCAGTAATTAAACCCTAACGTTAGGCTTAATAAATAATAATGCTGAGCAGGGAATAACAAGCTAGGAACCATACCCAAATGAATCCTAATTCGAATTAAGCTAATGCCAAGTAATAACCAAGGGCACATAAAATATCACACCATAAAAATGCTATAAACCAGACTCTAAAATTTATTCGGTAAACTAACATCTGTATACATATAGTATATGCCTTAAATATTAACGCTTGACAAATACCCAGCTAAACTCATACACTGAGACCTAGGCCTAGCCTAACTCATAGAACTTCCTTGATAAATACCAAAAATAATAAAAGAGATTATTAATTAAAAGATCAAGTCATCATACCATACCGCAGACCTTGCCTCAAATCACCCGAATCACCCATTAACTTATAATAAATCTAAATTGGGCTTATTCGGATTTATTTAGATCTTTTGAGTTATTTGCTTTTACTTGGATTCAGTCGTCCAATGCATAATTAGAAACCGGAGTCGTGAAGATTTAATGGATCAAGCGAGATCAAGCTCGAAGTGAAGATAGAGACCAAAAGCTCAAGAGAAAGCATTGTGTGAGCTCAAGACCGCGGTAAACCGCGCCAGGCGAGTCAATACTTTGATCATGTTGATCCTACATTCTCTGCAAATTATTTTTATTTAAATTATCAAATTGCATGCTGTTATTTTATATGCAAATACATGACTAATTCAAGATTCTAGTTATATGTCCATTAATTGATTTGATTAATATTACATCTCCTTTGGAATGTTTGAATGTGTAAACCTTGTCGCCCTAGCAAAACTATAATAATAACCTTTCGAAAATAAGTCCCTAATTATACGCCATGCTTAGTACTGCATAGATATTCAGGGGCGCTGAAATGCCTCAAGCATCATAATCATTTTTAATCATGAGAAGCTGGTTTGGATAGTCATGGTGGGAATGACTGGTATATTTTGACATGATTATTTTATGCACCAAAAAATCCCAATTTGCTTAAATATCTGAGCGGACGGTTTGGGGGCTGGTATGTGGTGCAGTGGAAGCACAAAATTGTGGAGTGTGGTAGAACCGCTCAGGTACTCCTAAGGACCGAATCTTGTCATGACCTCCTGTGTAAAACAGTGCAACCACAAGTCTGCAAAGTGCAACTTGGCTAAGTAAATTTATCGAAATTCCCGGACTCATCTCACTGGTAGTGGATAGAAGTGGATACGCAAGGGCAAGAGAAGGCCTAAAGGGACACCGAGTGGAGGGTGAAGTTTCCCAGTCGTACTAGCGCTGAGGGGAGTGGAGCCCGAATAACTCTAGTAACCGTGGGGAACATCCCGTGCATAGATGGGACCCACTGCAAGTGGGCAGTTTCCCATAAGGTGAGATGACAAAGGGGACTAGATACTTTGAAAAGTCACTGTGATGGTCTGCTCAACCACACGACTAAGGAATCGTGTGGGGCAACGAGTTGATTGTTTGTTGTGGTGACAGTGTACAAACTCTGCAGAGTCAAAACTATTCGAATAGCCGTGCCCACGGTCAAGGGCGGACATGGGAACTTAACTAGATATAGTTCTATTTCAAAAACATTTTGGGTGGGAATGGAAAAGTGGAAGGGATGTGGAAAGCCCTGATTTGAGTTGTCCTGGGTGTCGTCCCAGTGGTAATGTAAGCGGCTATAACGCTGAAGGTCTAGCATATGGTGCAGAGACCATGTAACGGTTGATGGAATCTGGATCACTATTATTATTGCATTCCCTTACACATTATGTCTTCGGTCAAAACTGCTAGGTCTCAGGAAATTTCTATGTATTATATTTCAAATAATGGCACTTCTATCCTTGCAAAATAAAATACAAGGGGGGATAAATAGAGTCGTGAGTAAAGGAGATAGATGTTTGTAATGAATACATAAAGATATTGGTGGATTCATGTCGATCATAAAAAGAACACGATAGAGTGGATTCTGGGATAAATACATTGGTGGATCTTAAATGAATACGTAGGCTAGGTAGATGATTTAAATGATTTTGGAGAATTAGGGAGTGCAAAGGTAATTGCTAGATTATAACACTGATAACTAATATAAATTCTTGGGAGATGTTGGCGATAATGGGATGAATAGGATTTGATCAATTACTGGATGGATGATTTGAATTTTTGGGAATTTGGAGGTATGATATCAATTATTGGAGTACAAATTTGATCAATGATATTCTTGTTGGATGAATACTAGTGAGTTGTAAACTTGATTAATGATATTCTTGGTGGATGAATACTAGTAAATCGTAGACTTGATCAATGATATCTTTGGTGGAGGTATAATAGTGAATTAGTTAGAGATAGATAATGGAAAATAAGGTTGATTATTAGAAGAGTAAATTGCGGTTGTGGATCAATAGCAAAAAGGAATGGGTTGCTAGGAATTTGGAATACAAAAGATATTGGGGAATTGTATAATCGATGATATTCGATGTTTGGAGTTTTAGACAGCACTCAATATAGAAAGTATGTGTTCGGTGGATTAATTAAATGATATTAGATAAATGATATCACTCACAGTTTGGAGTCTTAGACAACAATCAATTTGGAAAGAGAATATTCAGTGGATTAAGTAATGATGACACTCGCTGTTTGGAGTCTTAGACAGCAATCAGTAAGGAAAGTGTGTCTTTGGTGGATTAAGTCAATTATAGCAATCGCCGTGTGGAGTTTAGGTAGAATTAATAACACTATGATTTAATAATAATAATGCTACTAAAAGCGATTTTTGGCAAATAAAAAAACCCGAGCCTCTCCTTTGATAAGCCATGCATACTATTTATTTGCATCCTGTGTATTGACTCACGGAGCACGGTGGTTAGTGTGCTCACACTCGCTCTCATAACAAATCCAGAAGCAGGAATCAGATCACTACGCTTCAGCAATACTTTTGGTTATGATGGAGAAGAAGATGAAGTCAACAAAGGCTAGGTCGCAAACCTCCAGTTGGCTGCCTGTGGGCATGTCCTGAAGGTCCCACTTGTGTGCTTCGTTCTTCCGCTACTGCAATGTATTGATTTCGGCCTAATTGGCCCATGAGTAAGTCTACTATTATATATTTATGTTTCCGCATGATATGTACTTTGATAATCAGAACTGTAATCTGGGAGCACTATCTACTGATCCAGGGAATAGTGCGGTGGAATCACAGAGGAATCCGGATTGTAAAATATGGGTCTGACACAATTCTTTGTCATAAACAGGATAATTCAATTGTGCATCATGAAGTTTCTCACTAAAATATGCAACGGGTTTTCTTTCTTGCATCAAAACACCACCAATACCTATTCCACTAGCATCACATTCAATCTCAAAAGTTTTAGTGAAATCAGGTAAAACAAGCAATGGTGCTTTAGTCAAACATTTCTTCAATTCAGCAAAAGCTTTGTCTTACTTTTCTCCCCACTCGAAAGTGACTCCTTTTTTTGTTAACTCATTTAATGGGGCAGCAATGATGCTAAAATATTTCACAAAGCGGCGATAGAAACTAGCAAGCCCATGGAAGCTACGAATTTGACTAACATTCACAGGAGTAGGCCAATTGCGAATAGTTTCAATTTTAGATTCATCAACTTCAATTCCTTGAGCTGAAACAACATAGCCTAAGAACACCACTTTGTTTGTGCAAAAGGTACACTTCTCAAGATTAGCATACAATTGTTCAGATCTTAGCACTTCTAGCACTTGTCTAATGTGTTCAACATGTTCTTTCAATGAGCGGCTATATATCAAGATGTCATCAAAATATACTACCACAAATTTTCCAATGAAATGTCTTAAAACATGGTTCATTAATGACATGAATGTACTAGGAGCATTAGATAATCCAAAAGGCATCACTAACCATTCATACAATCCAAATTTTGTTTTGAAAGCTGTTTTCGACTCATCACCATGTTTCATTCTAATCTGATGATATCCACTACGCAAATCAATCTTAGAAAAGATAGTGGAACCACTCAATTCATCAAGCATATCATCTAACCTAGGAATAGGATGACGATAACGAATGGTGATATTGTTGATAGCCCTACAGTCTACGCACATTCTCCATGTGCCATCTTTCTTAGGAACAAGAATGACAGGAACGGCACAAGGACTAAGACTTTCGCGTACATACCCTTTTTCCATGAGCGCTTGCACTTTCCGCTGAATTTTTTTTGTCTCCTCTGGGTTTGTGTAGTACGGCGGTCGGTTGGGAAGTGGATCTCCAGGTACCAAATCAATTTGATGTTCAATGCCGCGAATGGGTGGTAGACCAGCAGGTACCTCCTCCAGAAAGACATCTTCATAAGCCTGTAACACTTGAGAAACCACGCTAGGAAGATAAGTTAAGTCATTAGCAGAAAGCAAGACATCTTTATACAGCAATACCAAATGCTCCAAAGTGGATTCACCTCTCATCACTCTCAAATCAGATTTGGTGGCTATCATGACTAACTTTGTCTCTCCCTCATCCTTTCTTTTTCCACTCAATTTTAGCTTGTGGCTCTCTCTCACCTTTTGTGGAATCTCATTCTTTTGCTCCTTCCCTTTCTCACTCGCTACTTTCACCTCAACTTTTTGCATGTTATCATGTATGATTTGAGAAGGAGTTAATGGCAGTAGTGTTATTTCCTTATGGTTCCACATGAATTTGTACTGATTAGTTCTACCATCATGAACAACAGAACGATCATATTGCCATGGCCTACCTAATAACAAGTGACATACTTCCATGGACACTACATCACATTCTACAGTATCACGATAAGAACCAATCTGAAAGCTAACATCAACAGTGTACCCAACATTCATGGAACCATTATTATTCAACCATTGAATTTGATATGGATGTGGGTGTTTCTTGTATTTTAATCCAAGTTTAGTGCAAAGTTCTTTGCTAGCTAGGTTATGACAACTACCTCCATCAATAATAACTTTGCAACACTTACCATCTTTACTTACCTGAGCTTTTGTTTGAAAAAGGTTGCAGCGCTGTTCATGATTGGATTTGGTTTGAACGCTCAACACAGAAGGGGTGCACACAAGGATAGGGCCAGACTCGGGGTTACAATACCCATCCCTTTGTGTTTCTTCTTCCGTTTCTTCCTCATGGCCATCCTCAAACGCCTCAAGATCAGCAAGGTGCTCTCCATCTTCTTCAGCAGAATCATATTCTCCATTCTCAGTTACCAACATTACCTTGCTATTTGGGCAATCCTTTTGCATATGTCCGCGACCAAGACACTTGAAGCATTGGATGGAGCTACTCTTGGTCGTAGAACCAACAGAAGATGATGAAGATGGGACTGGTCCTTTCTTTGGAAAGGAAGGAGTGGCGTTCTTGACACTCGGGGCAGCACGTGCACTAGGAGTAAAACTTCCACTAGATGGGTTAGTTTTAAATGAATTGAAATGAGATGTGGTTTTACCTCCTGTAGATGCTGTACGGGGAGTGTAGGAAGATGATTTTGAAACACTTATATCCTGTTGTACTTACCTCTCAGCCTTTGTGGCTTGATGTACCAACTCCACCATGTTGTTGTAGGGTTGAAATTCGACAATTCGCTTAATGGAAGGATGCAAACCAGCAAGGAAACGGGCCATAGTTTGCTCTTCTTGTTCATAAACATTAGCCCTTATCATAGCCATTTCCATCTCTTTGTAGTACTCCTCAATCGTGAAACTCCCTTGCTTCAAATTCTGTAATTTATCAAAAAGGTCACGTTTGTAATGTTTAGGAACAAACCTTGCCCTCATATGGTACTTCATCTCTTCCCATGTAGTGATGGGTGGATCATTATTTTCCATCCTTTGGTCTGTACTTGTTCCCACCAAACCAAAGCATAATCATTGAATTCTAGTCCCGCCATATGGATTTTCTTTTCTTCAGAATAGTTGTGCAGGCGGAAAACCTTGTCCACCTTGAGCTCCCAAGTGAGGTATTCTTCGGGCTCATGTGTACCTGAAAATGAAGGCATTGTAAATTTGAGCTTACCAAATTTCTCCTCGTGTGGTCGTTCTTCGCCGTAACAATTACGGCGGTGGTAGCCGTCATCGTAGTGCGGAAAGTCATCGTCGTCAAAGTGATGTGCTCCCCCACCACGGCCTCCATGTCCATGGCCCCTCCCCGGACCATGGAAGCCGCCCCTGCACCTCTCCCAGGCGGGGGTGGACGGATGGCGACCACACAGTCTCGCCGTTGTTGTGCATTTGGCCACTTCGAGGCACGCCTGCTTCCTCATCTCGCGGAGGTATGCCATCCCCACGATGAACACTGTCTTCCTCATGTTGTGGTCGAAGTGCGCGCACCACATCGTTCATAATGTTGGTACGTAGTACATTCATTTGTTGGTTCATCTCAATGCGCATGTCTTGTGTGGAGTTGTTGATCTCTGCCTTGAGTTGCTCCTCCAGGGCAGAAGTAGTGGCGGCGAACTCATTGCGCAAAGTTCCCCTCAAAGCTTCGAATTGAAAACGAGTCACCGGGGAATTCAAACCATGCTCCACTCCCATGTCGTCGTCTCCACCTGACATGGTTAGTAGCACAAAGAAAACACAAAAACCACAAATATATGGATAATATGTGGAGTCACTCAATCTCACTTTTCCTCTTCCAAGTAAAGTTCTTACCATTCAGAAGTAAATTGAGGCCAAAAGAAACTTACACTTGGTGGTGGCTACAATAACAAGCGATGTTCAAGCGGATTTAAAAGTGACTCACAATGGGCTTGGTTAGGAAGTATTTATCCTACGCAATCTGAATTTCACGATGTTGTAAAATTAAGTAATAATTCAATCTAGAAAATATTGCCTATGTGCTGATCCAATAGATATAAATGAAGTATATTAACGCACACGCAAAGATCAATGTGACTCAATGCAACAAAGGAATGAGCTAGATGGAAACAATCAAGAAAATTAGCTCGTTTGCATCAAGTACTAGGAGAGACGCTAGCCAATTGCAATAACAAGAAAAGAGGGCACAGGATTGCTCAAGAATATTAATCACTCAAACTAAAAATATGAGCTAGAACCACTCACCCAAATTAGCCTACTCACCTTTTTTTCGCTCTCTCTTTTTTTTGTTGCCCGCCTCTTTTTTTTTGTGTGTTTTTGGTTTATGGACTATAGGACAGAAAGTAATAAACTGAAATTTAAAGGGATAAGATCCTACCGAGTAAACCGCGCTCTGATACCAAGATGATACGGGGTCGCTCGATCTTCTCGACGTAGGATGGATACTCATGGGAGTCTTGATGAATCGTAATGATCCTCCAATGCCAATGCAAGGGACGAACACTCTTTAATCCACCAAAACACACTCGTGTTGATTTCGCCGACCACCAAGCGAAGATCTATCGTGCACCCAATTCCCAGTGGAATGGCTGAACGATCTTGATTGAAGAAGTCACTCCTAATTCCCTAAGGAATTTCGGCAGCAATGCTAAACTCGAAACTTTAGTAGATTTATTTTTCTCAAACGTGGTCTGTCTCAAACAGTGGGGATACAAGGGGGTTTTATAGTGTTCTCCCCGACTCACGCAAGGAAAGTCTTGGCCGAATCAATCCCTTATTCGGTCAAGGTTTCCTAATCCAATTCCCAAAACTTAGCAATCTGTTTCCTTTATTTTCAGGCTAAGCCCCTATCCTATTACAAGACCGAGATTGAGATGGACTCGGTCACCCTCTGGGCACGCAGGCCACATCTTGTGTACGCCGTGTCCTAGCTCCTTGCCCGCATGGACTCTTCTTCTCATGACTCGTGGCCAGTTGGTCCTTCTCTACTTGATCTTCTGTTGCTTCAAATCTGAGAACACATAACATATTTGTATTAGGTAGTATGCTATTCTCATCTAACGTAATAGAAGATTCTCTAAGAAATAAAAGCACCTGTTGTTGAAGTAGCTTAGCTCTTACTCTTGTCATAGGACCTTTTGGAGCCTCATCACTAGCTTTGTCATGCACACTTGGAGTGGATGAAGAATGTGTAATAGATATGTCCTCATCAGTTGTAAACCCTTCGGCTAGTTTCCGACCACGGCCAAAGTGGTCGTAGACCCTTCGGCTGGCTTCCGACTTCCGACTGAGAGGTCGTAAACTCTCCTACTGCCATTCGACCACGGCTAACGTGGTCGTAAACACTACTGCTGCCTTTCGACCACGGCCAGTGTGGTCGTAACCACTGCTGCTGCCTTTCAACCATAGCCAATGTGGTCGTAAATCCGTCTAGGGGCTTCCGACCACGGCCAACGTGGTTGAAACGACTTCCGACCACGCAGGGAGCTACGGCTTGGCAGAAAACACACAAATCAAGCGCAAACTTTCTAAAACAAGTGTCAATTACTCATCACAAACATGGGGTCACCTTCACATGATTTCTCAATCTCCCCCTTGATGAGTATATTGACAAACATGGAAAAAGCATAAAGTGGAGTTTGTTTTTTTAATTTAACTGAGAAAGTCACACATGGTCTAGAAAGAGTGATAGGGGAAATTATGACCATGTTGACAAAAGGAGCAAGAACAGAAAGAGCAATTTTTCCTAAAAAGCTCCAAAAAATTCCCTTTTTATGCCTTTTTCTCCATTATTCTCCCCCTTTTGGCAATAAAATCATCAAGATGCAAGGAGGAAAATGGAGTATGACTGGAATGGTATGACTGTATGTTATTCAATTGTAAGCATTAGAGCCATGAAAGAGTATTCAGAATGACATTCTAAGTATTACACCAAGCCATAACACAAGAGAATGCTATCTAGATCATGACAATTCATGTACGGATAAGCTAAACTAAATAAGTCATAATCTGAAGATTAGATGAATTGTTTAGCATGTCAAGTCATTCAAGGTCGTAGTCTAGTTAAAGGTATCCAAGGATGATGCAAGCCATGCCAATATAATAAGTGGAATCAAAAAGCTAGTATTGAGTCAATTTAGAGTGCTATAAGTTCGAGAATAAATCATTTGTTCAAGTACTTGGCCTTTTTGTGATTGAGCAAATTTAGCACAGTTGACATACTTTTCCTTTTAGAAATTCATAGTTGTTTCCAACCAATTTTTTGTTGTTTAGCCATGTGCTAGATCTCAAGTCTTATGCGACCATTTCAAGCAATAAGCTTAAGAAATGATCTGGGTCATCCAAAACTCCCCCTGAGTTCATGTCTTGTGCAATGGCAAGTAGTCTCATGAGAGATCTTTCTGCTTTTGTTGAATTTAGTTCAAGAACATAAAGTTAACTCTAACTCATGCTTCATCAAAGAACTAACATAGCTCAATTTAAAGCTCAATATAGATTCAAGACTCAACTTAGCCTATTTGACATGGCATGAATCATAAGAGGATAACTAAAGACAGACTAGCCACAAGATCTAACTTGACATGGTTTTATTCAGGTCGTGTAAATTTTAATCAACTATCATGGCAAAGACTAGACTACACATATAAAGTCATGATAAATCAAGCACCCTAGCACAAGTCATGGCAAGATGTAATGCAATTCTATTATGTCATAACAGGATAATAATCAAGGCTCCATGTAGTTATATTACAAAGCATAATGCTGAAAATGACATGAAATGCAGGAAAATTCAGCCCCCCCTAAGCATGTGAAGCACTTTTAGTTCGATTGGAGTTATGTCATCATTAAGTTCTAACAAATCTCAAATGAACTCCCCCTGAACCAAAGCAATAAATACGAGAAGCTGGCAAAGAAATCAGAAAAGGCAGTCCTTAAAGCATAGATAAGACACAGAGAATACTATGGCTCAGGCTGACTCTCATCTTCCCCATATGACTCTAGGACTATCAGCTGGTCTTCTAACACACTAGGGAGTAAACACGTTCCCTATCTACCCAAGGGTGGCCCAACCCTCACTAGACCTATAAGAAGTGAGTGAACTCAACCTAGTGAGAGGAGAACCAGCTAATAAGAAGCATCCTAGAATCACAAGATGAGAGGAAGAAATCTAAGCAACTGAGCGAGAGAACCACTCTAATCTATGCTTTGAAGGACTAACCTGAATGCACCCTCATGTCATGCAGCAGAATGAAACAGGAGCATATAAGCAAGGTAAATCATAAAGCATGAAGCTCCCCCACACAACAATCCATAAGGACAAACCACCCCAATCTCTCCCCGCAATGTCGAAAACCTCGAGCTATCTAAAGGCTTGGTAAAGATATCAGCCAACTGGTGGTCACTCTCCACAAACTGGAGCACTATGTCACCCTTCTCCACATGGTCTCTAAGAAAATGATATCTGATATCAATGTGCTTGGTCCTGGAGTGCTGCATTGGGTTCTTGGCAATATTAATGGTAGAAGTGTTATCACAAAAGAGTGCAACACTATCT
The DNA here is from genome assembly GCA_017311315.1 of Dendrocalamus latiflorus. NCBI lineage: Eukaryota > Viridiplantae > Streptophyta > Magnoliopsida > Poales > Poaceae > Dendrocalamus > Dendrocalamus latiflorus. The sequence goes on from CM029634.1 coordinate 31,872,503, forward strand.
ATGACTAACCCAAAGTCCCGCAAGGTCGAGACCATCCATAGCACCTGACTGCAGCACTAGCGGCAGCAACGTACTCGGCCTCTGCGGTGGACTGTGCAACATTGGACTGCTTCCTAGAAGACCAAGAAACAAGAGAAGTGCCAATGAATTGGCAAGTGCCAGAAGTGTTCTTCCTATCTATCCTGCAGCCAGCAAAGTCTGTGTCGGAGTAGGCTCTAAGGGAAAGACATGAAGAAGAAGAGTACTAGACACCGTAGTCTATGGTAGCTCGAAGGTACTGAAAGATGCGTTTCACCGCCTGGCGGTGAGATACACGAGGAGAAGCCTGGAATCGAGCACATAGACACACAGATAAGTGTATGTCTGGCCTCGAGGCAGTGAGGTACAAGAGGGAGCCAATCATGCTGCGGTACTCCTTTTGGTCAACTGGCTCGCCATCCTTATCTGAATCGAGTGAAACTGATGATGCCATCGGAGTTGACACCGGCTTGCCATCACTCATGTCAAAGCGTCTCAGGAGGTCTCGAGTGTACTTGCCCTGATGCAAGAAGGTACCCTCCCGAGTTTGCTTGCTCTGGAAACCAAGGAAGAAGCTCAACTTGCCCATCATGCTCATCTCAAACTCTGTGCTCATGACATCAGAGAACTAGGAAACAAGAGCATGAGAAGAGCCACCAAAGATAATATCATCCACATAAATCTGGATGAATAGAAGGTCATTGCCATATTTGCGAATGAACAAGGTCTTGTCTACCTTACCCATCTCAAACCTATGACTCAACAAATAGAACTTAAGCCTCTCATACTAAGCTCTATTGGCTTGCTTAAGTCCGTACAAGGCTTTGGAAAGCTTGTAGACATGATTTGGGTATTTGGGGTTCTCAAAACCTGGAGGTGTCTAACATAGATCTCTTCCTCAATAAACCCATTGAGGAAGGCACTCTTGACATCCATCTAGTACAGCTTGAAGCCCTTAGACGCTACAAACACAAGCAAGATCCTAATGCCTCTAGCCTAGCTACAGGGGAAAAAGTCTCCTCAAATCTAGACCCTCAACCTGGGAGAAACCCTGAGCTACCAGTCTAGCCTTCTTTTGAATGACTGCCAGATTTTGAGCGTGTGACTTGCGCAAAGAGATTTCAAATCATCTGCTCTGAAGGATGATATTTTTGGATATGACGGGGAGGTCCTGGATGAGAAGAAGAAGTGGCCTCTACCTCAAGAGCTAACGAGGTAGGAATAGAGCCACTAGCTCCAGAAGATGCGGAAGGAATGGGCTGATCTCCTTGAGGTGCGATGGTAGACGCAGGCACCTCAGGAAGGAATGACTGGATCGGGTAGGCAACCCTCATCTTCATCCTCCTCATCATCCACAAAGATGGTCTCGGACTGCTCTACAGAACCTGAGATGTCGGGCCTAGTCCCCGGACTGGCCTCATCGAAAGTCACTTCACAGGTCTCTACCATTTTGCTAGACTCGCAATTCCAGACTCTATACGCCCATGAAGAAGTCGAGTAACCCAGAAAGATCCCATCACAAGATCGTGACTCGAACTTATCTAGGTTCCCAGACTTCACGATAAAACACTTGCAACCAAACACATGAAAAATGAGAAACACTGGGCTTTCGCCCATATCTCAACTCATAAGAAGTGCGATGCTAGTGTGCCCTCAGAAAAACTCTGTTCGAAACATGGCACGCGGTGGCTATAGCCTCAGCCCAAAACTTCCTAGGTGTAGAGTACTCATCAAGCATCAGCCTGGCCATCTCGACCAAGGTACGGTTTTTCCTCTCCATGACGCCATTTTGCTGGGAGACATGCGGAGAAGAGAACTGATGCTCTACACCCGTCTCATCGTAGAACTTCTCAAAGTAGAAATTCTTGAACTTTGTGCCATTGTCACTGTGGATCGCTCATAAGGCACCCGGGAGCTCAACAGAAAGCCTACTAAACAGACCCCGAAAATGACTGAACGTCTCATCCTTCGAGACTAAGAAAAACACCCAAGAAAACCTCGAGAAGTCATCGACCACGACAAGAATGTACCACTTCCCTCCTACTGACTGCACTCTAGCTGGACCAACTGTGTCCATATGAAGAAGCTGTCCTGGTGCATCGGTCATAGTCACAGTGACTGGAGGATGAGAAGCGGCAACCATCTTTCTATGTCAGCAAGGAGCACAAACTAAGTCTTTGACCATCTTGAGTTTGGGCAGACCACGTATGAGATCGTGGCCACTAACTCGGGTCAAATGATCAAAATTGATGTGACCAAGTCTCCTATGCCAGAAGGAGAGATCACGGGACTCTGACATGACTAAGCACCTGAGAGGATCACTAGAAGACTTAATAAAATCAGCACAAAAGATCCTCCCAAATCTAGAAATCCCGCAAACAAGACTCCCCGAAGAATCAAGAATTTTGCAAGCATTTTTCTTAAAACTTACCTCGAAATTGTCATTGGTAAGCTGAGAAACAGATAAAAAATTGTACTGCAGCTTACTCACTAATGCAACATCTTTAAGAATGAAAGAGTCATTAATGCATAGAGTACCTTCCGCGTTGACTCAACCAGACGAGGCGTCTCTGAAGGTGATCGTCTCATCACCTAGAGCTCGGACAAGGGAAGAGAACCAACGGGAGTCTCCGGTCATGTGTCAAGAACAGCCGGAGTCAACAAGCCAAATCTCTCCCTTCCCTTCCCGACGAACCTGAGTCAACAAAAGAGCAGCTGTGGCTCAGTACTGGGATAAATCAGAATAGACTTTGGAACCCAGTATTGAGTCACACGACGAGCAGAAGAAGTAGTCAAAGACGACTGACCTCTAACTACCCTATGCTCTCCGTCACTTAGAAAGCCAGAAGGTCTTCGAGTAGACCTGAAGCTGTTACTAGGTCTGACTGCTATAGAAAAGCGGGTCTAACTGACAGCAATAGGCTGATAACGCCGCAGATAGCTATCTTGATGGGGGGGGGGGGAAACGAGATCTACCCTCAGGACGACGCATAACCTGACCAGAAGCAACTCGAGGACGAAAATAAGAAGAACCAGAAAAACCAAGTCCTCGACTGTAATACCCTGATCGTCGATTCGGCGTAAGTTTTAAAATAATCGCGGAGTCGCCGGTTTTTCGGTAAATCGCGGGAAGGAAAAAATAAAAATTGTAGAACAGTATAAAATAAATAAAATAAATTTAAAATAATAATAATAAACTCTGATGGGCTATCGGGAGAGTGGGCCGACCACCTTGGGCCGGAGGCCCAAGGGGTGGCTGCACCTCCCCCTCTCCCTCCCCTAAGAGCATCTCCAACAACGTCCTCTAAATTTCATCCCCTAAATCACTTTTTAGAGGACATAATCTAAAATATAGAAGACTAAAAATATGTAACCTCCAACAAATCCCCTAAATATGATCCCCTAAATTAAACTCTGGGTCCACAAAAACTACCAACCAATCTGCTCATCTCCTCCCCCGTCCCTTCTTCGATCTCCCGTCGCCTCGTCCTTCTCCGTGCGCAAGGGCGCCGGGCACACCGCGCACGCTCAACGGCTCAAGGGATGACTTGCATCGTGTATGAAGTATGGGAGAAACAAAATCCAGAGTCACCAATCTATATACATTCACCAGTACAAACTAATATCTACTTAAGACCACCTTATTTGCAGCAAGCATGAAAGCCTTATTAACTGAGAATTAACTAACTAGTACTATCTACCACGAATTTTTGCGAGCAACCATACAAGGAACTTCACACCAGAGACTAAATCATAGCATATGTCCAGTACATAGAGAATTGACAATAGTTCTTCATCGCCTAGCCTCCATTTGGACACTATTTTGTCATCAGGCTGTGAGGAAATGGAGCTCATGGAATTGGTAGCTTTCGAGAAATCAGAGAAACCTTGAGACCACAGAGAAATCAGCTGGAACCTTGAGAGTGCAAGAACATAGGACTCACCAAGAATATCTGTGAATCGAGGCGGCGGTGTGAACAGGGGAGCAGGCGCTCGGGCGGCGGACGGCGCGGGTGCGAGGGCAGGCGCGAGGGAGGCGGACGTAGCGGGCGCTCGGGAGGCGGACGGCGCAGGCGTTCGGGAGGCGGACGGCGCAGGTGCGAGGGCGGGCGCGAGGGAGGCGGACGGAGCGGGCGCTCGGGCGGGCGCTCGGGCGGGCGTGACGTCGGCGGACGGCGCGGGCGCTCGGGAGGCGGACAGCGCGGGCGCGAGGGCGGCGGACGGCGCGGGCGCGAGGGAGGCAGACGGAGCGAGCGCTCGGCGGGTGTGAAGACGGCGGACGACATGTCCGATGTAGCGCGCCAGAAAACCGTCGAAGGATTTCGGGGACGGTATGCGTCCCCCATATTTGGGGGACTAAAAATCAGGGATAGCCTCCTCTATATTTTTAGGGACCATTTAGAGTATCTGTTGGAGCTCTTTTTTTATCTCTTCTTCTAAAATATAGAGGATAGGAGTACTTTAGAAGATTTGTTGGAGATGCTCTAAAACCCTAAGCCACTCTCCCCCTTTCCCCCCACAGCCGCCACCCCCCTTTCCCACCCTCTTGGGCGCAGCCCCCCCTGGTTGGTGCCCCCACCTCCCCCACAAGCTGCTGTCCATTGGAGCCAAGAAGGAAGGAGAAGAAGGAGAGGAGAAGGAAGAAGAAGAGAAGAAGAGGAGGAAATAAGAGGGGTGATTCCTCATCTAGGTAATTTTTCTCCATCCCAAACTCTCTGTTCTTATGAATAATTAGGGTTCTTGGCACAGATTTTGAAGGTAGTTAATAGATTAATTGCCCGATTAGAAATTAGCTGCTGTCTGCCTGTAGATCGATTCGCGCAGCGCGTCTGTTTGCGAGGTTTTGACCTAGTAAACGAATTTTACTGCAGACTCTCCCAAAAGGAAAGTTGTAGAGGACTTCCAGACGCATCTTCTGTATTTGTTTTGGATTTTTCTGCCATGGGATCTGGGAGTTACAGGGTCGGGAATACGGCTGTTCGTCAGGCGAGCAGATTGGTACAGACCGACGGTAATCTGGGAATTGGAGGTAGTAAATGATTTTATTGGTCATATACGTAATTTATAAAGTTGTAGATAATTTAGAGATATAGCTTTTGTATAAAATTCAGAATTTTTAGACCCCTGTACTGTTGCTGAGACGCAATTGAATACCGCTGTCCAATCTGCCAGAACAGAGTTCTTCCTCTGTTTTGGGCATTAAATTACACCTAGCTGTTATTAAAATAAAAATAGGTGTTCTACATGAAAAATGTAGGTTTTTAAGTGATTAATCCAGAGAGGTATCATTTGTTGTAATTGAATCAATATTTTTAAAGTTACGAAAATGTTAAGCAGCGCTGCTGCAGAGGGTAATTTGCTGGACTGTTGAGCGGAGAGGAGTTTGTGCGGGTTCGGGGTTCTAGCGACGTCTTTAATTATTTATGTTGTGTTTGTATGCTATGGATTTGTGCTGAGAGATGTCTTTTGGACAGGTGGTCTTGTCCCTGAGCGCTCTTGATTTTACTTCGCTTCGTCGGATTGAGGCAAGTAAACGTAGCGGTGGTTGCTCCCGTTTAACTTGTTATTCCTTCTACTTTCAGTTTACATTATTATCATAATTTGATACATTATGCCATGATTGCATGATATCTTAATTGTGGAGATTGTAGCAAGTATTTATCCATTGATATGTTGATAATCTGCTAGTAGACATGTGGAAATCTTGCTTAATGTTATAATGTGGAACATGAAAATAACATGTGGTGGATGTGGATATGTCGTGAGCATGTTGATGCTCCTTTCAGGATGGATTAATGTGATTTGTGATTATCATATCATTCATATCATATCATGTCATATGCATATGTGGATGTCGCCGCACTTAGCCGCGACCGTACCGGTACAGCATCGTATATTGCCGTAATACGATGCACCTCTTATCCCGCGGGAGCATCGTATATTGCCGTAATACGATGCATCTCAAATCCTGCCCTGGAAAGAGTGATGTGGAGCATAGCATGAAAGCATTCATATGCATTGCATTGTGGGAAGATCTTTTGCATACATATGCAATATAATGTGGTGAAGTTATTTTGTGGAATTTTCAACTCATAGTTGTAATGTGGAATATACAACTTCATAGTTGTAATGTGGAATTGGCTCGTGTGAGCTATTTGTGGTATGAGGATTGTGGTTGAGGTACTGGAATGGGATTCGTCACATGTGTATGGTCAGGGTTGTGGTTGTGGCATGAGACTCTTTTCTCTTGTGATAATTGATGATAGCAGTTATGGATGTGAGAAACAACAAAGTATTGGTAAACAACATACATACGTTTTATTGTCTTGGTGGTGATAGTGGTTGAGGTGTAACACTAGTCAAACAAGATTTATTTGTTAATGTTTTACCGTCATTGATGGTGATTTGAGGATTGAGGTTATAAATATTGTTATTTGTGGAAGATTAAATTGTTGATGATTAATCTATCGTAGTTTGTGGAAGGTTAACTGTTTCATTTGCATTTAATTGTAAATAAAATGACTGCATTCATATGCCAATTAAATCTGAAATTGAAGAGGTATGATTCATGAAAATTTGTGGTGATTTAATAATTGTGGACATGAATTATGGTTGTAGTTGTATGGAATTATAAATGATGATGTATAATTGTTTGTAGTTTGGATAGCCTGTTAAACAGTTTGCTTGCTGAGATTTTTATCTCACCCTTGTTTCCCCCTCCCTACAGGTGGACTTTGAGCATGCATGGGAAGGGTAGAACAACACCACACTGATGCACGTGAATCATATTTTCATGCTGTAATAAAGTTGAAAGGATTCTAGGCCTTGCATAGCTTTGTTGACATTATCTTAATAATGTTAAATTTGTGAACTATGATTTAGATTAAATTGTTGGAGTATGTTTTAAATAGTGAATTGCTATCACTATCCTGTTATTCCTTAGTTGTTTATGCTTCCGCTTATACTATCTGGTTTAGTAATTGTTGCCAGTTTATTTTATATTGTAAATTGGCTAGTTGTGGAGTGGAGTAGCATCCCAGGGTAAGGTGGATCTTGGGGTGTTTACAGTTGGTATCAGAGCGGGTGTTAGGTCCGTGGTAATGAAACTATTAAATTGACACACTGGTGCACAGTAGGATGGGATGGGTCAAGCATTGCATTTATGCTTTTGACATGTTGTATTGATGATTTACATTATGAGATAATCTTGTATGATTATGATTTGCTCCTATGACTGTTATGAGTGAGAATTGTCAATGATAAGATGTAGAGGTTGTATTTGCTGCCTTGGCATTGCCAGGTTATACCACTGTTTGTAGCATGGGGATTAGCGATGTAGTTACCTCGGGTAACTTAGTTGTGGATGTTGTGAGTGAGTTTATTTAGAAAAGTTGATATCTTCCTTGAGTTGATTTTGGCCAATTCTTTGTCTATTGCAGTTAATGAATTTCTCTTGAGTTTGTGGTTCATTGCAGTTGAGGGTTTGCAATTGGTCTCTATCTGTTCATTGAAGCAATTATTGTTTCTTTTCGGACTAGTAAGACACTATTGCTGCTTGTGAATATTGTTGATTTGCAAGGTTAGTCCCTTTGTGGGAATTTTGTCTTGTTATGAAAACAAAATTTTCTACCGCGCACACCAGGACATCATGCTAAGGAGGGATCATGGATCGTTACCACTAGACGCGCAGCGCAGCGGAAGAAGAGTTGGAGAAGCCGATCCAACCACGCGCGTCGAGGTAGTAGTGGAATTAGTCGATCGTCCCGAACAGATCGTCTCCTCCACGCGATCAACCACACCACGTGCAAGATCCAATCTGTAGATTGTTGATGCCGATCAACGCCACAACGAGCAGTGCCTCCACCGGTATCCACACGTCCGGGGCTGGAACGCCGATCGCGAGTGTACCAGCACTCGCGAGCGGCTAGGATTTGGCTCGGGAGGTGGCGGCTAGGGTTTGGCTCGGGATTAACAGAAGCAGCACCCCTCAGCCCCTCGCCTCCATATATATAGACCTCCTCACTTGGGCCTCGTGGACCGAGGCCCAATAGGAGTCTATCCGGATCTCTATCCGAATTGAGCCCACATCCGAATCACATTCGAATTAGTGTTCCAACCCGTTAAGTGTGCGACCCTGTAGGTTCACGTATACTTAGTCGTGACCCGGAAACGCCTTTCCGGTCACCCTGTTAACAGCGGCCTCTAGTAAGACATATTAACCCCAAAGTATACGTAAAGATCATATCGGTTGAACCTGTAATGTTCTCATGTACGAATCCCTTTGCCTCACGATATAGATTAAGCTCAAGGCGAGACCTGTGTCATCCTCTTAATAGCTCAATCACTTTCTCGATTCCGTGATGGATTATAAACTCGTGATTGACTCCTCAATCACCTTGGCATGGCCATGCACTTTCATAATCCATTACATCGAGGGGCCCAGAGATATCTCTCCCATAAGGAGGGGCAAATTCTATCTTGATCATTCACATCCCACTACATGTTTCATGGCAAACCCAAAGACTACTTTTATGATTACCCAGTTACGGAGTAGTGTTTAGTAGTCCCAAAATAAGCTACTACGCATGTTGGGAACCATGATGATCTCAAGTCTAAGGATTCCACATAAACACTACTTGAGACCAACTGACGACACATGGAATCTCTGCAGTGTCTCATGGCGGGTCTATCCAACATATGTTCACTAACACATGTCCATATTATTGATTTGGTATCTCCATACCATGATCCATGAGACATGATCATCAATCAATACATGTGCTGATCTTTGAATCATATTTGTTCCTCATATGATATATAATCAGGGATCATTTAGAAATAGCAACATTTTGGCATTAAGAGTCTCATGAATAAGTCACATACTCATTGATCAATAATGATAATATCTATTTCAAGGAACAAAGAAATGTATCATAAACATAGTATGTGATATATTCAACATCTCCATGTTGCCTCTAGGGCATATCACCAACAAGGATCTCTTGCATGGACGACCTGGGTTTGTGATCCTCACCCTTCCCCTCTATTTTAGGGAGATCTTAGATTTTTGGTTCGTCGTTAGAGGTGGTTGATCTAGGGGAAACCGTCGATTAGCGATTAATTAGTGTTCTGTGCGCAGTCAGATTGGGCAGTTTGTCTGTACAGGTGGTTTAGGCGGTCAAAATGATTTTTTCCGGGGAACCCATGAAAACAAAAGTTGTAGAGGATGGAGATATCTAAGTTTTTTATTTTTTTCAGAATTTTTGGATGCGGGGTTTGGGCGCAACAGAGGATTGAATTCGACTATGCAGCAGAGCTGGATTCAGAATCCAGTTTCTGATCGTGGACCGATTCAGAGGTCCAAATAAATTTTATGAGTTAACTCATAATAACGAAAGTGGTAGATAATATCTAGAACTAGCTTCTGGTACAATTTTATAATTTGTGGAGCAGTGGGCTGTCGCTAGTGGTCTATGGAAGATGCTGGGCAGAACTCGAAGGCAGAGTCTGTTCTCTGTTTTCCATTGCGAATTACGCCCTTAAAATAACATAAAAAAATTATGGTGTCCTCATGAAATTTGTATATTTTGTTCTGTAGATTTCAAATATATTAGTTTTGCTGTGGTTTAATTAGTAGATTAAAAGATACGAAAAAGACAAGTGGCGCTGCTGCTGGGAACCAAGTGTGGGAATAACAGTTTGAGAGGGAGTTGCGGGTTTTTGGGCGTAGAGGCGTTTTCTTCTCAGTCGTGAATGTTGTATTATGGTTTTGTGCTGAGTGGTGCCTTGTGTACAGGTGGCTTCACTCCTGACCGTGCTTGATCCCTTCGCGCCTTCTGTAGAGATAAGTAGACGTAGCGGTTGTTGCTATAGTTTAACTTATTAATTTTATTGCCTTCACCGTAATTGCTGAGGTTTGGTAAATAATCTACCTTTAAACAAAGATGCCATGCTGTGCTTTATGCCTTGTGATGTATATTGTGGTTCATGTGGTTATATTCCTAAGGAATCAGTTGTGGGCATATCATACATGTCATAGCGTGTCATTTGCATCGTGGATGTCGCCGCACTCAGCCGCGACCGTACCGGTACCGCATCGTACATTGCCGTAGTACGATGCACACTCTTACGTTGCCAGGTAAGGGTGCAGTGGATCATTTGCATACATATGCATTTCATGAGGATAAGTCTTATTATGAGATCTTAAGAGGAATTAGCTCGTGAAAGTTATTTGTGGAGTGGGATATTGTTTTCTTGTGGTATAGTGTAGATGATGAGAATCATATTTATGCATCCCATGAGGATAAATCTTAATCTAAGAACTTAAGAAGTTTTAGCTCATTAGAGTCACTTGTGGAATGTGGTATTATCTGATAGCGGAAACCATTCGTGGTTTGTGGTAGTGCCTTGTGGTTTGTGGTATTGTCTTATGGTGAAAATTATTTGTGGTTTGTGGTATTATCTTATGGTGAAAATAATTTGTGGTTTGTGGTATTGCCTCGTGGTTTGTGGTATTATCTTATGGTGAAAATAATTTGTGGTTTGTGGTATTGTCTCGTGGTATATGGTATTATCTTATGGTGGAAATCATTTGTGGTTAGTGGTATTACTTTGTGGTTGTGGTTATGAATGAGGTTACAGAGTGGTTGAGAAGAGCTATTTGATATTGCTTTATCATTGTACCACGTGATGTCAAATGGATGCTTAACCATCCGTAGTTTAATTAATTTGTTAAACAGTTTGCTTGCTGAGATTTTATCTCACCTTTGTTTTTCCTCTTCCAGGTGAACATTGAGCATGTGTGGGAAGGGTAGAGCAGCACGGCACCATTAATCAAGTCTTCATGAATTTTGTTGTATATATTAGAGGGTTAAATTCTTAAATTATTTCTTCCATCTAGTCGTTGAACACTGTAACACAGTAATACCTTTCATGGTAGACTTTAGTGAGGTTGAACAATTCAAAATTTGGCTAATAAATGTTGTTTTATCATTCCCATTATTTGTTATGTTGTCGTGCTTCCGCATAGTTTTAGTATTTACTAGGAAGGTGATGCCGGATTTTCTTTTAATCTAGCTAGTGTTATATGTGGTTTAGTAGCATCCTAGGGTAATGTGGACCTAGGGTGTTACAGTTGGTATCAGAGCGGGTATTAGGTCCATGGTAATTGAATTATTAAATTGACACACTGGTGCACAGTAGGATAGGATGGATCAAGCATTGCATTTATGCTTCCAATACCATCATTTATGTTATGAGATGATCTTTTGTACCAATGATTCGATTATATGATTGTTATGTGTGGTGATAGTTGATGTTGAGAGATAGAGATCGTGGTGCGGCCATGGGCATCGCCAGGTTATATCACTATTTGGGGTTTTGAAATGGTGAAGGATTTTTCCTTGGGCAACTTAGTTTCAAAGGTTAGGAATGAGTTCTTTAGAAAAGTTTCTCTCTTCCTTGAGTTGAATTTAGTCAATTCTTATCTTGTGGTGTTGGATGAATTTATCTTGGGTTCGTGGTTCATTGCAGTTGAGGGTTATTAATTGGTCTCTACCTGTTCTTGGAAGCAATTATTGTTTTTCGGACTATTGAGACACTTTTGCTACTTGTGAACATTGTTGATTTGCAAGGTTGGTCCCTTCGAGGGAGTTTTGTCTTGTTGTGAATCATGACTCATTGGTTCACTTGGTATTTTTATTAATGAAAGTTTTATGTTGCAAATTCATTAACATGTGAAAGCCTTGGATCTATGCATTTCTTTTGGATTATTTTGAGTGTTGAAGTTTAATTCCTCTCCTTTCTAAAAGAGAGTGTTAAAACCATTTGTGGTGTTTTGTTGTGATTAAGTGGGAGATGGTAATCATATAAATTAATTTATAAGGTATGAATTATCAAGTTGAGATGTTAGCGTGGTGCATAATTAATTTCAACTAGCATCCTTGGAAGTGTACTTGATTAATTTGATGTCACCTTGTAATAGTTTCTTGAAGAATTGTGATTCAGAATTTATCTATACATGATTGGAACTCATGGAGTTATTGAGGAGTGTGCAAAAAGAATTGGAATGATTATTATGATTGTTTAAATTTCTATCCTGTTGGATAAATTGAATTATTTTTGTCTTCGGTAATTAATCTGACCGTTCGGGATGATTAAGTAAGGAGGTGTTGGAATATTGCCTTGGTAATATTAACCTTTAATCTATCCTTTATTTAGATACTTTATGAGCATGTACAATTGCCAGGTTCATCTATCTTTCACCATGCTAAATTGTTGAAATATGTATAAAGAAATAGAGGAAGGTTGATGTATTGACTTGTGAAACCTTGTCTTTTAGGGCTTATATTATTGAAGTTTAAAGATATTTCATTCTAATTGCTGAACATAAGGTGGAATGTTGAATCTATGCTCATAACGGTTTTTGAGATTGCCATGTTCTAGTACCAGCTTGTTAAAAGAGTTTTGTTTCAATATTGTAGCTTGTGCACTAGGCTTTTCCTAGATCAAGTAGTTGCAATCTTATTTAGATAATAGAAACATGATGAAGTGATTTGTTGTGTTCCTTTTGGAAAAGTTTATGAAGGGATATGAGGATATGATGATTCTTGCTAAGAGTGTATTATTTTGATGTTAGTATGATTGTCAGTATGTAGTTGTGATGATAATATTGAATGTTCCATAAATAAAAGAATTTGATAACTTCCAAGGACTCACCAGCGAGCATTTCAAACTTGTTGTAATCTCGCTTGTATTGGTCCTGTCGTACGGTCTTGATTTAGGTAGTGCCCTCATGGTATGCATGGAGGGTTACCCAAATGTCGTAGGCTGACGAAAGATGAGAAATGCGATCAAATTCATTTCTGCTAAGACCTTGGATTATGATGTTCCTTGCCCTAGCATTTGCCTCAACATCAGGCATGTTCGCCACTGTGATGTTCTCATCGGCAGGAACAACATAGCGAGTCTTAGCCTTTCTCCAGATAGCATAGCCCTGAGCCTGTATGTAAGACTTCATCCTACTCTTCTAGAAGGGATAGTCGATCCCATCGAAGATAGGGGGCTTGGTGGAATACTTGTCTGTTGCCATGGCTCAACAGACTGGTTAAGATTTACAAAGAAGAGCTAACCGGTTCTGATACCACTTGTAGGACCGAACTGGCAACAGAGGGGGGTGAATGGTGCCTTCAAACCTCCCTAAGTATTCACACAATCTTCTTCTCCAATAGCTATAGAAGCTATGAAGCAAGAGGATGAAAGCTCACTGGAAAACCAAGAGAAAACCAAACGAGACTAAGAAATGAAGGAATAACGGGTTCGGCCGAAATCCAGAGCAATCGACACTTTACTGTGTAGTCGAATGACTCTCTGCTGTGATCAAAGCGACCGAAGCAGTTTCAGAGCAGCTAAGACTTAACAATGAGATGCCGACTGACAAAAGACTCCAAACAGAGAGTAAAATAGACTCAGCCGACAACAGAGAGCGACGGCCGACAATAGAGCACTCTCGGCAGAAAACACAGTAGAGTAGGAAGCAGCGTTCCACCGCGAGAACCAAAACTTGTGTAACTTTTGATTCTCTAGACAAACAACCAAGAAACTCTAATCACAGCAAAATAATGACCTCTGGTCAAGAAATTACGGAGCTAACTAAAACTCGTCGCCGTGGTTGAGCAGGAAGAGAGAGTCGAACTCAAAAAAGAGGAAAAGCAAAGCTCACGACTGCTAAGTCCGATTTCCAAATAACTTGTGATTCTCGGATCTTTTGGGCACGAGACTTTAAACACTGCAAGAACTCATCCTTTGAGAGAGAATTTACAAAGAAAACAAGAACTCTCTACCGAGACCACAGCATACGCCATACTCGAACTCTGAACAGAGGAAGGTAGGAGGTGCACGACAGCAAAAAGAAAACATTCTCTGATCCAACTTTGCTCTCGGGAATAGACTAGCCAAATGGCCTAGGAGCTGATTCTCAGTTCAGAGCAAAACAAAACCGAGGCTACTCGAACGAGAACACAACTCAAAACACGATAAGGCAGAGCAAACCAGAGAACTAGTCTCTCAGATTGAAACGAGAAAGAGAAACAGAGGAACAGAGATGAATGATTGATCATGGAGGTTTCTATAGCCACTCCATTAGGAGATACAAGAGCACCATGCTCTACTCAGAGACAACTCACACAAAATAAACAGAGAAACCCAGAGCGACTCGGGAACCAACCTCACCGAGCACCCTAGCTCTACATCCCTATTTATAGCCTCAAGCTACCGGGGGAACCCGTTAAAACCCTAACTAACATCGGGTATTATAGCACGCTTTACCCACTAGCGTTCTCGACCTCAGCACCGCCTGTGCCTAGTCCTTGCCATCCCATGCCTCGCCACGGCTTAGCCTCAAAGTCCTACAACCGTCACAGACAAGAAAACATCACATAGCACCACTCGAAACAAAGATAACATCAATTTGCATCACAAGAAAGTACTCAAAACATATTCCTACAAAGTCGTAAACACCCTATGACCTGTCAAAATAGTAGAACAAGACATGCACAAGACCTATGACTACTACACGAGTTGATATGACCACCCCAGAGGTCCATACGACCGATTCCCAGATGTTACGACCGCTTCAGGAGCCCATACGACCGGTTAGATGGAAGCTACGACCACGGCCAGGGGTTTCAACGTGGTCGAAGGGGCTTCCGACCACGTCTGTCCACGCTACAACAACATCCGAGCACGTCCGACTGCATTCGACTGCGCTCCGACTACGTTCGACCGCGCCAAACTGCGCTACGATCACGTCCGACGGCATCACTATGTGGTCGAAGTCCACCGACTTCCCAACATGGTCGTCAGTTCGACCGCCGACTATCGACCATGGCCAACGTGGTCGTAAAGCCTTCCGACCACGGCTAACGTGGTCATAAAGCCTTCCGACTGCTTCTGACCATGGACAACGTGGTTGTAAACCCTTCGGCTGGTTTTCGACCATGGCCAAAGTGGTTGTAGACCCTTCGGCTGGCTTTCGACTTCCGACTGAGAGGTTGTAAACTCTCCTGCTGCCATCTGACCACAGCCAACGTGGTCGTAAACACTGCTGCTACCTTTCGACCACGGCCAGTGTGGTCGTAACCACTGCTGCTACCTTTCGACCATGGCCAATGTGGTCGTAAATCCGTTTGGGGGCTTCCGACCACGGCCAACGTGGTCGAAACGACTTCCGACCACGGCAGGGAGCTACCCCTTGGCAGAAAACACACAAATCAAACTCAAACTTTCTAAAACAAGTGTCAATTACTCATCACAAATATGGGGTCACCTCCACATGGTCTCTCAAATTCTTGCAATGAGCTCAAATGAGTTTTGAGAATTATTTGCTTTTAAAGTCATTTCTAAGAAAGCTCTCCCTAAATATGTGCATATAAATTTAAGAAGTTGCTTTGCAAGTAGAAGTAGAGATTTTTGAAAATTTTGGTGGAGCTTCTTTTGATTGTTGAACTTGAGAGTATTGGTAATATCATAATCAAACACCAGATAGAGATTTCAATTCATAGAGAATATCATAACTTAACCAAAATATCGAGTTCAATATATTACATAACATGTCCATAAAGCATAAAACATAATACCAAGACAAGTTCATTACACTATAAGACAAAGTTCATCACATCACAAGGAGACATATCATATATAGGTACTATATCGTAGATAGATTTTCTTGCTACTTCTTTACTTTACTTCTCCCCATTTGCGCCTTCCTTTTCTTCTCCCCCTTTGGCATCAATACCAAAAAGGGTTACTCCTGCAGTCCCTGAGGCGAAGGATCACACAACGACGATGGCCATACTAGACTAGAGAGGGAGGACGAGCTATGGCATGCTCAAGAGAGGATACTCTTTCCCGTGAGAAGAAACTGTGGCAGTCAAGTAGGCAAGTTGGGCATTAGTCTCCAACTGGTGCCCCTCTATCCTCAGCACTATAGAGTAGATCTGAGAAAGTGAAATGTCATCATTTGCTGGTGATGGAGTGGGAGCTACCTCTTCCTCCTATGCTCGAGGAGGAGCTGTAGTGGGAATGGGCGGTCCCTCACATGGCTTGTAGGGCTTGTGCACTGAGCTGCGCTCTCCACGATATCCAGTTTTTCTGATGGTCAAGGCCATGATATAAGGAGCATAGTTGATTATTTTGACTTGATCATTTTTAGAAGAAGTAATCTCCTAAAGCATAAGATCTACCACATCAAATTTCCTGTCATGCATGATGTTATCTATCAAGTTCCAAGAATGTCCTCTAATGGCATCATAGTTCCTACTCTTAGGGAGAATGGTGTGGTTGATGATCCTGTTGACCAAGCTAGGAATAGGCAGAAGACTGGCTAGCTTGCTTGGAGTATATTTGACATTGCCATCATAGTACTCCGTCTAGGCTAGAACCAAAAGTGCAGCTTTGTCATAAACTTTCTCATAGCTACTCGACTTGGTCCTGAGAGCTAGCTCAAACTCATGCTTATGGCAATCCAAATAAGTGGTCCCCGTCATCCATGCCATATGAGAGAAATCAGGAGACACATATAATGTGGCATAGAATTGCCAAATGATCTCCTCATTGTAGTCACATCTTAGCGCTACTAGGTCATGGATACCGGCCCTTTGAAATAGCCGATATGTTCCATCGTACTTATCCAGGGAATTCAGATGTGCCCAATCCACATATTTATGATTAGCAAACTGCCTATGGAGGCCATACATCTATTCATACACTAGTTCCTAAATTCTAGTGTGGAACTTCGAATTTGTAGATGTCCTTCGGAGCACAACTGATTTCTTTGACACAAGATAATGTAGTCATCACTAGTGATCGTCCTCAGGTTAATTGGTTCCTCCTTGGGATCATCCATTTCTTCATCAGATTCATCTTGTGAAGAGCTCTCCCTATGGTCAGATTGTTTCTGAAGCAGGAGCTTTTCCCCTATCTTCATGAGCCCCTTGAGCTACCTTTGGAACACCCCCTAAAGCCTGAATAGGCTGCACTTGAGGAGATGTGGAGGTTTGACTAGGGAGGATTGGACTAGATCTTGGAGTGGCATAGAACTTGTGAGTGGCGTTCCTGGTCTAAGGCATCTTCAAATAGAGAGAATAGATAACAAGAAGAAATTAGGAACCACCCAAAATAGGTTTAAAAATGAATGGAATGAAGTGGTTGTCTTGTTAGGAAAATTAGTAGTACCGACGTGCAAAGGGAGGTAGTACCGGGCTACGGTAGTACCACGCTCGACAAGCGGAAGTACCATTTTACTGGACAGACTTTAGGGCATTGCAATATTGAATCTAGAACCTTTTTCTGGAAAGGATCTGATGTACTATTTCTTTATCAAGTTCTTGGCTACAAAGCACCACATGACACCCCTAAAAACTTTCTCTTTGAAAGCCCTAAAACTTCGTACGCTAGCCTACAACCTCCCCTGCTTTTATAGGCCAGTGCACAAATTGTATTCCACTCAAACACCTCAAAACCGTGTCCTTAACCACCTGAACACGAGATCCTATCTCTTTCTCAAATCAAGGGACCTGAAACCTTTCCTAACATGGGTTTTAGCGAACTCATACAAGTCATGGACTCCATCCACAACTCCATACAACACACATGACAAAGCCTCTAGGATATCCGCTCCTGTATCTCCATCGTGCACCATCACCGCGTGCTCTCACATGAGCATGATCACCTCGCATGACCACTTGATCATCTGGACCTCAGATTACCCCCTCCTAGTACCGATCCTCCTCGTCACCGATCGTACCCATCTCCACGCCTCCACGCAGCATTCACTTTTGACCTCCACGTGCTCCAGCATGAGCTCGACCACCTCGCGTGACATCTCAACTGCTTGGACCTCAGATTACCCCCCTCCCAGTCACATTCCTCCTCGTTACCGACCATGGCCGCCTCCATGCCCACCTGCACATGCAAAGACCAAAGAAACTCTATCCTGGTACAAGTTCTCCCCAACTTGACCGTAATCAACACACATTAGCAAAACACATCCTCGTCTATCCCCAGACAAGAACCAGCCCATCTACGACCATGCTAAGATCGTTTACGACTATCACTAACTGAACCAACCCTTCAGACCACGCAATACGACCGCTACCTCAGAGTACTCGTAACCCACAAGTACTCGGAAACTACCTGCACTGCTTCAGACCGACTATCGAGTACTAACTACTGAGTATCGATCAAAAATCACAACCGCAACTCATACTCAAAGCCTACGAGTACAGACAAGATTTCGACATTCGCCGCTTACTGTGATCGTGAAGCCAGTTCAATTGAGTAGCGAGTCCTCCGACTATGAGTACCTCAATCTTTAAGTACCCACCTGGTATTGTAGCAACGACCATTCATCATCAACCACCACACACCGACCAGTGAGCCACTAGCCCAGCATGAGTACTCAACGTACTCGTAGATCACAAGAGTGAAGCACTCGTATCAACCGTGAAGCCTACGACAACCGATCGCTAAGCCTCTGACTACTGAAGACCGAACAACAAATAGTGAAGTCTACGAGTATCAACAAGACTGCCAAATCTATGACCATGAAAGCAATTTGCAAAATCTATGACTATAAAAGCAGTCTGCAAAACCTACGACCATGAAAGTAGGCTGCAAAACCTATGGCCATGAAAGCAGTCTGCAAAACCTACGACCATGAAAGTAGTCTGCAAAACCTATGACCATGAAAGCAGTCTGCAAAACCTATGAACATAAAAGCAGTCTACAAAACCTACAACCATGAAAGCAGTCTGCAAAACCTACGACCATGAAAGCATTTTGTAAAACCTATGACCATCGACTACAAAGTCCTTGACTATTGAGTATGACCAGTAAAGTCAACCACTATCGAGTATTGTAGCTACTCCATGAAAAAGTACTGAAGCTACGATTACCTACTGTGGTCGTAAGATCGAAGTCATACTTCCATGGTCGAATGGTCGAAGTTGTACTACTGTGGTCAAAAGGTTGAAGTCGTACTGCCTTGGTCGAAGCCAAACGTGGTTGAAAGCTGAACGTGGTCAAAATGATTTGCGTTTTGAAAGAGAAGCGAGATTGAGTGCAAGTTTCTCATAGATTTCTCCAATTCAAAACCTCTCCAAATAGCTCTCCACCTTACTTCAATTAAGATTGGTAAGTTTCTCATAGATTTCTCCAATTCAAAATCTCTCCAAATATCTCTCCACCTTACTTCAATTTCTTTACCTTTGCCAATGTAATCATCAAGAAACTTTCAGAGAGAGAACAATTCTAAGAAGAAGTAATGACAGTAAAGATCAAGAAGCTTTGGAGATTATACAAGTCAAGTTGTATTTGTATTTTGACCAAGCTATCGGTGTGAGTAGAGCTTCCTAGATCATCTAAAGTCATATATCATATAGCTAGATCGAAAACTAGTCTTTTAGCACAATTAGACAATTTAGACTAGATCTATTGCTTCACACTAGATCTTTAGGCATGCGGCATGCTAGCTTGTAGCATACTTCTTTTCAAAATGCTATCTTTGTAGCAAACTTCTTTTTGAATGGTGGCATGCTTGAAGCATAATTCTTTTCATTTATGCACTTTTTGTGCCTTTTCTTTTGTTTAACCATGGCATGCTTAAAGCATACATCTTTTCTATATTCTTTTTCTCAATTCTCACTTGATATCACTTATATGATACCACTTGTAGAATTTCTTCTTTCATATGTATAACATGCCAATTTGAGTGAACACAAATAGATTGTGATATGATACATACAAGCCTCATAGCCAATATTTTAAAAAATGATTCATAACCATGCTAATCCTTTTAGATGAACATCACAAAGTACTATCAATAATCACTCTAGTCAAAGACTTATGCCAAGTCATGTTTTAATTCAAGTGTAGCAGACTAATTAAAACTAGTTGTGGTCTAATCTACACAACATATGAGTAAATATGATAAAAAAAGTTCTACTACTCATTTGCTTTTGATGGCTCAATCTTGATGAATTATATGACAGGTATAATAAACAAAGCTCCTGACACAGCTTCAAACGACATACTCTCCCTCAGAATAATCCAATCTCACTTAGAAAAAGAGCAAATTGAGTAGAAGCAAGAAACTGAGAGAGAAACCGAGAAAACTGGAAAGGAGTTCAGAGACCACTTGTAAAAACGCCACTTGTAAACGACCACTTGAAAAATGACATTACCTTTCCACATGATCTAACCTAAAGGTGAAGTCTCATGGAAACTCTCAGAGAAGGTGAAGAACCATCCAGTGTTCCAATCAAGCAATGATGCAAAAGACTGGGACTAAATCAAGTGCCTGTTCTCCACCCCTTGTTCACTGGTTTTAAATCATAGTAGATGTCGGTCTCACAGTACTGGGGTTAGTCAAGTAAGCTTTAGGAATCCAGTACGTTGATACTCGACAAAAAGGATCAGCAGCAGGCAATGATAAGATTTTAAGTGAAGAGTTAGCCTATGTCAAGTTCTGGTCTGACTGCTGTTGAAGACCTAGTCTATCCGCTGACCTATCTGAGTTGCTATGTGTAGCTAGTCGATTCCTGTAACATCCCAAATTTTTGAAATTTGAAAATGTGGAGCGTTTGAATTATATTTGTAATATGTTTTATTTGAATTTGGATTTTATGGTGTTTTTCTGGAATCTGGTTGAGGTTCCAAAATTTAAGAAGCTCAAAAAGAAACAAGCATTAACAATGCCCTAAAAGGGAATGTACAAATAATAGAAAATTAAATTTGTAAATACGAATCTGAAAAGATGATCCAGTATAAGAAGAGACAAACCTAAGTTAAAAACATAAAATCTCATTTTGAAAATAATGGCATAAATAGCAATGAAAGCGGGTGAACAGAATACAAACCCATATACATATACATATATATGTGTGTATAAACAACTTGTGCCAGGAAGAGTTTAGCAATATAGGAAATAATAATAAATATATATATGAAGAAAATATATACATGTATACAAAATGAATGTGCAAATAAATAAAAAAAAATATGTATATATATAGATATACCAAAAACAGAAATAAAGGAATATATATAAACTTGTACCCATATGTATATATATACAACACATAAAAAAGGGAGAAATGTAGTCGGGCCGGCCAAAATCGGCCAGCCCAACCCCATCTCCCCTCCCCCTTCAACCGGCCGAACGGCCCACCTCCTATCGCCGGCCCAGCTTCACGCGCCGCTGCCAGCGGGCCCGGCTTCGCCCCGCCCGCTTTCTCTGGCCGGTGGCCCCTTCCCCTGCCCGCACTCCCTTCTCCCTTCTTCGCTCACGTGTGCCCGTGCTATCATGTCCGTCTGCTCCGCTCTGCGCCATTCTTCCCCGTGGCGTCCATGCATGCCCCGGGCACCGTCGCCTCCCGAGCAGTCCCCTCGCATGTGCGGCGCGCTCGGACACCGCCCCGGTATCACCATCCCGCCAATGGGATTTCTCCCCCGCTCCGCAAAAACTGCCGGCCACGCGGCGCCCCAGCTTTGCGGCCTGCCGTGCGCGACGCAAAGCTGCCTCAGCCGCCCACAGTCTCGCCCACCGTCGCCCACTGTTTCCCCACGCGCGCCCACTGTCTTCGCCATCGACCCGTGGCAATAAGTACCCCGTGCGACTCCCCTTGCCCCTCTGAGCTCCTTCCGCCCCGCACCCGTGAGCCGCCATTGCCGCCTCCACGCTGCCCGGCCGCTCTGGCAAACCTCCACCGCTCCGATCACGTCCGAACATCCCTCCGCCCCCCGTGTGCCTTCCCTCTAGTCTGATTGGAAAAGTGCAACTCGAGCTCGCTGGAATTTCCATTTTCGCCATTGCCGGCCGTCGCCGCCATTCCCACCGCCGCCATCTCCTCGGTCGATCTCGCTCCGATTACTTGCGGTGGGAGAGGCTCCTCGGCGCCCCGAACCTCCTCCCATAGCCGGCCAACGTCCTTCGCCGCCTGAGCTCCTCCTCCACGGCGACCTCCCCACGCCGCCGCCCGTGTACGCCGCCGACATGCCTCGCCACCTCCCCGGCCGAGCCACCACTACCGGTGAGTTCCCCACAGTCACCGCCACCTCTTGCTCCCCTTAGTTTCCCCCTCTTCCTCCCCGGTCATCGTCGTGCCTTTTGACCCCGCCGCCGGCCACCCCTCATGGCCGCCAGCCCTTCACCGACGCCACCAGGGCCCAGCCGTGACCTCCTGTGAATTCATGACACCCCTAGCAACTCATTCACCGGCCCCCTCCTCAACTCCGGTCACGCTCCGCCGTCGGCGCCGCCAGCCGTGCGCCGCCTGCACCTCCCCTGTTGTTTCTCTGTTTTGCCCCAGGCGGTGGCTTACTTCCTATGGATTGCCTCCCCCTTCATAACGCAAATGGGCGGCCGCCCAGATGGCCACCAGTGCCTGCTGCCTAGTTCGCTCCCCTGAAGTCGTGAGTTCGAATCCACACTCTGCCCTTTTCCCTTATTTTTGTTATTTTGTTTTCTTTAGCCGTTTCCAATGGAAGATAATTAAGAAATAACCACAGGGAGCTAAGATAATTAATTTACGATCAAATAAAATTTGTATATGCATCAGAATATAAAGTTTATATGCATAAGAGCAATTAAGTGCTTAAGAGAAATAGTTTAGTATTAGCTCACTAATACTTAAATGATTAAAATTGAAGTTAAAGATTTCCTAGTATACAATTGAATAAACCTTGGGAATAATCATGTGAGATATAAGTATTTAACCTAAACTTAAAATGAAAGATAAAAATTTAATTATAGAGATGGAATAAAGCATTGTGTAAGGTAATATCATTAGAGATTTAATGATGGATTAGCTACTATATGTTAGTAACCATGTGCATTAATCTTTATTTTGTGAGCTTGATTGTTAATCCAAGACATAGTGAGCAATATTAGAAGGGGTGTAGTCTAGGTCCAAATCCCCAGGAAATGACGATTTAGCCAATGGAAATTTTGTAAACAATAAATCGTGAATCCTTGTATAATAGCAAGGTTGTAGAACTAGCCACCACATAGTTAAAATATAACCCTATGCCCTAGCAATAATGAGAATCCTTTGTTGATTATAATACTCAAATTAAATTAGAGAATAGCTTTGGGGATCTAACCAAAAAAATATATAATAATAATAATAAGAAGAATGTAAATGAGACTATTTAATATTTATAATTGGACTAGCTCATGTATGCATAATTAATATGGTTTGAGTAATCATCTATAAGGTTAATTATTAATTCAAAGCAATGGTAAGGAAACACGACTATGGTTAAATATCCAGACCTAATAAAGAGTACACCTAATTATAATTAAAACAAATATGATCCAAAGTTTATCAAGCCACCATTATACAAATCTCAGTGATATATCTTATTAAATAGCACTAATGAAATATTACCTTGTACAATAATCCCTACCTAGATAAATAAATCTAAATTAAATAAATCTAAGCCTAATAATAACTAAAGTATAGACAAAATACCAATGGTAACATTAATTAAATTTAACGTAGATTTGGTAATAATGATGGATATAACTGAATATAGCAAATTAGGCCCCAAACCAATGGATCCTAATTCAACATAAGTTATGCCTAGTAATAACTAAGTGTGCATGAAAGGTCGCACCACAAAATGCTGTCAACCCGGATTCTAACATTAATTCAGTAAGCTAAAAATCGTAAACATCACTTTTATATAGCATATGTCTTGAACAATAGCACTCAACAAAATAATGCTCAGCAAACTCGCACACCAATTTATAGGTCTAACCTAACTCATGGAACTTCCTTGATAAATACCAAAATAATAAAAGAAATTGTTAATAAAGAGATCAAGTCATCGTATTATGCCATCGACCTTACCTCAAATAACCCAAATCACCCATCGACTCATAGTAAAAATAAATTGAATTTATTCAGATTTATTTGGATCTTTTGAGTTATTTGCTTTTATTTTCATTCAGTCGTTTAGCGTGTAATTAGAAATTGGGAGTCGTGAAGATATTCAGTGGATCAAGTAAGGTCAAGTTCAAAGTGAAGATGGAGACCAGGAGCTCAAGAAAGCATTGTATGAGCTCAAGACCGCGGTAAACCGCGCCAGGCGAGTCAATACTTTGATCATGTTGATCCTACAATTTCTGCAAATTACTTTGATTTAAATTATCAAATTGCATGCTGTTATGTTATATGAAAATACATGTTTAATTTAATAATCTAGTTATGTGCCCATTGTTACCTTTGCTAATACTATACCTCCTTTGGAATGCTTGATTATGTGAACCTTGTCGTCCTAGCAAAAATTATAATAGTAACCTTTCGAAAGTAAGTTCGTAATTATAGGTCATGCTTAGTATTGTTTAGGTACTCATGGGCGCGAGAGCGTCCAAGCATCACTTTTAATTCTGAGAAAAATTGGTTGGGCAGTCATGGTGGTAATGACTGGTGTATGTTGGATATGGCTATTTTATATTCCCAAAAACCTCGAATTCCTTATTTATCTGGGCGGATGGTTCGGGGGTATGGTGCAGGTGTGCACGAGAGTGTGGTTTGTGGTAGAACCGCCCAGATACCGCTAAGGACTGAATCTTGTCATGACCTCCTGTGTAAAATAGTACAACCACAAGTCTGTAAAATACAACTTGGCTAAGTAAATTTATCGAAACCCCGGACTCATCTCGCTGGTAGTGGATTGATGGGGCTACGCTATGGCAAGGGGGCCTGAAGGGACACCAGTGGAGGGTGAAGTTTTCCAACTGTCCTAACGTTGCGGGAAGTAGAAGCCCGAGCTGCGTTAGTGGCTGTGGGAAACATCCCGCGCACAGATGGGACCCACCGCAAGTGGGCGGCTACCCATAATGTGAGATGAGATAAAGGACTAGATGTTTTGAAAAGTCACTGTGATGATCTACTCAACCACACTTCTAAGGAATTGTGTGGGGCAACGAGTTGATTGTCTCTTGTGGTGAAAGTGTACAAACTCTGCAGAGTCAAAACTATTCGAATAGTCGTGCCCACGGTCATGGGCGGACATGGGAACTTAACCAGATATAGTTCTATTTCGAAAACTTTGTGGGTGGTATTGAAAAAGTGAAGGATTGCAGATGGTCCTGGTTTGAATTGTCCTGGGTGTCGTCCCAGTGATAAGTTAAGCGGTTATAACGCTGAAAGATAAGCATATGGTGCAGATGCCATAAATGGTGAGCGAAAAATCTGTATCACTATTAATGATATTGCATTCTTTCCACTCATTATGATTTAGTTCAAACTGCTAAGTCTCAGGATATTTCTATTTAATGTATTTCAAATGCAAGTTATGGCAAATAAAACAACCCGAGCCTCTCCTTTGTTAAGCCATGCATACTATTTATTTGCATTCTGTGTATTGGCTCGCGGAGCACGGGGTCGGAGTGCTCACACTCGCTTTTGCGACAAAATTCAGAATCAGGAATCAAATCACCTCGCCTCAGCAACAAGATTGAACAAGCTAGCAGAGAAGATAAAGATGTCAAGGGCTAGGTCGCGAACCTCCAGTTGGTTGCCTGTGGGCATATCCTGAAGGTCCCACCTGCGTGCTTCGTTCTTCCGTTGCTGCAATTTATTGATTTCGGCCTAATCGGCCCATGAGTAAGTTTACTATTATATTTACGCTTCTGCATGATATGCATTTTGATATCCAGAACTGT
Source organism: Dendrocalamus latiflorus (assembly GCA_017311315.1). NCBI lineage: Eukaryota > Viridiplantae > Streptophyta > Magnoliopsida > Poales > Poaceae > Dendrocalamus > Dendrocalamus latiflorus. The sequence continues at coordinate 31,898,253 of CM029634.1, forward strand.
AATCTGTGAGCACTATCTACTGATCCAGGGAATAGTGCGGTGGAATCACAGAAGATTCCGGATTGTAAAATCTGGGGTCTGACAATACCCATCTGAGCACCTCTGTATAGCTGGTCGTAACCCTGGTTTGACCATGTTGTACCGACCACAAGAAGAAGTTGGTCTAAACTCTGGTCTGATCACTTTGTTACGACCATGGAAGAAGGCCGATCTAACTCCCGACTGGTCTAAACGAGCAGAGACAACTGGTAAAAAATCTTCTGAGTACCTTGATCGACTACAATGACCAATTGACCAACAACTCTGTTCGACCATGCTAGTCCGACCATGAAGAGCGACTGGTCAAAACCCTGGTCTGATCATGGGAAGTCCAACCACGGAGCTCCCGACAACATGGCAGACTGGTCTAATCATGGGACGTTCGACCACTGAGCGCCTGACCACACGACAGACTGGTCTGACCGCTGATCGACCACTATGACTAGGTTTGGTTGCTAAATTTCCCGGGCCTACAGAGAACAATTTAGAGGGAGCAAAACCACAATGACCTCCTGGTCAGTGCGTGCAAAGAGACAGTATGCTCCTGAATCTGCAGAAGACTGATTAGAGGAAGCAAGACGATAGTTGGGAGCTTGCACAATCTCCACTTGGGAACGTTTTTCAGCCTGTCTTTCTTCTCCTTCTTAACTTTCCGAAAACAAAACTGAACCACATGACCATCTCTACCACAGTGAGTACATTGATACTTACCTATTGACTTGACAACACCCAATTTGGTAGAGAATTCCTTTGCAATACCAGTAGATTTAAGTATAATTTATTTTGGTTCAGATTTTACTTCAAATTTCCCAAGTTCAAGAACCTTAACAACCTTAGGAGGATTATTTTTGGCATGCTCAATGAAATTAAATCCTAAACCGTGTTTCTTTACATTTGTTGTTGATTGATTTAGAATCATGTTCAAATTCTTTTTGCCAAATGAGAACCTCTCTAATGTGTTCTTTAGATACTCATTCTCTTTAGCTAGTGTAGGATAGGTTGTGCATTTAGTAGAATCATTTGCAAGACCTTTAGAAGTAGTAGACTGAGCTAATCTTTCCTTTCTAGCAAAATTGTTGAGTTTCTAGTCAAGGCTTCTATTTCAGTGTTAAGCTTAGGACAATTTGAGCAAGAAAGAGTTTCATAACAGAGCATTTGTTGGATTGACTCCTGAGATGAATTAAGCCTAACCTGAAGCAAATCACACTTAGAGCAAATCTTAGATTGAGCAGAAGAACTAGACTTAAGCTTTTCAATTTCATCATTAGCAAATTTTAATTTTTCATCACAAGAGTCATGTGTCAATCTTAATTCATCAAGTTTAGCAATTACATCACTAAGTTGAGCGAAGCTTAATGATTTAATTGTTCTAGCAGTCTCTAACTCATAATGTAAAACTTAGCAAGATTCATAAGATTCATTATCAGGAATAGAGGCTCTAAGTCTATTAATTTCAGAATTTAAGCTCTCAACAACAAAATCATGATTTTTTATTTTCTTTTTTATACTTTTTGAGCTCTTCTACCAATCTAAGCACAACACAAGATAAATCAGTATAAGAAGATTTTACCTCATCAGGATCACTGTAAAGATCATTGTTGTAGGGGTGGCCCCCACCTAAAGCCCAGCAGGCCTGTTAGAGGAATGTAAGGCCCAAAATGAGACATGTGTAATGACATAAGTACCCCTGAGGGGAATACTCGGATGTAAGGGTATAATTGTAAAAGCACTCCCCATGTGGATATATATACAACACAGGCCACGGGGAGAAACCCTAAGCCATTGCTCACCTAACTCTCCCTCTCTGTTTGGTCTGTAACCACAATAGTTGGCGCCGTCCGTGGGGAGGACAAGAGCAAGCCTCCAGATCCGAAGAAGGATGGCACCAAAGAAAGCTTCATCATCGGCGGCGAGGAAGAAGAAGGTGGAGGCGACGGAATCTCGCGTCAACACCAGGGCCTCGGCGTTGCTAGCCGCAGGTGCGGCTGGCGCTGCGGGCGTGACGGTCGTAAACACCAACGTTCACGACGCGACGCCCGACCCCGCTACCACCGTCGCGACGACCAACCCCGACATTCACGACGCGACGCCCGACCCCGCCACCACCGCCGCGACGACCAACCCCGCCACTATCGCCACGACGCTCGACCCCGCCACCATCGCCACGATGCTCGACCCCGCCACCATCGCCACGACACTCGACCCCGCCACCATCGCCACGACGCTCGACCCCGCCACCATCGCCACGACGCTCGACCCCGCCACCATCGCCACGACGCTCGACCCCGCCACCATCGCCACGACGCTTGACCCCGCCACCATCGCCATGATGCTCGACCCCGTCACCACCGCCACGATGACCGACCCCACCACCGTTGCTATGGCAGTCGAAACCGCCCCACGCGTAGTAGGTAACCCCACAGCAGGTACCGCGACAATCGCCAGCAGCGCCGCCTGGGTGGTCGGGGGTGGCAATGCAGGTGCGTCTACTCTCCTGCCCGGCGCAGGAATAGTGAGATGTTCCGGCGGCAACGCGGGCTTCGTCACCGGCTCCAGAGTCCTTCACGACAGCGCTGCGGGCAGCCCGGGAGCGTAGGCCGTGGTCGCCGCCGCCCCGGTCACGCCGCTGAGCGTACCGACAGCCCCAGCCACGTCCACAGAGGAGAACGCCCTGCTGGCGGCCCTCAGCGCATTTCAGCGGGAGCTAACGGATCTCCGCGGGGCCGTGCGAGACATACAAGAGGCTCGGAGCCAACAAGCCCCACCGGTGGTCGCATCGGAGCCACTCCGGAGAGGGCAGATAGCCGCGACGCCCTCACGTCCAGCCGCGTCCCGCTACGACGAGTGGACCTGGAGTCCCCGCTCTCAGCGGGCCTGCAGCAGGCGGCATGGTCTGAGGACTTCAAGTTCCCGAGTGTCATCGAGGCGTACAAAGGTGACATGGACCCGCGAGAATTCGTGCGCGTGTACGAGACCACCATGGAAGCCGCTGGCGGAGACGACACCACGAAGGCAAAGGGACCCCCCCGCATTGCAAGGGGTGGCGCTCTCTTGGTTCTTCACCATCGAGCCGCATTCCATCTACGCGTGGGAGCAGATCTGCGACCGACTCTACAACAACTTCCAGGGAAACTACGTCGAGCACGTCGATGCGGACCAGCTCTTCGCAGTCAAGCAAAAGCCTGCGAAGAGGCTCCGGGATTACTTCAAGCACTTCGCAAAGGTACGCTGCCAGGTCAAGGACGTCAATGAAACAACCGTCATCAATGTAGCAATACAAGGCCTCCGCCCGGGGCCGATGGCCGAATACAACACGTGCAAACCAATCAAGACGGTGCAGAAGCTCTTCGACAAGATGGAAGAGTACGCCAGAGCGGACGAGGACGCGTGGCGCCAACACGGCGACGACTCCGACACCAATCTGGCGGAAGGCTCGGCAAAAAATGATGGCTGGCCGAAGGAGGGCTACTCGAAAGGCAAGCGCAAGCAGGAACAATCGACGGACGCCTCCGAGCGCAAGGACCCCCAGCACAAAGACTCATCAGCCGACAGGCCCAAACGCGACCAGCGCAAATCTCAGAAACCTCGCTACGTCTTTGACATCGAGGGTGGCTCTGAAGACAATGCCCCTGCTGGTCGTGGCGGCAGAGGACGCCGTGGCATGGGACGGGGGCGCGGGCGGGGTCGCGACGATAGAGCCCGCGAAGAGTACAACGACCAGCATCATGGGCAGTAATGCGAAGTCCATGGTCGGGGCAACCATGACACGCGTGCGTGCGCCACCATCGCAGCGCTCCGGCAGAGCGTTGCCAGAGACAAAAACCCTGAGGCACGCGCGCTTGTCATGGCTCACATCCAACACCCCAGGACCAAGGAATACAACCCCAGGAAGGCCCCCTGCGGATTCAGTCCCACGTGCAGCAAGCTCGAGAGGGCCTCCTGCAGTTGCAAGCCCCGGAAGGAGCCCAGCGCAGGGTCATAAACGTCATTTCCAGGAGCTCCTCGTTGGGGTTCGCCTCGGCGCGGCAGCGGAAGGCCTATGCGAGGAGGCTGCACCACGTCGCGGTATACCCAGCGCAGGCGCCGCCGGAGTGGGCACAGCACGAAATCACCTTCACGCCCGCCGACGCTGAAGACGTGGAGTTCCCCCACCAAGATCCCCTGGTCGTCCAGGTCCTCATCGCAAGATGCGAGGTCAGGCGCGTCCTGGTCGACGGAGGAAGCTCCGCGAACATCTTGTTCGCAGCGGCCTTCGACCAGATGGGGATCCCTTGAAGTCGATTGGGCCCTTTAGGCATCCCATTGCAGGGCTTTGAAGGTCAATCCCTGCGGGCATTGGGCTAGATATGCCTCCAAGTTTCCTTCGGACGAGACGACAATGTGAGGAGTGAAGACGCCACCTTCGACGTCGTCGACATTTCATACCCCTACAACGCTATATTGGGGCGGCCAACCCTAAACTCTCTCGGTGCAGTCCCACACCATGGCTTCCTATGTATGAAGCTCCCCGGACCACGGGCCATCATCACCGTCCACGGCGACTAAGATATGGCTCGACGCATAGAGCTCATCACCAGGGGTCCGTACTGTGAGGCTCGGCGAAACACCTAGGCCGGGTGTGCAAGTGTGGAGATCAGCAGCACAGGCTCCCACAGTGCTCCGCCTCATCACCGGGCAACGACAACGGTGGCCGTTCCTGTCCTTAAGTGGTCAGTGATCGATATCCCACCTTTTGTAACCGCTCACCCACGCAAACGGGAATTTAATAAAGTTCACCGTTTGCACAAATTTTCTTGTTTCCCGCAAAAAAGCGCTCGAAGGATTACCTTTGCGCGCACTCTTCATGAGTATAAACAAAGACACGCGTCCGCGCGCGCACTCTCCATGAAAAACACGGGCATGAGTATAAACAAAGACACGCGTTCGCGCGCGCACTCTCTATGTAAAACACGGGCATGAGTATAAACAAAGACACGCGTACGTGCGCGCACTCTCCGTGAAAAACGCGGGCATGAGTATAAACAAAGACACGCGTTCGCGCGCGCACTCTCCATGAAAAACACGTGCATGAGTATAAACAGACGTATGGGGGGACGCCTCCGCGCGCACTCTACAGAGTATAAATAAGACGTAGCGTCGAGGTCCGCTTCCGCACGCAACTTCACCGCCCGCAACGCGTGGAGGCTTGCCTCCGCGCGCAGTCCACGGACTCTAAATAAGACGTAGCGCCGAGGTTCACGTATAAATAAGACATAGCGTCGAGGTCCGCCTCCGCACGCAACTTCACCGCCCGCAACGTGCGGAGGCTTGCCTCCGCGCGCAGTCCACGGACTCTAAATCAGACGTACCGCCGAGGTCTGCCTCCGCACGCACTCTACGGAGTATAAATAAGACGTAGCGTCGAGGTCCGCCTCCGCACAAAACTTCACCGCCCGCAACGCGCGGAGGCAGTCCACGGACTCTAAATAAGACGTAACGCCGAGGTCCACCTCTGCACGCACTCTACGAAGTATAAATAAGACGCGAATGTTGTCCCTGCGCACTGTACTGAGTATAAACAAGACGCGGATGCTACCGCGCACGCATGGGTATTATCTCTATGCGTACTCTACGGAGTATAAATAAAGTGTGGTTGATTGTCCCACAGAATCTACGGAGTATAAACAAGACGCGGATGCTCCCGCGCACGCATCGGTATTCTCTATGTGTACTCCCCGGAGTATAAACAGCGCGTGGTCTACGATCCCCGTGCCATGAGTCTTGATAAGGCGCACTAGAGGCTGGCCTCCGCTGGCACCTCGCAGCGATCGCGCAAAATGCAGTCAAGGCTCGCCTCCGCATGCGCCTTGTAAAGTTAGCATGAGACGTGGCGGTAGTTTGCACCCGCGGGCATCACGCGAAGCACCGACAAGCCTTAACAAGAGGCTAACTGTGGAGCGCTCGCGTGACTACCTCGACTAAGGCGCCAGCTCCGCTGCCACCACTTCGAAGGGTAGGGACGGAGCGCCCACGTGTCTACCTCGACTAAGCCGCCAGCTCCGCTGCCACCACTCCGAAGTGTAGGGGACGGAGCGCCCGCGCGTCTACCACGACTAAGGCGCCAGCTCCGCTACCACCACTCCGAAGGGTAGGGGACGGAACGCTCGCGCGTCTACCTCGACTAAGGCGCCAGCCCCGCTGCCACCATTGTGAAGGGTAGGGGATGGAGCGCTCACGTGTCTACCTCGACTAAGGCGCCAGCTCCGCTGCCACCACTTCGAAGGGTAGGGAACGGAGCACGCGCGCGTCTACCTTGACTAAGGCGCCAGCTCCGTTACCACCACTGCGAAGGGTAGGGGACGGAGCGCCCCGGCGTCTACCTCGACTAAGGCGCCAGCTCCGCTGCTACCACTCCGAAGGGTAGGGGACGGAGCGCCCGTGCGCCTACCACGACTAAGGCGCCAGCTCTGTTGCCACCACTCCGAAGGGTAGGGGACGGAGCGCTCGCACGTCTACCTCGACTAAGGCGCCAGCTCCGCTGCCACCATTGCGAACGGTAGGGGATGGAGCGCTCACGTCTCTACCTCGACTAAGACGCCAGCTCCGCTGCCACCACTTTGAAGGGTAGGGGACGGAGCGCCCACGCGTCTACCTCGACTAAGGCGCCAGCTCCACTACCACCACTTCGAAGGGTAGGGGACGGAGCGCTCGCGCATGTACCTTGACTAAGGCGTCACCTCCGCTGATACCACATCGACGGGTAGGGGACGGAGTGCCCGCGCGTCTACCTCGACTAAGGAACCAGCTCTGCTGCCACCAATTGCAAGGGCAGGGTACGGAGCACACGCGTCTACCTCGACTAAGGCGCCAGCTCCGCTGCCACATTTCGAAGGGTAGGGTACGGAGCGCGCACGTCTACCTCGACTATGGCGCCAGCTCCGCTGCCACCACTTCGAAGGGTAGGGGACGGAGTGCGCGTACGTCTACCTCGAATAAGGCGCCAGCTACGCTGCCACCACTGCGAAGGGTAGGGGACGGAGCGCCCGCGCGTCTACCTCGACTAAGGCGCCAGCTCCGCTGCCACCAGTCCGAAGGGTAGGGGACGGAGCGCCCGCGCGTCTACCACGACTAAGGCGCCAGCTCCGCTGCCACCACTCCGAAGGGTAGGGGACGGAGCGCCCCCGCGTCTACCTCGACTAAGGCGCAAGCTCCCTTGCCACCAGTGCGAAGGGTAGGGGATGGAGCGCGCACGTGTCTAACTCGACTAAGGCTCCAGCTCCGCTGCCACCACTTCGAAGGGTAGGGGACAGAGCGCCCGCGCGTCTACCTCGACTTAGGCGCCAACTCCGCTGCCACCACAACGAAGGGTAGGGGACGGAGCGCCCGCGCGTCTTCCTCGACTAAGGCGCTGCATTTTTTTGAACATTATGTTTTTGTTCAAAACTGCTAGGTCTCAGGAAATTTTTATGTATCATATTGAAAAGTAAAATGTTTTCTCTTCTCGCAAAGTAAAATATATGAGGAAATAAGTAGAGTCAGGAGTAATGAAGATGGAAGTTTGTGGTAAAAACATAAATATATTGGTGGACTCATGTCGATTATAAAAAGAAAACGATAGTGTGGATTCTGGGAGAAATGAGCCCAAATGGATATCTAGACTAGATAGATGAATTATATGATCTTTGGAGTATTAGGAAGTGCAAGGGTATTGGTTGGATTACAACATTGATATTTGATATAAATTCTTGGGAGATGTTGACAATATTGGGATTAATAGGATTTGAACAAGCTCTGGATGGATGAATTGATCTTGGGAGTTTGGAGTATGATAACAATTCCTGGAGTATAAACCTAATCAATGATATACTTGGTGGATATATACTAGTGAATCGTATACTTGGTCAATGATATTCTTGGTGGATGTTTACTCATGAATTAGTTAGAGATAGATAATGGAAAAATAAGATTAGTTATTGAAGAAGCAAATTTTGGTTGTGGATCAATAACGAAAGGATTGGATTGTTAAGAATTTAGAATGCAAGAGACACTGGTGGAATAAATAAATGATATTAGATGAATGATGTCGCTAGCTGTTTGGAGTTTTAGGCAGTAATTGATCAGTGGATTATATAAGTTCCGCGCTCCTTGCCTCGCACGCCTCGCAACCACCTCGAGTCCACGTCATCTTCGACACATCCCGACCGTTCTGACCTCAGCGCCACCTGCGCCTAGTCCGGTCCACCGTGTCTCGCCACGACTCCGCCCGACGTCCTGCAGTCACACAGACAAGAAACACATCAAATAGCACCGCTCGATACATGAAAGCGTAAATACCATCATACTTACCACAAATGAAGTCCAAAACCTGTCAAATCAAAGAATCAGCGTCCTAATCCCATATGACCAAGTTTGACCAAAGTCCGACCGAGTCCGTTGCACCACGCAACGTCTAGGTCCGAACCACCCAAACCAAACTCGACTTACCCAAACTAATGTCAATTACTCATCACTCACATGTGGACACCTCCACATGGTCTCTCAATCTCCCCCTTGATGAGTATATTGACAAACCTAGAAAAACGCAAAGTTGAGTTTGAGTTTGAAAAATCCAACATGGTCCAAAAAAGGAATATGAAGCTAATGACCATGTCGACACAAGGAGCAAACGAAAGAACAAGTTTTCCTCAAAGCTCCAAAAATAGCTTTTTCTACCACTATTCTCCCCCTTTTGGCAATAACACATCAAGAATGCAAAGGAGAGAATATGACATGTCAACGGATGAGATGGCTGAAGTTTGTTTATTTTAAGCATTTAGAGCCATGAGAATTATCCATAATGAACTACACCAAGCCATAACTCAATAAAAGGCTATCTAGATCATGATAGGATATGTATATCCTAGCTAGAGCACATAGATGACAATCTGAAATGTAATGCATTTTATGAGCATGTCAAGTCATCAATAAGCAAAGTCTAACGAGAGATATCCAAGGATGATGCAGGCCATGTCAATTAAGTTAAGCGGAACAAGGAAGCTAATATTGAGTCCAAATAGAGTGCTATAAGCTCAAGATTGAAACATTGGTTAAATACTTGATTCTTTTTGTAGCTTAAGCAAATTGAACACATAAAACATTGTCTTTTTAAAGCTCATGGTCGTTTCCAACCCAATTTTTGTTATGTGCTAGATCTCAAGCCTTATGCGACTACTCCAAGCAAGAAGCTTAAGAAGATAGTCTAGGTCATCCAAAACTCCCCCTGAGTTCTTGCCTAGTGCAATGGCAAGCCGTCTCATGAGAAAGAATTGGTGAAATCAGTTTTTTCGCACAAAAGAGATCATTTTGCTTTTTAAACATGTTGTACTAACTTATGCATCATCAAGAACTAATATAGCTCAAACTAAGGCTCAACAAAGATTCAACACTCAACTAAGCCTATTTGACATGGCATGAATCATAAAAGGATAGCTCAAGAAAGACTAAACTCGAGTGCTAGCATGACAAGTTTTAATTCAAGTAGATCAATTTTAATTTACTTATCATGGCAAAAGCTAGTCTACACAAATAAAGTCATGAAAAATTTAGCAAATAAAGCACAAGCCATGGCAAGGTGTAGATCATTGTAAACATGTCATAACAGGATAATAATCAAGGCTCAATATAGTTATCTACAATGCAGAATGCTGAAATGCAAGAAGATCCAGCTCCCCCTCAACATGTGATGCAACTTTTAGTTCAAGTTGAGTTAAGTCAATATTAAGCTCCAGAAGCTCCCAAATGAACTCACCCTGAACCAAAGCAATAAAATCGAGAAGCTGGCAAACAAAACCAAACAGACAGTCCTTAAAGCATAGATAAGATATAGAGGCAACTATGGCTCAGACTGACTCTCATCTACCCCATATGAATCTAGGACTATTAGACCAGTAATCAATCTCACTAAGGAGCAAACACGTACCCTGTCTACCCAAGGGTGGCCCGACCCTTGTTAGAACCTAAAAGTAGTGAGAGGGCTCAACCTAGTGAAAAGAGAGAAGCGGCTAATAGAGCAGAATCCTAGAACACAAGATGAGAGAAACAGACTCAACAGCTAGACTAGAGAAACACTCTAACCTATGCTAGAAGGACTAAACCCGATGCACCCCAAGTGCAAAGCAACAGAAATGAGACAGAAGCATAATCAATATAGTAAGCAGTAAAACCCAAAACTCCCCCTCACTACAGTCCATAAGGACAAACCACCCCAAGCTCTCCCCGCAGAGCTGAAAACCTCGAACTATCCAATGGCTTGGTGAAGATGTCAGCCAACTGGTGGTCACTCTCCACAAACTGGAGCACTATATTGCCCTTCTCTACATGGTCTCTAAGGAAGTGATAACGGATATCGATGTGCTTGGTCCGAGTGTGTTGCACTGAGTTCTTAGCAATGTTGATCGCAGAGTGTTATCACAAAAGAGTGGAACACTGTCGATAACTAACTCAAAGTCCCACAGGGTCGAAGCCATCCAGAGTACCTGACTGCAGCAGCTGGCTGCAGCAACATACTCGGCCTCTGCGGTAGACTGTGCAACACCGGACTGCTTCCTAGAAGACCAAGAGACGAGAGAAGTGCCAATGAATTGGCAAGTGCCAGAAGTGCTCTTCCTATCTATCCTACAGCCAGCAAAGTCTGTGTCCGAGAAGGCTCTCAAGGAAAGACAGGATGAGGAAGAGTATCAGATACCATAGTCAATGGTAGCTCGGAGGTACCGAAAGATGCGCTTCACCGCCTGGCAGTGAGATATATGAGGAGAGGCCTGAAAACGAGCACACAGACACACAGAGAAGTGTATGTCTGGTCTCGAGGCAGTGAGGTAAAGAAGGGAGCCAATCATACTTCTGTACTCTTTCTGATCAACTGGCTCGCCATCCTCATCTGGATCAAGATAGGCTGTAGAAGCCATCGGAGTTGACACCGGCTTACCATCAATCATGTCGAAGCGTCTCAGGAGGTCGCGAGTGTACTTGCCTTGATGCAAGAAGGTACCCTCACGAGTCTGCTTGATTTGGAAGAAGGTCAACTCGCCCATCATGCTCATCTCAAACTCGGTGCTCATGACATCCGAGAACTGTGAAACCAGAGCATGGGAGGAGCCACCAAAGATGATATCATCGACATAGATCTGGACGAGCAGAAGGTCGTTGCCAAGTCTACGGATAAACAAGGTCTTATCTACTTTACCCATTTCAAACCCATGACTTAACAAGTAGGACTTAAGCCTCTCATACCAAGCTCTGGGAGACTGCTTAAGTCCATACAACGCTTTGGAAAGCTTGAAGACATGATTTGGGTATTTGGGGTTTTCGAAACCAGGAGGCTGTCTGACGTAGACTTCTTCCTCAATAAAGCCATTGAGAAAGGCACTCTTGACGTCCATCTGGTAAAGCTTAAAACCCTTAAAAGCTGCAAAGGCAAGCAGGATTCTAATGGCCTCAAGTCGAGCTACAGGGGCAAAGGTCTCCTCGAAGTCTAGACCCTCAACCTGGGAAAACCCCTGAGCTACCAGTCTAGCCTTGTTTCGAATGACTACCCCATCCTCACTCTGCTTGTTTTTGAACACCCACTTGGTTCCAATGATATTATGACCTCGCGGGGGCTCAACAAGCGACCAGACCTTGTTTCTCTCGAAATTCTCTAATTCCTCATGCATGGCATTGACCCAAGACTCGTCGGAAAGAGCATGAGAAACATCTTTGGGCTCAAAGGAGGCAATGAAAGCAGAATGGAGACAGAATTGAGATAAGCCAGATTTTGAGCGGGTAACACGCTCGAAAAGGTCTCCAATAATCTGCTCTGAAGGATGAGCTTTCTGGATATGTCTAGGAGGTCCTGGATGAGATGAAGAAGTGGCCTCTACCTCGTGAGCAGAAGAGGTAGGAACAGAGCCACTAGCTCCAGAAGAAGCAGTAGGCAAGGGCTGATCACCTTGAGGTACCGTGGAAGAAGGCATCTCAAGGGGAGGATGAGGAGCTGGATCAGGTAAACAACCATCATCTCTATCGTCCTCATCATACACAAAGATGGTCTCAGACTGCTCTAAAGAACCTGAGATATCTGGCCTAGTCCCCAGACTGGCCTCGTCAAAGGTCACCTCACAGGTCTCTACCATTTTGCTAGACTCGCAGTTCCAGACCCTATAAGCCCGCTAAGAAGGCGAGTAACCTAAAAAGATACCATCACAAGAACGTGACTCGAACTTGTCTAGGTTCTCGGACTTCAAAATAAAGCACTTGCAACCAAACACACGAAAATGAGAGACGCTGGGCTTTCGCCCGTATCTCAACTCATAAGAAGTGCGGTGCAAGTGTGCCCTAAGAAATACTCGATTTGAGACATGGCACGCGGTAGCTATAGCCTCAGCCCAAAACTTCCGCGGTGTAGAGTACTCATCAAGCATCGTCCTGGCCATCTCGACCAAGGTACGGTTCTTCCTCTCCACAACGCCATTTTGTTGTGGGACGTGCGGAGAAGAGAACTGGTGCTCTACACCTGTCTCACCACAGAAACTCTTGAAGTAGGAATTCTTGAACTACGTGCCATTATCACTGTGGATCGCTCGTAAGGCACCCGGGAGCTCAACAGAAAGCCTACCGAAAAGACCTCGGAAATGTGAAAATGCCTCATCCTTGGAGGCTAAGAAAAACACCCAAGAATACCTCGAGAAGTCATCGACCACGACAAGAACATACCACTTCCCTCCTGCTGACTGCACTCGAGCTGGTCCCACTGTATCCATGTGGAGCAGCTGTCCCGGTGCATCGGTCATAGTAACTGTGACCGGAGGGTGAGAAGCGGCAACCATCTTGCCGTGCCGGCATGGAGCACAGACTAGATCTTTGACCATCTTGAGTTTCGGCAGACCACGAATGAGATCGTGGCCGCTAACTCGAGTCAAATGGTCAAATCCAATATGACCAAGTCTCCTATGCAAAAACGAGAGGTCGCGGGACTCAGAAGCAACTAAACACCTGAGAGGATCACCAGAAGACTCAGAAAAATCAGCACGAAAGATCCTCCCAAAACGAGAAATCCCGCAAACCAGACTACCCGAAGAATCAAGAATTTTGCAAGCATTTTTCTTGAAGCTCACTTCGAAACCGTCATCGGTAAGCTGAGAAACGGAAAGCAAGTTGTACTGCAGCTTACTAACCAAGGCAACATCCTTAAGAATAAAAGAGGCATTAATACGCACAGTACCTTTGGAGATGACGCGCCCAGACGAAGCATCTCCGAAGGTGATCGTCTCATCACCTGGAGCGCGGGCTAGGGAGGAGAACCAACGGGAGTCTCCGGTCATATGTCGAGAACAACCGGAGTCTACAAGCCAAACCTTCTCCTTCCCTACCCGGCGAACCTGAGTCAAACAGAGAGTAAAGACTCAGTACTGGGGTAAATCAAGAGTGATTTTGGCACCCAATACTGAACAACACGTCGAGCAGATGAAGTCGTCAAGCACGACTGACCTCTATCTACCCTACGCTCTCTGTGACTCAAAGAAGCAGAAGGTCTGTGTGCAGGCCAGAAGCTGTTGCTAGGTCCGACTGCTATGGGAAAGCGAGTCGAAACACCGGCAACCTGCTGATCACGCCGTGGGTAACTGTCTCGACGGGGGAAACGAGATGTACCCTCAGGACGGCGGAAGTCACGACCCGGAGCAGCACGAGGACGAAAACCAGAAGACTCAGAAAAACCAAGTCCTCGATGCTGCCCAAACCCGTCAGAAGCAAACCTGGACCTCGTGCTAGTCTTAGGTGCACTCAGGATCTGGGGCTGACCCTGAATACGCCTAAATGCCTCCGCACGGTCTCTACGCGCAATCCTAGCGCGCCTGAAGCATCGATCGACTGTGTGTCCATCCTTCTGACAGAAGGTGCAGTGGTACTTCACCTTCTGAGAGGTAGAAGTAGCACGGGGAGGCTTCGCCTTCTGAGAGGCCGAAGCTGCAGGTGGACTCACCTTGCTGCCCGAGATCACTTGGACAAAGCCCGCTGATTTGAATTTAACCTCATCAGATCTGGGCTCGACCTCGATCACACCTCCTACTATGGGTCGGAGAATAGCAGGTGGATGCTTCCTCATATCCTCATAAAAATCATATCCTAGACCTTGATTGAATTTGTAAATCTTGGATTGGTCTAGAATAAGATTAAGCTTCTTCTTGCCGCCTACAAATCTCTCGAGAGTGTTCATAAGATACTGACACTCCCGAAAGAGAGAGGTGCAAGAAGAGCAGGGGGAAGAGGGAACAGCAGGAGGTAAGGGAGCAGATGAAGAACCAACAGCAGAGGAAAGAATGGCTTGTGCATGCACAGCCGACTCTGAATGGACAGTCCTACTGCTAGCCGGTTGGTTCACGTCGCTAGGCGTCACTACCTTACCCTGGGGCTTCTCCCCCTCCTCAACAATCACATCACAATGAGTTGATGGCTTCTCTAGTAAATCCTTAGTTAGCTTCACACATTTTTCTTCTAATGTAATTAAGTCAGATTTTAGTTTGTTACAATTAAAGCATGGTGAGCTAACAGGATCCTTAGAAGCAGATTGAGCCAATCTATTGTTGTCATCAACTAGTTCTTGAAACTGTTTTGAGACAGATTCAAGTTCAGCAGTTAATTTAGGACAGTTTGAACATGAAGCAACTGGCTCACACAACCAAGCATACAACTCAGAAATTTTACGATCTGCCTTCTTTAGATTCAACTTCAAATTATTGCAATTTTCACATGATTCAGGCAGATCAAGGAGCATGGTATAATGACCTCTAAAAGCATTGTCCTTATCCTCACATGAGGTGCAAAAAGTAGTCTCAACAATAGTAGATGAAATAGGCGCTACTCTACTCATCTCAAGCTCAGCAAGAAGACTAACATTCTCCACCTTAACAATATCGAGCTCAGAGGACAAACTATCATGCGAGGTCCTTAATTTCTCCATATCAACCAGCAAAGCAGAGCATGTATCACAATCATCACTAGAGGGAGCAGATGTAAGAGCAATAATCTCTAGTGACAGTCTATCTATTTTCTTCTCTAACTCAGCACACCTAGCCTTAGCTCTAGCATGAAAACCTCCTAGCTTAAGAAAAGCATGATTGAGCTGGTCGTAGGTGGGACATACCTCGTCCGAGTCGGAGTACAGCTCGCTGTCGCTGAGTTCGCCCTCGAGGGCCATGAAGCACATGCCGGAGAAGTCGTCGCCGCTATCCTTGGGCTCTTGGTCACCCGTCCCGTCGTCGTCGCTCCATCCCTCCACCTCGCTGAGGTCGAGGTCGTCGAAAGCGGTGAGGACGCGGTGGAAGAGCTTCTTGGCTTTGCCAAAGTTGCAGAACTTCTTCTTTCCCGGCGTCTGAGCTAGAGGCTTCTTGTTGCGGTTCTTGTCGGTGTAGTCGATCTTGCCCGAACCGCCGTAGTCGTTCTTGCCCTTCTCCAGCTTGGGGCAGTTTGTCTGAATGTGGTTGGGGCCACCACACTCGAAGCAAATCACGGGTCCTCCTCTCTTTCTGTCCCTCCTCCCCTTGTAAGCATGGGAGAATCTTCGAGCAAGGAGGGCCAGCTGATCATCCGCAAGCTGCTCTAACTGATCATCAGTTATGTCACAGAGAGCAGCAAGGGAGAAATTTTGTGAAAGCTGATCATTCGAGCAAGAAGAATCAGAAGAGGCACCAGAAGCCGAGCTGGGATCTGTGACTAGAGCCATCGACTGTGACTTCGACTTGCGAGAGACAATGTCAATCTCGTGAGTCTTGAGACGCGAGTACAGTGCATCAAGAGTCAAAGTCGAGAGGTCCGTAGTGTCCTTGATGGTAGTCACCTTCATCTCCCAAACACGAAGGTCGAGTGCAGCGAGCATTTGTCGAGCGTTATCCGAGTCGGGGTATGTGAGACCGACCACTCGGAGGTTGCTCAGAATCTTGTGAAAACGCGCAAAACACTCATCAAGGGACTCGCCATCAAGCATTTCAAACTTGTTGTAATCTCGCTTGAACTGGTCTCTTTATCTGGGTGGTGCCCTCATGGTAAGCATCGAGGGTCTCCCAAATATCGAAGGCGGACGAAAGATGAGATATGCGGTCAAACTCGCTACGACTCAAGCCCTGGATTATGATGTTCCTTGCCTTAGCGTTTGCCTCAACATCATGCATATTTCCAGCATTAATGTTCTCATCGGCAGGAACAACAAATCTGACCTTCACCTTCCGCCAAATGGCATACCCCTGAGCCTGGATGTATGTCTCCATTCGGCTCTTCCAGAAGGGGTAATCCAGACCATCAAAAACGGGAGGCTTGGTCGAGTACTTGTCCGTCGCCATGGCTCTTGAGACCGGTTAAGATCTATTGAAAAGAGCTAACCGGCTCTGATACCAATTGTAGGACCGAAATGGCGACAGAGGGGGGTGAATGTCGATCTCTAAAAATCGCCCCCAAAGAGTATCTTCTCCTTCAATAGCTATGGAAGCTATGAAGGTAGAAAATAAGCCCTCACTGGAAATCACATAGACAAGGAAAAACTAAACCCAGAAGGAAGCAATCAAGAAAAACAAATTCAGCGCAAGTCTGGCTGCAAGCGGTAGTACCGCTGGGACGAGTGGTAGTACCGCTGGGTCGAGCGGTAGTACCGCTGAGCGGTAGTACCTCTCCAGGAGCGGTAGTACCTCTCGAGAAAAACAGCAAACAGGATTTTCAAGCTGGAACTTTGAGACTTTGGATTTTTGGCTAAAAAGAACGTTTGCTCTCAATCTTTTTGATCCAAGGCCTTACTACAACATACTAAATAGTAAGGGGACCTTGGGAAACAAGAGAATCAAACCAAGAAACAAGCATTTCAGATTATAGGTAAAAATCTGAATTTTTGCACAACCCGAGCCAAAAATCAAATTACTACCAAACCTTTGATCCTATGACTAAGAGACTTTGCAGATATATTAGCAATAGCCATAGGACTCTCCAAGCCAAATCTCAGCCCATCTTGCAAAGGGAAACAAGAAATGCTCAAAAACCCTAGAGGGGCTAAAGAAGAACAGAGCAACCCAAAATGCCAAATCTGAGATTAAAAGAGGTTTGCTCTTGGGAAACTTGATCAAATGATCTTGAGGCACTATCCCATCAAAGAGCAACCCATTTTGGGCCTTTCCAGCAATCAAGAACTCAAAACACCGAAAATCTCAGAAATCACTCAAAGAAGATAACGAAGAACAGAAGCTACGAACAGAGAAAAACCAAACTTCATATTCTCATTCCTTGAACCAAGAAGAAATACAAGGAGTCACGATACGCATGTACATTAGAACGAGGAATGATTACATAGTGTTTCACTCCATCCTCTCCCTCTCCAATCCCTCTCAAGAAGCCTCAACCATACATGATTGGAAGGAAGAACACAACACTCAGACAACCATCGTAGGGGACAAGCAGGGATCACACCTCTGCCTCCTCCACCCACTCTCAACAACTAAAGCCTAAAGCCAAAACAACCACTAAAGCCTATTTTGACTAAAGGAAACCCTAAAAACCCATGAAGTGCTCAAGAGGGCATGCAGCCCCTCCACTCCTTTATATAGCCTTGGCTAACGGGTCTCCGCCCCGTTACGCCCGCTAAATCCAACGGAGCCCGCTCCCGCTTGTGCAGCCTTGCGAATTTCCCGATTCGCCTCTCCTGCACCTTCCGGGAAGCTTCCGCGCTCCTTGCCTCGCAACCACCTCGAGTCCACGTCGTCTTCAACACATCCCGACCGTTCTAACCTCAGCGCCACCTGCGCCTAGTCCGGTCCACCGTGTCTCGCCACGACTCCGCCCGACGTCCTGCAGTCACACAGACAAGAAACACATCAAATAGCACCGCTCGATACATGAAAGTGTAAATACCATCATACTTACCACAGATGAAGTCCAAAACCTATCAAATCAAAGAATCAGCGTCCTAATCCCATATGACCAAGTTTGACCAAATTCCGACCAAGTCCGTTGCACCACGCAACGTCTAGGTCCGAACCACCCAAACCAAACTCGACTTACCCAAACTAATGTCAATTACTCATCACTCACATGTGGACACCTCCACATGGTCTCTCACCCTGATTTGAATTGTCCTGGGTGTCGTCCCAGTGGTAAGTTAAGCGGCTATAACGCTGAAAGATGATATATGGTGCGGATGCCATGTAACGGTGGATGGAATCTGGATCGCTATTATTATTGCATTTTCTTGAACATTATATTTTTGTTCAAAACTGCTAGGTCTCAGGAAATTTTTATGTATCATATTGAAAAGTAAAATGTTTTCTCTTCTCGCAAAGTAAAATATATGAGGAAATAAGTAGAGTCAGGAGTAATGAAGATGGAAGTTTGTGGTAAAAACATAAATATATTGGTGGACTCATGTCGATTATAAAAAGAAAACGATAGTGTGGATTCTGGGAGAAATGAGCCCAAATGGATATCTAGACTAGATAGATGATTTATATGATCTTTGGAGTATTAGGAAGTGCAAGGGTATTAGTTGGATTACAACACTGATATTTGATATAAATTCTTGGGAGATGTTGACAATATTGGGATTAATAGGATTTGAACAAGCTCTGGATGGATGAATTGATCTTGGGAGTTTGGAGTATGATAACAATTCCTAGAGTATAGACCTAATCAATGATATACTTGGTGGATATATACTAGTGAATCGTATACTTGGTCAATGATATTCTTGGTGGATGTTTACTCATGAATTAGTTAGAGATAGATAATGGAAAAATAAGATTAGTTATTGAAGAAGCAAATTTTGGTTGTGGATCAATAACGAAAGGATTGGATTGTTAAGAATTTAGAATGCAAGAGATACTGGTGGAATAAATAAATGATATTAGATGAATGATGTCGCTACCTGTTTGGAGTTTTAGGCAGTAATTGATCAGTGGATTATATAAGTTCTGATGCTCGCTATTTGGGGATTTAGGCAGCAATGAATGTATGATTGGTGGATTGCATAATTGATGATAATCGCTGTTGGGAGTCTTAGACAGCAAACAATAAAAAAAGTGTATTTTGGTGGATTAAGTCGATTATGGTAGTCGCTATGAGAAGTGTAGGCAGTAACAATAACACTATGATTAAATAATAACAATGCTACTAAAAGTGATTTTTGGCAAATAAAATAACCCGAGCCTCTCCTTTGTTAAGCCATGCATACTATTTATTTGCAATCTGTGTATTGGCTCGCGGAGCACGGGGTTGGAGTGCTCACACTCGCTTTTGCGACAAAAATTCAGCATCAAGAATCAAATCACCTCGCCTCAGCAACAAGATTGGACAAGCTGGCATAAAAGATGAAGATGTCAAGGGCTAGGTCGCGCATCTCTAGTTGGCTGCCTGTGGGCATGTCCTGAAGGTCCCACCTGTGTGCTTCGTTCTTCCGCTGCTGCAATTTATTGATTTCGGTCTAACCGGCCCATGAGTAAGTTTACTATTATATTTACGCTTCCGCATGATATGCATTTTGATATTCATTGCTGTAACTGTGAGCACTATCTACTGATCCAGGGAATAGTGCAGTAAAATCACAGTGGATTCCGATTGGTAAAATCTGGGGTCTGACAGGGATGGTATCAAAGCATATATATATATACATATATATATACACACACACACACACACTCTACCTAGCCACAACGGCGGATAGTACTGCATCATGATCCGACAAATGTCTCCTCATAGTATCATTAGAGCACTCCCAATGCTAGACACCACATGCCATGTCTATGCTAATTAATGTGATGCCACCTAGGATAGACACAACTTAAGAAACCACCTCCCCAATGCATTGTTTCTAGAAGTGGGATCCAACAATAAATCCATCTCCACCTCTCTCTCTATCTTATTGGCTGCTTTTTTATTTGAAATTGTGTCATAGACACCACTATACTCCCAATGCTATTTTTGCTCATGTCTTGTGTCTTGGTTTATGTGTCCAGCTAGTGTCTCATGCAAGACATGGTTTCCACCTCTCACCTCATTTATTCCTTTGCCATGTCATCTTTTTGTCTATGTGGCACCTCATTTATGGCCATGGACATGGGCTGAGATGTAGCATTGGGAGTGCGTGCTCTCCACAAAATAAATAGAGGGAAAGGAAAGTGTAGCACGTTTTTTTCCCCTCTCTTGGCTGCAGCCGCCTCAAAAACCTCTCAACACTCCTTGATTTGCACGGTCGCCCCCCCCCCCCCCCCCACAACCCCACCCCACCACACCACCCACACATGCGCTCCCTATAAAGTACTATTCAGACACCACAACCAGCAAGAACTCCCACCTTCATCTTTACCTTCTCTGCTAATGCGTAGACTGTTATAGGCTGCACAGCTAGCATGGGAGGAGCTACGAACCTGCCTCCGGGTTTCCACTTCTTCCCCTCAGACGAAGAGCTCGTTGTCCATTTTCTCCGTCACAAGGCCTCCCTCCTCCCATGCCACCCTGACATCATTCCAACAGTACTTCTGCACCGCTATGATCCATGGGAGCTGAATGGTGTGCAGCTACATTCTCTCTCCTATACATTCTCATGCATTTCTGTAACTCTTATGGTTAATATCGATTCCTGATAGCAATTACCCTTTCAAGGCAAAGCACTTCAAGCTGGGAACCAATGGTACTTCTTTAGCCATGCAACACAAAGTAGGACCTCACCGAATGGGTATTGGAACACCATTGGTGCTGAAGAAACAGTAACAAGTGGTGGTTGTAATGTTGGCCTGAAGAAGACGCTCATCTTCTCCACTGGAAAGCCTTTCGAGGGCATCAGAACCAACTGGATCATGCATGAGTACCACCTGGTAGATGGAGGCTGCAGTGCCATCGGTATCAGCAGCTCGACTAGTTCAAGCTCTAACGGGAAGTCCCACAAGAAGAGAGGTCACTCAAGCACGGTGAGGAATGTTGCATATATCATCTTCCTTCTAGGCAGTCAACAGCTTAAGGACTAACTGACGTACAAAATCAATGCCTGCATGATCATTACAGGAGTCCAACAACTGGGTGATATGCCGAGTGTTCGAATCAAGCTGCGGTTCACAAGTGAGCTTCCATGACGAGGGCACAGAGCTTTCATGCTTAGATGAGGTGTTTTTGTCGCTAGATGACTATGATGAAGTGAGCTTGCCGAATAATTAGACTTCTATTCAGTAGAGCTGACGGTAGGTACTATGCGTATCAAACCATTTAATTAACTATATATGACGTATTTACATAAGATTTTGCATTATGGATGATCAAATGGCCTGATAGGCATTGAATCTAATCCAGTATATTCTAGATCATTACCGTGTAATTAATTATCCTCCAATGAGTAAAAATCTTGAGCTTGTGTCTGATAACTGTGGCATTTGTGTGAAACACAAGTCTCTTAGCTAAGCTTTGAGAGATCAGTAATTCATTTTTTTTAACAATTTGGTGGTTTGCTTTGACTCATGAGGCACGTGCTATGGATCATCATTCGGTATAATCAAAGCGCGCGTGCACCATATAGCAGCTTGTGGGTTAGGACTGATGTAGAAATGTGGCCATAAGTTCGTGCAGTTGCTTGCTTCCTTCCTTCCTCTCCAACTTATCTTCGTATCTATATGGACAATGGTGTTGCACCCACAAAGAAAAGGGGGCATCGAGATGCTTTTGTCAGAGATTAGGACAAAGTGAAGGTGGGTGGAGCTTACGAATGCATATTGCCATCTATGCAGTCAATGAGATAAGCTTTAGATTAAGGTCATGTGTCTACATACGTGCTCGCAAGTCGCAAGGCAACCATGCGTGACTGCATGAGGGAAGTAGTGCTCCCATGAACTCACCAAACTTGCCAAACCAGTTATCAGGTGGACCCTGCTAAAGTTTCCAAACCCTGATTGGTTGCTAATAGGCCTGTTCTTTGGGGCTGCGGCTTACAGGTTTTGATTTTATCTCATTATCTAATGAATAGTGATAATTCAAAAAAGTTCAAGCCAAAAACCGGCTATACAAAGCTGAAAAGAACAGCCCTATTGCCTAATGGATGGCTTTATGACACTTAAGATACTGAATTACTGAAAAGTTTTGACAAATTGAGAAGTTTACCCTTGGAAATGCTACGATATAATTAATGCATGTACTGGGGGGAGTTGTTAATTCACCTATTTATGATTTCCGAGGCATGTCCTAACTTTTTCTGACTTAAGAAACATGATGAAGGCCCAACATATCACTACTACAGAAAGCCTAATAGTAGACACCAAATCACAGACGGTTTTGTGAAACCGTCTGTGATTTACACTATTACAGACAGTTTTAATTTGGAGGCCGTCTGTGGTATTTGTAACGGGAAAAAGGAGTATCACAGACGGTTCTTACCGCTGAACCATCTGTGATATTCTAGTATCACAGACGGTTTTATAATAAAAACCGTCTATGATACGTTTCCCGCCTTGTAATCCCTCAAAATTTCATATTTTCCCGCTTAAGTCCGAGTATGGTTCAGTTTTGAGACACCTTCAGTAAAACGGGCATAACTTTTGCATACGGTGTCCGTTTTCGACGTTCTTGTACTCGTTGGAAAGCTAACGACGAGCCCGATCTAAAAAACGACCCTCCAAGACCCCGAAAATCGACCATATTTGAACCTAAACCTGCGTCGCAAGTTTTTGGTTTCTGTTTTTGCCCTTTTTATTGGTTTTATTTTCGGAATTTGGATTTTTCTTCAACTGCAAAGTTGTAGATCTCGTCGAAACCTTTCAAATGAGTATATATAAACTATATAAACCTTTGCTATTTTATCTTTTCAGGCTAGTTATTTATATTGCATCGGTATATAAAATTTGTGCTCCAATTCACAGACGGTTCTATATATAGAACCGTCTGTGATATTCATTCATCACAGACGGTTCTATATATAGAACCATTTGTGATAATCTGACCGTTAGGCCCGTCGATCCTCAGCCCCACGAATCGTAGCTCCGCCTTTCCGTTCCCGCGCCAAAAATTTCGAATTCCCGCCTCTCCCTCCCCTATAAATATAACCAAAATCCAGCCTCTTTGCTGGTCTCCTCTTCCTTGCTGTCCTCCTCCTTGTTGTCCTCTTCCTTGTTGTTCTCATCCTCCTTGCTGTCCTCATCCTTGCTGTCCTCTTCCTTGTTGTTCTCCTCCTCCTTGCTGTCCTCCTCCTTGCAGACGACACAGAAGCATCTAGCACGTTCCAACCGGGCAGACGCTCAATCAACGCCGACGATGGTGGTCGTCAAAGACATTCAGCTCATGCATTGCATCAGGGGCGAGAAGGCATAGAGGATCTTTGCTTGTTGTGTAACATGCTCGTTGTTCTTGTTGTGTAACCTGCTCGTTGTTCTTGTTGTGTAACCTGCTCGTTGTTTTGAGATATTGTAATGGTATACTCTAATCTTAATAAAAAATGATGTTTTATGTTTGTGAAATGAATTGAGATGTGAATTGGATGTATACATGTACATGTTGATCTGCCTGTTTCAGAGGACATGGCTAGCATTTCCTGAGGCTAGCCAATAAACAGAAATATATGTAGAGGTCGAAGGGAATATCACAGACGGTTTTTGAGTAAAAACCGTCTGTGATGATCAGTATCACAGACGGTTTTTAACTAAAAACCGTCTGTGATTATCAGCTATCACAGACGGTTTTTACTCAAAAACCGTCTGTGATAGCTGATTATCACAGACGGTTCGAAAACCGTCTGTGATGACCTTCGATTATCACTAACCCATAAATACAGACGGTTCACAAAACCGTCTGTGATGACGTTTTCAAACCGTCTGTGATGTCCTTTTCTGTAGTAGTGTATAGGGACACATATGGAAAAACAAACAAAAGATCAATTAAAGTTACGCTAGTTGTCTATATGTGTTATCATTTTAATTGTTCTTTGATGATTATTCGGACAATGTAACACATTTTTAGCTGAACAAAAAGTACAGATTCTGGCAATTGACAACTGGATAACAAGTTTACTATAACCCCTAGTTCGGTATATGCAGCAGCATACATACATACATACATACATACATACATACATACATACATACATACATACATACATACATATACATACATACATACATACATACATACATACATACATACATACATACATACATACGTATGTAACGTACGTGCATACATACATATAATATCTCGTTGTTGAGCACTGATGCCACTTTGATTGGGCCAAATATGATGAACAACATTAGTCCTTGCAGAAACAAAAGATAAGCCACAAAAGAGGTAACAATATAAGATTGGAATTTAGCTGTTCTCTAACACGGCATCGTACCTAGATGCATAAGTTTGATCAGGCAAAGCAATAACAGTGTCAAAATACAAATCTAGAAGCACCAGTGCAGTGATTATGAGGTTTGAACTCACCATAACTAAGTATAATTGTCCGAAGCATATACCTTAATTACATTCAGCTCAAGTATATCGTGAATCTTGATAATAGGATATTGCCACTTGACTTAGGGGAAGGAGATAACGTCATACAATTAATAGTGTTTCAGAAGTACCTAGTTACCTACATGAGGGCAACAATATGTTAGTGACTTTTTCAGCTTTTTGGATGAATAAATTTGTCCAATTTTCTTTCTTTATGAAAGATTTCAGGAGACTATTGGAATGGTCAATTCAGTAGCATGGTTCATGAATTGTATCCACACTTGTAAGGCCAAAGAACTCATTTTACATCCTTACCCATTATAATGAGATTTGAACTATCAATGCAAGGTAGACCATGGCAATAAATATAAATCATAGGCCAGCAAACCTGTTGGATCGAAATTGGCGACAGAGGGGGGTGAATGTCATCCTTAAAAATTTCCCCCAAAAGTACACACCTAAAGCTTTCTCCGATAGCAACCAATGATATGAAGAAGAAGAAAAAGTTATGCTACCTACTGGAATCATCAACTAATAGAGAAAACACAGAGGCAAATAAATCAACAAAAAGAAATTGCAAGAAACAGGGAGGCTGCCATGGGGCGGTCAGACCGAAGGCTTCAAGCCGGTCAGACCACTCCCCGGTTGCTGGTCAGACCGCTCAATGAAGGCCGGTCAGACCAGTGACCAACGGCCGGTCAGACCGCCGATGAGGGTCCGGTCAGACCGCCGTTCAACCACCGGTCAGACCGCCGGTTATCCACCGGTCAGACCAGTCCTCGATTCTGGGAGCTGCGCAGACTGAAAAGCAGATAGTAAAACCAGAGAGCTTCACAACGCAGGAAAATTCTGAGAGTTGGGCTGGGACTCTTGGGTCAAAACAATAAGGATACAACCTTAATAGAGTTTTGACCTTAAAGACCAAGGGACAAGACCAAGAGATCAAGAAATCAATCTTTTGAGACAAAAACTGAAAAGATACAGAGTGCAGCACAAAATCTCAAATTCCCTGCCAATCCTTGATTCTTTGAACATGAAATCGAGAGATAAGCTAAGCAATAACCTCAGGACCCAAGACACCAAATCTTATGCCATCTCATGAAGGGAATCAAAGGGGACAAAGAAACCTCTGTTGAGAAACCCTAGAAAAGACACAAACAGAGGAAATGAAAAGAGAGAAACTTTGATTCATTCAATTTGCTCTTGGAAAACACCGATCAAATGATCTTGAGACCTATTCCCATCACAGAGCAACCCATTTTGCACCCTCTTGGCAAGAAACAACTTCAAACATCAAAAGAAGACAAATGGCAGTAATGAACAGAGACAGAAGAACGAAGGCAAGCACAAGAGATAAACTTCAGTGAATTCATTCCCAGCAAGACAAGGAATACATATGAGTCCCCATACGCGATTGATACAAGGAAATCAAACTCACTAAGTCCCCATACATGATTGAAAGATCAAGAACTTACTACATGCTTCCCTCAAGAGCTCATGCAAAAGGCTCTCACGCAGGAGACACACCCTGCAATCCTCTGCTCTCTCTCAACAACTCTCACCTACTAAAGAAAAGAGATGCAAAGCAAAACAACCTCCCAAAGCTTGGAGACCATGCAGGAGACACTCCTCCTTTTATAGCCTCCCACTAATGGGTTTGATTTTCTCTTTACCCACTAAGCCTCCAACAACTCTTGTGCTTTATCCAAATCCACTTCCTTTAGCGCAGCTTTGCGTATTTACCAAAACGCCCCTCCTGCACCTTCCGGGAAGTTTCCTCATTTCTTGCTGTCCAAGCCTCGCAACCACCTCGAGTCCTCGCCGTCTTCGGCACACCTCGACCGTTCTGACCTTGGCACCACCTGCGCCTAGTCTGGTCATCCCATGCCACGACTCCGTCTCGACGTCCTGCAGCCATCACAGACAAGAAACACATCACATAGCACCGCTCGACATATGTAATCACAATTAGTATCAATAAATCATACTCAAGCATAAAATGGGCCAAAAGCTCAAATGAGAAGAAGAATACGCCTAAAACCCGACTAACCAAACCCGACTGAGCCAAATGCCATCATGGCATGAGACGCACAAACCAACTCAATCTTTCCAGAATACTTGTCAATTACTCATCGCAAGCATGTGGTCAGCTCCACATGGTCTCTCAATCTCCCCCTTGATGAGTATATTGACAAACCCAGAAAAAGTGAAAAGTTGAGTTTGAAAAGAAGGTCAAACATGGTCTAAAGAAGATAAAGGAAGTGTAACATCCTGATTTTTAGAGTCTTTTTGATGCTTTTAAAATAAAAGTCACCATTTGGATTTTTCCGGAATTAATTAAAGCTTAATTGGAATTTTTATTAATAAAAAAAGATTTAATATGATTAAATTAAACATTAATATTTGCCAAAAATATTTTATTTGTGTTCCTTGTGTCACAAGGAATTTTTTCTGTATTTTCTGGGATTTTTCGGAGTTTGTTTGAGCTCAATTTGAAATTTCCAAAAAAAAAAAACAAAAGCAGGAGAGAGAATGAACAGTACCGCGTGGGTACTGTTCACGCTTCTTCTCCAGCGCGTTCATCGATCCGTTCGAACTCTGTACATATTTCCTTCCTTTTCCTCTCTCTTTATAACTTCCAATCCGGATCTTATCTCAATGTCTTCCCAAAAGGAAAGTTGTGCCAAATCACGCAAGGAATCCATCCCAACTGGTCTCTTTCCGTTTCGTTCATCCGTTTGCCTTTTATCTCCAATTTTCTGAAACGGACTCTAAACCGAAATCCGCAGATTGGAGTCGGTTTCTACCTCTTCCAAGCCTATAAATACGACCCCTTGGCTCCCCTAAACCCATCCCAAGCCGTGCCAAGTCCCCTCAAAGCCCAGGACGCCGTCGGCACCGAGCCCCTCCGGTCCCGAATTTGCTCGTCGTGTCCCGAGCTATTCGGTGAGTTTCTCCGTGATCCTTTCGCGTCACATTGTGCCTTCATGTCCAGTCTACCTTCTAGCCAAGTTAATTTGGTTTTGGTGCAGCCAATCTCCCGGAATCGAGTTTTCCCCAATCTAGGTCAAGAGCGCTTCCCGACGTCGATTCGTCGCCTCCGGTAAGCTTTAGCCCTTGCCGTAATTTTTCTTAGCCTTGCCTCGTCGCGTTCTACGCCGTGCTCACTTCCGTTTCCCCGAAAAGCCTCCACAAATTTTCGCCTCTGAACCTCGCCATGGCCGCCAATGGCATCCCGTGTCCCCATCTACCCGGTGATGTTTTCACCAATCCGTTCGCGTCACTTTGTGCCAAACCATCCCAGGTAGCTACCCTCCAAGTGGTTTTAGATTTCGTTCACCGAGCACCAAGATATTAAGTTTTTCCTTTGCCCTTCCCGACGTCGTTCAAACGTCGTTTGCGCCGTCTCCGGTGGGTTTCTGGCCGAGCCGATAATTTTCCTAGCTTCGCCAAGCCGCGTTCTAGCCCGTGCTCACCCTACTTCTCCATGTCCTAAACCCGGATTTTATTCCTCTCTCCTACCCATGCCATTGAAGCCGCCCGAGCCGTCAACGTGCTCCGTTTGACGTGCCGTCAGTTCCTATGTGTGCCTTAGGTCCCTAACAACCTATTTTTCTAGTTAGATTCATCTCCCATGCCTCCTCTCGCCAGCGCTAGCCTCCTTTCCAAAAATTGCTCTCGGATGAACAGTAACATCTGTGAATTTCCAGCATTTTCTCGCCCCGGCAAACTTTAGATCGCTCGTTCTCCTTCGTCCGAACTCCGATTGACCCGATTCTTCTTCCTAAATTCGTCTAAAATTGAGCTCTGTCTTTTAGTTCTGGTTTTGCAGTTTTTGGAGTTTATTTGAATTTTATTTCTTCTGTTCGTCTCGTTCTCTCTCCCGTTAGATCGCGCGTTCGAAGGAGCTGAAGCCGGATTCGAAGATCAAGAATTCCTAACTGAGCAAGGCCAAGGCAAGTCGTGTCCTTTGATCATGTTGAACCCAGTTTGCAATCTATTATTTAATTAATTTATTTTAAATTATCTTGCATCGCTATTTTTATTCAAACCCTTGTATTGGTAGTTATCGTCCCAATTGGTTATTTCCCTCCTTGATATTTTGGAATACCTTGATGCCATTGTCACCTTAGGTTGGGAATTTAATTAGTGATGCTATGTTATTCGTCACATTGGGTTGGTACGATTAGAATGCTTAGCCTTGCTTATTTTGCGAAAGGGTTCATCATCACATGTGATTAATTAATGTGACTTAATGAGATATTGAATTGTGGTTGGTGCCACTGTTATAAAATTTGTGCCGTGACGTTGGTGCGTCATTGGCGGTGGTTATACAAAATTGGTTTTTACTCGGGCGAGTGATCGTGCAGTAAAGGGGGAAGTGTTGGAGCACTTCGATGGATGTGGTAGTCCCGCCCGAGAACACATAAGGACTTAACTTTGTGCGCCATTGATCTGAGTCTTACCGTGCAAACCACATGTCTAGTATGGGATAGACCTGGCATAATAATTTGTGAAGTCTCCACTTTGGTTTTACTACTGATGTTGCGTGGCGCAAGAGGGGGCAATTATCGACTAGGGGGTTACCCTACTCGACGGCGAATCCTTAGCGAGTGGGATCGGGTGGAGATGGATCATTGTAAAAGCCTTGTTGTGATGATCTTTAACGTGAGGATAATCACATCGTGTGGGTACAGTTGTGCAACCTCTGCAGAGTGTAAAACTATTCGAATAGCCGCGTCCTCGGTCATGGACAATGCTCGGTGATTTCACACGAGGTATAGTTATTTCTAAAAAGTTTTGGACAGTGGATGGTTAATTCACTGTTGGTTTAACTTGTGGATGGGAGGTCCATAAGTGGTTAGTTTAGCTTATGGATGGGGGATTCATAAGTGGTTACTTCAATTCCTTTGATTATTATTTATTATTGTTTTACTTCAAATGCACCTTCAATCTATTTATTGTATTTTCAAATGCCGTTTTATGCAAATTAACCTTTCAGCCATCCATTGGTAAGCCTTGCATGTTATATTGCATTCATTTGTTACAAACGACTTGCTGAGTACCAATGTACTCACGGCTTTATGCCCCTGTTGCTCAGTTGAGGAGGAGGAGTATCACCAGCAGGAGGTCCCAGAAGGAGAGTACTTCGACGTCTTCGCGGATTAGGCTTCGTTCTCCACTCGATAGCCTGTGGGCGTGTCGATTGGCTGCTGCGCTTTCTTTTGGATTTCCGCTGCTAGTTTGTGTTAAGCCCTTCGGGCTAGTCTATTGTAAGCTTGGCCATAAGGTCGTACTCTGATGATTATCAATATAATTTGGTTTTTCCTTAGAATATTGTGATATGGATGATATTTATCTTTGTTCATACTGTGTGCACTAGCGTGATCCTGGACTAGTGCAGAATACACAGGAGAGTCCGGATTTGTATATTCGGGTCTCTACAGGAAGCTTATGACCATGTTGACAGAAGTAACACTAGAGCAACAACAAAAAGAACAAATTGTTCTCCAAGGCTCTAGAAAGTTCCCAAATGGCTTTTTCTCCGTTATTTTCCCCCTTTTGGCAATAAAATCATCAAGGATGCAAAAGAGAAAATAAGGCATGATGTAGGATAAAATGGTTGAAGTTTGTTTATTTTAAGCATTTAGAGCCATGAAGATTATAAAAAATGACCATTTGAGTATTACACCAAGCCATAACTCATAAGTATGCTATCAAGATCATGACAATGCATGTATAGACAAGCTAGGCCAATAAGTCATAATCTGAAAATTAGTCGAATTGCTTAGCATGTCAAGTCAACCATGAGTATAGTCTAGCTAAATGTATCCAAAGATGATGCAGGCCATGTCAATAATCTAAGTAGAACCAAGAAGCTAGTATTGAGTCAATTTAGAGTGCTACACGTTCAAGAATGAGACATTTGTTTAAGTACTTATTCTTTGTGGAATTAAGCAAATTGAGCACAATTGACATGATTTTCTTTATAAATATTATGATTGTTTCCAATCAGATTTTTGTGTAGTCATGTGCTAGATCTCAAGCCTTATGCCAACACTCCAAGCAAGAAGCTTAAGGAAATGATCTTGGTCAACCAAAACTCCCCCTAAGTTCATGCCTAGTGCAATGGCAAGCCGTCTCATGAGAAAGAATTGGTGAGTTTATGTTATATTAACATCATTTGCCCTAACTTGTTTGGGACAAAATGCTTTGTTGTTGTTGTAACATCATTTACCCCTATCATACTTTGAAGAGGACGCATGACTAACTCCCTAGTTGAGCACTTGGGCTCTTCATGTCAATTCAAAAGCTAACAACTTTCTGAATCCGATGCTTATTTTGCCTGCTATCTTTGCTAGTTTGCTTAGTACATAATACATTCGCAAATCCATTGACCTTTTCATTGTCACAGCAGCCTCTGTAAATGAATTTTTTGTACGGATAATCTATTTTTTATTCGAAATTACAGAAATATACCCGTGGGAATTTTTTTTACAAAAATAGGCTCCAGTCAACCCATGGTTGGGCGACTGGAGCCTTTCGCCCAACCAGAGGCCGACACAATACCTGTCGCCGCACCAAGGAGCGACTACGTCCAGTCGCCCTCCCGTTGGGCGACTTTCATGCAGTCGCCCTCCCGTTGGGCGACTTTCATGCAGTCGCTCCCCCCTTAGGCGACTACATGAACCCCCCGTGATTGTTTTAAATTTTGTGAATTTTGTAGTTGTAATAAAATTTTAGAAACTTTTTTTAACGAAAGATTGACCGTAGAACGATTGGTACATACACTGTTAAGTGACATACGCTGAGAATTCCTGTGCGGAGAACCGGTATGTTAATATTTGTTAGATGACTTGATATATGAATGATTGAATACGAAAAGAAGAGATAATAGGCTTGTTTGAATTTAAATAAACTTTATAATATAGTTGTGAGTAACATGTCGCGTATTTTTTCATTACATGCATAACATATAGCATCGGCAGCACCCCTCACTCCCTGAGTTGCCCCGTCACCGTGCCCGCGTCCTCCCGTACGGCCCCGCTTGGCCGTCCTCCGGTGCAACGGGTGACGACACTCTGAGAAAGTAAAATGAGCAGGAGTGATAGGAACGGGGTCCCGATCTTCCAACAGGTTCTGGATATGTTCGATTTGGTGGAGGCGCGACACAAATCGATCCGGCTTCCGAACAACACGTTCCGAACCCCGCAATCGCAGCACCACGTCTCCTCAGGTTATCAACCGTGCGCAGCCCGGTTGACCTCACCAAGAAGGCTAATCCTCGCCTGCGAATCGAAGAACACAAGCAAGAACAAGGAAGAACACAACTGAATTGCAGATGTATTGATTTAGCACTCGAAAGTTGGGGTCTCACAAACCGATGAACGGCGAAACTGTTCAAAGACAGAATTAATCTAAGCAAAACCCCCCAAACCCTAATGGTGGGGGTGGCGGCTGGATATAAAGGATTGAGGGGCGTGCAAAACCCCTGGACGCGCCCTAATGGGCTCCAACACGATACAAAGCCGAACGGCCAAAAAGACGGTGACACGGCACCCTGACAGATTTTGAATGCCCACTTGTTTCGACAATTCCCGTTGACTCAGAAGAAATTTTGATATGGGACTAGAGCCATTGAAAAGGTAGTCTTCTCAGCTTTCCATCCATATGTAGAACGTCCAAAACAGAGCCCGGATACGATCTAGGCGTCCATGTTAGTGCGGCCTGGTCCTGGACTCCAAATTGGATTCGAAGTCGGTTTGAGTTGGGCCTCCAACATGATTCGACCGCCCTTGCTGGACTTGTGCATTTTGTAGCCCTTCTCCAAGTACTTCCAAGTCCTCTCCATGGTTCCTAATCATAATTAAATCATTAGGTAGCAATCGATTCTCAAATGAACAAAAAGAAGTACTTAGGAACGAGCTCACCTGTAAATTCAATTGTCGGGCGCGAGCTCTAGTGATTGGTCCTTGAATGTCAAGTGGAGGAGTGTTGTGTGTATCCGGAGAAGTGATGTCCTCATCAAGGAGGGTGTCACACCCGCCCTGCACTGGTGGAGTCAGCTGCACCTCTGGCTGTGTGCCCTCCAGTGGGAGGGCACTGCCGGAGAGAACCTCCGGTGCTGCGTCGGACGACAACCCGGGCCAGTCCGCAAAAAACTGGTCTACATCGTCAAGGCCCGGGGGAGACGCCATGTGTGTGCTGATGGTAAGGACCTACAATAGTAATATCGTTAGTTCGTTGCATGTTGCCTTGGGATAAAAACGAGATCGGACGATGCGTACCCGCAGTTGGCACCATCGAGGTAGGAGGAGGGGCGTACAGCTCAGAGTACACCCCCTGTGTGTGGAAGCCGGGGATGTGCGGAGGAGGCATGAAGGGCTGCTGAGGTGGTGTAGGAGGCCGTACCCAGGCAGAACCCCCTGGCTGCTCCGGGTGAGGTGGTGTAGGACGTGTCCACCTACTACCTCCGGAGTAGTGCCACGCTAGTCGGGATGGCACTGGTGGACGACCCGTCGGAGGGCTGGGCGTGGGTGTGGAGACCGCCGGTAGCCTCGTGCAGGACAGCAGGCTAACGATACGTCTACACCCGGCCTCCATCCGACGCGCAAAGCTGACGGTCTCCTCGTGGGTCAACTCCGCACCTATGGCAACCCTCTACAGTACTGCGGCGGACTCGGTCCACATCGCAAAACCGACGTCAGCCTGGACAAAAAGATATAAAATGGTCCATCATCGAAATGATATTGCCATTTGGGAATCTTTGAAATTACATGTGACGTACCGTGATGTGAGCGTCGCGTGCGAGGTGCGCGGGGTACGTGTCTGTCGGAGTGGCGACGTGTGAGGCAGGCGGGTCTACGACATGTACGAGCCTGGTATGTGTCCACGCCTGGTACCAGATCAGGTACTCCGCATAGTCTGTGCTGTCGTATGGGCGCTCCTCCTCCACGTGGTTGTCGAGCGCACCCTCCCACTGCGCAATCCAGGGCTGCATCTTCGTCGACCATCTGTGCCTTTTTTAACTCCCTTTCTGTTGTGCCTGCGAACATAGTAATGTAACTACTTGCGAACACAGCAGTAAGTACGTACATATTTATGAGAAGCGATCACTCACGCGTGCACGTTCCGCGGAAGCGGCGGTCCGACTGGTACAGGAAGCGCCTGCCGTAGCCCGAACTGCCACATGACTCGCTGGGGTGCGTAGTCCTCCATGTAGATATCGTACACAAGCTTCCGGTGGGTAAGCCAAAAAGCCCGGTCACGCCAGCACAGTGCAGACAGCCCGTCAGGAGCACGGGTCTGCACTGCCGTATCTGCGTAAGGCTCCTAGTGCATGTCGGAGTCTGTGAGGCGGTCAAACTGCCCGCGTGATCTGCACGTGCGTGAACTGTACCTGCAAGAAAGACAAATTGTTTAGTATGACGATCATTAATAAGAAAGAAATAGTTGACTGTGATAATACTTACTCGTCGACGGCACCAAAGAGAACCCATCGTCGGTCGGTCGACATCTCCCCCCGGATACATCTCGGCCCTGTACGGAATCATGTCGTCTAGCACAGGTCGTCCGAGGCTGAAGCGCTTGAACGACCACAACTGCAGCAGCAGGGGACAGCCCGTGAGGATTGAGTTCACCTTGATCCTCGTGCACGCATCGCACAGGGCGCGGTACGTCGCGGCAAGTATGGCCAATCCCCAGCTAACCTTGGCGGCCTCGCCGTCCGCGATCGCCCTCGCATAAGCGATAAGGCGCGCATCCACAGAGTTGCTGTGGCTGGTGGTGAAGAGCACCCAACCAAACAACCACAGCACGTACGCCTCCAAGTGGTGTGAAACCTGGTAATCGTCTGCCTGTGGATCCATGCGATCCACCTGAATGCAAACAAGTTGTTATTACTATGTAATAGCACAAGTAAGAGCTTCCAAGACACGATCGATTGTAAATACCACGTACCAGGTACTGTGCGAGCCACCTGAGCATCAGCCCATGGGTCTGCGCCTCTTCGAAGATGTGGTGGTCATCAGCTGGTGGAAGGACCCCCTCGAATCTACCGAGCACGTCAGCGCGCCACTCGGCCGGGGCCTCCGGTAGGAAGGCAGCGCCTCCCGCGATCGGAAGGCCAAAAAGCAGGGACACATCCTACAGGGTCGGCGTCATCTCCCCGAATGGGAGGTGAAAATATGCGTCTCGGGCCGCCAACGGTCCACCAAAGCCGTCAGCAGGGAACGGTCGAATGGGAAGCGTCGTGATCGCTCCACGCCCGCCTCGTCCCCGCCCGCGGCCAAGGCGGCTCCATCCTCCTCCGTGGCTTGCACCATCTGGGCAAGAGGGAATAGCCCCGCATCCCACAGCCTGCAAACAAAGTGAAGGTCAGCACGGAACGTTCTTATGGCAGCACTAAAACGCTGGCGTAATGCAAACATGGCAGTCCAACGGGGGTCGAGTCCTCAGGCCACGCGAGGTGTGCGTGTCCGGACCACTCCCAGCTCAACCGGCTCGTCCGTGCTCCCCGGTGGCGGCACACGACGAGAAGTGCGGTGCACGCGGTCCACGTGCTTGTCCAACAGCGGGTACCGCCAGTCGGCGTCACGTCCATCACGAGTCATACCTGCAAAATTTGTACACTAAATTTTCTACATATAAATTTGCACACTAAATTTTCTACAATAATACATAAAAAAATACTATGCAAAATTTCGACACTAAATTTTGTACATCTAAATTTCTACACTAAAATTTTCTATAATAATACATCAAAAATACTATACAAAATTTGTACACTAAATTTTGTACATCTAAATTTGTACACTGCATTTTCTATAATAATACATAAAAAATACTATACAAAATTTCGACACTGAAATTTTCTACATCTAAATTTCTAAACTAAAATTTCTACAATAATGCATTAAAAATGTTATACAAAATTTCTAAACTAAATTTTTCTACATTTAAATTTGTACACTAAATTTTCTACAATAATACATTAAATTACTATACAAAATTTCAACACTAAATTTTTTACATCTAAATTTCTAAACTAAATTTCTAATCTAAATTTTCTAAACTAAATTTCTAAACTACATCTAAGTTTCTAAACTAAATTTCTAAACTAAATTTTCTAAACTAAATTTCTAAACTAAATTTTCTAAACTAAATTTTCTAAACTAAATTTCTAAACTAAATTTTCTAAACTAAATTTCTAACACTAACAAAAATAATATACCAACAAAATTACCTGGATCCTTCTGCTCTTCTCTCCTTCTCTCCCTCTCCTCTTCTCCTCCTCTCCCTCTCCTTCTCTCCCCATCCTCTTCTTCCCCTTCTACCTCTCTTCTTCTCCTCTCCTTCCACTCGAAATGGCGCGGCCGGAGAAATGAAAATAGTGCGCGGCCGGCGGCCGAGCGCGCGGTGCTTTTATGCCACTCGTAGTCGCCAAACGGTTGGGCGACTGGATTGCAGTCGCCCAACGGTTGGTAGATTCTCTAGCTGTCGCCATTGGGTGGGCGAAAGGCTCCAGTCGCTCAACCATGGGGCGACTGGAGCCTATTTTTCTAAAAAAAAATTCCGCAGGTATATTTCTGTAATTTTGAATAAAAAATAGATTATCTGTACAAAAAAATTTCAGTAAAGGGCCTCCGCAGCATAGAGCCCAACCTCTATGATAGAGGTAACTCCGCTCGGTGTATATGCTTTACTGAAGTCATTCCCTAAATTAACAAAGCGAATTGAAATGGAATACACATAGATAAAATTGCCACTTATACTTCAGTTCTCCAGGATGTTTCTGAAAGCCATCTGGCTAGCTTCCTTATACATATTAGAAATAGACAATTGAAAACTTTAGAAATGGGTTAGATCCCTGTAGTTTTCAACAAATACAGATGGTGTTCATAAGATGGTGACACAACATTATCTATCCATGTGTAAGTACAATTGCTGACGGGGCCACATTCATGCATTTGCTACTTTTTTTATCTAGGCACTAATTATGTTTATGAAGTGGCCATATTTAGTGTGGCCAAGTTCACTTCAATCATGTCAAAAATAACACATCAATGAAGAACGAAAACAGAAAAAATGTTCTTACGAGCTTGGGGCATTCATTCTGTGTGGACCAATACAACTTAAATCAAAAACCATCTTCATATTCAATTTATGACCATGTCTGTATCGTACCAATGCACAATATCTGACTATTTCCATGTCATTGACTGGTATTTGGAAATGAAACACATTACCACCAAATAATTATGATATGGGATTTTAGTTCAATTCTGCAGTTATGAAAATAAAAATATTACCGCACGATATAATTCTCCTTAAAGTTTTTCAAGTTGTTCAATCCACAAAATATTTTTTACATTCAATATAAAGTTTCCAGTTATGCAATGCAATCTTGCCAGGAACAGCTGAAAATGAAATGCAAAATATTTGTGTGATTGGAGGCTCAAAAACAGAGCCCCCACCGCACAAAATCTGATTATTCGATGTGGACCTCACATTAATGGTTTTTATGCAATACCAAGAAACAAACTGGTGACCATTTGCACCTGACTTGTCGATAAAGCATGCAGATATGCAGAGGATTATGAACTCGTTTCAGTTGAAAATACTCAAGTGAAATCTGATCACGAAAAGCTGTGAATTCAAGTCATAGTCTATTCATCAGCTGTGAGAAGATGAATCTTGTCATTCTAGGTGCAAGTTCAACCCGTACAGGACTTACACTAAAAAACTGGTATATTAACAGTACTTCAACACAATATCTTTGTCATATGTTTACTTGTTGCTTTGGAATTGGTGGGGGATTGTTAGAAATTGGCCCATTTAATTTGGCCTATTTCCTTAATTCCAAAACATGCATGATTTAGTACCATCTACCCTACTCTATAATACACCAAACTTTTCTTTACTAAATCCACCCCCTCAACCTCTCCTACAGTCATGCCTAATCTAAGTCCACCCAGATTTGTGTACCAAAGTAATCCAACTTCATACGAATAAATGGCTTGGATCTCTCCTCAAACCTTTTTTTCTTACTCATTGAAGATCCTAAGGCCAAAATCATTTGGATCATGCGCCTCCGTTCTCCCCTGTGCCCCCGCTCGACCTGCGCTACCCCCTCCCTCCGCCTCCCCCGCGCCTCCTCCGCTCCCTCCGCCTCCCCCGCGCCTCCGGCCTCCCCCCTCCTCCCCCGCGCCTCCCCTCCCTCCGCCTCCCCAGCGCCTCCCCCCTCCTCCCCCGCGCCTCCCCTCCCTCCGCCTCCCCCGCGCCTCCCCCCTCCTCCCCCGCGCCTCCCCTCCCTGCGCCTCCCCCATCCTCCCTCCGCCTCCCCCCATCCTCCCCCACGCCTCCCCTCCCTCCGCCTCCCCCCATCCTCCACCGTGCCACCCCCCATCCTCCCCCATCTCCGCCTCCCCCGCGCCTCCGCTCCCGCCGCTCCCTCGCGCCTCCGCTCCCAAAACCCATCTAGGGTTCCTGGAGGTGCCGCCGCCGCCGCGCGCGTCTAGCGAGGCCACCGTCGCTCGCGTCAGGCGAGGCCACCGCTGCTCGACCTCGGTCGTCGCCGACGCGCGCCAAGCGAGGTGGGCCGCCGGCCCTCGCTTACATCCTCAAGATCGAGCCCACCGCGGCGCCCTTCGGCATCTGCAAGGTCGTGCCTCCCTGCCCGCCGCCGCCCAAGAAGGCCACACTCTCCAACCTCTCCTGCTCTTTCGCCGCGCTTCACCCGGAGGACCCCGCCCGGTCCTTCCGCACCCGCCACCAGCAGCTCAAACTCTGCCCGCGCCGCCCGCGTCCCGCCCTCAAGCCCGTCTGGCGCTCCTCCCACCGCTACACGCTCCCGCAGTTCGAGACCAAGGCCGCCGCCTCCCGCAAGTCGCTCCTTGCACGCCTCAACGTCCCTGCCTCCAAGCACCTCTCCCCGCTCGACATCGAGGCGCTCTTCTGGCGCGCCTCTGCCGACCGCCCCGTCGCGGTCGAGTACGCCAGCGACATGCCGGGCTCGGGCTTCTCCCCCTCCCCCAGGCAGCAGCCGGCGGCGGCGGCGGCAGCGCACGTGGGGGAGACGGCGTGGAATATGCGCGGCGTGGCCAGGAGCCACGGCTCGCTGCTGCGGTTCATGCGGGAGGAGGTCCCTGGGGTCACCACGCCGATGCTGTACGTCGCCATGATGTTCAGCTGGTTCGCCTGGCACGTCGAGGACCACGACCTTCACAGCCTCAACTACATGCACTTTGGGGGCCCAAAGACGTGGTACGGGGTGCCGCGCGACGCCGCGCTCGCCTTTGAGGAGGTGGTGCGCGTGCACGGCTACGGCGGGGAGGTGAACCCCTTAGGTGAGGCGGCTGCAGCTGTTCGTTTTGTGTGGAAGCTCTGTGTGCTCCGCTCCTCTGATTGCCAAGTGATTTTGTGGAACTGTGAATTGGGGTGCAGAAACCTTCGCGACGCTGGGGCAGAAAACAACGGTGATGTCCCCTGAAGTGCTCGTGGGCCTGGGGATCCCCTGCTGCAGGTGTTGCATCTGCTTCCTTCTGTTTTTGAATGATTTGCGTTGATTCGTGTGGTGGTTGACGGGTTCAGACAGTGTATTGTTGGCCAGGGAGTTGCAAGGGACAGATATTACGAAGAACCCCGAGGACTCCTCAAGCAGCTGAATTTGTTGGTCATTCAAGACTTGGATCACTTCCACTTGATCTACTGGTATGGAATTGAAATCGCCTCTTTTGTTAACTTCAATGTGTAATGTATTTGTTTTAAACCTGATTGCATTGTTTTACTGCAAAGATCAAGATCATGTGTTACTTGTACCATGACCAGCTGAAGGCTGTTTTCCATGTTTCAAGAAGGATTCGAAAGGTTTTGATTTGTGTGCCAGTTTGGTCCAATTAATAGGCGGTATGTCTCATGTAATGTTACTTCGCTATTCTGAACTTTCAGCTCATTCTGTAAAATTAACTTGTCATCTCAGTGTTGATATCTTGAAGTCCTGTTGCTTGAAATCTATATGTAATGCTTCTATGAATAGGCTTTACTGACTAAGCACTATTTTTGTTGGATTTAAAATTAAACATTATCTCTGTCCAGATTGCAAAGTCTTCATCACACAACAAAGTTTCAGAGAAGAGAGGGTGCTGAAGTACATGAGTATCTGATACCACTTGTGTAAGAATGCCAGTAGTAGATGCCAAATGTATGGAAACTTCACCTTCTGTTGTTGTTACTTCTAATAAAGAGGAGTTATAGCAGGTTGCTGAAAGCAAAAATTATTGAGCTTGGCCTCTGATAGGGTTGAATCAAGTGATGGTCTTTCAGGAAAATTGACTGCGTCAGTGCTCCAAGAGCTCATAGCTGCCTTAACTAATGAAACACTTTAGCCTCCCAAAATAGGAACTACTCCGGTTTTTAAGATCCCCTAAATAACGATGGGACTGAATACAATCCCAATGATCAATCGCCTGACTTTCGAAAGTGTTATCAGGTCAATTTAGAAGACAGCTTGCTTCTTCATTATATCAACTGTTTATTTTAGAGTTTTTATTTATCTAAACTTAAATAAATGTTGCTTTGATCAATCATAACAATTCATCTTTGATTTTTTTATTCATGCCTTTCTTTTCCCATTTGTTCAGTAAACATATGGTGAAATTTTAGTGCTTATACGTAACACTTTGTCTAATGGTGGACACTACTAAGGAAGCACTCATATGAAATCCATACCTGGTAAATTTTGCAGCATGCAGATCCATTTAGAGAAATTGTTCAAAAAATGTTGCACATGAATCCTAGTGCAAAAAATGGCATTGAAGTTTCCTGATCCACAGACAAAAAAATCAAATCAGTATATTGTTGGTACTATTAAATCTGTCATCTTTTTGAACCATTCTTTAATGTGTCTTGGAAAGTTGCCAAATGTATTCAAGATCTTTTTGTGGTATTTGTGTAATTCATTTGAATCTGCATCCATTCATTATCTTTTTAAAGTCTAATTTTTACCATACTGTGTTCACTAACAAAGTTCTTTTCAGTAGTTTTGGTTTAAATAATATGCATTTCAATTGGATTAGAAGAATTAATTTTAAGAAAGCTGTTGGATGCTCCAGAGTCTTTACTGAAATAATGCTGTACCAAAGTTGGTAGCTGTCAGAATGCATTTTCACTGCTGAGTTGATGACTTGACATTCATTGTATTGTGATCTGTACTCTTTCTTTTCTAACTACTGAAATTTGGATACCTTTTTTGTTCTATTTCCAGGGGGACCAAGAGGTTGATTATTCTGCTACATGCGTGAACAATGAGCTCAATCAGCCAAACCCAACATTAGTCCTCGAAGCATGCTTCTCAAACGATACTTCCTCCTTAGGAAGTCCAATTGAAAAGATTGGTAAATATTTTTATCACCTTGAATGCTGAACTAGAAGCTAATCTTAAACCTATGTTGCGGAAGTAAACAGAACCTCAAATGAAAAGCTCTGTTTTGCATAAAATGCATTTGGCCGCAAAACTGATTACTTTAATGCATGTCTTGATGTTGTAATGTGAACTGAAGCTCATGTATGACAATCTCTATTACTTACCAATCTTTATGATTAGGATATAGAAGCAGAAGTGGATGTTTTTTTACATGCTGACTACATAGAATTTGTCACAGGAGATTCTTTGGTATTTCGTGTGCCATGCACAGTCAATGCATGGGGGTCTTTATATTTGCACATGCAAACTTTTCTGGCTTGTCTTTTATGTTACTCACACAATATTTTACCGATGCAATTTGCCTTCTTCATTAGAATACATAGCATCTCAAGAAAATCTTATGCTACTTTCTTGATACCACATATATTTTTTATTGTTCATTCTAGGAGATACACTTGGTACCCTGCCTCCCATGCCGCCCCCGCCATCATACATGTGAGTTTGTTTCCTTGTTTTGTCTGCCTACGCCATCCTCAATTTTACGTACGGGCATCTGCTACTACAACTATTTCTTGTTTGTTACTGTTGGTATGGTACGAAAAAAGCTAGAATTGTGCAAAGGCGCTTCCTTTTGGTGTTCCTGACGCCGAATTGCAAAAAATCAGTAGCTGCACAAAGAATTTGATAGCTTCCGCAGTAGACATGTAGAATACTTGTGACTTGTGTTGGATGAGGCTATTGCTACTGTTGTCGATTCAAACGGTTCATGGTTTGATGAATACTTGTGGCTTGTGTTTGTGGCCTCGGTTTGATGAATACTTGTGGCTTGTGTTGTGGCCTCAATCATGAATGTGCATGCCAAATATTAACAAACCATTGCCAAACTGTACCTCCATGACTCCATCTGTTTGGATAATCTGATGACTCCATTTATTTGGATAATCTGATGGGATCAATGCTAATTTATGACTGGTTTGGTGTGCACATAGGTCGACTTCTCAGGCATGGTGGACGACGAGTTCCTCGAGAGGTTGGGCATAGAGAAGGGTACGAGAAAGGTCGTGAACCATGAGGAGAGGGGACGGGTCTTGCGTGCCATGGATGGTTGCAGCTACAAGGCAGCTGCCGGAGGCTCACTGTCCAACTCGCTTGTGGCTCTAGCGAGGCTCGGTAGTAGTCGGTCCACTAGATACCCTGAGCTTCGAATTGCGATGGCTGGCAGTGTGGGCAGTGATCCACTTGGTAGTTTTTACAGGTAATTCACTAATCCGATGGTATCTTCACTACTGCTGATACTGATATCCTATTGCTGCACCTAAGGCTCTAGAGTATTGCCTGACATCATACTTGTGATTGAATTGCGCTATTAGGGCAAAATTGCGCCGTGCTAATGTGCATTTCTTGTCTAAGCCGGTCAAAGATGGGACTACTGGGACTGTGATTGTTCTAACAACTCCAGATGCACAGCAAACTATGCTTGCATATCAGGTCTGTTCATTTACTAACGACTCTTCTGTTTTTAAAACTGTTGGTAATTAGTCAAGGTTATGCTTATTTGCATATTCTATGCCTCCTTTAGATACTTCAGAGTTGTCAGAGTTGTGCTAACACCTTCCTGGAAATGTATCAATCCACTATTTGGCTGATTAAGAGCATATCCAAATTCTACGCATATCATATTGCTGTGCAATGCATATTTTTTTTAAGTTTTCAAGATATGAACAGTGTTACCAAGGTTTTGTTTGTAGTATGAATCTAGCAGTGAGAACATCCATCAGATACGAGCAGTTTTACCAAGATATTGTTTGTAGTACGAATGTAGCAATAAGAACAGCCGTCAGATATCACGTTTGCCTGCCAAATTATAGTTGTCCGTCTGTATTGTTCTACTGATTGCACCTTGGGCGAGTATACTTTAATTTACTAGCCAATTATCTAGAAGTGCCGCTGGTAGCCTGGTACTAATATATTCTCTAACGACGCCTTGTATTTTGTCTTTGCAGGGTACATCTTCAACTTTGAGTTATGATTCAGACTTGGCCAATATAGTTTCCAAATCAAATCTACTAATTGTGGAAGGCTACCTATTCGAGCTACCTCACACAATTGAAGCCATCAAGCAAGCGTGTGAAGACGCTCACAAGAATGGTGTACTTATTGCTGTTACAGCGTCTGATGTATCATGCATCAAGCGTTGCTACAGTGCTTTTTGGTGAGACTATTCTCCTTGTAAAAGATTTCTTGGTAGTGTCGAACTTGCAATTATCTGGTCCCAGTTGCACACACTATCCAGTCTCCATGAGCCATCTTCCATTTCCTTTCAAGTAATGAGAGGGCTATCAATTATTAATCGAAAAGAGAGTGAACTTGTTTTTCTACTTGCTTCCAATGGTGGTACATGTCCACTTTAATAAAAGTGTGTTAAGCATCTAACACCACATTAATGGGCCACATGAAACACATCTTGCTCTATATCCTGTGATGTCACTGAAAGAGTGAAAGTAGTAACATAATCATATAGCATTATGCTAGCATGATTGTTCACTGATTAGTATAACTAAATATCATGTTTGTTCATGCTTTTCCTGTCAGTGCATCTGTATTATACCCGTGGAAGAAAGGACAGTAAGGGCGTGCAGCGGCCAGGCGTGCGTCTCCGCCACCGCCCTCCCG
Organism: Dendrocalamus latiflorus; assembly: GCA_017311315.1. Classification (NCBI taxonomy): domain Eukaryota; kingdom Viridiplantae; phylum Streptophyta; class Magnoliopsida; order Poales; family Poaceae; genus Dendrocalamus; species Dendrocalamus latiflorus. The sequence continues at coordinate 31,941,814 of CM029634.1, forward strand.
CCCGCTCTGTTGGAAATAATCTTGTTTTAGAAGTCATTTACAAAGTTTGGATGTGATCGAAATTGAGACGGAGACGGAATTAGAAGTCGTATCGGAAATGGAGTAGAAGTCGTATCGGAAACGGAGTCGGAGTTGTAACTTGTAGTCAAAACCGAGTAGGAGTTGTAGAAACTGGGTATAAAAAGTGGTGGAGTCTTGTAACCAAGGTGTGCTGAAAAGTACCAAGCAATTATGAGAAAAGAAGAAGTGAAAAGCAATCTCTGTGCGTTCTGTACAAGCTCGTAGGCGTGGGCGAAGTCGACTTACAACCACGGTAAACGTGGTCGGGAGGTCCTACGACCACGGTAAAGCTACAGTAGATTTACGACCACGGCAAATCTACTGTAGACAAGGTCGAAAGGAAAAAATTACTCTTTCGTTTTGTTTTTCTTTCCATCTCGGGCGTCACGGAACAATCTCGAAGGCCGGGAGCACAAAAAATATTGTGTATAAAGACGTCCTAACATGGTGATGTGGTAAGTAAATAGTCCACAAACACCTATTTCCTTACTGTGTTTCATATTTCTTTTTGTGACAAAAATGTTTGTTTTCTTTGTAACCTCAAGTTCAAACAATGTGGGGATGGAGAAAGTCGTCGGTGGGTGAGTCCAATGATGTTGTCGCCTCCTCAAAGGATCAGTCGTTATGTGACATTCATTATGTAACAAAAATATTTGGTTATACAATATATGAGACGTGAATCTTAATGAATCTGGTTGTTCGTTTTTTTTACAAATTTTATCTTGTTTTGTATTTTACCGTAGCATTAGCACGGGCACACTACTAGTATTGCTAAGGCAGGGTGAGGAAGACTGATTTATAAGGTGGAGTCCTCCCCACTCCTTGAATATGGAAAGAGATGGTACGAGAATGGTTCTGTCTAGTCACACACACGCGCACGCACGTGCACGTATTTGCGTATTTTCGCGTGAGAATCGCGTAACTTGTGACTTGCGACGCGCGACCGTGCCGTGACGTGGCGCGCCACTTGGCAGACCAAGTCCATCTTTATTTTTTGCTGAACCATGCACCTCACTCTCTCTGTTTAAATGAGATTTAAACATTTGAATGAGACAGTTACAAGTGAATTTACACTACTTAATTTGTGATTTGATGAGGCAGTTACCAGTGCATAATTCTATTGAAAACGCAGCACTTACTAGTGAGTAGTAACTGCAGAGCCCATAAAAAGGCCTGGAGACGTCCAGGAAAAAAGAGAGAATTTTGCACCTCCATTCTTCCCCTACTTTCTACTCTGTTGTGGTGTTGTGCTGTGCTTTCTGAACCTCGTCGACCTTTCTTCCCAGCGTGCACCTGGAAGGAGGGAGAGCGGCTATCTCCGAACCGTTGCCGCAGAGAGTACCTGCACGGGGCGGCAATAAGGTTTCTGGGCAGCGCATCTGCGTGACCGCTCACTGCACTGCGACATCTACGTTATGCACTGCGTCAAGCCTGGGCGGCTTCCTGTTCTTCATCAGGCTAACAAGTAAGTCGTTCGCGCGCACGTACAACTTAGTTACTGCATTTTCTTGAGTATACAACAAATGCCGAGTCGTGGATCAGTTATTTGTGTAGATTTGGTATGCTGCAGGCATATAGCCTCTCTTGTGCTCCATACCAGGCAGCATACGAGCTGGTTTTGTGAGTGAGACTTGAGAAAACATGCAAGAGAGAGTGTGTATGCACCCCATCATTAAGTGTTTTAAGTGTGATGAAATGCGAACCGTTGTCCAAACCAGAGCTAAGTTGAGCCCATTTCACCGATCACTTCCTTCATCTTACTATGATAAAACATTCTTGCGTAATATTATTCAAGCTTGAATATTGATATTCTAGGATCGAACATGGCAATCAGGTGGGGTGAATGATTGTAGTCGTTATTCGGAACTCAATAGAAATTTAACTTACCAAATGTAGATTTCGACCACTCGGTGCTCGACCACTCGCTCGACCGCTCAGCTGTCATTAATTCTTACTAGTCGTAAATATCAATGACGATTTCGATCGCTCGATGCTCGACCATTTAGTTGTCATAAACTTTTACCAGTCGTAAACTTTGACCACTTTTGGGCTTGTAAACTATGACTGCTTCGCACTCTGATCTTCTACCGGTTAGCACTCGTCAGCTTCGACCGCTATGCACATACTCGAACTTCGACCGATTTGTACGTACTCAAACTTTGACCAATCTGTTGCACTGACTCATAAGCTTCGATTACTTTGCGAGTCGTAACTTCGACTGCTATACACTGGGTCGTTGATAAGAACGGGGTTCCGATCTTCCAACAGGTTCTGGATATGTTCGATTTGGTGGAGGCGCGACACAAATCGATCCGGCTTCCGAACAACACGTTCCGAACCCCGCAATCGCAGCACCACGTCTCCTCAGGTTATCAACCGTGCGCAGCCCGGTTGACCTCGCCAAGAAGGCTAATCCTCATCTGCGAATCGAAGAACACAAGCAAGAACAAGGAAGAACACAACTGAATTGCAGATGTATTGATTTAGCACTCGAAAGTTGGGGTCACACAAACCGATGAACGGCGAAACTGTTCAAAAACAGATTAATCTAAGAAAAACCCAAACCCTAATGGTGGGGGTGGTGGCTGGATATAAAGGAGTGAGGGGCGTGCAAAACCCCTGGACGCGCCCTAATGGGCTCCAACACGATACAAAGCCGAACGGCCCAAAAGACGGTGACGCAGCACCCTGACAGATTCTGAATGCCCACTTGTTTCGACGATTCCTGTTGACTCAGAAGGAATTTTGACATGGGACCAGAGCCATTGGAAAGGTTGTCTTCTCAGCTTTTCATCCATATGTAGAACGTCCAAAACGGAGCCCGGATACGATCTGGGCATCCATTTTAGTGCGGCCTGGTCCTGGACTCCGAATTGGATTCGAAGTCGGCTTGAGTTGGCCCTCCAACATGATTCGACCGCCCTTGCTGGACTTGTGCGTCTCGTAGTCCTTCTCCAAGTACTTCCAGGTCCTCTCCATGGTTCCTAATCATAATTAAATCATTAGGTAGCAATCGATTCTCAAATGAACAAAAAGAAGTACTTAGGAACGAGCTCACCTGTAAATTCAATTGTCGGGCGCGAGCTCTAGTGATTGGTCCTTGAATGTCAAGTGGAGGAGTGTTGTGTGTATCCGAAGAAGTGATGTCATCATCATCCTCCCCCTCTTGAAGCGGAGTTGTCCTCAACTCAGCCTCATCTTCTTCTCCCAAGTATGGCTTCAAATATGAAATGTTAATGGTGGGACTAACCCCAAACTCGGGAGGCAACTCAAGTTTATATGCATTATCATTTATTTTCTCAACTATCTTAAAAGGACCAACAGCTCTAGGCATCAATTTTGACTTTCTTAACTCAGGAAATCTATTCTTTCTCAAGTGCAACCAAACAAAATCACCCGGTTCAAGTTTAACTTCCTTTCTACCTTTACTACCAGTAATCCTATATTTTTCATTCATCTTTTCAATGTTTGCCTTAGTAGTCTCATGCATTTTGACAATAAAATCAGCACGCTCCTTAGCATCATTATGAACTCTCTCACTAGTAGGCAAAGGTAAAATATCAATAGGGGCACGTGGATTGAATTCATACACTACCTGAAAAGGACTTACCTTGGTGGTGGAGTGTTCCGCTCGATTATATGCAAACTCAACATGCGGCAAACACTCTTCCCATAGTTTCAAATTATTCTTCAAAACAGCTCTCAACATGGTAGACAATGTGCGGTTCACCACATCAGTTTGGCCATCAGTTTGTGGGTGACATGTTGTAGAGAATAACAACTTTGTACCCAACTTGTTCCATAGAGTACGCCAAAAGTGACTCAAGAACTTGGCATCACGATCTGAAACTATAGTAGAAGGCATACCATGCAAACGAACTATCTCTTTGAAAAAGAGGTCAGCAATATGAATGGCATCATCGGTTTTATGACATGGTATAAAGTGACCATCTTAGAAAAGCGATCCACAACAACAAAAATGCTATCCCTCCCCCTCTTAGTCCTGGGCAATCCTAAAACAAAATACATAGAAATATCTGCCCACGGAATAGAAGAAACAGGAAGAGGCATATATAAACCATGTGGATTCAAGCGAGACTTAGCTTTTTGACATGTAGTGCAGCGAGCCACAAACCGCTCAATATCTCGCCTCATCTTTGGCCAAAAGAAGTGTGTGGCCAGAATATCCTCCGTCTTCTTAGCACCAAAATGTGCCATCAAACCGCCTCCATGCGCCTCCTGCAACAAGAAAAGGCGAACGGATCCAACTGGAATGCATAGGCGGTTAGCTCTAAACAAAAACCATCATTGATCACGAATTTATTCCATGCTTGTCCCTCTTTACAATGCAACAACACATCCTTAAAATCAGCATCAAAAGCATATTGTGTTTTAATAGGTTCAAGACCAAAAATGCGACAATCAAGTTGAGACAACATGGTATAGCGTCGAGACAAAGCATCAGCAATCACATTATCTTTCCCTTTCTTGTGTTTAATGACATAAGGAAAAGATTCAATAAATTCAACCCACTTAGCATGTCTACGATTCAAATTGGTTTGACTACGAATATGCTTAAGTGATTCATGATCGGAATTAATGACAAATTCTTTAGGCCATAAATAGTGTTGCCACGTCTCTAAAGAACGAACAAGAGCATACAATTCTTTATCATACGTGGAATAATTAAGAGTAGGACCATTCAATTTTTCACTAAAGTAGGCAACAGATTTGCCTTCTTGCATCAAAACACCACCAATACCAATTCCGCTAGCATCACATTCCAGCTCAAAAGTCTTACCAAAATCCGGAAGTTGGAGCAATGGTGCGTGTGTAAGCTTGTCCTTCAAAAGATTAAAGGACTCCTCTTGTGATGGCCCCCAATGGAACACGACGCCCTTCTTTGTCAACTCAATTAACGGTGTCGCAATGGTGCTGAATTCCTTGACAAAGCGGCGATAAAATCCTGCAAGGCCAAGAAAACTCCGCACTTGGGGGACCGTCGTGGGCGTGGGCCAACTCCATATCGCCTCCACCTTGGCTCTATCAACCTCAATTCCCTGTGGAGTCACAAGATAGCCAAGAAAAGAGACTCGATCCGTGCAAAAGGTGCACTTCTCAAGGTTACCAAACAAACGTGCATCTCTCAAAGCATTAAAAACAGCACGTAAGTGATTCAAATGTTCATCCATGGACTTGCTATAAATCAAGATATCATCAAAGTAAACGACCACAAATTTGCAAATGAAAGGACGTAAAACCTCGTTCATTAATCTCATGAAAGTGCTAGGTACATTAGTTAAACCAAAAGGCATGACTAACCACTTATACAAGCCGAACTTAGTTTTAAAAGCAGTTTTCCATTCATCGCCAAGTTTCATTCTTATTTGGTGGTATCCACTACGCAAGTCAATCTTTGTGAAAATTATAGCACCACACAACTCATCAAGCATGCCGTCTAGCCTAGGAATAGGATGACGATACCTTATAGTAATGTTGTTAATGGCTCTACAATCTACACACATACGCCAATAACCATCTTTTTTGGGAACCAAAAGAACAGGAACAGCACAAGGACTAAGGCTCTCACGTACGTACCCACGGTTCAAAAGGTCTTTGACTTGTCGCTGAATCTCCTTAGTCTCTTCGGGATTGGTCCTGTACGCCGCACGGTTTGGCAAACTCGCTCTAGGGATCAAGTCAATCTGGTGCTCAATCCCTCGAATGGGTGGAAGTCCTGGAGGTATCTCATCAGGGAAAACATCTCTAAACTCCTGCAAAAGGTTAGTGACAGGAGCAGGCAAAGTGCAAGGCATATTATCAAGAGAAAATAAAGCATCTTTGCACACAAAAGCATAGCATGTATCATTAACATCATCAATTGCAGCAAGGTCTGATTTTGTGGCAAGCATAACAGAATTTTTCAAATGGATTACTTGCTGTTTTTCAGATTTATCATGTTCCTTTGTATCATTAGCAGCAGCAACTCTCTCCCTATCGACCTCTATAATCTCAGCTGGGGTCAAAGACAGTAAAGTAACTTTCTTTCCCTTATGCATAAAAGTGTATTTGTTACTACTACCATGGTGTAAAGCATCATTATCAAATTCCCAAGGTCGACCCAATAAAAGAGAGCATGCTTGCATGGGAACCACATCACAATCAACATGATCAGCATAACCACCAATGGAAAAATGGACTCGGCATGTTTGCGTTACCTTAGCTTTTCCAGAGTCATTTAACCACTGAATATGGTATGGATGTGGATGCGGTCACGTGGTCAAGCCAAGCTTCTTGACCAAATCAGAACTCACCAAGTTGTTGCAGCTTCCTCCATCAATGATGACACGTGCGCGCCGGTTCTTGATTGCGAAGAAAGTCTGAAACAAATTATGGCGTTGAAGCTTATCGGGTTGTTGTACCTGTGTGCTGAGGACTCGCTGCACAATGATGCTCCGTAGCGTCATTGTGGACACCCCACCAAGGACCAGGTCATCATCACCACCGCCATTGGCGTCCGAGGCAGCAGCAACATCATCATCCTCCTCGACATCCGAAGTGCTGATGTAGCCTCCATCTTCTGTGGCGATGTATGCCCGTTGGCTAGGGCAATTCTTCTGCACATGACAAAGCCCATGGCAGCGGTGGCACTGAATGTCGGAGGAGCGGCCCGTTGAAGTCACGGAAGAACTCTTAGCTGGACCCTGCAAAGAATTTTTTGTAGAATCTGCAATGCGTGTCGCGGAAGGTGGCTTCGGTGGCCCTGCTGCAAACTTGTTCACAGGTGGTGGAGGAGAACGGAAACTCGAAGAAGACTTGGGCATTCCCGTCGATGTAGTCGTTCGCGGCGTGTAGAAGGGTCGTCCGGTGCTTGCCTTCGCTGATTCCTTGCGTCCCTGCAATTCCTTTTCTGCAAGCATAGCAAGCTGGAACAACTGGTTGACAGTAGTAAAATCTTTATAATCAACAATATCCTGAATTTCACGCCGTAACCCCCCGTAAAAACGACAAATCTTATTCTCTGTTTCCTTAACAACCACACAACGCACCATACCCTTTTGAAGCTCAGCATAATAGTCCTGAACAGAACTATCACCTTGTTCTAAGCGCTGCAATTTTTTTTCCTCAAATCACGTTTATATGAGGGAGGAACAAAACGATTACGCATAGCTTCTTTTAACCGCTCCCATGTATCAGGTTGTAAGCGCATGGTACCCAGTTCATTCCACCAGATAATAGCAAAGTCCTTAAACTCACTAGTAGCTTGTCTAACTCTATGTTGTTCAGGAACCAAGTGAGAGTTAAACTTCTGCTCTACCGTAATTTCCCAATCAAGATATATTTCAGCATCATAAAGACCAGAAAAAGATGGAATGGTAAACTTGACTTTAGCAAAAGGGTCGTCGTTACCATGACGGTTCTGGTTATTACCTCCCATACCATGTCGGTTTTGCTGAAGACGCCGACGAAGTCGTGCATCTTGTGTCGCCCGCTGATCAATGTTGCCATCCGCATCATACACTGTGTCATCATCACAATGATGGCCGTCATTGACAGGTGGCAGGCGTGCCTCCAATGTGTTCATCCGACCAGTGAGGTCAGCCATCCGCCGCTCCACCCGCTCAATGCCTTCCGTGGTGTTCAACTTGGCAATGGCGGCGACGATGGTGTCCATTCTCGCACCGAGATCAGTGAGTGAAGCATTTTGTTTGTCGAGCGCAGCTTGCAGCTGGCCGTGACTAACACACTCGTTGTAATCGACCGGTGTCCCGTCCCCTTCGTCTCCTGCCATGATTAGTGGAAACACAGGGAAAACAAAAGGATTATCCCTATCAACTACAAGGTAAGGGCAGTGGAAACCCGCAAAGGAAGTGGCTTACCAAGCTCTTACAAGTGTTCTTACCAAAGCAAGGCAAAGGATACCTGGAGAGTGTGATCCGGCGATTGCAAGGGTCAAAAACTGTGCTGTGCTATCCGGAAGTAGGTATATGGAGCTTGGCAGGCCAAATATGTTAGTGGAACACAAATCAATAACAGATAGTAATGCTGAATAAATGTCCAAAGCACTGGTCCTAGTTGCTGGTCTAAATGTGTACTATATTAGTGTTAGGATATGATGAATAAGGAGTCAAGACCAGAATAGGAAAGCAAAGACAGCAACAAAGATGGCCTGGCAATGAGAAACTTATTTCAGCATAAGCACAAAATAAATCAAGCTCTGTCACCTAAAACTGTGCTCTGTCCCTTTTTTTTGGCACGGATAGCACTCTCAGCACTATAAGCCCAGGTGCCAAAATTTTTCTTTTTTTTCCTTTTTCTGTTAGTTTTTCACAAAGCAGAGCACAGAAATAGGAGCCACACAAAGTTTCACCTCAATCTGATGTAAGATGTGGCCTACAGAAAATGATGAATGTGCTGTAAATTCGGTGATGAAATTTCGGAGCTCGAGTACTGCACTTTCCAGGCCGAATTTGGGCAAAATAAATTAGCTGAACCCGACAAAGTCGGGGAGCTTCGGATGCAAAATTTAATTTCACCCAATTTCAAAAAAATCGCCTGATTTGGAGTCCGTATGAGAAAGTTACGGCCGTTTGAAGGAGGGCCTCCGAGTCATGGTTTCTGTGGAGGCCGAAAACGAAATCGGGTGGAGGAAGTTGGTGGAATTAGGGGGCGGAAGCTCGGGGAAAGGTGGGGGATGGTGCTGGATGATCACGAGATGCGATGGATGATGGATGACTCAAAAACAGAGGGTGGGATATGGGTGGGAAAACAAAAGTTGACGGCTAGGGTTTGTATGAGAGGTAGCGGAAGCAAGATAACCCGAAACAAAACACGATCTAAACCAGCAACACAACTCGACTAAGGACACAAACTCAACACTATGGACTCTGAAATCAAATTGTGCAAAAGGCTAAATGAGATCTGGGACAGGAAACAACCTATGACTACAATTTTTTTTAGGTCTTTTTCTTGGACTCTAGGATGAAACCGAAAACAACAAAGGTAGGGTAAACTCGAACCTGAAGGAACACCCGAAGCTCTGATACCACTTGATAGGAACGGGGTCCCGATCTTCCAACAGGTTCTGGATATGTTCGATTTGGTGGAGGCGCGACACAAATCGATCCGGCTTCCGAACAACACGTTCCGAACCCCGCAATCGCCGCACCACGTCTCCTCAGGTTATCAACCGTGCGCAGCCTGGTTGACCTCGCCAAGAAGGCTAATCCTCGCCTGCGAATCGAAGAACACAAGCAAGAACAAGGAAGAACACAACTGAATTGCAGATGTATTGATTTAGCACTCGAAAGTTGGGGTCTCACAAACCGATGAACAGCGAAACTGTTCAAAAACAGATTAATCTAAGCAAAACCCAAACCCTAATGGTGGGGGTGGCGGCTGGATATAAAGGAGTGAGGGGCGTGCAAAACCCCTGGACGCGCCCTAATGGGCTCCAACACGATACAAAGCCGAACGGCCCAAAAGACGGTGACGCAGCACCCTGACAGATTCTGAATGCCCACTTGTTTCGACGATTCCCGTTGACTCAGAAGGAATATTTACATGGGAATAGATCCATTGGAAAGTTTGTCTTTTCAGCTTTCCATCCATATGTAGAACGTCCAAAACGGAGCCCGGATACGATCTGGGCGTCCGTTTTAGTGCGGCCTGGTCCTGGACTCCGAATTGGATTCGAAGTCGGCTTGAGTTGGCCCTCCAACATGATTCGACCGCCCTTGCTGGACTTGTGCATCTCATAGTCCTTCTCCAAGTACTTCCAGGTCCTTTCCATGGTTCCTAATCATAATTAAATCATTAGGTAGCAATCGATTCTCAAATGAACAAAAAGAAGTACTTAGGAACGAGCTCACCTGTAAATTCAATTGTCGGGCGTGAGCTCTAGTGATTGGTCCTTGAATGTCAAGTGGAGGAGTGTTGTGTGTATCCGAAGAAGTGATGTCCTCATCAGTCGTAACTTCGACTGCTTTGTACTAAGTCGTAACTTCGATTGGTTAGCACGTACTCGAGATCTTCAACACTGAGAGCAAAGCCTCTCGATCACCTGCACCTTCGAGTATTCAACACCTTCAAGTACCCGTATTTCCTTTGTTTTCCAGCAGTGATTCGACACCTTTGCATGTAGTCGTAGACTTCCTTCGCTCGTAAGCTTCAACTCCTGCAATCACCAGCACCTTTTGCAAATTAAGAACAAGATTGATTCAAAATGATGGTTATTGCTAGATTTTCGTGGGTTTACAAAGTGCCCTCAAAAGCACCCCCAAAAGCCTAACCTAAAGTCTCTTTAATACTTATCCAAAGTCACGTACATATACTATGCCCCTACACCTCTATTTATATCCTTTGACACCTCTCTCCGAACGGATCACGACTTTGAGTCCTAATCCGACTCCAAGTCTCTTACAAAACCTTCTCCTCTTTCTTAAGTACAACTTTCATACTATGGATTTTTCAATTTACAACTCCTAAAAACAAACTATTTCTTTCCAACTTTTCAACCTTTCACTCGTCGAAGCCTCTAGGACCGCACCCCCCGTAGCTCCTCCACGCATCATCCACATTTGTTCTCCACGTGCCCAAGCATGAGCCCCACCACCTCGTGACATCCTCGGCCATCTAAACCTCGGATCTCCCATCCTAGTCCCAGTCCATCTCATCATCAACCATGATCGCCTCCATACTCATCCTGCTCATGCAAAGACCAAAAAATATTTTTTCGGTACAAGTTCTCTCCAACTTGACCAACATCAGTCTACACATACATAACACAACATAATTCACCCATAAATACGAACCAATTCATCCACAAACTCAATTGCCACATTTTCCAAAAATCAACCCAAGACAACCTTGAAAAACTTAGACCACCCACGCATGGCGGTTAGACCGCAATACCTGAATATTTTAGCACTTTTCAGTTTTTGCAAAAGTGCATCATCCAAAAGTTTCACAAACGCAAATTCCAATTCAACCCATGTCAATTATTCATCATCACCATATTCACAACCTATCCACATGGTCTAACAGTTATGAATAGGGCTTGTATTCATCATGAGTTTAATGGGCCAGTATATATACATGTGCATGTATAGCATATATGCAGATAATCCTTTATACAATAAGGAAAATACACAGGTATAATGCACATCTAACACCCCCTCAAACTTATGGTGGATCAACAACATGAAGTTTGGAGAGATAGAAGCTGTGGTGGTCTCTGGTTTGTGCATTTGTAAAGAAGTCTACCAACTGAAGCTCTAAAGGCATATACTAAAGAGCAACAAGCTAGTCCTGCATCTGTGTCCGCATGTAGGAAGCATCAACACTAATATGCTTTGTATGCTCATGCTTCACTAGATCTTTAGCAATGCTAATAGAACCTGTATTGTCGACAAAAGAAGAGTCGGGGTAGAAACAGAAACACCAAAATCTTCAAGTAACAAACATAGCTAAGTAACCTCCACAGTCAACAAAGTTGTAGCTCGCAACTCAACCTCACCACTCGAATGAGAAACTGTTGTCTATTTCTTAGTTTTCCAAGCGATGAGAGAGCCACCAAGAAAAACGCAATAAGCAGAAAGAGACTGACGATCAGAGGGATCACTACCCCAGGTGGCATCATAATATGCCTGGAGCTGTAAAGAGCTAGAGTGAGGGAAAAAGAGACGACAAGAGTAGTTCCACAAAGGTATCATAGAACACGAAGGAGATGCTATAGTGGAACTGAGTGGGAGTAGAAACAAATTGACTCAAGATATGTACAGGGTATGATATGTCAGGACGAGTGACACTAAGATAAACAAGACTTCCAACAAGATAATGATAGCGAGTAGGATCAGCAAGAGGCTCACACCAGCGGGACAAAGATGAATATTAAGCTCCATGAGAGTCTCAGCGGTGCGTTGATCAGTAAGAGAGTCACGATCAAGAAGATTCTAGATATACATTTCTTGGGATAGATAGAATCCCTTAGGAATAGAAATAACCTCAATACCAAGAAAGTAGCGAAAAGGATCCAGATCAAATATAAGAAAATGCTCATGAAGAAACTCTTTGACACAAGTGATGTATTGAGAATCATCTCCAGTAATGATCATATCATCAACATATAAAAGGAGAAGCGTCTGACCATAAGGCGAAGTGTGAATAATTCACTCTTGATCCCAGATTTTTATTCAGATTTTTATTTTGCTTATGTGAGTTTGGCTGCAAAATCTTCAATTCAAGAACTCAAATAAATGCCAACTTTTGAAATATACTGAAAAGTGAAGAAAACATTTTATTATTTTCACAATTACACTAGTTTTCCATTTTGGGATGTTACAAAATAACATATTATTCAAAAAGATCATAAATATAGAAGTGATACAATTATCTCCATGATTATCTCTTGGGCATATCACTAACATTAACCTTATAGACCCACTTGCACATGATAGGAGTAACAAATGTAGGAAGAGGAACAAGATCACATGTGCTAGTACGCTCAAGGGCAGCAATCTCCTCTGTCGTCGCATGCTGCCACTCCTAATGAACAACAACATCATGTTAAGAAGTTGGTTTGGCAAGAGTAGTGGTAGCAAAGCCAAAACGCTAGGAGGCTGAATTGTAGGACCCGGATTTTTCAACCCAGAATCCTCTATAATTTACTGTACTATTCCCTATATCAGTAGATAGTGCTCACAGATACAGTACCTCAATAGGGATGTTGTCAGGCCCCAACGCCTTACCTACTTTCATCCTTTTTAAGGCCTGATACGGGGTCGCCCGATCTTCTAGACGTAGGATCTAGATACTCACGAGGATTTCACGAACCGTAGTGATCTCCCATTGCCAATGCAAGAGTTAGCACTCTATAATTCGCCCAACCACACGTGCTGAACTTCACGACCACCGATGAAGTTCTATCGCGCTCCCAATTCCCAGCGGAAAGGTTGAACGATCTTGATTTCAGCGAACTCCCAATTCCCTCAAGTTGGTTCGGCCAACAGAAAGAACAAGCGTATTCTATTATCAAAAGTGGTCTGAATTTTACAGGGGTGGCAACTGTCTTTTAAACAGAAACTGAATAGGACTCGATTACAAAACCCTAGGCCCTACTTTGACTCGGACTGAAAAAGTGATGTGACTTGTTTCACAGTTTCTGATTGACTCGTAAAAAATTTAGAGGTGAGGCCAGATCCATCTGAAAGTAGACTTCAAGAGCTTTCCATAGAGTACAAGAACACTTCAATCGGACTCCGTTTGTAAAAGTTATGGCCATTTTAGTAGGTGCCTATTGGACTGTCCCGAACCGAATGCGAATTGAGTTCTGACTTGAATCCGAGTTTGAATTCGGTTGTGCATGTGGGAGGTCCAAATTGAGCTTCAAAATCTTGTCCAAAACTTGGGCTTTAAGTTCTTGGGTTTCTCCCCATTTGCTCTCCCACTGCATGGGCTTCTTTCCTCCTTGATCAGCTGCATGGGCTGCTTGGCTTTCTCCTTTCCATTTCCATTGCTTTGGCCTCAGAATTATCATAATATTCAAACCTAATAATAAACAAGAATTTGGCATAAGGTAGTATATCGTTCCCACGAATAGAAGGAAATTCATTAAGAAACAAATTCACCTGACAATATTTAATGCGGCTCAATACTTCTTTCCAGTGAAATAATGTATTTGACTGAAAAGTGCTAAGCATGTGCGTATTCGCATCAAGGCCTCTCTTACTTCTGACTCTTGGATTCTTCGAACAAACCACTTATCAGTGTCATCAAAAACATTATCCAGTTCAATCATACTATAATCATTATCGTGATTGAACAATTTGTCGAAGTAATCTCTCCACCTACCCTTGATCTCCTCGTCTTTAACCAAAAGTCTATTAGTGTCGTCTTTGATGCATTTAACTTGGTTGAAATCTCTCGCCTTCCTTTCTCGAATTCTAGCCATCTTGTAGACATCCTTCTCTCCCTCCTTTGTACTTAGTTTCTAATAAATTTCCTCATATGCCTTGCCTCATGCCTCACTCACCGCTTTCTTCACATTCTTTTTTGCTGCTTTGTATTTATGTACGTTGTCATCGCTCCTATCATGATACATGTGCTTGTAGCATGTCTTCTTCTCCTTAATAGCCTTTTGCACTTCCTGGTTCCACCACCATATGTCTTTTGGTTCTCCTCTTATCCCTTGGGTCACTCCAAGCACCTCCGTAGCCACCTTCCAAATGCGAGTTGCCATCTCTGTCCATATACTATTTGATTCACTATTCGCTTCTCCTACGTCCCACGTCCCTTCCGTGACCATCCTCTCCTTAACGCCTGTGTGGTATCTCCTTTGAGTTTCCCCCACTTTGTCCTCGTGACTCTGGCGATCTTAGCTGTCGGACCTGTAATCTAAAACGAAAGTCGGAGACTACCAACTTATGTTACTGGATAACATACTCTCCAGGTATAACCTTACAATCTATGCAGGCTCGTTTGTCCTCCCTCCTAACAAGAACAAAATCAATTTGGCTAGAGTGCTGACCACTGCTAAAGGTAACTAAATGAGAATGTCTCTTTCTAAAGAAGGTGTTAGCTATCATGAGATCAAAAGATACGACAAAGTTTAAGATATCTTCTCCCTCTTGATTTCTATCACAATAACCAAAAACCCCATGCACCCTTTGAAACCCTCCACTATTTGTACCGATATGACCATTGAAATCGCCTCCTAAGAAAATCTCTTCATTGATAGGAACACTTCTAACCATGTCATCTAGGTCTTCCCAAAATTGCCTCTTAGCGGTCTCATCAAACCCTACTTGTAGAGCATATGCGCTAACAACATTCAAAACTAAGTCACCAAAGATTAGCTTGACTAGGATAATCCTATCCCCCTGCCTCCTCATATCGACAACTCCACTCTTGAGGCGCTTATTGATTAAGATGCCCACTCCATTCTTGTTTTGTTCTGTTCCAGTATACCACAGTTTGAATCCAGTATGTTCCACCTCCTTTGCCTTCTAACTCACCTATTTAGTCTCTTGAATGCACAAGATATCTATATGTCTTCTAATCGTTGTATCAACTATCTCTCTTAACTTACCTGTTAAGGACCCTACATTCCAACTACCCATACGAATCCTACTCTCCTCGACTAGCTTCCTTGCCCCTAGCACTCGTCGAGTAAAGTGCGAAGACCCTTGCCCATTTTCCACTACATCCGGGCGCCAACGTAGCGCGTCACTAAGGGAGTGACGTCCCGGCCCTTGCTCATTTACCACCACACCTGGGTTCCTATATGGCGCGTCGCTAAGAGGGTTACACCCCAACGAAACTTTTAATTTGGGTTTCATTTCCTGAAAGAGATGGCATGAATTTTACGTTGGCTTGCCAAGTCTAACACAACCCTCCTTTTTCCTGGCTTGGGACAGGCTACGTAGAAAACTACATAGGTGGAATTAAGCACTACGATTTTTCAGTGTTCTTAAAATTATCCAATGGATTTATACCCCAATGTTCTACATATGAGTGCTGACCACTAGTGCCAATCCTGTGTAAAAATAAAGTAGAGCAAAATATTCAGTGTTCACTGAAATGAATGCAACCTAAATCGTGGTCGCTACCAAATTTTAGCTTGCATACTTCTATGTACAAATCATTGCTCAGGTAGGAAAAACTAAGCAATCTGTGATGTAAAGAACATCACTGCAATGTGTGCAACAAACTAAACTTATGTCATTATAAAGCAGATTTTGAAGGCATACCTAGGGTGAGTATGGGATGATACTCCAAATACGGTTTGTAGCAGAAGAACTGGGATGAGGTTGAGAACATTCCTCACAGATTGGGGATGGATTGGAGGCGCATCCACTGCCATCTAGAGAATGCGAGGAGCTTAGGTGTGTCTCCATCGAAAATTGACAAGCAAGAGGTGCGCCGCCACTGTGAAAGGGCCTCTAGCCTAGCGGTTAGAGCGCCTCAGTAGCACCCCTCAGGTCTTGGGTTCGACTCCTAGTGGGAGCGAATTTCAGACTTGGGGGAAAAAATCCCCTCGCCTGCTACCACACCAAAGCACAGGTCTAAGGACCCGCCAGGGCGTTGATCCAAAGGATCCGCCGGTCGTCTCACAAAGGTCGAGCGTTGGTGCCGCTGTGTAAGGGGGTTTTCTCGGTCTGTGTGAGAAGACCTTCTTCTTAAGCATAATGCCCGGGAGATTTCTTCCCCCACAGGTCAAATTTTTTTTAAGAGGTGCGCCGCCAACCGGAGCACCTCAGCGCTATAGATTGCGCCGCCGGTGGGATTCACGAGTAGAGCACCTCCCTTGCGGTGCCAAACAACCAGATGCCCGTCGGTGGGACTCACATGGAGCAACTCTCTTGCGGTGCTGAACAACCAGATGAGAAGCCTTTCCTTATCCAACCACCACTGCATGCAGTGCCGAACAACCAGATGCGAAGCCTTCGCCTTATCCATCCACCACTGTACGAACGGAGCAACTCTCTTGCGGTGCTGAACAACCAGATGAGAAGCCTTTGCCTTATCCAACCACCACTGTATGCAGTGCCGAACAACCAGATGCGAAGCCTTCGCCTTATCCATCCACCACTGTACGAGATAGGATATATAGATTTATGCCAAGTGAAAACAGGTCTTCGCAAGGAAAACTGGCAGCCCGTTAGCATGATACAACATGTCAGCAAGAGTATATACTTCTGGAAGCACCAAACCAATTTCATATATATATATATATATATATATATATATATATATATATATATATATATATATATATATACTATTCAGTAGCTACGTGTAGAATAAAAGTATGACCCTGACTGACCCAACCAACCAATTGTCTCACCATCCCACCCTGCGGACGGTTACTAGCGTTTATATATGGTAAAATTACTATCGTATGCACATCAAGTCATCATCTGCAATTCATGAAGTTACTTATAGTACTCATTGTTACTATCTAATACACATAAAGTTATTATATATAATTCATGAAATTACTTATAGTTAGCAAAGTTACTATCTCATGCACAAAAAGTTATCATGTACAATCCTTGAAGTTACTATCTCATGCACTAGGAAGATAGGTAATAAAAATGACGTGAATTTTACAACGTCGAAACATATTCAACATGGATCTTGTTTTGTTAAACTCATAATTTCGAACACAATAGTGCAAATGGATCACAGATCAAACTTTCGATGAAAGAGTTATTTTAGTTTTTAGTTTGTAAACAAGATAAAAAAATCACAAGTCAAGTGCACTTATTTCCTTCTCTCTCTTGCTGCATGCATGCATGTGTCAGACCGTAACCACCCAACGCAAGAGACCCCCATGTAGTTACTATCTCATGCACGTAAAGTTATCATCAATTCATGAACCGCACCAGGAGAGTGTGCTGCCAACGACCCACGCGTAGCATGCATGCATGCACTGATTAGTGCAACCGTGTGTGTGTGTGTATAGAAAGTCTTTTTCATATTCCCGAGAGTACATACTCCCACTTCTAATATATCACATAAATGAATATTTTATACTTCTTTATTACTCTTGGTATACTTAAATGCTAATTCTAAGATACTCCAATCGACTTGGTTGAAATATTTTTATCGGAGCCCTTTATTTTTACTACATATATTTTTTCATTTATAAAATGAGTACATACATAAATTATGCTACAAAAAGTGGACTCTGAAAAAAAAATTTCATGGAACTCACTTTGGAGTATGTTATAATCATTATTAGAGTATGCTCAAATAGATAAGAAGGTATGACAATACTATTAAAGAGGGTATATTAGAAGTGGGAGTACGTACTCCGGGAGTACAGAACAATTTTCCTAATCGTGTGTCTATATATAACATCGTAAGATTTTAAAGAATATAAAATAGAGGGTAATTTAAAAAAATTTTGTATGCATTCAATTTCTTTGTCTTTTACTGGAGATTCTTTGGAAAAATATTTTTTCCAAAAATCAAAAGTGCATGAAATGTAAATCAAATTAAATCCAAAGTCAAATGTTAGAAAAGATGGTTAAAAGTGGCATGAGAGTAAGTATGGTGGAGATCATCATAAAGACTAATAAATATAATCATGGCACTGAAAATAAATATTAAAACACAATCTGAAAATTTCTTAAATCAAATAAGTATATTTAATTCAAACAGAGGCATTCTCAGTTTTTTCCAAAAAAATCTCTAAAAGTATTGAAAGTTTTACACAACCATTTGCATAGTACCAGGGACGTCCACAAAAATCTCCAGAAATTTTTGGAGATTGTTTGATTGAAATCTCAAACCAAAATTTGAATTCAGCCGATTCATCCAATATTTAGTTCAAATTTCAGATTTTGCAAAAAATTCAAAGTAGCCAGTTCCTCCTTGGGCTAGGTCCGGCCCATATGCTACCTTATCTCTCTTGGACCCGGCCCAAACGGCCCGGCCAGGAACGCTCCATGCCGCTCCCCTGCACCACGCGCAGGCGCCACGCGCGACGTGGCTCAGCCTGCGCCACTCTTATCTCCCGCTCGCCTGCGCCCCAGAATCTCGGCTTTGCACCGTGCCGTCTTCTCCCCCTGCTCAGCCACCGCCCCGTGCGCCCAATGGTCGGCTGTCGCACCCACCTTCTCCTCTACGCCCCTCCGTCACGTCCAGCCAGAGCAGCGTCCCATCACGCCAAGGCGTGCCTGCCAGCCCCCCTCGACTCATGTTCCCTCGACTTTTCCTCTGCGCCCACCCCTGACGCGCCCCTCGCCGGAACCCCCACCGACGTCTCTCTCGGCCGACGCAACGGCTTCATGGCGTGACGGCGCTACGCCCCTCCTCCCTGGCTATAAAGCGGCTCCCCCGCTTCCTAGCTTCCTCACCGAGCTCCCCTCCTCTTCAATTGAGCCCTAGTGCCCCGAGCCCCTTTTCGTCTCTGCCTCCGGCCGAAACCGTCGATGTTGATGATTGAAGCTATCCGGCGACGCGATTCCTTTGGTCCTCACCATCTCCCCCATGCACTGAAGCTAACCCTGTGTTTTTTTGTAGCTTGGTCTCCTCCCCTGTGAGCTGCCAACGACGCCGCCCGCTTGCCGCAGCCCGTCGGAGCCTACCTCCGCCGTTTGGGTAAGATCAGGGTGCCCCTAGGATCATGATGCGTAGGCTAGAACAACTAATTAGTGCTCCGTTCAACGCATCACCGTCGGGCCTGTGACTGCACCACCGCCCGCCTGCTGTTACCCGCCGCCGGCCCCGTCACCATTGCCCTTGGCCTTGCCCGGCAACCCTTTCTCCATTTTTCCCACCGCCGTGCCTCACCTCTGCAGCTGTGGCCGCCGGCGAGCCTACCCCGAGCAAGCGCGCAGCCGTTCTGGCGTTCCGTCTCTGTGCATGCTCTGCTCTGTTCTAATGCCATGCATAGTGCTCTGTTCTTCCTCTCCCTAGTTGGTGGGGCCCGGCCAACATTCCAAATAGATGAAGCCTTGTAGTGTTCGGTTAATCCCTGAGTCAAAACAACACAGCATATGTCGGATGAGCCCCACCACCTGAATCCCCTTGAGCTGCACAGAAGTGGTTGGTTAATACCAACACACTCCCACTGCCATGCTAGCCCCACCTTCTGATTATTTTAGTAGTAAGTAATCATGTTATTAGGAATTAGGTTAGCCTAAGTAATCATATACTAAAAGCAACTTATAACAGTCCAGTGGCAGACCCACAAAAAAATCTAGGTAGGGCGAAGTCCAATGGCGGACCCAGGAAAAAAAACTAGATAGGCTGAAGTCGGAAGCGTGAAATAAACAGTAGTACCCAAAAGCAAAATAATCTATAATCAAACTACGTTGCAATCACACTAATAAAAGTATATGATACGAAATAGAAACAACAACTACAATTCGCATGTTAACATATGTAGATAACGGAAGGACAATGAAAAATACCTCACTAATGAAGCTTAATCCACAATTGTAGATGAGCTGTAAAAGAAACAACATGTCAATTGTGAAAGATAGATAAATCAGTAGTGTCACACTTAGATAATAGAATATAAAAGATGCAATATAAAAGAAGACAAAAAAATATACCAGTAAATAACTAAGTACGTCTAGGAGAACGAGGCATTTTCATTCTTCGAGTTTTCATGTCTTGAAATTGTTTCTTGATTTTTTTCACGATCAAGTCCTTTGAATATCTCTCGCTCGATATAGCACACCATCAAGTCATTAAGCCAATCATCGGACATCTTATTACGCAAATCGGTTTTGATAATATTCATAGCCAAGAAGGCTCTTTCAACCGATGTTGTCGCCACCGGTAGTAGCAATGCTAACTCGATGAGACGGTAGACCAATGAAAATGCAATATCTCATCTTGGTTTCTTTAGACAATGCTTTTAAGTGTGTGAAAAGTAAGACTAATACATAAGTACTAAATCTATACCACGGAGTATAAATCTAGCAATTTCCACGAGCCACCAGCTAGTTTTATATATAGTCACATAGTTTCTAGGATCAACCTGATCCCACGCTATACATCCTACGCTTAGTATCTGAAATTTCGAACCATGTACACGACCCTTTTCATGTCGTCTCTGCTATATATCCTACGCTTAGTAGGATCTTGTATGATCGCCGGAAACCCTGCCATCGCCCGAAACACCGCTGGAAATCTCGCGCCCGCCTCGCCAGCAACTTCGACGTGGCGGAGGTCGGGGGCGGGGGTCGCCGGCCGTCGCCGGAGTGAGACCGGAGAGAGGAGAGGAGGATATTTTATCAAATGATGAATACATACTAAAGGGAGATTCAATTTTTTGCCACCCTTAAGATTGACATTGAGATTCTATCACTTACATGTAGGGTCACCTGAGTCACTGACAATGGGCCCGGGTGGCAAATCTGTTGCCACCCGAGTCGTAAGGGTGGCAAATAAATAAATTTTCCATGAATGTATGGGCAAAAATGAGATTCCCGGCATGTGCAGCCACTAGAGATGGCAATGGGTACCCGATACCCGAATACCCGACGGGTTTTACCCGATAAAAAGACGGGTATGAAAAATTTTATGTACCCATGGGTACGTTATTGGGCAAAATCCTCTACCCGCCGGGTAGGCGGGTGCGGGTGTGGGTATATACTACCCATACCCGCCTACCCGCGGGTAATGAATACCCGCATTAGACAACTAGACATCACTCAAATGTTAATTTTATTATCTACTTGTTGTTGATTGTTTATTTGTTTGTCATATGTTGATATGGTCATGTCAAGTATGTTTATGTGATGTACTAATTTTGATCATTAGACGCTTTTGTGCTTGGCATGTATGATTAATGAATGTCTAAATTGATGATATTCTTATGTGTTGAACCGGGTATGCTTGCGGGTACGGGTTACCCGTCGGTAGGGCTGTAAAAAAAGCTCGAAGCTCGCGAGCTACTCGAGTTCGGCTCGTTCTAGGCTCGGTTCGAGCTCGGTTCGAGCTTTAAACGAGCCGAACTCGAGCTTGATCTCGAGCTCGCGAGCTTCACCGAGCCGAGCTCGAATAGTTCGCGAGCCCCGATTCGAGCTCAAATAGTAATACATATTAATTCTTACCGAGCTTACTCGAGCCGAACTCGAGCTCGAGCTTTTCTTATTGTTAAAAATTAGTGCATATTTGAATTATTTTGACTGTTATCGAGCTTACTAGAGCCGAGCTCGAGCTTAAAAATTTTTTATTATTGAAAAATAATGCATAATAGATTATTTTAATTGTTACCGAGCTTCCACGAGCCGAGCTCGAGCCTACTCGAGCTTAGGCCGAGCCGAGCTCGAGCCCAGGTCTAGGCTCGGACCTCAACTCGAGCTCGGCTCGAGCTCGGCTCGAGCTTCTACCGAGCTCGAGCCTGGAAGGCCAAGCTCGCTCGAGCTCGGCTCGTTTACAGCCCTACCCGTCGGGTAGTAATACCCGCGCGGGTACGGGTATGGGTAAATTTTCCTACCCGCGTACGGATACGGGTAACTCGACGGGTAAATTTACACCTAGCGGGTACGGGTATGGAATGGCAATACCCGATGGGTATTTACCCGTTGCCATCTCTAGCAGCCACGGAGGATCATCCCCAAACCACACAAAACACCAGGAACATGTAACTACCCGTCTGCCTGCATCCGAGCCCCCAAACTTCTTTGTTGATAAATTCCCGAAATTGACGGGTCGTGACAGTATGACAGGTCGAAAAACATATGGGGACCTTTCCCAGCCCAAGAAGAAACAAAGATGAAAACCGCGTGCGCCGTCCGTAGCATTGTCTGGCGGACCTGGGGACCGGAGGCCCGGAGCAGGAGCCGCGTGCTAGCTACGCGATGCCATCTCCCGATCTCAGCCGCCGCCGGGGGTGGGTTCCGGCCGGCGAGGAGAGCTCGGGCGGCCGCCCGTGCTTGCCCGAAGGGCAGGTCCGCCCTTGTAACAGACAACATAGTCCTAGTCGGGTTCATAATTAAATGAATGTGTGACATATGAGAGGACAAAATTTGTGCTTAACTAATCTTAGTACAATTTAATTAATCTTGTATTAGGCTAATGTTTCACTGGCATGTAGGATTAGACAAGCTATAATTGTTCAGGGATAACCTAATTAATCACAGACTAAG
Source organism: Dendrocalamus latiflorus (assembly GCA_017311315.1). Lineage (NCBI taxonomy): Eukaryota > Viridiplantae > Streptophyta > Magnoliopsida > Poales > Poaceae > Dendrocalamus > Dendrocalamus latiflorus. The sequence continues at coordinate 31,964,490 of CM029634.1, forward strand.
GATAATTAGTTGCTAACGAGTAGAACCCACATGCATGCCAATAAAATGATGCTTTAAAAGAATACGTGAGTATGACAGATGGGCCACGCAGCCATTTAAAAACCCTTTAACCATTTTAGTAGCACTCAAGCAACTGACAGGTAGGCCCATTGCACTGTGTGCACAATGCAGAGGTCCCACCGTCAGTCTCTCGGTATTTTTCCTTGTTAAAAATAATTCAATTTTAATTAAAATGCCCATGGGCCCACATGTAAGTCACTGCAGTCTTTTCCATTTAAAGAAAAATTCCGAGTAAGCCCCACATGTCAGCTCCTTCTCCCCCTTTCTCTTTTTCTTGAATTAAATTCTGAATAAAACTTCAAACGACTCGTTCTCACTCGTTTGAACTCCAAATTTAGTAAAATTTATTTCTAAATTTTTCTAAAATCATGATCTAACTAAATATATAATAATATTTAAGTTTTAACTTTGTGTAAATTTATTTGACTCTTATTATATTTATTTGGATTTTACCGAATAGACATTGTCACGCCGGACAACTACAAGAACACGTCTGAATCATTCTCTGAGCAACAAGAGCAAGAGAAGCACCTCCTTTAACCATGTTGATTTCAGTATTTCAATTATTGTATATTGTTTGCAAAATATATTATTCATACATGTATGTTCCATTAAAATTGCTATATTGTGGGTGATGGTAGTAACATTTGCTTATATGTATTAAACCTCCTTGCAAATTTGATGTCCTTACTATTGTAGCGCTTAGGACATGGGTTAGACAATATTTAATATCAATTTGGGTATATCACTTTGATATATAGTCTAGATGCTTAGCCATGCAATAGCTTTCACTAAGTTTGATATTTTGAGAAACTTGTGCATGGGTATGGGTGATTTCAAAATGATGTTCTAGAGAAGGAACCTCTGTTAATTTGATATAAAATAAAATAAGACAAATCTAGTTTTCAGACACGGGCAAGTTCTATGATAAACTGTCAAATGTGAGAAGAAACCTCGCATGTAGAGAGGGAGAGATTCTCGTCCGGGTCAATTAAGGACCGAACGCTGTTGCCACACATCTAAGTCACACCGTACATCTATATGTGCTATATGGGGTCTTACTTTAGCTGAATAAAGTTGTCTAGGACCCTTGCATTATGGTAGGCGTAGAAAAAGTAAGGGCATTCCGAGTGAAGATTTGCTTGTAGAAGCTCCCACACCACGGTGATGGGACCACAGCTTGCTAATCAATGGTGAATGCCCACTTAGGGGAAGGACATGCCTAAGAGAGGGTCTATCAATCAGCTCAAGGGGAAAGGACAAGCTCAAGTGAGGGATTGTCCATTCATTAGGCTGGTGTAAGGTTAGGACTATATAATCTAAAGGCTATATGATAATAACTTTCGTCGCACACCCACGGAAGCGTGTAATGGCCGACAGTGTATTTGATTATCTCATGTGGGTAAAGTAGTACAACTTCCGTAGAGTGTTAAAATCTATTTCAATAGTCGTGTTCGCGATCATGAGCATACTTGGATGCAGCCACAATAGGTATAGTTTTCCTTTTCAATACTGTTTTACTGAACATAATGGGATGGCATGTACATCTAATTGTGTGCCATGCCCATAGGTGAGACTTATGCAATGTTCACAACCGAGAAAGGCTGCGAATGGATTTGATCTATTGTTATTAAAGTTATATAAATATTATTTCATTACATATCAAATGCACTTTACAATTCCGTTTGCAAATTACTACTTATTGATATTACAAATAAAATTTGCTTCTTGCTGAAAATAACTTAGCATAGAGCCTCATCCTTTGACAGCCTTGCATATATGCATATTGTTGTGATACACTATAAGTCTTGCTGAGTACATAGTATACTCAACCTTGCTTAAATTATTATTGATCGGAGAATGAAGAATGATACGTGCCAGATGTTGTGTCCTTTGCCCCCGACATTGGGGAATTCGACAGTGGATTTTACTAGGGCCTAATCCTCAATCGGTTGCCTGTGGGCTATGGTGGAATACCACTGGATGTTTTTGCTTATTTACTAGTCTTTCGTTGCACTTTATTCTAGACTCTGATGTTTATTTGGTCGGTTGGCCCTATGTTGTAAACCTTATTTTGCATCACTATCATATTACCTCTTTTTTTATAAATTATTTGTATGCGATGTGTATGAATGTGATCTCAATATTGTAAATGTGTGTACTAGCTACTGATCATGGGACTAGTACATGACACATAAGGTGATTTCGGTTATTCGATGCCCAGGGTCCCCACATATATTTGTGTGTGTGTGAGCGTGCATGTGCGCGTGACCATATACTAGGTCTAATACGTATTAACAATTGGCATTTTTGTTGAGTTGAGTTTGAATTTTGTAGTAGTTTCAGAAAATTCAGATTTGCTATTAGTGTTTATGGTTGGAAGAACCGGTTGGATAGCTGGGAGGAAGTGGTTAGATTGCCTAGTGAATTGCGGTCTGACCGAGGTTTGGTGTGACCGAATTTTATGAGTGATCAGACCGAAGAAGCGATATGACCAATTTCTAGTTGGTGGCTGATTTTCTCTAGGAAGCATGTTTTAGTGTTGGACGCGAGCGGTCAGACCGTGGGAGTTGGCCGGTGTGATCGGCATTGAAAATGTGGTCACACTGAGTGGCCGATCAGACCATCAGTCTGATCGAGGCAAACCCACCGACATGAGGAGAGCAGTCAAATCAGTGGCTGTGGGTAGAGATCAGGGGTGAGTTGGGCTGAGTTGGTTTGTGTTCAGTTCATAGTTTTGGTGCCATGAGGGTTTGGGTTGCATTACATGTTGCATGGTTTTGACTAACGTGAGTCAAATTCATGGAATTTGCGCTCGATATGGTTGTTTAGTCTTTGGATGTGCAGATGGCTTGGAGGACACAACGGTCAGTAGCAATGGACCAGGACTAGTGGGGGAGCTGTGGTTCAGAGTGGTCATGTAAGTCCGAGTAAGACTACATAGCTCAATCAAGGAGCATACAGAAGACAAGGATTATATAGAGGCGAGTTGGTGTATGCAGTACGCCAAATGATGATGCCAATGCACGTAGAGACAGTTTAGGGGAGTCCAAATACGTGAAGATGTAATGGCTAGTCATTGGGCACTATGAGCTATATGTCAAAGTATGTGGAAATGCTTTGATGGAAAGGTGAAGACAGAGTCAAGGGAAGGTGTTTGCAAGCTTCACTGGGGGCATTTTGGAAAAATACCCAAAATCAGACTGGAAGCCTACACCAAAACCACAGCGTAGGGAGGCACAAAGGAGATGGTTTAGGGTTAGGATAGAGATGTTTGTATGGAGCGGATCAAACACTAGTGTGTTAGTGGATTGATCCTTGTAAGCACTTTGAGAAATATTCGTGAGTGTGCAAAACCCATGTTAGTGAGATTGATGGCTTTCCCTGGTTGGCTTAATGGGTTGGACCCGTTAATGTCTATTACTGGTAATTTAGAGGGGATTAGTGGAAGTGGTGGATTCAAGGATTTTAGGGTTTAGTTTTGCTCTCCCATCTTGTCTCCTATGCATTTGTGAGAGAGATCTTGAGAGAGAAAATGGTGGTGCTTTGGCTGAACCTTGTCCATGAATATGTTAACTTTATCCTTCACTGAAATATATCAAAGTTTTGTCTCAATCATGTTCTTATTTGAGTTCTTGCTTGGTTTTTCTTGTTTTGAGTTAGATTTGTGATTTTGGGTTCATGGGAGTTCTAGCCCATTATCCTGCTCAAATTACCTTGCTGGGAGATGTGAGAATAGATTAGAAGACCTCATGTCTTAGATTCTCACGACTAAGAAGTAATTTGAGATGAGTTAATTTGTTTAGTAGCATTGCAATTGTTCACAAGTTGTAAAATACCATTGCAAAGAGACCGAGTTTACGAATACCATTGCAACACAAAAACTTTGGAGAATGCCATCGCTGTAAACTTTTCTATACATTTGCTCTATTAACCTCCATTTAAGTGAGAGAAAAAATTATAAACGACACTTTTGCCCTTTGTCATTCTTCTCCTCTACACCTACAACAAGACACACAAGAGGGAGGTGACATGGCGCTCTATGTCCACCCAAGGCACCTCCCCCTTCTCCCTTGCACCCAACGCGAAGGGCGCTGCCATTGCCTCCCTGCTTGGCAGCCCATAGAAGCTGCACGATGCATGGGCAACCACGTGCCGGTGTCCTGCCAGGCATGAGCTATAGAGCTTGAGCCCATCTCCTAGCTCAAGGTTGGTCATTCACACAACTCCCTTACCTCAGTAGTTGCCTAGAGCCAAAGCAGTAGCGGCAATCGTTGTCTTCATCATTGGTAATCGAAAACGTCTATCTTGCGCTCCATCATGAAATTTATCACCAACACTTCACCAATCCAAAATTCCTTTCACCATTAGCTTCTAGACCTCCTAGTGAAGGTCCTAGACATCCTTGTTTTGCCCCTTTGGCATCTGGTTGCCACCATGCCATGTGCGCCGCCGCTGGAGCACGCCAACGCATCGTTGTCGGAGGGCACCCATGTGACTTCGCTGGTGTTCCCATTGCTCTGCCACATTTCAAGCCGAACCACCTACGTCACCACCTTCATGTTGGTCTTAGAAGTTCGTTCCATGCCTCTCCTAGCCGCCTTGTCGCCATCATATCGCCTTCACCATGCGCCACTGCTAGCCCAACTCCGGCTGTCATGAGCTCATAACATACAACCTAAGCCTGTGTTTGAGTGCAAAAATGGATCCCCGATGCCTCAATCCACCTCCCCATACCTCCCTTCGCTGCAATCGAGCCTTGCCGCGGGTGGAATCTCCACTATCGCCATTGGACAGAGAGAGAGAGAGAGAGCAGGGAGATTGGAGGAGAGATTGATTTTGTTTAGAGGGAGGAATGACAAGTGGGACCAGACACTACAAATGGAAAAAGATAAAAGAAGAAGGAATAATGAGGGCATAATGATCAATTTGCTCTAACAGGATGGAAAAGTCACAACAGTGGCATTTTATAGATTTTTGGCCTTTGCGATGGTATTTTGCAACTCGTTTTCTTTGTGATGGTATTTTCTAATTCGCAAACAATTGCAATGACACTGACACATTAACTCAATTTGAGATTTAGGGTTTTTGGTGTTCTTGTGATCTAGATTCGATTATCTTCAATTTGGTGAACTCGAGCCCAATAACTTTATGATCCTTGATTGGTTTAAGTTCATATTACCTTAAACAGTCTCATGTAAAACTTGGATGTGTTTGGATGAGAATTGAGCAAGTTCTTGATATTTGAGTCTTTGTCCCAATGTTTAGGTTTGAGAATATGGAACTACTTGGACCGGACCTAGGCCTACGGTCTGACCAGCTAGCTGGTGTGACCAGTCATAAGGTGGCGGTTGGACCGACCAGCGGTCAGACCGGCCTATCAACAACACTATGACTGGGCTTATAAAAGAGGTTGATTTTGTTGGTTCTTATTTCTAAGTTTGGTTTATATAGTCGTGTTAGTGTGATCTGAACTTAGTGACTATCATAGTCATTCGGATAAAGATTTTAAATACCTTAGAGAAAAGATTTGAGAATTGTTCACCCTGTTGATCGCAGCATTTCCTTCAGCCGTGTATTCTGTTTTTTTATGCGCTGAATAGGCAATGGTAGGACTTTGGTGCAGAGGAATGCATGCCGATGCATGTGGTCTTGTCTCGTAGTATTTGTTTCGTGGAAACTGAGACACTAGCTAGCTGTACGGCTGGATGTTGTCCTTACCTTAAAATATAGTTTGGCTTGGAAGTTGAAACATGAACTTTATGACGTGCATGTTAATGTGAAGCAAACCATCTTGATGGATAAAATTAAGATGAGCTGCGACGTCCTTTGCAGTACCGTGGACATAAACCAAACAAAGCCTCTGTTTTGATGTGACTAAAGCAATTGGCAATACAAAACAACCAAGAGAGACTCTGATCAAGATTGTCCGAATCTCGATTTAAGTTGTAAAGTCTTAAGATTCTATAACCCTAGATATATTGAACCAATTTGATCATAGGTTGGACCTTAATTTGGTATAATCTTAATAATCTTATGATTCTTGCAAAATTCTACTGATCCTCATAATTAATTATAAACAATTACTTCTATGCGTCCTTTCAATGGAAAAGTTTCACTTTTTATCCATTAATATGAACTATTATTTGTATAAACAACAATAGATATTCCATTGGACTTTTTTTAAAAAAATAAAGGCTTTTAAAGTAGGTTGAAAAGGCATCATGGTTTAAATACATGGTAGATTTTAGAAAATATTTTTTGGTATCAGATAGGATCTTAGATTCTACTATTCGATCCTAAAATGTGATCCTATTAGAGTGTCTCTTATTTGATTCATGATCCTGGCAACTTTGCTCCTAGTGTTAGATCATGTGGTTAGGTTTAGGATATTTTGGTGATGAATAATTGACAATGGTTAATTTGTTATGATGAATATTTGGTGATTTTGTTTAGCGAGGTGTGTGATGCGTGCGTGAACTGATGTTGGTCAAGTTGGGACGAACTTGTGCCGAAAAATATTCTTTGGTCTTTGCATGTGCAGGTTGAGCATGGAGATGATCATGGTCGGTGACGAGGTGGACTGGGACTAGGATGGGGAGATCCGAGGTTCGGACGGTCAAGGAGGTCACAAGATGGTCGGGCTCATGCTTGGGGCGCATGGAGATCAAAGGTTGATGATACGTGGAGAAGCTACGGGAGGTGCGGTCCTGGAGGCTTCGACACGTGACACGTTAGAAAAGTCGGGAGTGTGAAAAACCCGTGTTAGGAAGGGTTTCCGGTCTCTTAAAAATTAGTGGGCCAAAAACCTAGTTGAAGTAAAAAGGCCCATGTCTAGTTGGATGAGTTGGATTAGGATTCTAAATAGAGATTGAATAGGATTCATAGTTGGCTGCATAAAAGGAACAGGCACGCGTGAGGAAAAAATAGGCGTTTTGGGAGGCACGGAGCGATCGGGAAATAGAAGAAAAAAGGCAGCGCTGCATGCCTGGATACGAGATCAATTGATGAAAAAATATGCACCATGCTGATGGATGGATGGATGGACAACGATTTTTTTAATTTTTTAATTAAAGTTGTGAGTTCTTTAATTCGCATCTATTATCATTTTTCTTGTTTTTTTGATTCCTATAGATTCTCCATGTATTGATCTATGTCTAGATATTTTTGTTGCTTACATACATGAATTAGTTTTAATTAAAATTGATTGGAAGATTGAGCAAAAACGTGCACATTTCGCTGAGCGGCCGGAAGTTTCTCGGCGCTACAGTAACTGCTACAGTACTTTGCTACAGTAAATCGCTGCATTGTACTACAGTAATTGCTACAGTAAAAATCAGAAATTTTTCTTTTGTTCTTTCTGGTTTTTGCACATTAAAAGGTAGAAAATCTGAAAAAAAAAGTTTCCGCTGTGCGCTGCAATCATTCACCCCCCCTCTGATTGCTATCAACGATCCTACAAGTGGTATCAGAGCAGGTTTATTTTTCGAATTGATCTTAACCGGTGATTAGAAAACATATCGACGGATAGGTATTCCACAAAACCTTGTGTTTTTGATGGTGTTGATTTCAGTATTGGAAAGCGAAGATGGAGGCATACATTCAAACTTAAGGCTTTGCAATATGGGAGAAGGTCTACAAGCATTATCGAGTGCCCGAGAATGATGCTATGTCAGCTGCAAATATAGCACAAGTGGAGGCAAATAGCATGGCAAGAAACCTGATAATTCAAGGACTAGGACTAGGAAGGAGTGATTTTGATCGTGTTGTTCATCTTAAATCCGCATATGAGGTATGGAAAGCACTATGTGATTATCATGAGGGTTCATCTACTATTAAAGAGGTACATCAAGATATGTACAAAAAGGATTACATGCGTTTTGAGATGAAACCTAGTGAATCGATAGATGATCTTTTTGCCCGCTTTAATAAATTTCTTAATAACCTACGTGCTGTTAATGTTACTTATACTGATGCTGAAATTGCATGTCAATTACTTGGAGCATTAGATATGTCTATATGGGAGATGAAGGTTACATCAATTAGATAATCTACTGTCATGAGTACACTTACATTAGATGTACTTTATTCTAAATTGAAAACTCATGAATTAGATATTTTTGCTAGCAAATATAATGGTAATAGATCAATTGCTTTAGCTTCACAATCTAGCAAGTCTAATTGTGATAATTCTTCTACTAGCTATGCTTTGTCTTCTTTGACTTCACTAATTGATGAACAGCTAGAGCAACTCCCGGAAGATGATTTGGCACTCCTTTCTACGTGCTTCACAAGAGCTTTGCAGAATGTGAGATCAAGAAAGAGAGGAAATTTTGGTCCTCAAAGTTGCTATGAGTGTGGTGATCTCAATCATATTCGTCCCAAATGTCCAAAGTTTATAGCAAGTTTTGTAAGGGAAGAGAATAAGAAGGAAGAAGAGATGGAGAAAGAAAAAAGGAAGAATAAAAAGAAGGGTTATATGAATCGCAAGGTGGTGCATCGTGTTCGTTCGGCTCTTGGGCAAATTAATTTGAGTGATGTGGACACGGACAACGAGAATGATACTCCCAAAGGCAAGAAAGATTTAATTGGGTTGTGTCTAATGGCAAGTAGCAAAAGCTCCACCGATAATGATGATCTTGACAGCGACAACTACAATGAGGTAGAACCTTCTTATGATGATTTAGCTAGAGCTGTTGCTAAACTTGTTACTTTGCTAGAAAAGAAAGATAAAAAGATTAAGAAATATGATACTTTGATTGAATCTCTAAATTCTGAAATTGCAAGACTTAGAGTTTTAATTCTTGATGATGAATCTTGTGAGTCTTATCAAATTTTACATTCTGAGTTAAAGAATGCTAGGCCTCTCAATGCTTTAAACATTGATCAACTTAGAGATGTAACTGCTAAATTTGATGAATTAAGATTAGCACATGACTCTTGTGATGAAAAACTGAAATGTGCTAATGATGAAATTGAAAAGCTCAAGTTTAGTTCTCCTTCATGTTTAGAATCAAGTATTTCAAATGCTCATTCTAAAACTTATTATAAATGTGAATTATTAGAAGCTAGACTTAACTCATCTCAGGAAACAATTCAACAGATACTTTATCATGAGATATCTTCTTACTCTAATTGTCCTAAGCTTAACACTGAAATAGAAGCTTTGACTAGACAACTTAATGATTTTGCTGAAAAAAAAAGATTGGCTCAGTCTAGTGTTTCTAAAAATCTTGCAAATGAACCTGTTACATGCACAACTTGTCCCATTGTAGCTAAAGAGATTGAGTACTTGAAAAACATTTTAGAGAGATTTTCTTTTGACAATAAAAATTTGAATATGATTCTAGATAAGTCAAAAATAAGTGTGAAAAATCGTGGTCTAAGATTTAATTTTGTTGAGCATGCCAAGAATAATCCTCCTAAGGTTATTAAGCCTCTTGAACCTGGAAAAATTGAAGTGAAACTTGAACCAAAATAAACTGTGTTTAAATCTACTGGCTTTGTGCAAAGTTCATCGAATAATAATGTTGGTGCTAGCTGTAAGATCGAGGAGGCCGACTAGAGGGGGGTGAATAGGCGGTTTTAAAATTTTCGTCTAATTTCAATTAACAATTTTAAACTTAATGAATTGACTAAAGCAAATCTACAATAGTATATCTAAACAACTTAGAAGGGCTCAAGATAACACTAGTACAAGTAATAGACTAAGAGCAATATCAAATAGTCTAAGACAATAATTGCTACTCCAACTAAACAAGCAATCAAGTAATAGGAATAAAGTGCGTTGCTTGAATGTAAGTAAACACAAGAGAGCAAATCACAGTTGACACGATTACTTTTTACCGTGGTGATCGGAGACTTGCCGGTCTCCCCTAGTCCACGTTGAGGTAAGCCCGAACGAATCGGACCGACTCCACGAATTGAGCCTAATCACCTCGATCACTAGCGGTAGCCCTTTCCCTCTCCGGGTAGGCGAGCTCCGAGCCTTCACAATCTTCCGAGCCTTCTCACAATCTTCTTGAGAAGATCACCGGACCTCCACCAAGCCGTCTAGGTGCCGGCAAGCACCAAGAGAATAGATCACAGCGGCTTGATCTCACTCAAGTGCCTAATGGATCAACTAGAATGCAATGCACTTGAATTTTGGCTCAACTACCTCAATTGAATGCACTTGTGAGAGAATGAGGTGTGAGAGGTTGCACTAAGCTCAAATGTATTCAATGGAGGTTCAACAACACATACAAGTTCTGGTGGGGATGTATTTATACCCCCACCAACCTCAAATAGCCGTTACAATAAACAATCCTGAAAAATCAGGAAATCCGGAACTACCGCAGGTATAACCGCGGTACTTCCGGATTTTCGCTGACCGGTCAGAACGGCTATGTCAGTGAGTCAGAAGTGACCGTTGGTCAATGAGTGCGGTACTACCGCCGTTGAAATCGCGGTACTTCCGGAAGTCCGGAAGTTCCGCTTCATGACCTGGTACTTCCGATCTCAGCGAGTTTAAGTTTTATTCCTGGCGCTCTCTGGAAATAAAGTTCCGCACGGGTATCCGGAACTTCTGCACATGCGGTAGTTCCGCAGGTCAATCCGCTGTACTTCCGTTTTCCGAGAGGCTAAGTTAAACTCCGGGCGCTCTCTGGAAATAATGTTCCGCTCGGGTGCCCGGTACTACCGGCCATCCGGTAGTTCCGCAGTTCAACCCGCGGTACTTCCGTTTTCCGAGAGACTAAGTCTGAGTCCGGGCGCTCTCTGGAAAAATCGTTCCGCCCGGGCGCCCGGTACTTCCGGCCTTGCGGTACTTCCGCCCAATTAACACCGGAACTACCGGATTTTCTGACAATGCACAGATTTGATTTGATTTTAATTTCTAAGTGCATGCATGATCCTAAATTGATCCATAGGGCACATTTGAACATGATCAAGCAATCACCATGATCCCTCTTAATAGTACGTCGTCTATCCTATAATCCGGTCTTCCAACCTATCTCCAAGACCGGCAAAATAAAATAGATACCTAAACTATTTACCTTGTCGCCCTAGAGATCTTTGAATCTTCATGGGATATTTTGTGAGCCTCTTTCTTTGCCATTTGAACTTATCCTTTCAAACACTTAATGCACACATTAGTCCCATATTCACATAATTTCATTAATTACCAAAACCAATATTTTTAGGAGCCTAGATGCTTTCACTAGCTCATCATCTCAAAAGAATTCTGGTTATGTTAAATTCCATTGCACCTATTGTGGAAGAGATGGGCACTTGCACGAATTTTGTTTTAGGCAAGCTAAGAAAGAGAAGAAGGAAAGACTGAATGTTTTAAGACAAAAACGTGCAACCTGTTTTGTTCCTAGAACAAATGCGAAAGCTATGTTCTTAAAAAACTTTTATGATGACTTTAAATCTGCTTCACATGCTAGATTGAGATTTAATTCAAATAATTCATGTTCTTTTCGGCATTATAATAATTCACATGCACGTGATTTTGGTTCTAGTTTTGTTGCTCCTGTTCGTCGTGTGTCTCAGTACTGGATTCCTAGATCTTATTTCACTAACCCCAGTACTATGAGACCAATGTTTTATGTGATGTAAGAACAGCCGACGAGGATTGGAGAACAAGAGCTAGATTGTGTTCCGGTCGTTTACAACATTGTTTGATTGGAACAATTGATGGTTCTTCACTCTTTTTGATTACCTCCAAGATATTTCACTTTTTGAGTGACCATGTGGAAAAGGTGATGTTGTCTTACATCTTGTTAGATTCTCAAGTTGCTGATTTGCACACGAAATCACATGATACTTCTCGTTTCCTCATTTGCGAAGTGAGTTGGGTGTATTACATCTTATGAGATTATTCTGAGGGGGAGCTTGTTGTTTAAAAATTTTGAAAGTTTTGTTTATTATCCTTGTCAAATCACTCATCAAATCCAAGTCATTGAAATCAATTGAGTAGTAGAGCTCTCTTTATCATATTTACTCATATGTTCTGTAGCTTTGATCATGACTGATTATAATCAATTTGCTATACTTGAACTAAAATATGACATGGCGGAATATTTTGACTAGATTGATTGTATTTATTACTTTGCGATATCCATCAAAAAAGGATGAGATTGTTGTGGGTCTTATTTTAACTCTTGGCTATGAGGCTTGTATGTTTCATGTTACAATTTTTATGATCACTCAATTTGGTATGTTATTGTTAAAAAAAGGGGTATATAAGAAAAAGAGAATTGAAAAGATGTATGCTTCAAGCATGCCATGGTGAACAAAAAAAGGCACAAAAGTGCGCAAAATGAAAAGAACTATGTTTCAAGCATGCCACCATCACAAAAAAAATATATATATCATTATGAAAAAGAAGTATGCTACAAGCATGCCACATGTCTAAGAATTGAGTGTTGATCAATCAGTTGTTACATGAAACTGCTAGCCTGTCTAGAGTTAAGGTTTGCTTCATTTTTAGGCTTTTGACTTTTCGTTGTGATATCTCTTTGTGCTCTTTATAGTTAGTCTGGTCATTGTTGCGATGCTTGTCATTGATATAAATCGCTTAATCATATTGACGAACTTGTTTTGACATTGCTATGTGATATATGGCTTTATATGATCTAGATAGTTCTACTAAAAAATATGACTTGGTTGTGTTATTAAAGCAATGCAACGTGACTTGGATAATCTACAAAGCTTCTAGATTTTTATTATCATTGCTCTTTCTTATAATTATTCTTTTTTTTGAAATTTCTTGATGATTACATCGCCAAAGGGGGAGAGATTTGGTGTGCTTTACGAGAAATTAAAGAGAACTTGGGGACAATAAAATTGCCTCTCTTGTGCTGAGGGGGAGAGATTTGAGACTTATGGTTTAAAATGCTTTTTCGGTTTCAGTTCTTCACTTATATCATACAATTTTGTGGTGTTGTCAATGTATTCATCAAGGGGGAGATTGTTAGACCATGTGGTTAGGTTTATGATATTTTGGTGATGAATAATTGACAATGGCTAATTTGTTATGATGAATATTTAGTGATTTTGTTTAGCGATGTTATGCGAGGTGTGTGGTGCGTGCGTATACTGATGTTGGTCAAGTTGGGACGAATTTATGCCGAAAAAATATTCTTTGGTCTTTGCATGTGCAGGTTGAGCATGGAGACGATCATAGTCGGTGACGAGGTGGACTGGGACTAGGATGGGGAGATCCGAGGTTCGGACGGTCAAGGAGGTCACGAGATGGTCGGGCTCATGCTTGGGCGCATGGAGATTAAAGGTTGATGATACGTGGAGAAGCTACGGGAGGTGCGGTCCTAGAGGCTTCGACATGTGACACGTTAGAAAAGTCGGGAGTGTGAAAACCCGTGTTAGGAAGGGTTTCGGGTCCCTTGAAAATTAGTGGGCCAAAAACCTAGTTGAGGTAAAAATGCCCATGTCTAATTGGTTGAGTTGGATTAGGATTCTAAATAGAGATTGAATAGGATTCTGAGTTGGATTAGTATTCTAAGTAGAGATTGAATAGGATTCGTAGTTGGCTGCATAAAAGGAACAGGCACGCGTGAGGAAAAAATAGGCATTTTGGGAAGCACGGGGCAATCGGGAAATAGAAGAAAAAAGGCGGCGCTGCATGCCTGGATATGAGATCAAGTTGATGGAAAAATATGCACCATGCTGATGGATGGATGGATAACGATTTTTCTTCATTTTTAATTAAAGTTTGTGAGTTTTTTAATTCGCATCTATTATCTTTTTTCTTGTTTTTTTTATTCCTATAGATTCTCCACACATTGATTTATATATAGATATTTTTGTTGCTTACATACATGAATTAGTTTTAATTAAAAATTGATTGGAAGATTGAGCAAAAACGTACACGTTTCGCTGAGCGATCGGAAGTTTTCTCGGCGCTACAATAACTGCTACAGTAAATCGATACAGTACTTTGCTACAGTATTGCTACAGTAAAATCAAAAAAAATTTGCTTTTGTTATTTCTGGTTTTTGCACATTAAAAGATAGAAAATCTGGGAAAAAAAGTTTCCGCTGTGCGCTGCAATCATTCACCCACCTCTGATTGCTATCAACGATTCTACACCTAGCCATAAAAATGTACATGAGAAAGTTCTATCAAATCTCTCACCAACGCATTTAACCGATTTGTTTTAGTGAAATTCAGCAACATATGTATCAAATGATGAAAGATTTTTCTTTTTGAGAGAAGAAGAAGAGTCTCCTTTATCCATATAGGCTTACAGGTTACACCAACACTTGTATCGATCTAAATATCTCATCACTAAAGCTTATCTGAACAGTTCATAAGTGGATAGCCATACGGGCACTAAAGCGCATGATACTGGAGATGGATCCGAATCCTTCACACCCAGATCTGGACCAAAATTCTACATGCTTCAGGCTGAGCCGTAGCTTAGTGGGAGGAGCCGAGGGTGTTCGCTCTTCGGCCTGACGTCCATCCCAACCTCAGTGGTTTTTTATTTCTTAGGTACTGTTCAGTAAACAGTACTAGGTGTAAAGGATACACATACCTACGTGTTTAGAGGGACAACGTGTTTCTATACTCCGAAGGTTGTTAAGCCTCTATTTAATTCTTAGTGTATGTATTCTTTACATGGATGTGTGTACGTGTGATATGAGTGGATGTGCGTGGATTATGTGCATTTGTCTTATACCGTCTCTGTTTCGATTCTTATCACAATGAATGATGTGGATCTCTGTTTGATGTTTGTTCTTGCATTAGATCAGACATATGCACGTGTGGATATAGCTGGATCTCTCTTTTTGTGAAATAGCTGTGGCACAAAGTTGACTTGCAATCATTTTCAAGAAAGAATTGTTCTCAGATGAATCTTGCCTTATGTCATCTATATGGAATAAATCATTTTCTATTGTGTCCAGACATTTTTCTTTTGTGACAGAATAGCTAATAGAATACAGACCCTTTGTAGTTTTTGGAGATGCTAATTTGATAATATTTGCCATGCCCACTAACACAAGTTTTGCAAAAGAGGACTTTTGTCAACATGTTTTTTATTTGTTCTTTTGTAAATTTATTTATTCCAATTTGGACACCATATCATAGGTAACCAATGTTGTTCTTTCAGTAACGCTTCATCATAGCTCACGAAAGCATGTAGGTTAGACATGTACTTTTCTCATTTCATTATTTAGGAAATTTATTTTACTTAACATGTCCGCTTAATTTTTGTAATTTTCAGGCCCTTCCATATATATCCAACCTTTTGTGTACAAAATATTTAAGTAGAAGAAATCAAAGCATCTCTATGTTTAGTTTTGTGAAAATTGTACTTATGACCGGCATAAGTTCGCAATTAAATTATCCACGCGAGGCACGGTGCTAGTAGGTGGGTTAAAGTGTAGCCACTAAGAAAAGCATGTAAGATATGTTCTTACGAATACATCTGGCTATACAAATCATTTATATTTTGTTGTTTTTCGTGTGATCAACGCAACAAACGTAAAAAACATGTGACTATAGCCTTGCTCAAAAGGGTTTATTTTGAGTGGCTTATGGCTGAAAAATATTATAGCTGACTAAAAAAACACTGTAGCTGACGGTGGCTTATTTGACGTAATTAAATGTAAAAAAATTAAAACTAAAAAAACAGGTTGGCCCATCATGGACAATACAAATGAATACGAAAAAAAGAACCGACAAGAAAGCTAAAAAAACCAAAAAACCAGAAAAAGACGAAATTGTTGAATAGTGAAAATTAAATAGAAGCCAGAAAAAACATTGTAGCACTATAGCTGAAAAGCACTATAGCTGACTGAAAAAACATTGTAGCTAACGGTGGCTTATTTGGCATAATTAAATTTAAAAAAAATTTAAAATAGAAAAAAAAAACAGGGTTGACCCATCACGGACAATACAAACGAATACGGAAAAAACTGACAAAAAAGCTCAAAAAACCAGAAAAAAATGAAATTGTTGAATAGTGAAAAATAAAGTAGAAGTCATAAACTCAAACCGAAATAAGCAGGGCCTATGCCTTGCAAATTTGAAATGCCAGCTCTACTTTCTAATAAAGCCCTGGCATGGACACTAACAGTACCCGGAGCTATTTGTCGTACAGTACTATCTACAGCTTTACCGCATGTGTAATGTCATCCCTTGTGGCTGTTTCTTTCCTTCAGGGACAAGGGTGCCATTTCAAACTTCCCAAGGGCTTATGTGTATGCCCTTAGCATTTCCGAGGTCTATTTATGTGGTTTTCGCCTTTTTGGTTTATAATTTGTGATTTTGACTTATTTACAATAATTAGTTTTAAATAATGTGTCTTTTTAAGATGAGATTTATGAGTTAATTATAGTAGACACTATACTAACTTCATCTATATTGACCAAAATCGCACGTGAGTGTTTTTCTCTGTACTCTCTCGCTAACGGCCAAAATTCAAAAATTTAAACTAAAAATTATAAGTTATAGCTTAGAAGAACCTATCCATAATCCTCGAGAGAGGAGAGAGAGTATCATCTAAGTGGCGGGCATATGTAGAACTAACTAGTGAGTACCTCTCTCTCATTGCTAGGCTAGGCCCGTTTGCTTCTCCATCCATCCATTCATCCATTTGTCCCTCCCTTTTGCCGTTCCTTTTCTTGATTTGATTCTTCCTCCCACAGTCTCCTCCTAACACATCTTCCTCATCCTCCACCAGCTTGTCGTCCTCCCCCTCTGCGTGAGACGTAAGAGGAGCACATCAAAATCTCAAGAACCAAGCACACCAACAAGTTAGGAGGAGGCATCCAAGCCAAAGCAAGCAAGCAAGCAAGAAGGCAATCCAAGAACAGAGGTAACGATTACCAAAGCAAGCAAGAAGGCAATCCAAGAACAGAGGTAACGATTACCAAATCAATCACTCTCTAATCTCTCTCTGATTGCTTAATTTCTTTGCCAATCGATTAGATAGGAACCTGTGTTGAATTAATTATGGTTTTAGTGATTCCATATGGCGGCGACGGCCGCTGGCTTGTGCCTCTGCTTTTCTTTCCTTCTTCCTGGTATTTGCGTGCTCTTGTTTGGTTGGTTCTACTGTTGTATCATGTTGGATTGGGAAAGCTGGCTGGGTGTGCACCATGATGAGAGAGTTTTCGCTGAAATGGCAAATTTAAAGTGTAATTAGCAAAATAATACCCTCGTTACTGTAATTACAAAAATGACGCTCTCATTCACACAGTCACCATACAGACAAGCCATAGAGCAACACGTGGCAGAAAACCGCACGGTGATCATGCGGTTTTAACCACAAGGCGACATGTTGGTGGTGGAGCACCGCATGGTCATCATGCTGTTTTAGCCATGGGGCGATATGTGACGGAACACCGTATGGTCACCATGCGGTTTTAGCCACAGGGTGACATGTGACGGTTTATGTAGGCTAAACCTGCATGGTTACGGTGCCACATGTCGGCCTGTGACTAATACCGCACGGTGACCGTGTAGTGCTCCGCCATATATCGTTCCGTGGCTAAAACTGCATGGTGATTATGGGGTGCTCCATCATGTGTCACCCTCTGGCTAAAACTGCATGTTGATTGTGCAGACGAGAGTACTATTTTTATAATTGCTACTACGAAAATGTCATTTTTGCTAATTACGCTTCAAAATTTATCATTTCGGTTAAAAACTCATGGCGTGGGGCATGTACCTTGCACACCCTGCACTGTTTCTTCCTCTGTCGTTCTCCTCAGTCGTTGAGGAATAGGCCCAACCTGTAGCCAAATATTTTGGTCGCCATCGGAGGAGAGACAGAAAATCATATCCGTTATGATTGGATGGTAGGCAGTGAGAGGAGCAAGGGTTGTCTGTTCCCCTAGTACGTGTTCTAACTAATAAATATTTGTAAGGTCCGTGTGAAGCCCTAATGCCATAAGAGTACCCTATTGCTGGTATGTAATCAGTTAAAATTTATACTAGAGGCGGTATTCGATCGAAAAACTGGGAAAACCAAATGTATTTATACATGTATTTATACATGTATTTATACAAATTACAAAACCAAATGTATTTATACATGTATTTTGCTCCATGATCAGTAGGCGCTAGACCAACCGGTAGACAGGAAAATAAGACAAAGTACACCATGGAGGGAGGAGGGGGTAGTTATCGCGCTCCGGGTGCAGAGGAGGGCCGTGTACCGTCCGATCTCCATCACACGGCTCGGGCAGGTCCACGACACACACACAGGCGAGGCATCTGCGGAAAGCGGCCAGTCTTTTTGGGAAAGCGTGGGCTCCCCTCGGCTCTCTTCTCGCGCATAGCGGCTGCTTGGGTGGTTAGCAGCAAGCATGCGGGTGCAAATTTGCAATGCGATGCTTCTGTACTGTACAAGATAATGCATGGCTAGTTTACTTGGGACATACAGGATGACGATTCTGAAAGCGTGTAGTGTTTTAGAGGAATCATACAATGAATTGATTAATAAATTAATGGTTACATATGTAGCCTTCTTCCTTCTATATATAAATAACCGGTTTATAGAAATAATACTCGGGAGATAAAGAAGAAAAAGACCTGAAAAGATACGTATGATCTGTGGCATATAACGACCACGGCAGATCGACCACGGACCCTAAGACCAGTTCATTATAGCTATGACTGATTTACTGTACCTCTGCCGTGGTCGATGGTCATATGCAGATATTGTAGGATCAAAGAATTAGAGTGGGGGTGAATGATTGTCTCTACCTTTTGGCACCCGAAAACAAATGTCAAACCTACAGAAAATAATCTAACTTACAAAGGTAGAATTCGACCGCAAAATGCTCTGCTCGACTGCTCGCTTGACTGTGCATAGGCTCGATGAAGGTTACGACCGCTCAACGTTGCTCTGCGACCGTTTTGTACATAGTCAAAACCTTCTGCCGCTCGGTCTATTGTTCTGTTTTTCTTGGCAGTGAATCAACACCTTTGCATGTGGTCGTATGCTTTAGCCCAATCGCAATTACCAACAATTTTTAACAAATCACGAACCAGATTGCTTCAAGATAATCTTTATTACTAGGTTTTCGTGGATTTACAAAGTGTCATCACAAGCCCTCTAAAAGCCTTCTTTACAAAAACCCTCAAAAATTGGTCATGTTAACCATTAGCCTCTCCCTGCTTTTATAGGCCAATGTCCCAATCATATCCGTCTCAAACACGAACATAAAACTCTATCTCTTCTCTATCTCTTGTAGGGTTAGGCCAAATTTGTTCATGTCCTCTGCTAGTTATTTTATTCTGTTTTTCTGCTTCCTTTACATGGTTTGCATGCGATAAGGTACTCCCACCGTTTCATATTATAAATCATAGTCATAATTTTTATTTTACATCAGAATTTATTCCAACTTTTTGAGAGGAATTCGCCTCACTTTTTCTCCATATAATTTCCTTGAAATAATTGCAACATTACACCTTTTAGCATGTAGTTGTAACTAGTGTTTTCTCGTGTACCAAGGTTTTTTTAAAGAAAGAAGTTTTGTATCAAAACATCTTACATAATGTTATGTCCAGTATTTCACAACACTGCTTAATTCTTGCAATAACCTTATTTAAGATGTTCTGATACAAATTTTATTTTTCAAGCACATGCTCGGTCACTGACAGATGGGCCCTAACTGCAAATAGGCACCACTGCAAACGACTTTCCCAGTGACAAGCCACAGCATTAGTAACAGGAAACCCCAGGTGCAGATTGAAGAAAGGTTCTAAAGATTCAGGCACGACGCAGCAGGCCGGCTAACAGAAATCATCAACCAAGCTGCGAGCGAATTCTTTCCGTGCCCGCGCGCGCACTTGCTTGAGAATATGACGGTGGGATTAAAGCGCGCCCACGATTTGTCATTTGTCGCAAAAAGGCATTTCTTTTATACCCATCCAGTCACACCACACTGACGTGGTTCTTGATTCCTCAGAGCTTTATTCTAATGCGCATTGCACCGGGTAGCTCTAGTTGGCCGATTCCAGCAATAATTTTGGACATTGCTTTGTGGCTGCTGGTTCTGCAGCAACACATGACGAGCACATAAAGTATGCGTTAATTTGCCAGGCACTTTGTGGTTTGTTCAGGGCAGAGAGTATATCTTGCTTTTGTGAGCTGATCAATGAGGATGCCCAAGGGCTATATAGTTTTGTAGAATTGTCTGTCCATGGTCTTAACTCTTAAGCAAATATGGTCCAACCACCATTGTTAATTTGCTAATTGCCATGATCTCATTTGGTTACTTTTAATAATTAGGAGCAAAAAGTTCTGGTTCAGATTTCGATCTAGGATTTCATTGTTCCTTGAAAAAAGAAAAACAAGTGTTTCCTCTGCAATTATGATTATTCAGTGTCTGAATTCATAAGAAGTTTCAGGGTGTGTAAGTACTTTTAGTTTCATGAGGTAGACATCCTTGTTCAGAAATTGATTCGAATTACAGTGCAGTACTGGCTTAGCTTTCAATTGAAGGCATCGATTTTTTTTCAGTGAAAGGAAATTCGAAGCCTGCTGAAATAAGAATCTACTAAAAGGTTGGTCTATTCTGTCTCTCAAGTGGTTAGATCTTCTTTATCAGAAGCTCATCATTGCCTTCTCCATTGATAATTTGGATTGAGGTTTCTGCTCTCATTTTTAGATAAAGGATATAAAATCCGGCCTCTATATCCACAAAGGATATACACAGCCAAAAGTTACACGAGCTCTTAGGCCCAAATCCTCAACACTGAGGAGTACACAACAGCAAGAAAGAGATCTAAAGGACTAAGAAAAAGCTAGAAAGACTAAGCTTCAGAACTTCTTTTCCGTCCTTACTTTCAACCAAGCCCCTAACCTTCTCCAATTGAGCCACCCAAACTCCGGTCTATCCTGTGTGAAGATGAATCTCCGAAGCGACGTCTCATGATTGGAAATTATCATACATGTATCACATGATGCTTGTGTGCATTTCTTTTGCGCTTGTGTGTCGTAGAGCATGACTGTGCTAGATACTAACTTTGGTTCATAATTCTTTCAGTGGAAGGATTTCATTACCTCAGAAAGATGTTTCCTTACTTTGATCCGGAGTACGAGAACTTCAGTCAGCGCATCAACCCGCCTCGGTCACTCTCTAATTTATCCCTTTAAACTACAGAATTTCTCACTTCATTATCCAGTATTTCAGTACTTGTTAGAAACTCTGCTACTTTCTGTACCTAACACAGTGATAATTTTGCAGGGTTTGCATCGACAATAGCACATGCAGCGACTGCACCTTAGTGAAGGTAATAAATCATTTAAATTCATCTTACAGAACATTGCTATCAATAATCATTTCGATTCATCTGTGCACCCTTTGTTTGACTTTGATTTAGGTGGACAGCATGAACAAGAATGGCATTCTGCTGGAAGTGGTGCAGGTTCTTAGTGATCTCGACCTCGCCATCTCAAAAGCGTACATTACCTCAGATGGTGGATGGTTCATGGATGGTAGCATAACTGGCTATTCTATGCATACTTCCATGTAACACCTATACTCTTAAGTTCTATGGTTCTCAATCTTACAACTCATGCTGTCTTTGGCAACTTGATGCAGTGTTTCATGTGTTGGATAAGCAAGGGCAGAAGGTGACTGATGAGAAGACTATTCAATACATTGAGAAGGTTTGGCAAATTTTACCATCTGTTGTCTCTGTGACACACTGTTTGCCATCAAGTTTGAGCTTGTGCACTGCACCAGTAGACTCTACTCTGAAAACTGAAATATTTGTTCACAGGCTTTAGGTCCGGACAGCAACCTTCTGGGTGTTGCAAAAGGCAACTCTTCGCCCGGGAGATCGGTTGGGATGCACTTTATCGGCGACCATACCGCCATTGAGCTGCAGGGGCCTGACAGAACTGGCCTCCTCTCTGAGATCTTTGCCGTTCTTGCCCATCTCGAGTGCAATGTCATGGCTGCCGAGGTCTGGACGCACAGGACTCGGATCGCCTGCGTCGTGTACGTCAACGACGTCGCAACGGGCCAGGCGATCGATGACACGTGGCGGCTGTCCAAGATCGAGGACCGGCTGAGGAACGTCCTCCGAGGGTACGGGGACGACGTCCGGGGAGCTCACACCAACTTCTCCGTCGGGTCAACTCACGTGGACCGCCGGCTGCACCAGCTGATGCACGCCGACGTGGACTTCGACGGCGATGGCTGCGCGGTGGCTGAGACCGATGACGGCACGGCGATCAGGCCGGTGGTGACCGTCGACCACTGCGAGGAGAAGGCGTACTCGGTGGTGAACGTTAAGTGCAAGGACCGATCCAAGCTGCTGTTCGACATCGTCTGCACGCTGACGGACATGCAGTACGTCGTGTTCCATGCTTCGGTTTCATCTGATGGGACCTATGGCATTCAGGTAGCACCACTGCACGGTGCACAAACCTGAATTTTCAGACATTTGATGCTGTTTTACATCAGTATCAGGCACGAGGATTCATGAAAATTTTCTTCAGGAGCTGTACATTCGTCGCAAGGACGGTCGCACGCTTCTGAAATATGAAGCGGAGAGGGTGATCAAGTGCCTCGAAGCAGCAATATCGAGAAGAGTATCCGAGGTAAAATTCAAAGCCTTTGCTGGTTCTTGGTCGCGTGCAAGCAACCAGCACGAACTAGCAACCTGCAATTTGACGTTTAGTTGCACTAACTAGCAACCTGCAATTTGACGTTTACTCCTGCTTTTTCTATCAGGACCATGTTGCAGTCTTGACTAGTTACCATACTACCATGCTTCTTAATTGTTATTAGTACATTCAGATTTTGCAGAAGCACTGTAGCAACTAAGTGACTAGCAGTATATTGCTGTTTGCTCGTGTTTTTCCACAGAAAAAATGGTCCAACTAGCGCCGTACCTCCGATGGAAAGATTGGACGCTCTGTAGCAACATCTATTAACAACCTTTGTAACATTTATAACCAACATATACAACAAATTATGTAATAATAATAATAGATTGTTGAGAAATTTTTTTTAAAAATATTGCCTTCTCAGCAAAAAGAATTGAATGAGTAATGATTTTAGAACCTAGCTAAGTGCTAAAACAAAACCAAAAAATTCTAAACAACAAAATTATGACCATGTGACATTACAATATTTGAAAATAACAGTGGTAACATTTGAAAAATAGTAGTAGCAATATTTTTAAATTGCTTGTGCAACAATTTGAACAAATATTTTGCAACAAATTGAGAACCACATCCCTCTACTGCAATAAAAAAATTGGCCGTGCGCAACAAAAACATAACCTATTGCAACAAAACCAACTCAATACAACTTCATATCATCCTGGGACCTGAGACTGGATGCTACTGACAATCTCCTTAGTGCTGACATTGTCGGGTAGACCACCTCAGAATTGGGAAAGAAAACAAGAAATGATAGATTTAGCTGTATAAGCAAAGGGAGAAAAGGAGAAGACTCACATGTCTGAGTCAAACCAACAGGACTGATGACAGAGAGCATGAAGAAGGCAAGAAAGACGAAGAGAACGAGTGCAGGTGCCACCATGGCCGCCACCATCTCCTCTGAGAGGCATAGGGGTGGGGTTGTAGCTACGGGCTAAACAGGAAAAGAGGGGACTGTTAACAGGAGAGGAAGAGAGCTAGAGCTGTGGGATGAATGGTGAGAATGAGAGGATCCCCCCTCCTGCCCCTCATGGGGGCTTATATATATGAGAGGGGTAGAATGGGAAATCCTCATTCTACCCCTTAGTATTTACAAAGGATGAGGGTACATTGGTATATTT
Source organism: Dendrocalamus latiflorus (assembly GCA_017311315.1). Taxonomy (NCBI): domain Eukaryota; kingdom Viridiplantae; phylum Streptophyta; class Magnoliopsida; order Poales; family Poaceae; genus Dendrocalamus; species Dendrocalamus latiflorus. Next base: position 31,988,313 of record CM029634.1, read on the forward strand.
ACACTGGTATACTCCTCTACACTATTGGGCCTATTACATGTTGGACTAGTTGCACGGCCCAGTCACGGGGGGTTGGGCCACCCCCACAACAGTACTCCCTCGACAGCAAGCGCTGAGGTTCCGATGGGCGAGCTGACGTGATCAACCACCCCAGCCCCCCGTTCCCCGACAGCAAGCGCGAGGGTGCCGATGCAACTGGTAGCTCGTAGACCCCAGAGGCAATGCCTATGAAGAAATCAGTGACCCCCCGACGCGGACAGCGGAGTTGAGCGCCGAAAACGTCGTCGAGCACCGAAGACGTACCGTCCCGCCGAGGCGATGCCTACGAGGCGGACGGCGGATTCGAGCGCCGAAGACATCGTCGAGCGCCGGAGACGTGCCGTCCCACCGAGGCGATGCCTACGAGGCGGACAGCGGAGTCGAGCGCCGGAGGCGTGCCGTCGAGCGCCGAATACGTGCCGTCCCACCGAGGCGATGCCTACGAGGCGGACAACGGAGTCCAGCGCTGGAGGCGCGTCGTCGAGCGCCGAAGACGTGCCATCCCACCGAGGCGATGCCTACGAGGCGGACAGCGGAGTCGAGCGCCGGAGGCGTGCCGTCCCACCGAGGCGATGCCTACGAGGCGGACAGCGGAGTCGAGCGCCAGAGGCGTGCCGTCCCGCCGAGGCGATGCCTACGAGGCGGACAGCGGAGTCGAGCGCCGGAGGCGTGCCGTCGAGCACCGAAGACATGCCGTCCCACCGAGGCGATGCCTACGAGGCGGACAGTGGAGTCGAGCGCCGGCGGCATGCCGTCGAGCGCCAAATACGTGCCGTACCACCGAGGCGATGCCTACGAGGTGGACAACGGAGTCGAGCGCTGGAGGCGCGCCGTCCCACCGAGGCGATGCCTACGAGGCGGACAACGGAGTCAAGAGCTGGAGGCGCGCCATCGGGCGCCGAAGACGTGTCGTCCCATCGAGGCGATGCCTACGAGGTGGACAGCGGAGTCGAGCGCCGGAGGCGTGCCGTCCCACCGAGGCGATGCCTACGAGGCGGACAGCAGAGTCGAGCGCCGGAGGCGTGCCGTCCGGCGCCGAAGACGTGCCGTCCCACCGAGGCGATGCCTACGAGGCGGACAGCGGAGTCGAGCGCCGGAGGCGTGCCGTCGGGCGCCGAAGACGTGCCATCCCATCGAGGCGATGCCTACGAGGCGGACAGCGGAGTCGAGCGCCGGAGGCGTGCCGTCCCACCAAGGCGATGCCTACGAGGCGGACAGCGGAGTCGAGCGCGGGAGGCGTGCCGTCGAGCGCCGAAGACATGCCGTCCCACTGAGGCGATGCCTACGAGGCGCACAGCGGAGTCGAGCGCCGGCGGCATGCCGTCGAGCGCCGAATACGTGCCGTCCCACCGAGGCGATGCCTACGAGGCGGACAACGGAGTCGAGCGCTGGAGGCGCGCCGTCCCACCGAGGCGATGCCTACGAGGTAGACAGCGGAGTCGAGCGCCGGAGGCGTGCCGTCCGGCGCCGAAGACGTGCCGTCCCACCGAGGCGATGCCTACGAGGCGGACTGCGGAGTCGAGCGCCGGAGGCGTGCCGCCGGCGCCGAAGACGTGCTGTCCCACCGAGGCGATGCCTACGAGGTGGACAGCGGAGTCGAGCGCCGGAGGCGTGCCGTCCCGCCAAGGCGATGCCTACGAGGCGTACAGCGGAGTCGAGCGCCGGAGGCGTGCCGTCGAGCGCCGAAGACATGCCGTCCCACCGAGGCGATGCCTACGAGGCGGACAGCGGAGTCGAGCGCCGGAGGCGTGCCGTCGAGCGCGACGACGTGCCGTTCTGCTTAAAGGGGTAAGAAACAGCTCACCGGGTGTATATGATGTAATGGAAGTGAACAAATCATCCCATGACATCTCGCACGTACAAGGATGAAGATCTAGCACGGGACCTGAAATAAAAAGAAAGAAAAGAAAAGAAGCCAACAAAAACTAACAAAAGGTATGGAAATAAAAAGAAAAAGAGATGCTCATTTGGATGTAGCGGGAGGAGGGCCGAGGACGGGACATGGAAAAGGCACATGTCCGCCCTCCTCATGAAGCAGCATGCCTCGAAATCCACCTGGATCCCAAGGGATGTCGACTCGAACCATGTTCGCTCGTAGTCGATGGTACACAAATGTAAGCCTGAAAACAACCTCAAAGATATGGCATGTATGTGTGATAGGGTCGACGCCCTCTAAGTCATCAATAGAATATCCAATCATGTAGGTGTATCGATAAAGTATATCACGAGGACTGCAGGTCTCAACATAAGAGATAGGAGCAACATCAACAATAGAATATGTCTCGTCAGGGCCAATGAAATCAAACCTGAGGCGGTCGAGGAAGAGTTTCCATACTACCTGAAGTGTAGGTGAAGTAGAGCGTACGGTAGTAGAAACCTCCAGAGGGGCGATGTCGACGAAGGAAGTAGCTGGTGGTGGATCAATAGATATGTGCTCCTCCTCAACATCGGAAGCAGCCCTCTCATCATCAAGAATGAATGTCTCCATCTCAGGCTCAAAGATCAAATAATCATCTAAGTGGCCCACATCATCAAACGTGAATCTCTCCATATCAAGCTCAAGAAGTACATGATCAGTATCAAAGCAATGAGAGTCCTCCAAATCAAAGCTAACAATCTCTAACTTAGGCTCATCCATGAAACAATCATCAATCTGAAGTACTGAGTCTGGAAGGATGGCGTCAGTGTAAGCTACCATATGCACCATGGGAATGATATCATCATCATCAAAGATAATCCGCTGAAGCTCAACCATGTCACACATAGAATCTGACTCAAAGATGTGTGTATCAACGGTACTCACAGATGTCTCTAGCACAAGCTCATCGACCTCGTCTATCCTGTAGCACTGACTAGGAGACTGAGTAGATGGCTTCTTATGGTGATGACATGGAGGATGTGTAGAAGCTGTAGGCTGACTGTGCTGAAGCACTGGTGGAGTAGGCTCAACCAAAGTCGTACCACTCTCCGTGGTGACAGAATGGTACTGAGCTAGAGAGCTCGGGTAAGACTGTGAGGATGCCAAACTGTCACAACGGGAGGTCAAAGTGCACATAGCCTCTCTAAGATCATGCAATTGGGTCATCAAAGTCTTCACACCACATAACTGTGACTCCAGATGAGATGTATGCAAAACAGACAGCTCAGGACTATAAATCTGATCATGATGAAGAGTAGGTAACTGCTGCTGAGGTGTCGGAGTGGAATGAAAACTATGCTGGTGTGATGACAGAGAAGGATGTGGCTGACTAGAGCTCAAACTGTACTGATCCATATGATGCTCAAGTGCATTCACTTTGGCTGTCAAAGAATCCGAACAAGGCTTCTCATTGTACCACTGGAATTGATGGAAAGCCATGTTCTCAATATGAGTGAATGCGTCATCAAGTGTCTTGTTTGTGATTGCTCCACCAGCTGCTGCATCAACTAAAGATCGTGTGGCACATGTCAAGCCTCTGTAGAAGATCTGCAGAACAAGCCATCTCTCTAGACCATGGTGCGGACATCTCCTGAGCAAAGCCTTGTATCGCTCCCAAGACTCATATAAACTCTCTCCATCAGGCTGAGAAAAACTGAAGATCTGATCTCGGATCTCAAACTGCCTAGATAGCGGAAAGTATCTCTCCAAGAAAGCACATGACAGCTGATCCCAAGTGAATGACCTCGATGGCAAAGAATAAAACCAGGTACGAGCACCATCTCGAAGAGAGAATATGAATAATCTGCATCTGATAGTGTCCTGAGAAACCCCGTGGTATTTGACTGTATCACAATACTCCAAGAATATGCGAATGTGCTCGTAAGGGTCCTCAGTGGGTAATCCTCCAAAACGGGTCTCCTGAACCAAGGCAATCAGACCAGGTCTCAACTCAAAATCATCAACCTCAAATACTGGCAAAACCGGCCCTGACATAGCACTCTGACTACTCGGAGCCCAAAGATCATGAACTAATGCCATATCCTCAATATATATCTCTAACGATCAACCTACGGGAAAAGATGAGGAAAACCACAAAAAGAAGTAGAAATAGCTAGGAAAATGGTTAGGGGTTAGCGATATATCACAAATATGAACAATAACGAAATGAAAGACGAGCCAGCACAAACACTAAACAAGAAAAAGAAAACAAACAACGACCTAGTCTATAGCCTAACACTGTCGCTCTAAGCTAGTCCCCGGCAACGGCGCCAAAATAATTGATCGTGCGAAATAGCACACCCGCAAGTGCACGGGTTGCCACTGAAATAGCGGCAAGTGTCGTGTTCTCCACAGGGACTAGACTGAGGCTACCGGTGCTCAGCTAAAGCTAGGTCAAACAAAACAGGGGAGAACTAATCCTAAAACGACTAGCAAATTAACCGAACGAACGAACTATCGAACGAAGGACGACGGGACGAACGACCGTACGAATTGACGTCGTACGACCGAACGAACAAAACGACGACTAACTAAAAGAACGACAACGACGCACAAGAACAAACGACACGAACGATACGACTAAACGAACAAACACGACTATCGATCGACGATCTAACTAACTACCGACCGCGAGAAAGAAAGAGGGAAGTCGAGAAGCACGGAGGGAGTTTAGAAGCACGAAGGGAGTTGAGAGAGAAAAGGGGGAAAGACAGTCGGCGGCTAACTAGATGACGACGGCACACGACAAACACATAACTACGACGACCACACGCACGACTTAACTATCGATCAACCGCTGAGAGAAGCAAGGGGGGAGTCTAGAAGCAAAGGGGGGATCGAGACAGCACGAGGAGAGGAAACGGCCGCCGACTAGCTAATTCGCGCACACAACCAAACATACACAACGAGATCTACATATACTAACACTAACAACTAACTCAGAAGCTGAAATGACAAATCAATAAACACAAGAACTCACAAGCTAATACTATAATTTCTACCAACACAGCTCACAATTAACACTACTGAAAATACTACTAACTACTAACAAATCACAAATTGCACAATTATCGCATAACAAATATCACAATAACAGACCAGGGCATAATTTCATCTTCACTGATCTCATGCATCACAGATCTCTGAACAGAACACAAATAACATTTGCTGTCCTAGCATTCACAGTGCATAATTCATCATCACACAGATCACAGTAAAGAACAATTAACATCCACAGACAGATAACAATGATACCCAAACATTCTCAATTCACAAAGCAGTAATGAACATCAGTAACATCAACAGTAATAAGAACAGAAGACTTGGGGGAAGGATTCAACCGAAGGGGGTAGAAGTAGCAGAGGGGTCTTGGCAGCGCCGTGGAGTAGCAGAGGAAGGTGTCGGTGGAGTAGATGCAGCAAAGGAAGACGGTGAAGAGGTTGTCGGTGAAGGGGTCGCAGAGGATGGCGTCGGATGGCGGCGCTGTGAGGTGCCGGCCGAAGTCGATGAAGGGAGTCGGCCGAGTGAGGGCGACGCCGGAGGGAGCTGGTGCGGTGGCGCAGTCGTCGGTGAAGGAATAGATGACGAAGCCGGCGGGGTGATGGCGGCGCACGACAACCGGAGAAGAGGGGACGGCGGCACTTTGTGGTGGAGAGGAGAAGAAAGTGGCGTTGGTGTATCCAGAGGGGCGGATGGAGAAGGAGGAGGGAAGGAGAAGGTGCGGCGGCGGTGGTGAGATGGCGCGCAGGTGGAGCAACAAGGCGGCGGAGATCGGAGGGTGAGCGGCCGAGTGAGGGTGGAGAGGCGGTCGAGTAAGGGGGAGGTGATTTGGGGGAGAAGCAGCGGGTGAAGAAGGGCAGGGCGGCGGCGGTGGGGCGCCGGTGAAGGTGAGACGCGGAGGAGTAGCGAGGAGAGATGGCCGAGAGGGAAGGGGGGCGGCGCACAGGTTAGGAGAAGCGGCGGCGCCGAGATGGGGTGGATGAGTAGATGGGCGGAGGGAGTTGAGAGGGAGGAGACGCTCGGGTGAGAAGTGGTGGAGGAGCGGCAGAAACGGGGAGAGGTGGCGGCGATTGGGTGGAGAAGAAGGGAGTAGGGAGGAGAGGCGGCGGAGAGGAAGCTGGTGGAGGAGCGGCGGCGCTGAAGACTGAGGAGGAGGGGGAAGCAAGGAGGCGCGGTGGGTAGCGGGTTTTCGCAAGGGAAGAAGGCGGTTGACCGCCGGCGAGATATGGCCCGGCCTCGCCGGCGCCGTTGATGGAGAAGAAGGGGGAGAAGAAAGTGGAGGCCAAGGAGAGAAGCAAACCAGGCTCAGGTTCTCCCACAGGCGGCGGCGTGGTTTTGAGGATGGGGATGGGTGTTTTGCAATTTTGCCCTCGCGGTTTCTAGGGTTTGCAAACAGGTCCCTCCCGAATGGTGTTTTCTTCTGTTCTAGCCCTTCCGGAGTCCAATTTCAGCGCGGTTTGAACCTACGCATCCGTGACGACACGTACTTCTGCACGGAGCAGCCCGAAGGTCCAGATTTATCGTTTATGCGCCTCGATCGCGCCGGCTTGCAGAAAAATACAGAAAAATGTAAAATGGTCCATTTCGAGCAATTAAATATAGAAAGGCGTGTAAATGATGATAAATGATCCCAAAATGTGAAAAATAAGAGGGTAAAATGGCATGTAAATATATGCAAATATGACGCATGTCACGTTCCATCGAGGCGATGCCTACGGGGCGACACTTTCCCCTACCTGCAAAAAGAATGCCCGCGGAGAGCGGGGGCGTGCGGCGTAGGCCGGAAGCGCTACGCGCGCGGAGGTAAGGAGGCGGAGGCGCCGTTCCCCTACCCTCGAAAAGGAGTGCCCGCGGAGAGCAGGCGCTTGCGGCGTAGGCCGAGGGCACTACGCGCGCCGAGGCAAGGAGGCGAGCGCGCCGTTCCCATACCTTAAAAAAAGGGTGCTCGCGGAGAGCGGGCGCTTGCGGCGTAGGCCGAGGGCAGTACGCGCGCCGAGGTAAGGAGGCGAGAGCGTCGTTCCCCTACCCTCGAAAAGAGTGCCCGCGAAGAGCGGGCGCTTGCGGCGTAGGCCGAGGGCGCTGCGCACGCGGAGGCAAGGAGGCGAGACCGCCGTTTCCCCTACCTTCGAAAAGAGTGCCCGCGAAGAGCGGGCGCTTGCGGCGTAGGCCGAGGGCGCTGCGCACGCGGAGGCAAGGAGGCGAGACCGCCGTTCCCCTACCTTCGAAAAGAGTACCCGCGAAGAGCGGGCGCTTGCGGCGTAGGCCGAGGGCGCTCCGCACGCGGAGGCAAGGAGGCGAGACCGCCGTTCCCCTACCTTCGAAAAGAGTGCCCGCCAAGAGCGAGCGCTTGCGGCGTAGGCCGAGGGCGCTACGCACGCGGAGGCAAGGAGGCGAAACCGCCGTTCCCCTACCTTCGAAAAGAGTGCCCACGAAGAGCGGACGCTTGCGGCATAGGCCGAGGGCGCTACGCACGGGGAGGAAGAGAGGCGTCGTCGCCGTTCCCCTACCTCGAAAAACGGTGCCCGCGCAGAGCGGGCGTTTGCGGCGTAGGCCGAGGGCGCTACGCACGCCGAGGTAGGGAGGCGAAACCGCCATTCCACTACCTTCGAAAATAGTGCCCGCGAGGAGCGGGCGCTTGCGGCGTAGGCCGAGGGCGCTACGCACGCTGAGGTAGGGAGGCGTCGCCGCCGTTCCCCTACCTCGAAAAACGATGCCCGCGCAGAGCGGGCGTTTGCGGCACAGGCCGAGGGCGCTACGCACGCCGAGGTAGGGAGGCAAAATCGCCATTCCCCTACCTTCGAAAATAGTGCCCGCGAGGAGCGGGCGCTTGCGGCGTAGGTCGAGGGCGCTACGCACGCTGAGGTAGGGAGGCGTCACCGCCGTCCCCCTACCTCGAAAAACGGTGCCCGCGCAGAGCGGGCGTTTGCGGCGCAGGCCGAGGACGCTACGCACGCCGAGGTAGGGAGGCGAAATCGCCATTCCCCTACCTTCGAAAATAGTGCCCGCGAGGAGCGGGTGCTTGCGGCGTAGGCCGATGGCGCTACGCACGCTGAGGTAGGGAGGCGTCGCCGCCACTCCCCTACCTCGAAAAACGGAGAGCGGGCGTTTGCGGCGTAGGCCGAGGGCGCTACGCACGCCGAGGTAGGGAGGCGAAGCCGCCATTCCCCTACCTTCGAAAATAGTGCCCGCGAAGAGCGGGCGCTTGCGGCGTAGGCCGAAGGCACTACGCACGCCGAGGTAGGGAGGCGAAGCCGCCGTTCCCCTACCTTTGAAAATAGTGCCCGCGAGGAGCGGCGCTTGCGGCGTAGGCCAAGGGCGCTACGCACGCTGAGGTAGGGAGGCGTCGCCGCCGTTCCCCTACCTCGAAAAACGGTGCCCGCGCAGAGCGGGCGTTTGCGGCGTAGGCCGAGGGCGCTACGCACGCCGAGGTAGGGAGGAGAAGCCGCCATTCCCCTACCTTCGAAAATGGGGCCCGCGAGGAGCGGGCGCTTGCGGTGTAGGCCGAGGGCGCTACGCACGGGGAGGTAGAGAGGCGTCGTCGCCGTTCCCCTACCTCGAAAAACGGTGCCCGCGCAGAGCGGGCGTTTGCGGCGTAGGCCGAGGGCGCTACGCACGCCGAGGTAGGGAGGCAAAACCGCCATTCCCCTACCTTCGAAAATAGTGCCCGCGTGGAGCGGGCGCTTGCTGCGTAGGCCGAGGGCGCTACGCACGCTGAGGTAGGGAGGCGTCGCCGCTGTTGCCCTACCTCGAAAAACGGTGCCCGCGCAGAGCGGGCGTTTGCGGCGTAGGCCGAGGGCGCTACGCACGCCGAGGTAGGGAGGCGAAACCGCCATTCCCCTACCTTCGAAAATAGTGCCCGCGAGGAGCGGGCGCTTGCGGCGTAGGCCGAGGGCGCTACGCACGCTGAGGTAGGGAGGCGTCGCCGCCGTTCCCCTACCTCGAAAAACGGTGCCCGCGCAGAGCGGGCGTTTGCGGCGTAGGCCGAGGGCGCTACGCACGCTGAGGTAGGGAGGCGTCGCCGCCGTTCCCCTACCTTGAAAAAGTAGACTCGCGCGTGCGGAGGCGGACCTCGACGCTACGTCTTATTTAAAGTCTGTAGACTGGTGCGTGCGGATTACCTCGACGCTACGTCTTGATTTATAGTCCGTAGACTCGCGCGTGCGGAGGCGGACCTCGAGGCTACGTCTTTTTTAAAGTCCGTAGACTGGTGCGTGCGGATTACCTCGACGCTACGTCTTAATTTATAGTCCGTAGACTCGCGCGTGCGGAGGCGGACCTCGAGGCTACGTCTTATTTAAAGTCCGTAGACTGGTGCGTGCGGATTACCTCGACGCTACGTCTTGATTTATAGTCCGTAGACTCGCGCGTGCGGAGGCGGACCTCGACGCTACGTCTTATTTAAAGTCCGTAGACTGGTGCGTGCGGATTACCTCGACGCTACGTCTTAATTTATAGTCCGTAGACTCGCGCGTGCGGAGGCGGACCTCGACGCTACGTATTATTTAAAGTCCGTAGACTGGTGCGTGCGGATTACCTCGACGCTACGTCTTAATTTATAGTCCGTAGACTCGCGCGTGCGGAGGCGGACCTCGACGCTACGTCTTATTTAAAGTCCGTAGACTGGTGCGTGCGGATTACCTCGACGCTACGACTTATTTATACTCCGTAGAGTGCGCGCGGAGGCGTCCCCCCACACGTCTTTGTTTATACTCATACCCGTGTCTTTGACGGAGAGTGCACACGCGAACGTGCGTCTTTGGTTTATACTCATACCCGTACCCCTGGCTACGGAGAGTGCACACACGAACATGCGTCTTTGGTTTATACTCATACCCGTGTCTTTGACGGAGAGTGGACACGCGAACGTGCGTCTTTGTTTATACTCCGTAGAGTACGCCGACGCTCGAGGCAGCCGCGCGATTTAAACCAAAACGGGGCCAAAACAGAGGCGCGAAAGAAATGGCCAAAGAGTTGCGACAACAAAACTCTCCCGAATGCAGCACCGGAAAAGCGAACACGGCCAAATCAAATGCTCTTATAATGGAACCGTAGCCACAATGAACAATATGCTGCATAACCACTTTCTTAAAGCCATGCACGCAAGAAATGCAGAAGCTACTATGAAAGCCTCACATAATCATACGCAGTGCGTACCGAGCGTGGCGGTGGCGACGCAGCATAGGCTCCGCAGTCTGGGTCGCGAAGCCCCGCGATGCCGAGGAGGAGGGCAGTGAAGCCATCACAGAGCCAAGCGAAGGGCAGCGTAAGGTGCTCGATGGCGCGGAGACCTCGGAGCGAGGTCGCGGTGAGGCCGGAGGCTCGACGAAGTCCTGCGCCGAGCAACGTTCCACGTCGTGGAGGCATGGCTACCGAGGCGGGGCGCGTGCACGTTGTGCGGCATCGCGAAGAACTCGCCGCGGGGCCGCGGCTTGCCGGAGACGTGCTTGGCGTGTCCGCGAAACGGCCACCCCGGCAACGAGTTGCGGCCCACGATGAGGATTCTGCTCAGCTTCGTCGGCGCTGCCTCGAAGTTACCGTTGTCGTGCTGACGCCGTGCGGGGTCCGGAGACGACAGGCCACCCAGCCCGAAAGCTGAGGCTGGTCCTCGAGATGTCATGAAGACGAGCGGGGACTGGAGCACAGCTTTGGCGACACGGAGGCGAGCTGCGGCCGGAGCCCGGCTCCGTTGGCGCGAAGTCGAGCGAAGGTCACACCACATCTTCGGCGTTTTGGCGAGGAGCACTTCGATCGCAATGGAGGCCCTGAATCGAAGTCGACGAGAGGACGAGCGAAGACCGGCGACGGTGCGGAACCCACAGGAGCGAAGTCAATGCCAGCCGCCTGCATGCAAAGCTACTAGCCACCCGAGGAGCATGCCGAGGTTCATGCATGCAACGTAGACATTCCATGGCTGCATGGATGGAGTTGGTGCATGTATTAGCGTGGGCTGCTGCATCATGCGTACGAGCTCGCGGAGGCTCGACGTCGCGCGGAAGCACCGGCGAAGACTTCGGGGCAGTCTGCATGCAGCGACACGGCGTCCCGCAGCCTGTCTTCCGCGACGCGGAGGCGAGCGGAGGCCGAAGCTCGCCCTTGTCGACGCGAAGGCGAGCGATAGTCCTCGGCGACGTGGAGGCGAGCGGAGGCCGGAGCTCGTCCTTATCGATGCAAAGGCAAGCGGAGGCCGAAGCTCGCCCTTGTCGACGCGAAGGCGAGCGATAGTCTTCGGCGACGTGGAGGCGAGCGGAGGCCGGAGCTCGTCCTTGTCGATGCGAAGGCAAGCGGAGGCCGGGGCTCGTCTTCGGCGAAGCGGAGGCGAGCAGAGGCCGGAGCTCGTCCTTGTCGACGCGAAGGCGAGCGGAGGCCGGGGCTCGTCTTCGGCGAAGCGGAGGTGAGCGGGGGCGGAGCTCGTCCTTGTCCGCGCGAAGGCGAGCAGGGGCGGGGCTCATCTTCAGCGAAGCGGAGGTCAAACAGGGGCCGGAGCTCGTCCGTGTCGACGTGAAGGCGAGCGGGGACCGGAGCTTGTCCTTGTCGACGCGAAGGCGAGCGGAGGCCGGGGGTCGTCTTCGGCGAAGCGGAGGCGAGCGGGGGCGGAGCTCGTCCTTGTCCGCGCGAAGGCGAGCAGGGGCGGGGCTCATCTTCAGCGAAGCGGAGGTCAAACAGGGGCCGGAGCTCGTCCGTGTCGACGCGAGGGCGAGCGGGGCGGCCGTCGCCGTCGCTGCACTTGGCCGCACTCGGACCCCGCGGGCTTGGCCGGGCTCGGCCGCGGGCACCTCCGTGGCCGCCGTCGGGTAGCCACTGGCTCGTCCGTTGGTGGGATGCACCGGGGCCACGCTGCGCGGCTGTGACGCGGAGGTGAGCGCGGAGCCAGCGGAGAGGACGGGGTGCCGAGCCGGCGGGCGTCAGGCGACGCTGCACGACGGCGCTGGTCGCCACGCGCTCCTCCAGCTTCACCGAGTACACGCGGCACTGAAGTAGACGCCACCGCTCCGTGGTATTTCATGTGTGCATGCATGGGGTTGACGTGCCGCATGGATGGATCATGGATGCATGGAGGGTGCCTGCGTACGTGAAGTTGCATGTGTAGACTATTTGACCATTGATGCACGGATGGGGCACGCATGCGGAGTCTGCGAGGTCGGGGCTCAGCTTCGGCAGCGCGGAGGCCAGTGCAGAGACTTCGAGCCGGGGACTTCGGAGACCAGGGACTTCGCAGCGGGAGACTTCGGAATCCTGGGCGGGAGATGCGCTCATCACAGAGCCCATGGCGAAGGCTGGCGAAGTCTTCTGGAGCCGCGACGGAGACGCGCGGGGTCGAAGCCGACTCGGACTTCGAGCAGCGTGAAGGCCGGAGAGACGCAGCGGAGGCCATAGCAGGGAGGCGATCCCAGCTCGTCCATCACCTGAATGCACGCACGGGTGGTACGTGAGTAGATAACTCGCATGCAAGGATTGATATTTCATGCGCTCACGTGAGTGGATACTTGACGCGTGCGTGCATGCGGTTCATGCAAACGTGAATGGGTGCTACGGGGCGGAATTGCAAAATGGGGGCGCGGCCTCGAGCGAAGACCCAGCGCGGAGACCCGGCGCAGGCAAAGCCCGTACACCCTACTCATCGGATCTGCCAGATCTAGATCTAGAAAAGAAAAGAGGGCTCACAACAGATCTATATGCTCATAACGCCTTTGCCATATTTAACGAGCTGCATGTATATAATCCGAAGCCAACGAGCTAGCGACAGGATGAACTTATCTGTGACGCTCATGGTACAAGCGACCTGAGCTACTCCCGTTCCGCGCTAGGAAGCTCCTCCGGTGGTAGCCACCTCTAGCGCCCTTGCGCAGCTTCTCGCTCTGTCCCCATAGACGGCGCCATCTGTTGTAGCTACGGGCTAAACAGGGAAAGAGGGGACTGGTAACAGGAGAGGAAGAGAGCTAGAGCTGTGGGATGAATGGTGAGAATGAGAGGATCCCCCTCCTGCCCCTCATGGGGGCTTATATATATGAGAGGGGTAGAATGAGAAATCCCCATTCTACCCCTTAGTATTTACAAAGGATGATGGTACATTGGTATATTTACACTGGTATACTCCTCTACACTATTGGGCCTATTACATATTGGACTAGTTGCACGGCCCAGTCACGGGGGGGGGGGTTGGCCACCCCCACAACAGGTGGCAGCTAGTTACACTTCTTCGCTAGCAAGAGGAGAGAAAGGCAGCGGGAGGAGACTGAGCACGTCCATAAAGAGAGACAAAGTCGGATTTGGCACTATTGCGTACGGTATTTACACAACTAGCCATATACACACTGTATTTGCAAAAATGGCACTTCTGCCGTCCGGTGGGTGGGTGGTAGTGTCGGCGAGGCAACACGTGGCACCTGCCGCCCCGTGAGCAGACGATAGGCGCTTGCCACCCACCCACCAGACGGCAGGCACCTATCGCCCGCCCACAGGATAGCGGGTTATTAAGCCAATTAATTAACTAGCTTAATCACTGCCTAAATTTGTAATTTTACATCATATTTGTTTGAATTTTTAAATATAACAAATGAGGTCAAAAATTACAAAATTTTATGCCCAAACTCTTGATACAATGTACCTTATTGTATATTTTTTTACAATTTTATCCCCTTTCAATATTGCTCAAAAATTAATACGATTTTAATATTTGTAGGAATTATTATACATAGCGAGTTCTAAAAATTATAAAATTTTATGTGAAGCCTTCCAATATAGTAAACCTAGTTGTGTATTTTTTTGGGGAATTTTATGTGCTCCGAATTTACCATGTTAATTTGTGATAATTTAATCATAATGAACCTAAATAAACGTGACAAATTTGGACTACATAAAATTCCACAAAAAGTTACAAAATAACTAAAACTATGTTAGAAGGCTTCACGTAAAATTTCATAACTTTTGAAGCTCATTTACTATGTGTAAAAACTCATATAGATATCTAAATTGTATAAATTTTGAGCAAAATTCAGAGTAGATAAAATTACCCAAAAATTACATTATCAATCACGTTATGTCCGAAGGCTGTTCATAAATTTTTGTAATTTTTTGAGCTCAGTTGATAGATTTAAAAATTCAAATAAATACTAAGTGAAAAAAATAAGATAGGTAATTAAGATAGCTAATTAGCCGGTTTAATCACCTGCTGTCTCCTCACCGGTCGGCAGGTGATTAAGCTGGCTAATTAGCAGGCTTAATTACCTGCCTTAATTTTTTTTCTTGATGATTGTTTTAATTTTTAAATATAACAAATAAGCTCAATAAATTATAAAAATTTATACACAGCCTCCTAGCATAACATAGTTGACAGTGTAATGTTTGTGTAATTTTATCCATTGTGAATGTTGCTAAAAAATTCATACAATTTTAATATTTGTACAACTTTTTATATATAGCAAATAATCTCTAAAAATTACAAAATTTTATATGAAGCCTCCCGACATAGTCATATTTATTGTGTAATGTTTGAGAATTTTATGTGGTCCAAATTTACTTTGTCTATTCAGGTTAATTTAAATTTTTTAGCAAAATTCACAACAGATAAAATTACTCAAAAATTACACTATGAGGTACATTGTGTTAGAAGGTTGTACATAAATTTTAGTATTTTTTTTATCTCATTTGATATATTTAAAAATTCAAACAAACAATAAGAGCAATAAAATGAGGACAGATAATTAAGCCGGCTAATCCTGCCGCTCCCTCACCGGATGGTAGACCTGCCTGCCGTCCCCCCACCAGGTGGCAGCTGCCTGCCGTCTACTGGTGAGGCGGCAGGCGCCTGTCGTCGATGGCCTCGCCACGTGTGGCTTCGCCGGCGCTGCCGCCCACTCACCAAATGGTATAAGTGCCATTTTTTATAAATACGATACGTATATGACTAGTTTTATAAATACAATATTCAACGGTGCTAAATTCGATTTTGTCTTGTACTATACCACACCAGCTCACGCACAGTGTCCCCTACTAGTCTGTCTCGGCATTAATTTCTTTGTCCCCTCATGTGCGACTGTGCGGAGTGAAGGAAACGTCTAGGTCGTGGGGGAATCGGATCCTCTAACTTTGCACTGTGCAAAGTTAGAGTGACTTTGCATCTGAACCGCCCGATGCAAAAAAAACACTGCAGCGGGATCGATCTAGACGGTTCTTTTTGCATCGGGCGGTTCAGATCACGCCAAAGTCACTCTGACTTTGCACAGTGCAAAGTCAGAGGATCCCATTCCGGTCGTGGGAGTGATCCTGACGCACGACGTGTATCATTACCAAAAAGAAAATGCTGAAGTAGTACTAGCAGCTAGTAATTAATAGTGTACTTCTGTTTCCGATACTGAAAGATGATGCAATAGATGCTACTAACTAGTACCATGCTGTTGCTCCTGTTCCTGACACCGGCACGCCTTGCAGGGTTTCACCGTTGAGCTGTGCGGCAGGGACAGGGTGGGGTTGCTCTCGGACGTCACAAGGATGCTCCGCGAGCACGGCCTAACAGGAACCAGAGCCGACGTGACAACGGTGGGGGAGCAGGCCATGAACGTCTTCTACGTCCGCGACCCGTCGGGCCAGCCGGTGGACATGAAGACGATCGAGGGACTTCGGGGGGAGATCGGGAAGACCGTCATGCTCAACGTGAAGAGAGTGCCCTCTGCCGTCAAGGCCCCGGAGCCGGGCAGCATGGTCCGGACCAGCTTCTTCTCCTTTGGCAGCCTCTTCGCGAAGCTCCGGGCATGATCGATCCGACTCTGAATTCAGATTCCGATCCCTTTTCGATTGTGCAATTGTCGTAAATATGACCCAAACTAGATTAGGGGGGAGCAACTGCATGTGGCATATGGCAAGCTCTAGTTGTATAGTCCATAAGGAACTTTTATCTACCATGGTAGAAAAAAAAGGGTGTGTCTAGCCGGATGTTTTCTTCCTAAACTGGTGGTTATGTTCTGTGCAATGCAGATTGCAGACTGCTTGAGTGCTTGTTGAGGTTCATGTGCGTTTTGAGTGACTATCTGCTCATCTGGTTTGCATGAACTTGCATAAAAGATGCTAGCATGAATCTGTACAAATTATGATCCATCATCACCCTCGGCTAGCTAAACATTTTGGTCTCCGCATGGCCAACCTTAATTGGGTAATTTTGGTTCCTTTTAGTGTGTTGTCTTCAACGCCGGCGTGACCTTGCCGGAGTCGATGAAGAACACTCCACACAGACCTGCAAAAGACTCGAACACTAGCAAATTGGTGCCGCCCAAAATCACGGCGTTTTCTGAAACTGCATTGCTATATAAAAGGAAAAAACACAGACTTGGCCGTGGCCACGATGTGCGCACACATCACGCTCCCGAAACAGCCGTGCCATCCCACGACTTGGAAACATGCCGTGCGTCACGCAATCAAAACGAAAAATCAGGATCACCTCTGCATGAACAAGCATGCATCAGATGGATAAAGACGCGCTCGGTGTAATAAAACAACCGAAACCAAAACTACTAACAGAAATCAAAGACGTGAACGTGCCAGGATTATCTAACATTTCAACCCCTAAGACTTGCACGGTTCACTTGAGTTCGACGACGCCGATCTTTTCGTGGAGTTCCTGGAACTTGACGCGTCCGAGCGACTTCGTCAGCACATCAGCAAGCTGCTCTTGAGTGCTTGTGTAGTTCAGTTTGATCCTCTCGCCATCCACGCATTCATGAATGTAATGAAATTTCGTATCAATATGTTTGTTTCTATCGTGAAGGACGAGGTTCTTACTCAATGCTATGGCGGACATGTTGTCCATCTTCAGACTCGGCGGCTGCGAAACTACTCCGGTGACGTCGTTCAGCAGCCGAGCGAGCCACACCGCCTGGCATGCCGCCGCCGCGCCAGCGATGTATTCTGCTTCACAAGAGGAGAGCGCCACCACCCGTTGCTTCTGACTGCCACGAAATTGGCATGTCGTTGAGAAAATAGATGATACCGGTGGTTCTTTTCCTGTCATCGATGTCTCCCCCAAAGTCGCTATCACTGAAACCCACGAGATGGAACTCCTTGCTATCACGCTTGGGGTAGACTCCATGATGGATGGTGCCGGAGATGTACCGCAGGAGGTGCTTCACAGCTGCCATATGATCCTGCTTGGGGTTCTCCATGAACCTACTCACGAAGCCAACGGCGAATGCGATATCCGGTCGTGTATGCACCAGGTACCTCAAACTCCCAACTAGACTGCGATACATGGTGGCGTCAACCTCCGCTGCCGCACTGTCCTTCTTCAGCTTCAACCGCACCTCCATAGGCGTTTGGCAAGGATTGCATTCCTCCAGCCCCGCCTTCTCCAACAACTTCCGTGCGTACACTGCTTGGCTCAGCGTCACACCCTCCTTGCTCTACTTCACCTCGATTCCGAGGTAGTAAGAGAGCAAGCCCAATCGCTCATCTGGAAGAGTCGCAACATCTTGCCCTTGAATGCGTCGACCTTCTTCGCGCACGAGCCGGTGATGATGAGGTCGTCAACATAGACACCCACCACCACGCGCGATGCCGCCACGTCCCGGGTGTACAAGCCGTGTTCGCTGACGCACCTGGTGAAACCAAGCTCGCGTAAGCTGTTGTCGAGCTTCATGTTCCACGCGCATGGCGCCTGCCGGAGCCCATACAGAGCCTTCTTCAGCCGCAACACCTTCCCTTCGTGACCAGTTGCGATGAAGCCCGGCGGTTGTCAGACGTAGACTTCCTCACCAAGCTCGCCGTTGAGAAAAGCAGACTTGACATCCATGTGATGCACAAGCTAGTTCTCATACGCCGCCACGGCGAGCAACATGCGCATAGACTCAATCCTTGCCATGGGTGCGAAGACCTCGTCGTAGTCTATCCCTGGCTCCCTGCCTACTGGACGTAACCCTTTGCGACCAGACGAGCTTTGTACTTGACGATGGTACTGCTGGTCGCGCTTCAGCTTGAATACCCACTTCAAGCCTATTGGGCGATGGCCTGGAGGGAGGTCGACGAGGGTCCAAGTGCCATTTTGCTCGATCGAGGCCATTTCCTCGAGCATCGCCTTCCGCCAGTGCTCCTCGCCGTGCGCCTCCTCGAAAGTGGTCAGCTCTTCACCCACGGTGAACAACAAATCACCACCTGTGTCGCGCTCGGCCATCCCTGGCATACTCGTCGGGCCGAGCACACTCTTCATCGTTCTGAACCAGAGAGGCACATCATCATCGTGATCGCCGTCCAGGTCCAGGTCCCCACTCGGCGGTGAGACAAACTCGATCTGTTCTGCTGAAAATGGGGCCAATTGTGGCGTGCGGGCTCGGACTCGCACATAGGCATCGCTCCACCAGACGTCACATGTGTTGTCGGAGTCTCGCTGCCTGGCGCGGCGTTGTGCGCCGCGTCCTGCATTCCCGAGTCATGGCGGATCGTTACTGTCATTTGGTCGACGTGAAACGGCTCCGAGTCTGCCGTGGTTGAACTCTCGCCGTGCCTGCTCTAGTTCAAGGTCCTCGCTTCATCAAACACCGCATCGTGCAATATGACCACGCATTCAGTGCTTGGATTGTAGAACCTGTACGCCTTGGAGCTCGGCTCGTACCCGATGAACACCATCGGCGCACTGCGATCCTTGAGCTTGTGCTGATGGTCGTGAATGTTCTTTACGTGCGCAACGCAGCCAAACGTGCGGAGGAAGTGCACTGGCGGCTTGCGCCCGTACCAAGCTTCGAACGGCGTCATTCCAACGACACTCCTTGTTGGCGTTCTGTTCAAGATGAAGACAGCCGTTGTGACCGCCTCCCCCCAAAACTAGCTGGTCATCTGCATCGCCTTCAACATACTTCTCGCCATGCCCAGCACCTTCTAATTGCACCGTTCCACCACACTGTTTTGCTGAGGCGTGCACGGCGCGGTGAGGTGGCGTTGGATCCCCTGCTCGGCGCAATACTCGTCGAAAGCCCGTGCCGTGAATTCACCGCTGCGATCGGTGTGCAGCGTCTCCATCTTCCTCCTTCCACCTCCAGTCGTGCCTGGAGGCACACAATTGCCGCTGCAGCTTCGTTCTTTGATGCCAGCAGTACAAGCCACATATACCGGCTCTTGTCGTCGACTACAAAGAAGGAAGAGCTGCTTACCGCCGGGCGTCTCCGGGGTGATGCGCCCGCACAAGTGGCCAGCTCCAGGAGATTCATGGCCCGGAACGTGCTCGCCGCCAGGAATAGATGTCACCTTTGCTTGCCGACGAGACAGCTCTCACAGACCTGCTCGATGTGGTTGATCCGCAGAAGCCCGTGCACCAGCTGCCCCTGCGCAAGCTGCTTGAGCCCTGAAAGCCGAGGTGGCCGTACCTGGCGTGCCATCGCCAGGCCACTTCACTGCTCCGCGCAGCAAGGCACACTGGCTTCCCAATGTCGAGGTCGAGGACGTAGAGCCGGCTTGGCGAGCGCTGGAGCTTCTCCATCAGCCGTCGCCGTTGATCCCAGATCTTGAGGACCCCGTCTTCGATCTGGATCTTAAAGCCGTCCTCATCCAATTGCCCGAGGCTAACTATGTTCGCCGTCAGCTTGGGGATGTGGTAGACACCACCGAGCTCCTGTTGCTCCCCGTTCTTGCAGGTAATGAGCACCGTGCCATGCCCCTCGATGCCGACAACGGAGCCATCCCCGAGCCGGACAGAGCCGCGAAGCCCCGTGTCAAGCTCGGCAAAAGCAAACTTCACCCCCGTCATATGATTCGTCGCGCCGGTGTCAAGGATCTATCGGGTGCAGTCGTCGTCGCCCTTCCCGCCGAGTTGAACGAAGAGCCTTTCTTCCACAAGATGGACCACGGAGGAGTCCGCCGGTGATACAGACGCAAGTGGAGAAAGGAGATTGGGGAAAAGCGGAGCAGGCGCAAGTGGAGGAAGAGGATTGGGGAAGTGGCGTTGACTGTCGCCGTCGCCACCAATAAAATGGTCTCTGTCTCCTCAACTTGGGCTGCGTGGGCTGCTTCGTCCCTTTTCTTCTTGCAACACTCCCAGGCCCAATGCCCCGTCTTGCCGCAATACTTGCACTGATCCCTGCCGATCGAGTTGGCCCCATTGCCGCCGCTGCCTGAAGCCTTGGGTGGCCTAGAACCACCGCGCGCGCCGCCTTCCTTGCCGCGCCCCGGGCCACGTCCCCTCCTCTGGCTCGATGATGACCCTTTGGCATGTGTAGAGGACCCTTCACCGGAGAGCTGCATCTTCGCCGCCACGCGCGCGACCAGCTCATCCTCCGTGAGATTCAGCTTAGTGATGGAGCCGGATCCACCGCCCAGATCATGCTGCTCCTCCGTAGACTTGAGGCGGTCGATGAGCTCTTCGATGGAGACCTTGCTCAGGTCGAGGAGCATCTCGATCGCCATTGCGATCTGTGAATACCTCGATGGAAGTGCCTGGAGGAACTTGCGGACGGTCTCCTCCTCAGTGCAGCTGTCGTTGAGGACCGCGAGTTGATGCGCAATCCTGTTGATGCGGACGCTGAACTTGTCCACCGTCTCACCGTCGCGGAACTTGAGCCCGTCGAACTCACGCTGGAGCATGTTTGCCTTCGCCTTGTGCACGCGCTCCACGCCGACGTGCATGGTCCTGATCATGTCCCACACGATCTTGGTGTTCTCCTTGCTGGCGATGGTACCCATCATCTCTGCCGGGACCGCCTTGGCGATAACCTCCAGCGCCATACGGTCCTCAACATAGTCGGTGGTGCCGACGCTCACCGCGACCCACAAACCGCACGCCTGCAGCATCACCCGGATGAGCGCCGCCCAGTCGTAGTAGTTCTTCTTTGTGAGCGTCGGGAACATGCCGCTGCTACTGATCTCCTTGGTGACTCGGTGGATCACCAGACCGCGCTCCGCTCCGCCGCTACTGCCACCACTCCCCGATGGCAGTGACTCATCTCCTCGCGAGACCGCCGTGGCGGCGAAACTGATCGATGACGCAGCATGATAACCTACTCAGCCGCTCGATCGTGCTCCCAGGTCTGGTCGGGTCTGATACCAATTGTTGTCTTCAATGCTGGCGTGACCTTGCGAGAGTCGATGAAGAACACTCCACACAGACCTGCAAAAGACTCGAACACTAGCAAATTGGTGCCGCCCAAAATCACGGCATTTTCTGAAATTGCATTGCTATATAAAAGGAAAAACACAGAGTTGGCCATGGCCACGATGCGCACACACATCACGCTCCCGAAACAGCCGTGCCATCCCACGACTTGGAAACATGTCGTGCGTCACGCAACCAAAACAAAAAAATCAGGATCACATTGCATGAACAAGCATGCATCAGATGGATACAGACGCGCTCGGTGTACTGACCAAGCTCAAGTTAATAAAACAACCGAAACCAAAACTACTAACAAAAATCAAAGACGTGAACGTGCTAGGATTATCTAACATAGTATTCATCGATGTGAAATGTAGGAGTTAAGATATCATTTTATAACAGTTCAAAATCATCAGTAAGGACACTCTTTTTAAGTTGAGAAACTTTGTCTGGCAGTGTAAGACCAGTAATGGCAACAGAGTCAATGTGAATGGTGCCTTTTTAAATTTTCCCAAGTACTAGAAAATTTTACTCTAGAGCTAGAGAGCTAAGGAAATTAGATTTCACAGCCCATGTTGCAAATAATGCACAGAAAATAGAGACAAAAGACACAAAATTTTTACGTGGAAAACCCTTGCGCGAAAAAACCACGGGCGCTCGAAGGCAAATCACTATAATGAGGAGAGTTTACAATGGAGTGCTTGCTCTTCCTATAGGCTACTGGGGTATATATTTACAACGTGAGGGAAAAGAGTCCCCACACGGAGAGGAAACCGAATCAGAGTCGGTTGCTACAGATTGACACCACGTCTAATACAACCTGTCATGCCACGTCTGACATGAGGTGATGAAATGTCCTATACGGACACGATACGAATTCGGATCAACTTTAACAATCTCTACCTTGAGCTGAATTCCCTCTAGTAGTAGAAGAATATGATAGACTCATCTAATAAAATTATCATGTATACCTTGAGCGCCGAAAGTCCAAAGAACTAGTGAGTAATACCAACTAAGTCTGAGCAAATATCAAACTTCTCTCATAAAATATTTGATCTTTTGTAAGGCAAATAGCACTCTGACTATCACAAAATAGTGTAGTGCAAGATGTACTTCCACAAAGCTTAGTAAGTAAACCTCTTAGCTAAATGGCTTCTTTGCAAGCTTCAGAAATAGCTATATACTCAGCTTCTGTAGTAGACAAGGCAACGGTAGCTTGCAAAGTTGCTTTTCAACTAACAGCACACCCTACAATAGTGAACACATAACCAGTGAGAGATTTTCTTTTATCCAAATCTCCAGCAAAATCAGAATCCACATAACCAACAAGTCCATCTCTAGTCTTTCCAAATTGTAAACAAGCACTAGATGTGCCCCGTAAATATATGAAAATCCATTGAACTGCTTTCCAATGCTCTTTTCCAGGACTAGCCATGTATCTACTAACCACACTTAATGATTGAGATCAATCGTGGAGAAAATATACCATAGTATACATAAGCGAACCAACTGCACTCGCATGTGGAACTCTAAACATGTACTCGATTTCGTCATTTGATTGTGGATATGACGCTGAAGAAAGTCTGAAATGTGCAGCTAAGGGAGTACTCACAGGTTTGGCTTTATGCATGTTGAAACGACGAAGAACTTTATCAATATATCCCTTTTGACTTAGATATAATTTGCCAAACTGTCTGTCTCTAATAATTTCCATACCAAGAATCTTCTTTGCTGCACCGAGATCTTTCATCTCAAATTCACTATTTAACTGTGCCTTTAACTTTGAAATCTCAGTCCTGTCTTTTGCAGCAATCAACATATCATCAACATATAGGAGCAAGTAAATAACTGAACCATTAATAGTCTTCAAGTAAACACAGCTATCATAATTAGATCTTTTAAAATTCTGAGATATCATAAAGGAGTCAAATCTCTTGTACCATTGTCTAGGTGATTGCTTCAAACCATAAAGATATTTCTTCAATTTGCAAACAAATTTCTTCTTTCCCGGACTGACGAAACCTTCCGGTTGCTCCATATAAATTTCTTCTTCTAATTCCCCATGTATGAATGCGGTTTTCACATTCAATTGTTCAAGCTCATATCATGTATAGCCACAATGCTAAGTAAAGTGCGAATAGAACTATGCTTCACAATAGGGAAAAGATATCTATAAAATCAATACCTGAAATTTGGCTGTATCCTTTTGCAACTAGCTTTAATTTGTACCTAACCTCTTCGGTTGGTGAAACTCTTTTCTTCTTGAAGATCCATTTGCAGCGGATAGGCTTTTTCTCAATTGGCAACTTGACCAGCTCCCAAGTGCCATAAGAGATTCCATCTCATCATACATGGCAGTCATCCATCTTTCTGAATCACTAGAAGAGATAGCCTCTGAATACGATGAAGGTTCTGCAGTACCTTCAATTTCTTCTGCCATATTTAAACAATAAGCCACAACATTAGCTTCTTCAATTAATCTTTTAGGAGGCTGAATGTTCATCCTCTGTCTATCAACTGCAATGGAACGATGTGTTGGTGGCTCAACAATAGGGGCTTCTGAAATATTTTCTTTGTTGACTTCTGGTGTAGATCTTGAATCAATAACATGCTCCACATGCACACTTGATTACTTCTCAACGGGAATATCAATAGATGGCTTATCATGTAACATAGCAGACTCGTCAAAAGTAACACTTCTACTAATAACTACCTTTCTAGTTTTAGGATTCCATAATTTATATCCTTTTACACCAGTTTTATAACCAAGGAAAATGCACTTAACTGCTTTAGACTCTAATTTACCATTGTTAACATGAGCATAAGCAGGACAGCCAAATATTCTTAAGTTTGAATAATCTGCTGGAGAGCCAGACCATACCTCAATTGGAGTCTTCTTATCAATAGCCAAATTTGGTAACCGATTAATCAAATAACAAGTAGTCGAAGCGGCTTCATCCCAATAACTCTTAGATAATCCAGAGTTTGATAACATGCAATGTACCTTCTCCATGATGGTTTTGTTCATGCGTTCGGCCACACCATTTTGTTGAGGAGCCTGATATGGTATAATGTCTCACAATACCCTCTGATTTGCATTAAGCTTCAATTCTCCAGAGCAGAACTCCAAGCCATTGTCAGTATGCAGCTTCTTGACATGCTTGCCAGTTTGTCTTTCAATCATAATCTTCCACTCCTTGAATGTTTTAAATACATCTGGTTTGTGCTTTACAAAATATCCCCAAACTTTTCTTGAGTAATCATCAATGATGGTCACTGAGATCGATGATGATGAGGACTCTCACCGTCATCGTCAACCACGTCGGAATGAGGTACGTGAGAATGATGAATCACTTGGTAAGATTAAGTTCACTATGACACCTTTTGATGGAAAATATAACCCTGATGCTTATATCACTTGGGAATTGGCTGTTGATCAGAAATTTGCTTGTCATGCATTCCCTGAAAACAAAAGGGTTAGGGCTGCTACTAGTGAGTTTACTGATTTTGCGTCTGTTTGGTGGAGTGAATATTGTAAGAAAATTCCTTTAACCATACCACGAACTTGGGATGCATTAAAAAGAATCATGCGAGCTAGATTTGTTCCTTCGTATTATGTACGTGATTTGTTACACAAGTTGCAACAATTGAGGCAAGGTAGTAAAAGTGTAGAGGAATATTTTCAAGATTTGCAAATAGGAATGCTGCGTTGTGACTTAGAGGAAACTGAGGAAGCTGCTATGGCTAGGTTTATGGGTGGTTTATATCGTGAAATTCAGGATATTTTAGCTTACAAGGTGATGAGGCGATGGGGTCCCGATCTTCCGATAGGATGATAACTATCGATTTTGGTGGAGGTGACTCCTGTGATCCGACTACAACCGTACGACGTCGCTTGCGCCTTAGCAATCGCTGAACCACACTCCAAGTTGTTATCAATCGTGCCAAGAACGCGGTTGACCTGACCACGAAGGTCTATTCCTGCATGCAACCGAAGAACACGCAAGAACAAGATAACAAGCAATCTGAAATTGCAAATATATAAATTGAGCTCAAAAGGTGGGATTCCGAAGGCTGTCTTGACAGGTGGTCATCCGACACAACTGAAAAACAGAAGTTTGCATAATAGCTAAACCTAAACTCAACGAAATCCAAGAAAACTAGAAGGGTGCAGCCTCCTTAAATAGGGGTGGAAAAGCCACATAAAACTAAGGAAAAAGGGGGTGGTACTATTCATGGCACTGTTCATGTGAATAGTAACATGTGAATAGTACAGGCCTAGGAGGGGAAGCACCTCCCCTTTGGGCCCAAACATTACAAGGCCCAATTTGACCAAAACAGGTGACACAACACTTTCTTTGAGTGATTGCGGCAAACACAAGATGAACTTGGAGATGAGGCCAGATCCATTGGAAAGAGGATGGGAAAAGCTTCAAACGGACTCCGTAAGTGAAAGTTATGCACATTTGAAGTTGGGCAGTCAGGCTGAATCGGAACTGATCTGGAGGCCGAATTGGATTCCAAAACATGTCCAAGTTGAACTCTTGTTTGAATTGGTGCAAAAGTGATGTGGTGCTATAAATATATATATTTTCATCATTAGGTTGCATCATATTCTCATTTAAAATATGTTGAAACTGAAGAAACGAATTCACCTTTAGTTTAATCTTGATATTGGGCGCTATGGTCGTATGTGATGGTGGCGTGGTCACATCACAAGGAATATAATTATATCACTCGTTTATTTCATCTTGCTTGTAAGCTGAAAGAGAAGTACAGGGATGACGCGCGAGCAATAGGACTAACGTTTCTGCAGGTCGTGGTAACATGTGGTCTCAACGTGCGTCTGCTGCACCATCAAGCCAACCAGCTGCACCTTCTTCCTCCAACAGCAAGCCATAGTTTTCAGCGTCAAATTCAGCATCTCGGGTATCCAAAGCAACAAAGGGGTCGGCCCAAGCACATGCAAAGAGCTCTTCATCTGTTGCATCTATGGGACGAACGAGGGATATCGAATGTCATCAATGCAAGGGGTATGGCCATGTGCGGAGTGAATGCCCAAGCAAGCGTGTTTTGATTGTGAGAGATGATGGTGAGTATTCTTCTGCTAGTGATTTGGATGAGGATACATATGCTATGCTTGCAGCTGACCATGCAGGTAGTGGGAAGGAGCAAGAAGAAGAGCACATTGGTGTTGAAGATGCAGAGTGCTATGAGAGCCTCATTGTGTAGCATGTGTTGAGTGCGCAAATGGAGAGGATGGAGCAAAATCAGCGGCACACCCTTTTCCAAACAAAGTGTGTCGTGAAGGAACGCTCATGCTGTGTGATCATTGATGGAGGGAGCTGCAACAACTTAGCGAGCTCCGACATGGTGGATAAGCTTGCATTGAACACTAAACCACACCCACAACCTTACTACATTCAATGGTTCAATAGCAGCGGCAAAGTGAAGGTAACACGAATGGTGAGAGTAAATTTTGCTATTGGTTCTTATCATGATGTTGTACAATACGATGTTGTTCCTATGCAAGCATGCTCTATGCTGTTAGGTAGACCGTGGTAATATAATAAAGATTCTCTGCATCATGGTAAGACAAACCAATATTCTTTTGTGCATCATGATAAGAAAATTATGTTACATCCTATGTCTCCTGAAGCTATTTTAAAAGATGAGATTGCTAGAGCTAGTAAAGACAAAAATCAGAAGCAGAATAGGAGTGAAAGTCAGATTGTAGCAAACAAACTTGAGCAACATAAAAAGAAAAACTCTAAATCTGTTCATGATAAAAAAGATGAGATTAAATTAAAAGGTGCATGTTTTCTTGCTACTAAGTCTGATGTGAATGAGCTGGATGCTAATACTTCTGTTTGCTATGCTTTACTTTGCAAACAAGCTTTATTTTCATTTGAGGATGTATCTTCTTTTGTGCCTCCTGCTGTCACTAATCTTTTGCAGGAGTACCACCAAAGGACGTCTTTCCAAAGGACGTGCCACCAAGGCTACCACCAGTGCGAGGGATTGAGCACCAGATTGATTTGATTCCCGGGGCATCTTTGCCCAATCGTGCGCCATACAGGACCAATCCGGAAGAAACTAAGAAGATTCAGCGTCAAGTTGAAGAATTGCTTGATAAAAGGTTATGTACGTGAGTCTCTTAGTCCTTGTGCTGTTCCGGTAATTTTAGTGCCTAAGAAAGATGGATCAAGGCGTATGTGTGTGGACTGTAGAGCGATCAATAACATTACCATTAGATATCGTCACCCTATTCCTAGGTTAGATGATATGCTTGATGAATTAAGTGGCTCTATTGTCTTCTCTAAAGTTGATTTGCGTAGTGGGTACCACCAAATTCGCATGAAGTTGGGAGATGAATGGAAAACAACATTTAAAACTAAATTCGGTTTGTATGAGTGGTTAGTGATGCCGTTTGGTTTAACTAATGCACCTAGCACATTCATGAGATTAATGAATGAGGTTTTGCGTGCTTTCATTGGTAAATTTGTAGTGGTCTATTTTGATGATATATTGATATATAGCAGATCACTAGATGAACACGTTTGCCATTTACGTGCTGTTTTTGATGTTTTACGTAATGCACGTTTATTGGTAATCTTGAGAAGTGCACATTTTGCACGGATCGAGTCTCTTTTCTTGGCTATGTTGTACTCTATAGGGGATTGAAGTTGATCAAGCCAAGGTTGAGGCAATACAGAGTTGGCCGACTCCTAAAACGGTCACGCAGGTGCGAAGTTTTCTAGGCCTTGCTGGATTCTATCATCGTTTTGTGAAGGGTTTCAGCACCATCGCCGCACCATTGAATAAGCTCACTAAAAAGGGGGTGCCGTTTACCTGGGGGAATGCATAGGAAGACGCCTTCAACCCATTAAAAGATAAGTTAACACATGCACCATTACTCCAACTTCCAGATTTTAGTAAGACTTTTGAGTTAGAATGTAATGCTAGTGGAATTGGATTGGGTGGTGTGTTGCTGCAAAAAAGTAAACTTGTGGCGTTAGTGAAAAATTGAGTGGGACTAGTTTGAACTATTCTACTTATGATAAAGAATTTGTTATTCATTCTAATCACGAATCATTAAAGCATATTAGAAGTCACAGAAAATTAAATCGTGGGTATGCAAAGTGGGTTGAATTCATAGAGTATTTTCCTTATGTCATCAAACATAAGAAAGGAAAGGAGAATGTTATTGCTGATGCATTTTCTAGGAGATATGTTGCTCTCACAACTTGACTTCAAAATTTTTGGATTAGAAACAATTAAAGAGCATTATGCTCATGACGAAGATTTTAAAGATGTGTTGCTGAATTGTAAAGAGGGAAAAACGTGGAATAAATTTGTCCTAAATGATGGATTTGTGTTTAGCGCTAACAAGCTATGCATTCCAGCTAGCTCTGTTCGTTTGTTGTTGTTACAGGAAGTACATAGAGGTGGGCTGATGGGACATTTTGGAGTGAAGAAGACGGAAGACATACTTGCTGGTCATTTCTTTTGGCCAAAGATGAGATGTGATGTGGAACGTTTCGTTGCTCGCTGCACTACATGTCAAAAGGCTAAGTCACGACTTAATCCTCATGGTTTGTATATACCTCTACCTGTTTCTAGTGTGCCTTGGGAAGATATTTCTATGGACTTTGTTTTTAGGACTGCCTAGGACAAAGAAGGGGAGGGATACCATATTTGTTGTCATTGATATATTTTCTAAGATGGCACACTTCATACCATGTCATAAAAGTGATGATGTTACCAACATTGCTGATTTGTTCTTTCGTGAAGTTGTTCGCTTGCATGGTGTGCCAAATACAATAGTTTCCGATCCTGACACTACATTCCTTAGCCATTTTTGGAGAACTTTATGGGCTAAATTGGGGACTAAGCTGTTATTTTCTACTACTTGTCATCCCCAAACTGATGGGCAAACTGAAGTTGTGAATAGAACTTTATCTACCATGCTTAGGGCTGTTTTGAAAAAGAACATCAAAATGTGGGAAGAATGCTTGCCTTATATTGAGTTTTCTTATAATCGTTCGCTGCATTCTACTACAAAGTTGTGCCTTTTTGAGATTGTCTATGGTTTTGTGCCTCGTGCTCCTATTGATTTGCTACCACTTCCATCTTCGGAGAAGTTAAATCTTGATGCTAAACAACGTGCTGATTTGATGTCGAAAATTCATGAGACAACCAAAGAAAATATTGAACGCATGAATGCTAAATATAAACTTGCTGGTAGTAAAGGAAGGAAGCATTTAACTTTTCAACCGGGTGATTTAGTTTGGTTGCATTTGAGAAAAGATAGATTTCCTGAATTGAGGATATCTAAGTTGATGCCTAGAGCTGATGGTTCTTTCAAAGTGTTGGAAAAGATTAACGATAATGCATATAAGCTTGAGTTACCTGCAGATTTTGGGGTTAGTCCCACCTTTGACATTACAGATTTGAAGCCATACTTGGGAGAAGAAGATGAGCTTGAGTCGCAGACGACTCAAATGTAAGAAGGGGAGGATGATGAGGACATTTTTTCCATAGATACAACTGTGCCGACTCCAGAACAAGCTCAATAAACTGAAACTATGGTACAAGGACCAATGACTAGAGCGCGAGCACGTCAACCTAACCACCAGGTGAATGCATTCCTAAGTTTGCATACAAATGTTTCAAAGAATGGAATACTACTTAATTCTTGTGATGATTTAATCGTCCTTAGGAACCATGGGGAAGAACCACGTGAGCTCAAGTATAGAAGTGGAACCGTCAAGCGCAACCCAAGTCCTGTTCGCGAGTTTGACTCGGATTCGGCCTTCCTAATAGCGTCTACTTCAAACAGCCATAACTTTGGATCCAGACGGTTTCTCGGGGCCCATGAGTACTCGTTGGAAAGCTCTTGAAGTCTACTTTCAGATGGATCTAGTCTCACCTCCAAATTCCATTTTAGCCAGTCAGAATCTGCCAAACAAGGCACATCACTTTTC
This sequence comes from Dendrocalamus latiflorus, assembly GCA_017311315.1. Classification (NCBI taxonomy): domain Eukaryota; kingdom Viridiplantae; phylum Streptophyta; class Magnoliopsida; order Poales; family Poaceae; genus Dendrocalamus; species Dendrocalamus latiflorus. Next base: position 32,018,320 of record CM029634.1, read on the forward strand.
CAGTCCGAGTCAAAGTGGGCCTTGGGCCTTGTAATCGAGTCCTGTTCAGCTTCCATGTGTTTTGGCCGACCCTCCACCTCCCGTGTCTCTTAAAATAGACAGCCGCACCCTCTTCTAGGGTTTGGATTTTGATAGACTAAGTTAGCTTTTGCTACTTTGCCTTGTATTCGCGCGTGCTGGCAAGACCGTCCGAATACTTTCTTCGGAACTCCACCATTTTTCTGTTTTTTGATTAAAACCTACATCTTTTATTCGCAATTGAGTTGTTGTTTATCTTATTCTTTCCTGTTCTTCGATTGCTTGCAGGAACAAATACCCTCGTGGTTAGGTTGATTGTGCGCCGACAAGGTCACGAACAACTTCTGGAGTTGGTGTATCGATCGCTAAGGCGCAACGTCCTTGGATGGTTGTAGTCGGGTCGTCAACATCTTCTTCCCCAATTGAATTTATCACTTTCATCGAAAGATCGGGACCGCTAGTGCTATCACTGTTTTAGAGTTTTCTTGAAGTTTTTTAAATAAAATTCACTATTTGGATTTTTCTAGAATTAATTTAGCCTAGTCGGCCCAACCCACTGGCTCGGCCTGCCCCAACCTTGCACTTGACACGCGTTGACACGTGTTGGCCATCCAGGCCATGTCTTCACCCATGCCCCACATCAGCGTTGAAGTCACAAAATCCCTTGTCAAACTACTGTGCAGACATTAGTATCAAAAGTTGATTTTCAAGTCAGAATTTCCATATCATTGTGGAATCAGAAAAAAGACTCCCAAAGGCATTTCTTGGTTTTCCTTTTGACAACTCCAAAACCAAGGTACTTAAGTCAACAAGTCGACACTACCCCTTCTAGTGACCGAGTTATCGACTAGTTGACAGTTATTGTTCATATGACAGTGATATGTATGTACACGTGTGTATATTATATATTTATATACCTTGTATTTCAGTGATTGGAAAGTACATATATAACTTGAATTAAAGAGAGGATCGATGACTTACATGTTTTGAGTCCAAACTCCCTTCATTTGACTTGTTGAATCTATATTTGAAACATGATTTGAGACCTTCATGGTTCATGCTGCAAAATTAAAAAACAAGAATGAGCATATGATGAAGATAATGTTGTAAAGTAAGGCAATATTTTAATTCCAAGTTTTATTAGGAGACAAAAACAATAAATTAATGATGCAAAACTCATAACTAATAGCAGGTTATTCATCATACTTCAGAATATACTCAAGAAAGAATATAGTAACCAAGTCGAACGTGTGCGTGAACGACTTACTTGTTAGCCTGATGAAGAACAGGAAGCCGCGCAGGTTTGACGCAGTGCAGAACGTAGATGACGCAGTGCAGTGAGCGGTCACACAGATGCGCTGCCCATAAACCTTATTGCCGCCCCCGTACAGGCACTCTCTGCGGCAACGGTTCGGAGATAGCCGCTCTCCCTCTTTCCAGGTGCACGCCGGGAAGAAAGGTCGATGAGGTTCAGATAGCACAGTACTCGAGCACAAAATCGCAGAGAAGGAAAAATGGAGGCAGTAGGATTCTTCTTTACACTCTGGACGTCTCCAGGCATATATAGATAGACTGATAACTGACATGACTAAAACAGCCATTTACCCACTGCTAACTGACACATTCAACCAGCCAGTTATCCACTAGTAACTGTCTATCATCAAAATCCCAGTAAAGCCTCAAATTCAAATATTTGAATCTCATTCAAACATAGAGAGAGAGTGGTGCAGAGTTTAGCAAAAAATAAATATGGACTTGGTCTGCCAAGTGACGCGCGACCGTGCCGTCATGGCACAGTCGCGCGTCGCAAGTCACAAGTCACGCGATTTTCACGCGAATACACACGCGCGCGTGCGCGCGTGTGACTAGACAGAACCTTCCTCATACCATCTCTATCCATATTTAAGGAGTGGTGAGGACTCTAACTTATAAATCGGTCTTCCTCACCTTTCCTTAGCAATATAGTACTAAACCATACATACTTTGGAATTAAGGAAATGAGCCATAATTAAATGGGCCAATTTCTATCAGATAAACCATGATGAACTCTTACAATACCTTCAAGGGAGAGCAATATAGCGCCATGAATTAAAGAGGTCAATACAAATCATACAACATAACAACAAATAAATGAGCAATTAGGAAATTAAGCATCTCCAACATCAAGTTCTCAACATCCCTCCTTCCAAGTCAGCCGACTTGGTGCTGCCTAGTCGACTAGTCGCCCGACTTGCCGGCGCAAGTCGAGTCGCTAGCTTCGGTCGTCCCTTTGCCACCGACTTGTCGACTAGTCAACGTAGTTGACGACTTAATAAGCATGTCCAAAACCAAACAATTACAGAAGCACGGCACAATTCAATATAGAATCTATTTCAAAAAAACTGAGCAATTACTGTTCTCGGGAGAGAAATAGGGAACTCTGAACTGTCGGTCTGATCACCAGTGCTGAAGTAGCATCTACATATATATCCATCAGATAAAGTATGGTGATGTATGATTCCAGCTGTTCTGAAGCATGAATCTAGCAAAGATCAGGGATCTTTGAAATGGTTTGTAGTGTCTCTGCTTCTCTACCACTCATTACCGTGGTTTGAAGTCATCATCAACATCGTATGCTGGGTTGCATAAGCATCTAAATAGCCTGCCAATTCCCTGCATCACAAACATATGAACTTGTCTTACTGAAGATTTGAATATGTAACTCATGTCTATACAATATAGGAGTGTGATGGTTGAACAGTTACCTGAATAACTGCCGGAGTCTGATATGGCACTGTCCGAGCCACATCCTCGTCTGAACTTTCATCTGAGCTGCCGTCATCATCGAGAATGGTCGGTTTTTATGGCCCTGGTAATGCCTCCTTTTCCCTCCATCCATTTTCCAAATAGTGATGTCAATTTTAATTACATTTTCTACCTTATTTAGCAACATGATCTGTCCTAAAGGAAAGGTCAAGTGCTGTACCTGAAATATTTTCCCGAGAATTTTCAATGCGATTGCACAGGCCTTGAGATCCTCTTTCTTGACATTGTTTTCATGCGGCACCTAAGAAGTCATAACTTTCCAAATCAGTTTGATGTCCTAATCACTTCAACAGATTAATCTTGAAGAGAAGACTAGCATGTCATGCTGCTCATAGTTTAGACAGTACTAGACTACTAGTTATCAATCATCATACTGTAAATTACTAGATATCTCAAAACACATACCATTTCACAAACATGTAGAAGGGTCACTTCGATACCCACAACATTCAGCTTCCACAGTGAGCTCATCATCAGATCCTTGTTCATCCCCATCTGCAAGTCGACGTCCCTCTCGGTGGTACAGCCGTCCTTGCCACTCTGCCGGCAGGCCTCCTCTTGCAACTGCAGAAGCTGCAGTGCTCCTGCATTGTTCTTTTTGCCCCCTAATCAGTCAGCAATTATAATGATTATGACAAAACATGCTTTGCGAAGTTCCCACCTTTCGCTGCTGTGATTTGTGACTTCCACAGGTGGCCCTTGTTTCTCACCCACTCTGCCAGGAATAGAACTCCTAGGTACATGGCCTTCTTGCCAAGCTCCTTTGCAGCTTGTCGGGAGTATACGTATCCGATGGTGCGAAGAATGTCTAGTCCGGATGCTGTAAATGGCACTTGACAACAGTTAAATGAAAGCTTTTAGATGACAGGCTGATAGAAGTGAATTGTAGGGATCATCAGACTGACAAGTGCTGGAGAGCCGCTTCGCCTCAGATTCCGCACGGTTAGCGAATCCTTCTATGTCGCCGCGAACGTACTGCGAGAGAACTCCTTCAGGAATCTAGCTAGCCTTTTCTCCCTTTCCCTTTGCACACCCTTCATCACAACAAAATAGAGTGGAACCAAGTAACCAACAGCGTTTACATCAACATTTGCAAGTAGCACAGTATCAGCACTACAAATATTCCATCAGAAAAAAAAAAGATCAGGATGGTGCGGGGCAATGGGCATCCATCATGGATGCCTGCCTGTACAGTCCTCCGACCTTGAGCCCATCCTGAAGCTTCTCGGGGTTGTCATTCTCGCTTGTCAACTCGGAGGAAGCCATTGCTGCGATTGCATGATGGCCAACGTAGTACTCAAATAGCTCGCTTCCGAAAAGAAGGGTGAACACCACGGTACCATCTAGCATGTTCTCCCTAGAAATTAATTGTTCACTTGAAGCTTGATTTGCTGACGAGTTATGTCATCTCAGATCAACTGGGCACCCGGATATTCTGGTTTTGCCATAGCCATCGTAGGCCTTCCTCTGCAGAGGGTCACTCAGGACCTGGTAGGCCTCTCCAAGAGCCTACAAATCCACAAAGAAGCTCAGCTTCTCACATACCAAGTCAAATCATTCGACATCAATATGTTATATATGTGTATCGATTTCAATCGCTGTAAGAACCTGAAACTTCTCGGCCGCTTGCAGAGCATTGGGGTACTTGTCAGGATGCACCTGCCTTGCCTGAAAAAAAAAATAAGAAGTGAAATCCAAATCACTTAATCAATTCAATAAATCGTTCCCAATCTCAAAAAGCCAAGAAGCTGATCGACGCAAGGACAGGAAAGGCGGGGGCCTACCTTGATGTAGTGCGCCTTGCGGATCTCGTCGTCGGAGGTGGCGGGGCAGACACAGAGCACGTTGTAGTACTCCGTCTCCTTCGCCATTTTCCGCTGCTGCTGCTCCCCACCAGCACCAAGAACACCGGGTGGCCTTCTCCTACTCTCCAAACAAGAAGTAACCAGAGCATGGGAGGGAGCGGAAAGGCGCATCATTAATGGCTCAGAGATGGAGAGGGAGTCAACAAAGGCATATTAGAACATGTGGCTAGATCTAAGATATTTTACTGATGAATAATTAATAATAATTAATTTATAATGATAAATATTTAATAATTTTATTTACCGATGTTATGCGAGACGTGTGGCATGTGTGGACTGATCGTAGTCAAGTTGGAATGAACTTGTGCCGAAAAATGTACTTTGATCTTTACATGTGCAGGTTGAGCATAGAGGCGATCATGGTCGGTACGAGATGGACCGGGACTAGGATAGGGAAATCCGAGATTCGGACGATCAAGGATGTCACGAGATGGTCGGGCTCATGCTTGGGACACATGGAGATCGGAGGTGGATGGTGCATGGAGAAGCTACGGGAGGTGTGGTCCTGGAGGTTTTGACATGTGATGAGTTGAAAAGTCGAAAGTATGAAAAATTCGTGTTAGGAAAGGTTTCGGGTTCCTTGAAAATTAGTTGGTCAAAAGCCTAATTGAGGTAAAAAAGCTCAGGCCTAGTTGGATGAGTTGTATTAGGGTTTTGAGTAGATATTGAATAGGTAATTTAGGGGGCTGCACATATACACACACACAATATATATACATATATATATATATATATATATATATATATATATATATATATATATATATATATATATATATATATATATATATATATATATATATATATATATATATATATATATATATATGCGCGCGCGCGCACGGACGTCGGCAGATCGGTGATTGTGCAGGAAAAACAAAAAAAAAGGAAAACGTTGCATGCATGTTGTTGATGGAGATGAGCTGATGGATAATGAGAAAAGGTAGCTTGCATGCATACGTGATTGAAGAATTGAGCGGCAGCGGCATCGTAGTTGGGAAAACAAAGAAAAAAATTGCATGCATGCACGTCTGATGGAAAAATTGCATGAATTGCATGCATGCATGCATGCATAGTGGAGCTGTGGTTTTTGGGATTAAAAAAGAAGTGAGCGGCGGCCGAGTTCTTCGCTGGTAAGGTGTTGTTTGCCATCCCGTTCAGAGTCCAACTATGGCTGCCTCTCGAGTTACTCGAAGTATTTCTAGAAATACATCAGCTACGGCCAGGGCTTTTCCTTGTGTTTTCTATCCGCATCTTCCCATCGATACATCCTAATTTGTCCATGAGTTTGGAGTTTGTCGTTCTCATCTCAATCGTTGAAAGTTCCGACGATTATATAGCGAGTTGCTGGGGTTCTCGTTCCTGGTGTTCATTAGGAAGGAAAAGTTGATCTTGAGACTGTGGTTCCGAGCGTGAGGTATCTGTTTCATCTTTTTTTCGGTGCTGTTCTTGAAGTGGCCAGAGCCGCCGTAAGGTTGAGAAATCAGGAGACAGCAGATTTTAGATTAAAAGTTTCCGCTGCGTATTACAATCATTCACCTCCTCTGATAGCCATCAACGATCCTACAAATAGTATCAGAGCAGATTATAATGGCATTAGATCGGGATCGATTTTCAGGTAAGCCACTATTTTTTGATGGATCAGATTATTTCTATTGGAAAACACGTATGGAGGTTTTTCTTCAAACACAAGGTAATTCTATTTGGCAAAAAGTTGAAAATACATATGAAGTACATTCTGTTATTACAACTGAAAGTTCCTTTGATGTTAAAGCTAATGCTAAGGTTAGAAATATCTTGTTGCAAGGTTTTAGTAAAAACAAGTTTGTCAGAATTGCTCACCTTAAATCTACAAATAAAATTTGGGCCACTCTACCTGATTATCATGAAGGATCTAAATCTGTTAAAGGTGTGAGTCAAAATCAATTTAAAAAGGAGTATTCTAAATTTGAGATGAAACCTGGAGACTCAGTAGATGCTCTTTTTGATTGCTTCAATAAAATTGTTAGTGATTTGCAATCTGTAGATGTGACATATTCTGATTCTGACAATGCTCGTTAAATTTTAAATGCTTTGGATATGTCTGTTTGGAATGTATTAGTCACTACTATTAATCATTCTGTTAATATGGAAACACTCACTTTGAATGATCTTTATGCCAAGATGAAAACACATGAGATTGATGTTTTGGCCAGGATAAACAAGACTAATTCTTTAGGCTTAGTGACTAACCAAACTGATAGTTATTTTAGTTCTTCTATTGTTTCTTTATCTGCATTGTGCTCGATTTTAGATGAACAATTAGAGGAAATTTCAAAAGAACAGCTTGTACTTCTCTTCAACAGGGTGACTAAGGCAATTAACAACATCAGATCAAGATAGAGAGGAGCTCCAATCAAATGTTATGAATGTGGTGAGCTAAACCATATTAAGATGAATTGCCCCAACTGAGGAACAAGGAGGTTAAGGATGACAAGGCTCCAACTCGTCGCTCTCAAATCAAGATTGATCCAAACAAGAAGCACAATTATCGCAGGGCAGTCAACAAGATAATTTCAGCACTTGATGAGATTGTTTTGAGTGATGATGATTCTGAAAGCGATGATGAGGGCAATGAGAAGAAGGCAAAGGAGCTGGACTTCACAGGGATGTGTTTTATGGCTAACAGTGAGGAGCTCGAAAATGATGATCTTTATAGTGATCCTGATAAGGTAAAATATTCTTATGCTGATTTATCTCGTGTTGTGCTTAGATTGATAGATGAGCTTAAGAAGTATAAAAAGAAACTTAAAAATCATGATTTTGTTGCTGAGGGCTTAAATTTTGAAATCAATAGACTTAGAGCTTCTATTCCTGATGTGAATTTTGTGAGTCTTTTCAAGTTTTACATACTGAGTTGGAATCTACTAAAACAATTAATGCATCAAATTTAGTCCAACTTAGTGATGTGATTGCTAAACTTAATGAATTAAGATTAACACATGACTCTTGTGATAAAAAGTTAAAACTTACAAATGATGAAATTGAAAAGCTCAAGTTTAGCTCTTCTACATGTTTAGAGTCAAGTATTTCAAATGATCAATCCAAAACTTGCTCTAATTGTGAACTGCTAAAAGCTAGACTTAATTCATCACAAGAAACAATTCAACAGATGCTTTATCATGAGATATCTTCTTGCTCTAATTGTCCTAAGCTTAACACTGAAATAGAAGTTTTGACTGGACAACTTAATGATTTTGCTGAAAAAGAAAGATTGACTCAGTCTAGTGCTTCTAAAAATCTTGTGAATGAACCTGTTAAATGCATAACTTGTCCCACTCTAGCTAAAGAGAATGAGTACCTGAAAGACACTTTAGAGAGATTTTCTTTTGGCAAGAAAATTTTAAATATGATTCTAGACAAGTCAAAAATAAGTGTGAAAAATCATGGTTTAGGATATAATTTTGTTGAGCATGCCAAGAATAATCCTCCTAAGGTTATTAAGCCTCTTGAACCTAGAAAAATTGAAGTGAAACTTGAACCAAAATAAACAGTGTTTAAATCTGCTGGCATTGTGCAAAATTCATTGAATAATAATGTAGGTGCTAGCTAATCTTTTCAAAAGAATTGTGCTAATGTTAAATTTCAATGCACTTATTGTGGAAGGGATGGACACTTAAATGAATTTTGCTTTAAACATGCTAAGAAAGAGAGAAAGGGTGTAGTATCAAGGATAACTGACTAGAGGGGGGTGAATAGGAGGTTTTAAATTGTTTATCTTTTAATTAATTCTTTACAATTCTAATATAGCAAGAGTGTAAAACACTTAATTCCTACACAATTCTTGTCAAGTTGAGAATTAACACTAACTCTAACTCAAATAAATGATCACAATAGGAATAATAAACAAGAGCTAGAAGAAAGTAAGAGAGGAACAAGTACACTCGATGTTTTATCATAGTGTTCAAAAACTTGCCGGTTTCCCCTAATCCACGTTGAGGTTATTCCAAACGAATTGGACTGGCTCCACAAATTAAGCCGAAGAACCTCTAATCCACTAGTGGTAGCTTTTCCCCGCTCTGGGTAGGTGAGCTCCAACCTTCACAAGTACACCGGGCCTTCTTACAAGCTTCTTTAAGAAGATCACCGGTTAATCTCCACCAAGTTGTCTAGGTGCCGGCAAACACCAAGAGTAACAAATCATGGCTTCACTTGATTGCAAACAAGTGCCAAAGGATCAAACTATCAAATGCAATTCACTTTTTGGCTCAACCACCTAAATTGAATGCACAAGGAGAAAAAGAGGTGTGGAGTGAATGCTCAATGCTCACAGATGTTCAATGGGGTCTCTAACTACTGTCCTTGAGCAGTGATACGGGTATTTATACCCTCATCAACCAAAACTAGCTGCTTGAAAGAAATTCCAGAAAATTCAGGGTAAGCGAAAGTACCGCAGGTCAAATGCCTGTACTTCCGCTCCGACTCTGGCACGACAGAACAGCTATGTCAGAGCCTGTGAACTAGCCGTTTGAAAGTCGACGTGGAACTACCACCATTATAAATCTGGTACTTCCGCTTTGCGGTAGTTCCGGGATGTCGGCGCGGTAGTGCTGCATGGGTCGAAACCAGGAATTGGCGCTCTCTGGAAAAAAGGTTCCTTCCTTGCCTCTGGAGCTTCCGTGCTCTGGAAATGCTGTTCAAAGGAGCGGAACTACCGCTTCCATGGTAGTTTCGACTGAAACTGCGGCACTTCCGCTTTTCCAGACAGAGCATTGTTTTGGCCATAAAATTAATTTTCCAATGAATGCATGATCCAAATGGCATAAAGTATTTGCTATCAAGCTACTTGCCATGATCCCTCTTTATGGTACGACATCTAACCTATAATCTGGTCTTCCATCCTTTCTCCTAAGACTGGTAAAACAAAAAGAGGGTCCTATTCTAAATATACCTTTGCCTTGAGCCACTTTGATCATTATTTTGATCTTTAGCATGCGTCTTGTTATCACCTTAGGGACTTAGCCTTTCAAACACTCAATAAACACGTTAGTCCCATATTCAAATAAATTCATTAATTACTAAAATCAGTTTTAGGGCCTAGATGCTTTCAAAGGGAAGATTGAATGCTTTAAGATAAAAACATGCAACCTCTTTCATTCCAAGATCTCATGCAAAATCTAGGATTTTAGAGAACTTTTATGATGACTTTAAATCTGATTCACGTGCTAATTTTGGTTTAAATTCAAATAATTCATGTTCTTTTCGGTGTTCTGATCACCCACATGCACGTGATTTTGGTTCCAGCTTTGTTGCTCCTGTTCGTCGTGTGTCTCAGTATTGGATTCTTAGATCTTATTTCACTAACCCCAGTACTGTGAGATCGATGTTTCCTATGATGTAAGAGTAGCTAACAAGGATGGAGAACATGAGTTAGATTGAATTCCGGTCTTTTACATTATTACTTGATTGGAACAATTGATGGTTCTTCACTCTCTTTGATGGCTTCCAAGAGATTTCATTTTTTGAGAGACCATGTGGAAAAGGTAATGTTGTCTTACATCTTGTTAGATTCTCAAGTTGCTAGTATTCACACGAAATCACTTAATACTTATCGTTTTGCTCATTTGCGAAGTGAGTTGGGTGTGTTACATCTTATGAGATTATTCTGATGGGGAGCTTGTTGTTTAAAATTTTAGAAAGCTTTGTTTATTATGCTTGTCAAATAAATTAATAAGTCCAAGTTATTGAAATTAAATGAGTTGTTTAAATAGAGTTCTCTTTATCATATTTACTCATATGCTATATAGTTTTGATCATGACTGGTTATAATTAATTTGCTATATTTGAACTAAAATATGACATGGTGGAATACTTTAACTAGATTAATCATATTCACATGTTAACGAACTTGCAACATAAAACTTTCATTATTCAAAATATGAGTCATGTTTTCCAGTAAGAAAGATGGAACAGCCATGAAAATATCAATCTCGCCAATTAACAATGTTCACAAGTAGCAAAAACAACTCAACAATCAGAAAAACAATAATTGTCTCAAAGAACAATTAGAGACCTATTGAAACCCATCAACTGCAATGAACCACTAACGCAAGAGAAATTCATCAACCATAACAGGACAAGAATTGACCAAATTCAACTTAAGGAAGAGAACAACTTTTTTGAAGAAACTCACCCACAACATATGTACTAAGTTACCCGATGTAACCGCATCACTATCCCTATACCACGAATGGTGGTATAACCTAACAATGCCCAAGGCAACAACTACAACCTCTATCTCTTATCATTGACTGTCCTCACATGTACCAGTCATAGAACCAAATCATAAGCATGCAAGATTATCTCATAGCATAAATCATCAATACAACATATTGGAAGTGTAAATGCAATGCTTAACGCATCCCATCCTAATATGCACCAGTGCGCCAATTTAATATTCAATTACCACGGACCTAATGCCCGCTTTGATACCAACTGTAACACCTTGGCTAAGCAAAAGCCAAGATGCAATACCTTGGCTTTGCGGAAGCCAAGATGCAACCTACACTACTAACACCAATCGACACTATAAACTTTTCTCATTAAAACTATCTTTTATGATAGCTAAACGTTATCACAAACAATTATAATAATGTAGCCATCATCAATTTTAGCAAAAACCTAAGTACTAAAATAGCAATTATATCACTCATTTATTCATAACGCTATCACAAATAGATTCGGATAGTTTAATTCATCATCTAGCACAAATACACCTTATGGACGAACAATAGAAGTAATATGAATCCATTTATTACATTCATCAGTCTTCAAATGAAAGGTAGCAACATAATCAATAATTAAATAGTGAAATATGTTATAGAGTGGGTTTCTTCATGTGATCTACTCCCTCTCAATGCATATTGTCCTCAATGATTACCTAGAAACAAAATTGCAAGAATGAGTTCGAGACTCAGCAAGTACAAATGAATGCAATAGAAAACACTGAATCGAGATAGATCATTCTCAGTATATTGAATTCTCAAAATACGGGGATCCAAGGCCTGTATGAAGAATCTTTCATATGGGGATCTAGTACCCATATTGAAAATATGTGGATCTCAATACCCACTCTCATGGGTTAAGTATGAATGCTTGAAATGAAGGTAATTAAATGAATGAATGTGTCTATACATGCAATTTGATATCAACGAAAAATAGAAACTTTGTAAAGAACGAAAACACTCATACTTCATAAGATTCAACCTAGTCATAATCATATAACCAAATGCGAACATATGAACTTCCAATGACTCAAATTGTACTTGCCTCTGGCGCTGCGACAAGTTGGAATGTAAAGAAGGCAAAATCACACGCAAGTCACTTCGCCTACAATAAATACTTTACTCAAAACAAATTTTGACAGGATAGAACAATGCTACTCACAACGCCCTACTCCATGCTCCCAAAAACCCATATATCATGAACTTATTCTATTCAAGTGAACCGACAAACTAATAGAACTCAGTACTGGACAGCGACCTTCTAAAATATATAACTCTCATTTTGTTCGTTGCAAAAACGTGTTCTCAGTCTCTCTGGATAGCTTACAAAATTGTATACAAAATTCTAGTTGGCTGGATTCTCAAATTTTGCTTTTAACTAATTTTAACAAACAGATCAAATCAACTGTCAGAATCTGACAAACATTATGGATAGTAATATTGAATCATACATAAATTTCGTTCTGATGATCCAAAAATTCATTTCTTTTCTATTCTGGAAAGCTAATTGAATTATCTACCAAAGTCGTTTTTGGTCAGCACCCCTGATTCGATTGTTATATATTTTTAATCTGCCAGACACACCTGCCCTAACTTGACGAAGATTCTGGAGAGTAGCAATTGAAATGACCGCAACTTTCTAATGGCTTATCCAAGAATTATGATCAAGAAAATTACAGAAAGAAAAAACAGAGATCTACAATTTTCTAGAAGATGACAAATCCAAAGTTTGCATTTACAAAAAGCCAAAACTACTGTGCAATACAATCAACAGAAAACCGATATGCTACCTGAAACTACAGTTCTGATCCCATCAGTTATTAAATCAGATCTCACAAACCACTGCTAAGTATTGCATGAAAATTTGTAGGAATGTAGTTACACGAGTTCTCTAGACACTGTAAAAATTTCAGCCCAATCCGTGATCATTTTACCACTTAACAGTAATCTATCAAAACTGCTTTGTGCTAAAACTGCAGTAGTCCTGGTTGACAAATCCCCTCTCAAAACAGGTGCTCCTCTCAACCAATTCTCAATCCAATCGTACAAATGGAAGAGCTATAAGTCAAAAACACACTACAATGTTTGAGCCTGATCGGATGATGTTTGATGCTCTGATCAATGACTTGATGAGGACTACACAGGAGGGGAGGGTGCTGGACAGGGGGAGGAGTGGGGACTGTGGCTGCCGGAATGGGGGGAGAAGGGGGGAAGCATTGGAGGGTAGGGATTAGGGTTGGGTGCCCCCATCCCATGTGGCTGGCTTTCCATTTGAGCCAGACACCATGGGCTGAAAGCCCACGGCCTAGGTTCTATCGCTTATGCAAAATTCCCCTGGAAACAATTGTTAAATCATTTTCTAAACGATCCTCCTTTGTAAAACACTTTTCTCTGTTAAATCTTGGATATTACATCAACACCAAATCCTAGTGGACAATAATTGTACTCCAATGATTTCTGTTAACAATTCACTTTATCAAGAACTCTAATGACTATCCTACTTCTACTTGCATTCATCTAGACATGAACAACTACATATTCAACTATTCCACTTTTCATTTCCTCGCTAAAACTACAATAATCATATTCTTATTTCAATCAAAGTCTTTCATAACATTATAACATATTTCATCCCATCACTCTAGCTAGAATAACTTATCAAAAACTCCTCCCATACAAATTCTAGATCCATCAATAATCAAATTTTTGAACCCCTTTGTATACAATTCCAACAATTAACTATGTTAAGAAATGAATCTAACAAATTAATACGATCACAAGTATCCATTGAAGAAATAATTCTAAGAGTAATATCCACAAAGGCAATAATTCAATAACTTCCTAACTTATAATCCCAAATTGTTATATTAATCCATTGAGACCCAAATAATCCAATGCATTCAACAAAATTTGGTGGATTAAACAATATTATGGATCATCCATCAATTCGTCATACCTCTTTATAATCCATTAATTCCTATTAGGGAAGAGTGTACTCTTAGTCACCATTCACCATGCGACTACTCTAAAGCACCATCAAATTTAATTTATATCTCTCGGAGGGATGTTAAATGAAATCAATTATACAATATGTCATCTATATCTCTAGGCATCCCACACCATGTCACTTGATTCCTAAGATCACAACATCTCACCCAAGAATTGAAAATATCACAAACATGTTTAAATACTTCTCCTAAGTAAAAGGGACATTTAACTTCAATCACTCGAAATATCCGAAAAGAACCATATGGGTTTAAACCTTTCTCAAGAAAATAATCTTGCAAAAGATATTTTCGATTATCCATAACATCTAGTAAATATCCAAATCATCTTCCTCAACAAGATGGCAAAAATTCCACAAAAAGGACAACCTTGCAACTCAACAACTTTCATGAGCAGCTAATATATTTCAATCAATCAGGAAAACCACAATTTCTTCATAAAACATGATAGTGAATGAAAGCATGTTACCAACATTATAAGTAACTAACCAATGAAAACTCATGGAAAAATTTATAACTCACCCATAGGATGAAAATGACTAATAGGAACTTGGCCCCGAACACTGGTAATTGAGGTTAATCAAGGGACACTCATCATCACCCATGCACCATGTACAGTGGTATAACCTAGACATACTCATAGCCACGACCACAACCACTATCTCTCGACATCATCATCCTTGTCAATTACTCAATCACCCAATACACACTTAGGCAACAACTCAATATCAATAACTAGTAAAGTGCCCGTGCGTTGCAACGGAGTACCAAATAAAACAAAAGCACAACTGCAAAGGGACCTTGCTACCATAATATAAACGATAGTACACTGGGACAAAGCTCAGGGTATTATAAGTGTACATTAAAGGTGGCAAATGTGTTTTAAAAGTATAGTAACAATAAGGAACCAGATGCATGTCGTACATGTCAAGTATAGTCAATTGCACAAGCAATATATCATTGAAACAATAGGGAGAAATGTCATGCTTATGACATTTGGTGCTGAGGAAACAATTTTTATGAAATCAATAAAGTTCTGAACAAGATCACAACCTCCTCTCCTTCTGAAGATTACTGTCATATCCTGTAGAGGGAATACAATATTAATTATGTCACAAATGGATTAACCACCCCCCGGCACGATTCGTTGCTAGCTAAAGAGGTGCAGCGCACACATATGCACTGTATATTCTTTCTTTCTTCGATCATGTTTGATTTTTCAAAATACCCAATTTATTACTGTGGATAATAACTGTAATGCAGATGGCATCTTTGTAGACTCATAAATTATATAGCCCTCAAGATGAACCAATTCCTTAAGAAAAAAAGGTGAACCAACCAAGATATGACAAGCTTCTGTTCATATAAGCAATTACAGATAAATTTTTTTTCTCTTATTACTTTAAAACGGCAAGGCAACGAATGCTAACCTTCTTACTCAACTGCAACCATACAACTCATTTTCAATAGTCTCTAGAAAATTCAAATGGTGAATATTACAAACAACTACAATCTACTCAGGCTTCCAAGTTAGCAAGATTAAAGTGTATTCTCAGTCATTAGACGAAGCAAAAGTTCAGTAAAGTAGGGTCCCTTACCTGTATTAGAAAGGCCATGTCAACTACTAATGTTGTGACAACACCAAACACCAGGCCCAAAACCCCATTGGCTACCACAGAAGAGCCAATGTCGATATCCACCTGGTGAAACAACAGATGAAGATGCATTGCCTTGTTCAAAAACGACAAAAAATAATGAATTTTCATTGGTAATTAATGTTCTGAACCAAAACTCTAGTGCTCATCGTACTGTTGTAAAAGAATTTCATCATTTGAAAGATTTCAAGTATATTAGATGCCTTACTTCCAAGTACCCCGGACCTCGTACGTAGCTACAATCGACAGCCTTTCCCAACAAACAAGGGGTGCTTCCAACACTCTATTCGAAATTCACCCATTTAATTATGGCCCATTTCCTTAATTCCAAATCATGCATGGTTTAGTACCATATTGCTAAGGAAAGGTGAGGAAGACCGATTTATAAGGTGGAGTCCTCACCACTTGAATATAGATAGAGATGGTATGAGGAGGGTTTTGTCTAGCCACACACGCGTGTACGCACGTGCGCGCGTGTTCGCGTATTTTCGCGTGAAAATTGCATGACTTGTGACTTGCGACGCGCGACCGTGCTGTGACGTGGCGCACAACTTGGCAGACCAAGTCCACCTTTATTTTTTACTAAACTCTGCACCACTCTCTCCATGTGTGTATTTGAATGAGATTCAAACGTTTGAATTTGAGGCTTTACTGGGGTTTTGATGATAGACAGTTACTAGTGGATAAATGACTGGTCGAATGTGTCAGTTACCAGTGAGTAAATGGTTGTTTTAATCATGTCAGTTATTAGTCTGTCTATATATGCCTGGAGACGTCCAGAGTGTAAAGAAGAATCCTACTGCCTCCATTTTTTCCCTCTCTGTGATTTTGTGCTCGAGTACTATGTTGTCTGAACCTCGTCGACTTTTCTTCCCGGCGTGCACCTGGAAGGAGGGAGAGTGGCAATCTCCGAACCGTTGCCGCAGAGAGTACCTGCATGGGGCGGCAATAAGGTTTCTGGGCAGCGCATCTGCGCGACCGCTCATTGCACTGCGTCAAGCCTGTGCGGCTTCCTGTTCTTCATCAGGCTAACAAGTAAGTCGTTCGCGCGCACGGTCGACTTGGTTACTATATTCTTTCTTGAGTATATTCAGAAGTATGGAGAGTAGCCTGCTATTAGTTGTGAGTTTTGCATCATTAGTTTATTGTTTTTATCTCCTAATAAAACTTAGAATTAAAATATTGCCTTAATTTACAACAATCCAGAAACCTTATAGCGAATTTTGTTGCAATACAGCAATGGCTAGTGCTTCTGATGCGATGAAACCTGAGAGGTTTTCTGGTCAGAACTTTCGTAGATGGCAGACTAGAGCCAAGTTTTGGCTCATGTCTTTGGGGGCTGTGGTGGGTTATCCACCTGCAGTATCCATTTACGATTGAGCAGAACATGCAGTTTGAAAATACGAACAATACTGCACTTGGCTGTATTCTGACCGTTTTGGCAGATCAGCTCTATGATGTGTACATGGACTACAAGTCTGCCATAGAGTTGTGGGATGCACTAGAGCACAATATGCAGAGGCAGAGGCAGGTCTGTAACAGCCCAGGTTTTTCTGAAAATAAAAAAATAAATAATTACAAATTAATTTAAATTAAAATAAGTATTTCAGTGGCCCAAAATTTCTTTTTGGTTTTGCCCTGGATTTTCTGTTTTTGAACAAGCCTGATTTGAAAAGTATTTTAAGAAAAACCTAAAAATATTATTAAGTAAAATGATATTTTGATTTTATATAAAAATCCTATGTCAAATTAAATATTTGGAGTTATTTAGATTTTATTTGGATTTTCTGAGTTTTTAGGAGTTTAAAATGTATTTTTGAAATTAAAAAGTATTTTAAAGTATGAAAATTAAACACCAACATTAGTTGGAAATATTTTTATTAAGTTCCAAATGTCTCCAGGAGGTTCTAGGAATTTTTTTGGAATTTTTGGAGGTCATTTGGTATTTTTCTGAGGCTTAATGTATTCTTTGTGCTTTTCTGAAACTCTGGAAATCAAAAATAAAAATCAATTTCCCTCCTCCTCCCTCTGGCCGCCACGTGGACGGCCAGATTCTCTCCACGCCGCCGCCATTCCGGCCATCCACTCCACCCCGCCTACCCCCTCCCGATGGCCGCCACGTCGCCCCCTCGGCCCATCCCCGCCGCTCACCCCATCCCGCCTCCCTCCCCTCCCCGCTCGCCACGTGTACGACCCGCCTCATCTCGGCCGTCCCCGCCTCGCCCCGCTCTCGGTCGTCCAATCCCCGCCCCCACGATCTCACCCGCTCCCGCCCCCTCTCTCTCACCCGGTCCCACCTGACAGCGCCACCCCGCTTCCACTCTCCCGCTGACAGCCTGGGCCCGTTGTCAGGCCCGTCTTCTCCCTCGGGCCGTCCCCTTCCTCGCGCCGCCCCGTGCTACAACCGCCGCCCGCACCTCCCGGCCACCTTCCCCCTTCTCCGGTCACGCCCCACTCCCGCACGACCCGCGCCCACGCGCCCACCTCCTCCCCGCCTTCTTCGCGCCCCACCTCCCCCAATCTGTCCGTAACCGCCGCTGCCCCTGCGCATCTCCGGCGACGAATTCCCGGCTACCCTCCCCTCCCCGGCCCCTATAAAAGCCGCCCCCGGCCCGACTCTCTCCGCACTTCCTCCTACCGCCCTCCATTCTCCCCCTCCACCACCCCAGCTCCCCGGCGCCAGAGCCGCTCGCCGCCGGCCTTCCGCGGTAATCCCCGAGGCACCGGTGCGCCGCCGCCGCTGCCAGGCCCGAGCCACCCCCGCCGGTGCTCGCCACCTCAGCACCGAGGGCGAGGTGGCAGCCGACGTGGTCGCCACGCGGGTGCCACGCAGGCGCCCGACTGTCACCTTGTCACCCCGTTCCACCTCGGTCGTCCTCTCTCTCCATGGGCCCGGTCCATGGACCCATGGCCCACCTGTCAGTGGGGTTTACCCCAGGGTTGACGCCTGCTGACGCCATAAATGGCTTTTTCTTCAGAAAAATAATCCAGCCAAAATTAAATTCCCTGCTGACGTAATAATTCAGATTTTTCTTTAGGAAAATAATTCCAAAAATCCTGATTTTTTTTTTCCATTTTCTCTCTTTTTAAACTTCCCGGAGCCCGTTCTCCTTCGTCCTAACTCCGATTTAGCCCATTCAAATTTCTAAATTCATCAAAAATTCCCCTATATCTATTCATTGCCTCAATTCAAAATTTTGAAGTCAATTTGAATTTAATTTGAATTTATTTGAATTTGGTGGGTTATTTTCACGTGTAGACTTCGACGATTCGGGAAACTTCAACGACGAAGGTTTGAACCAAGTTGAAGAGCAAGGCAAGTCACACTCCTTGATCATGTTGATCCCAGTTTTTCAAAATAAAATTTATGTTGATTTAAATTATTCTGCATGCATATGTTTATTCAATTATTTCAATTCAATTCTGAATTTAGCTATTACCTACTTTTTATTATCCCCATTGATCTTGAATTATCGTGATACCTTGTAACCCTAGATTAAAACTCTAGTTAATACATTAGTGTTGGCTAGAGAGTTTAAACCAAATGCTTAGCCCTGCTTAGATATATAAATATTGGGATGGGATATCTTTCACATAAAATGATAACCCTGTTTACATAAAATGATATGCTTTTGATTTGTACTCTTGACTTTGGTGAGTCAAGGAGGATTATGACTTATTTTGAAAACAAAATATAAAACCTGGTTTAGACTTAGGCACATGGTTAGATTGGTGGGTGCAGGCATGCCCTGTTGGTTGGAGCCGCAGTGGTGGACTGTCGTGCACAGGGGTATGTGGTTGGGCCTAAGTCAGATTAAGGACCGGTCTGTGAGCTACTGTTGCAAAGCTCTAATCGTACTACCACATGGCTGGTATGGGACAGCCCTGACTGAATAATTTGTGAAGTCCCAACCTGAGTCAAGTCGTAGGTTGAAAGTGAGCGTGGTTGGTGCCATGTGAAGTCTCACTTGGGCGAGCGTGGTTAAGTCATGAGAAGTCTCGCCTAGGCTCAAGAGGGGGTCCCGGTCTGGTGGATTCCTTACTGGGGTGAAACCTTAGAGTTGGCTCGACCAGGTTGAAGGCTTTGCATTGTAAAGGCCTTGTCACGACTCCCCACCGCACACCTAAGGAAGTGTGTAATCTAGTGGTACAAAGGGATGATCGTGTCTTGTGGGTAAAGCTGTACAACCTCTGCAGAGTTATAACCTATCCAGGATAGCTGTGCCCACGATCATGGGCATGCTGAGTAAAAGTTTTTCATGGATTAGATTTTGTTTTTCGAAAATGGTTTTCGAAAACCTTATGGATGGATGGAATCCATGAGAGAGTGAAAACCTTGTGGGTAGATGGAACCCATGAGAGAGATTGGAAGCTTGTGGATGGATGGACTCCATGAGTGTTTGGAAACGTGTGGATGGATGGAATCCATACGTGATATTTTGGAAATGATGGTCCGGGTGGGATGCCCGTGTATAGGTTGGTGTTTGGTCGAAGCCTGCACCGATGATATTATTTTCAATTACAAGTATTGTTTTACTTACTGTATTAAATTCAGCAATTCCAATCTATTTACTGTATTTCTTTAAATGCTGTTTTATGCAAACTAACCCTATAAGCCTTTATTGAAGCCTTTATCATTATGTTGCATTCTTCGTGTGATTTGCGGAGTACAAGTTTGTACTCACCTTGCAATCTCCATACAGAGGAAGATGTCGTCGACTACGGTGAAGACTTGGACGAATAGGCTGCGTCTTACTGTCATTTGCCTGTGGGCAGGCTTGGGCTTCGCTATTTATCAGTTTTCTTCCGCAGTTCTTTGCTTTATTTATTTTGCCAATGGGCATTGATGTAAGACTTGGCCATAAGGTCGTACCTTTTATTTAATATATTTGGTCATTTGTGCTTGGTATTCGTCTTTGTTGAACTGTGTGCACTAGCTGATCCTGGACTAGTGCGAATTACACAGAGGATCCAGGAGTCATTGCTCCGGGTTCCGACAAGGTCGCTGGCTCTACATATGTTAGCAATTTTTCGACTTTAGCATGGATGAGGCTAAGTCCATAGTTGGACAAGATCATGACCTCCAGCTACTAGTCGGTGAGATTGCGCACCTGGGCTGTGTGTTGCCTCCGAAGTTTGTGGCTGCGGGCATTATTGCTAAACTCCCTGTCTCTTGGCAGGATTTTGCTACTAGCTTGAAACATAAGAGGGAAGAGATTTATGTTGAGGATCTCATTGCTGCCCTCGATGTGGAAGAAAAAGCAAGAGCAAAAGATGCACCTAGCACATCTGGCCAGAACAATGTAAATGTCATACAGAAAAAGATTGTTGCTAAGAAGTACAAAACCAACAAACCGAACAAGACAACTAGCTTTAAGAAGAACTGAGAAAAAGGATTTGAAGGACATCACCTGCTTTGTGTGCGGAAAAGACGGTCATATAGCGAAGGACTGTCGTTTCCGCAAAATCAGAGATGGTGAACAGCCTAAGAAGAAGGCTGTTAATGTGACCATAGGCGAGGCCTCGACTTCAGGAGGGTATGGTAATTCACCTGTTGTCTTTTCAGCTTGTCAATCCACTGATTGGTGGGTTGATACTGGAGATAATGTTCACGTATGTTCTGATATTTCCTTATTTTCTTCTTATCAGGCAGCAGGGGCTTCCTCCGTCCTAATGGGAAATGGGTCGCATGCTTCTGTTCTTGGTGTTGGCATGGTGGATCTGAAGCTTACTTCAGGGAAGATTGTCCACTTGAAGAACGTGCAGCATGCTTCTACAATAAAGAAGAACCTCGCTAGTGGTTTTCTCCTTTGTAGGGACGGTTATAAGCTAGTTGTTGAGTCAAATAAAGTTGTAATATCTAAGTTCGGAAAATTTGTTGATAAAGGCTATGAGAGCGGTGGCTTGTTCCGCCTAAGCATTTTAGAGTCTTGTTACAATCTGAATATTGCAACTGGTTTAAATAAATGTGAGGCAAATATTTGGCATTCTCGTTTCTGTCATATTGGTTTTGATAGTATTGCTAGAATGTCCAGATTAGATTTAATTCCAAAATGTGAAATTGTCAAAGGATCAAAGTGCCAATAATGTGTGCAAGCAAAGCAACCTTGAAAACCCTTTAAGGGATTAGAGGATGAAAAGAACTTGGCACCTTTAGATCTTATTCATTCAGATTTGTGTGAAATGAATGGATTATTGACAAAAGGAGGCAAAAGATATTTTCTAACTTTTATTGATGATGCAACATGCTACTGCTATGTGTATTTGCTGAAAACTAAAGATGAAGCTTTAAACTACTTTAAAACTTATAAGGCCGAGGTTGAGAACCAACTAGAGAAGAAAATAAAAAGATTGAGGTCTGATCGTGGAGGAGAGTATGTCTCTCTTGAATTCTCCCAATTCTGTTCTGAGCATGGAATAGTCCATGAATTTACACCACCATATTCACCCCAATCAAACGAGGTAGCTGAGAGGAAAAATCGGACACTAACAGACTAGGTTAATGCCATGTTAGAAAGTGCCGGTATGCCTAAGGCATGGTGGGGGGAAGCTATTCTAACAGCAACTTTCGTCCTAAACAGAGTAATCACTAAAAAGAGTGAGATGACTCTGTATGAGGGATGGAAGGGGAGAAAACCTAATGTTAGTTTTCTACGAACTTGGGGGTGTTTGGCAAAAGTCAATATACCATTGCAATAAAAGAGAAAACTTGGACCAAAAACAGTCGATTGTATTTTTCTAGGTTATGCTCAAAATAGCAAGGCCTATAGATTTTTAGTAGTTAAATCAGAAACTCCTGAGATTATTGCTAATACAATAATGGAGTCTAGAGATGCTTCATTCTTTGAGAATATCTTTCCTATGAGAACAGTAGGCAAGTACTTCACGAAACAGAGAATGTTCAAACTGATAATATTGAAAGTGAGAATAATCAAACTTCTGAACTTCCCACCATTTCTGAACCAATATGTGATATCCCTAAGGAGGATAACAATCTAGTCGCAGAAGCTCCTCGCAGGAGCAAGAGACAAAGGGTTGAGAAAACCTTTGGTGACGACTTTATTGTATACCTCGTGGATGATGTGCCAAAGACTCTTTCGGAGGCTTATGCATCTCCTGATGCTGAGTATTGGAAAGTGGCAGTCCATAGTGAGATGGACTCTATCATGGCTAATGGGACTTGGGAGATCATGGATCGTCCTATCGGGTGTAAACCTGTAGGATGTAAGTGGATCTTTAAAACAAACCAAGGCCTGATGGAACAATTGAGAAGTACAAGGCAAGGCTTGTGGCCAAGGGTTACACCCAGAGAAAGGGAGAAGATTTATTTGATACCTATTCTCCTGTCGCCAGACTAACTACCATCAGAGTGCTCCTTGCGTTAGCATCTTGCTATGGTCTACATGTTCATCAAATGGATGTGAAGACAGCTTTCCTTAATGGAGAGTTGGAGGAAGAAATCTATATGGATCAACTAGATAGTTTTGTGATTTCTGGACAGAAAAATAAAGTATGTTGATTATTGAAATCTTTGTATGGCCTAAAACAAGCACCAAAACAATGGCATAAAAAGTATGACAAAACTTTGACATCCGCTGGCTTTGTTGTGAATGAAGCTGATAAATGTGTGTATTATCGTTATGGTGGGGGTCAAGGAGTTATCTTATGTCTGTATGTAGATGACATACTTATATTTGGAACAAACACTGCCGTAATTGACGAGGTCAAATCTTTCTTATCTCGGTGTTTTGATATGAAAGACTTGGGAGAGGCAGATGTCATTCTGAATATTAAATTGATCAAAAGCAAGGATGTGATTACTTTGAATCAATCCCATTATGCTGAGAAATATTAAGCCGGTTTGGTTTTGAAAACTGTAAAGTTTTACCAACACCCTATGATGCGAGCATTAAGCTTCGAAAGAATCAGGGGTTAGGAAAAGATCAATTAAGATATTCACAAATTATTGGGTCACTTATGTATTTAGCTGGTGCCACAAGACCTGACATTTCATTTGCTGTGAGCAAATTAAGTCGGTCTACGTCTAACCCAGGAGATGATCACTGGGAGGCACTTGAAAGAGTGTTGCGTTACTTGAGAGGCACACCATCTTTTGGAATACATTATACTGGACACCCTTCTGTATTAGAAGGATACAGTGACTCTAATTGGATCTCTGATGCGGATGAGATCAAAGCTACAAGTGGTTATGTATTCACTTTAGCTGGTGCTGTAGTTTCATGGAGGTCTTGCAAACAGACTATATTGACGAGGTCAACCATGGAAGCAGAACTTGTAGCACTTGACACAGCCACAATTGAGGCTGAATGGCTGAGAGAGCTTCTATTGGACTTGCCATTGGATGAGAAACCAATACCTGCAATCCTGATGTACTGTGATAATCAAACAGTGTTGGCCAAAGTCACAAGTACAAAGGATAATATGAAGTCCTCTAGACATGTGAAGCGTAGGCTTAAATTTGTCCGAAAACTGAGAAACTCCGGAGTGATTGCTGTCAACTATATTCACACTGAGAAAAATCTGGCAGACCCTTTTACAAAGGGGTTAGCATGGAAAGCGATTTCCGTTGCATCTATGGACATGGGAATGAGGCCCATTTAAGTTACATCACAATAGTAACACATACCTTCTTGATCGGAGATCCCATGACTTAGTCAATGGGAAAAACAAATTGATGATGTAACAAGAGAGTACATATTTATTGTACCCATGTCCTAATAAACAATGTACTTTCGACTGTATGGAAGGTTGGCATGAAGACTTAATGTATTCTGTTGTCCAAATAAGGAAAATATATTAGCCTGCAGGATACCTAGAAAGAATACACCTACTTGAGCTTAACTGTGTGGTCGCAGTTTACGAGAACAAGGCATTCTCTAGAAAGCTCATGAGTAGATAAGGGAGCATGACCATATAACGCTCCATTTAGGCGTGGTTCATTGGCAGCCTAGTACTAGTTGAGATTTCAAATGAAATCTGATCATGAAAAGCTGTGAATTCAAGGCATAGTCCATTCCTCAGCTGTGAGAAGATGAGTCTTGTCATTCTAGGTGCAAGTTCAACCCGTACGGGACTTACACTAAAAGACTGGTATATTAACAGTACTTCAGCACAATATCTTTGTCATCTGTTTACTTCTTGCTTTGGAATTGGTGGGGATTGTTAGAAATTGGCCCATTTAATTATGGCCCATTTCCTTAATTCCAAAGCATGTGTGGTTTAGTACCATATTGCTAAGGAAAGGTGAGGAAGACCGATTTATAAGGTGGAGTCCTCACCACTCCTTGAATATGGATAGAGATGGTATGAGGAGGGTTCTGTCTAGTCACACATGTGCGCATGCACACGCGCACGTATTCATGTATTTTCACGTGAAAATCGCATGACTTGTGACTTGCGATGCACGACCGTGCCGTGACGTGGTGTAAGGCACCCAGATTTTACAATCCGGATTCCTCTGTGATTCCACCGCACTATTCCCTGGATCAGTAGACAGTGCTCACAGATTACAGTTTTGAATATCAAAGTACATATCATGCGGAAGCGTAAATATAGTAATAGATTTACTCATGGGCCGATTAGGCCGAAATCATTAAATTGATGCAGCGGAAGAACGAAGCACACAGGTGGGACCTTCAAGACATGCCCACAGGCAGCCAACTAGAGGTACACGACCTAGCTCTTGACATCTTCATCTTCTTTGCCACCATGACCAATAGTTTTGCTGACGCGTAGTAATCTGATTCCTGATTCTGGATTTGTTGTGAAAGCGAGTGTGAGCACAAACCACCGTGCTCCACGAGCCAATACACAGGATGCAAATAAATAGTATGCATGGCTTATCAAAGGAGAGGATCGGTTTATTTTATTTGCCAAAAATCGCTTATAGTTGCATTATTATTATTTATTCATAGTGTTATTGTTGCTACCTAAACTCCACATAACGATTGCCATAATTGACTTAATCCACCGAAAATACCATAATTGACTTAATCCACCGAAAATACACTTTCTTTATTGATTGCTGTCTAAGACTCGAAACAACGAGTGTCATCATTTATTTAATCCACCGATCATACTTTGTATTTAGAATTCTTAATAATCCAATCTTGTAATTGCTATTCATCAGCTCCTCACTTCTGAATTCTAATGATTCTCGAACATAATTACTTTCAAATCCACCGATATTATTTGTATCAGGACTCCCTAACAATTCATTCCTTTTGGTTATTGATCCAAAACCATGATTTGCTCTTCCAATAATCAATCTTATTTTCCATTATCTACCTCTAACTAGTCCACCAAGTATATCAGCGATCAAGTCTACGATTCGCTAGTATACATCCACCAAGAATATCATTGATCAAGATTATACTCCAATAATTGTTATTATTCATCCCCATTTCCAAAAATTCAATTCATTCATCTAGTATTTGATCAAATCCTATTAATCCCATTATCGCCAACATCTTCCAAGAATTTATATTAGATATCAGTGTTGTAATCCAACCATTACCTTTGCACTTCCCAATTCTCCAAAAATTATTTAAAACATCTATCTAGCCTATATATTCATTTAGGCTCCACCAAATTATTTCTCCCAGAATCCACACTATCATTTCCTTTTTATGATCGACATGAGTCCACCAATATCTTTATGTGTTTACCACAAACATCCATCTTCTTTACACACGACTCAATTTATTCACTATATTTTATTTTGTAAGAACAGAAGTGTCATTATTTGAAATATAATACATAAAAATTTCAGAAACCTAGCAGTTTTGACCAAAGACATAATGTGTAAGAGAATGCAATAATAATAGTGATCCAGATTACATCCACCATTACATGGTATCCGCACCATATAGCATCTTTCAGCGTTATAGCCGCTTAACTTACCACTGGGACGACACCCAGGACAATTCAAATCAGGGCTTTCCACTGCCCTCCACTTTTTCATTTCCACCCACAAGGTTGTTTTTGAAACAAAATTATATCTGGTTAAGTTCCCATGTCCGCCCTTGACCATGGGCACGGCTATTCGAATAGTTTTGACTCTGCAGAGTTTGTATACTTTCACCACAAGAGACAATTCACTCGTTGCCCCGCATGATTCCCTAGTCATGCGGTTGAGCAAACCATCACAGTAACCGTTCAAGGTACCTCGCCCCTTCCATCATTTCACCCTATGGGTCGCTCCCACTTGTGGTGGGTCCCATATGCTGTGCGGGATGTTCTCCTTCTGAACGTCTAGCAGCTGGCTACCCCCCTTCTAGCCCGCCACAACAGAACTTCACCATCTGCGAGTGTCCCATTCAAGCCGTCACCCAGACAGCCACTTGCACTACCTCACCACCTCCTCCTATGAGGATGACTTTCAGGGTCCGGTAAGTCTACTAAGCCAAGTTGTACTTTACAGACTTGTGGTTGTACTGTTTTATATAGGAGGTCATGACAAGATTCAGTCCTTAGTGATATCTGGACGGTTCTACCACAAACCACACTCTCGTGCACCCCTGCACCATACCCACGAATCATCCGCCCAGATAAATAAGCAATTTGAGATTTTTGGGAATATAAAATAACCATATCCAACATACTCCAGTCATTACCACCATGACTGCCCAACCAATTTTTCTCAGGATTAAAAGTATCTAAGCAATACTAAGCATGGCATATAATTACGGACTTATTTTCGAAAGGGTACTATTATAATTTTTGCTAGGGCGACAAGGTTCACAAATTCAAATATTCCAAAGGGAGGTGTAATATTAATCATGGTAAACAATGGGCATATAACTAGAATTTGAATTAGTCATATATTTGCATATAAAATATTAGCATGCAATTTGATAATCTAAACAAAGATAATTTGCAGAAAATGTAGGATCAACATGATCAAAGTATTGACTCGCCTAGCGCGGTTTACCGCGACCTTGAGCTCACACAATGCTTTCTCAATTGAGCTCCTTAGTCTTTATCTTCACCTTGTTCTTGATCACGCTGGATCCCTTGATTCCTCGGGACTCCAATTTCTAATTACGTGCTATATACAAATAAAGGCAAATGACTCAAAAGATCCAAATAACTCCGTACAAACTTAATTTAGTTTTATTATGAGTTAATGGGTGTTTCGGGGGATTTGGGGCAAGATTGGTGGTAGGATACGATGTTTTGATCTTTTTATTAATAATCCCTTTTATTATTTTTGTATTTATCAAGGAAGTTCCATGAGTTAGGTTGGACCTATGCACAGATGTATGAATCTAGCCAGCGTTTAATTTATTGGTCGAGTGTTGCCATTCATGAGTGCAGATTTCATAGGCGATGTATATGACTTTTAGTTTATCGAATTAATTTACACTACTAATATCTTGAGACATATCATTTTATGTGGTTTTGGTAGCACTGCGTTCACTTTAATGCAATTTGGCAAGGTTACTCTAATGACTGATGACCTAAAAGGTTCTAATAGATGTGCCAGCAAAAATTTTTAGTTAAAGATCCCCTTTGACTTGACCCTCATCATTAGCTTATGCATTTTTGTTATTATTCAGAGCGATTTAATTATAGAGATAAATCTATTTAGGTAAAAGTCTGGCTGGTTGTATCAAATTATAATATTTTACTAATCATCTGCTAAGATTTTATTTATCAAGAGTATACTAAGGTTGTCTTCAATTAAAATTTGAGTCTAGGGAAACATTAACAGCTGGTGAACTGTATATATATATATATATATATATATATATATATATATATATATATACACACACACACACACACACACACACACACATGTATGTATGTATACGCATATATATGATTTATTCAACTATTCACATAAAATCTTCCATTCTTATGTTGATACTTATGGTAAAAGGTTAGGAGTCTCGTGTTAAATCAATCCCTAACTATTTTAAGTTAATATACAAGCTAATATTTCTTGTGAATAATTGGTCATACTCAAAGTTGTTATTATGATGTACATAAATCCTTTCTTTCAAGTAGATAGTCCGGATTTGGTCTTTAAACCTGTTTTTGGATGTTTATAAACTCGGGTTCTAACGGTATAATTAATTTTATATCATGTTTTATGTGTTATTAATTATTTTCTATTAGCCACTTGATTATTTACATATAACTCTATACTCGGATGTATACTTAATTCCTATTTGTGTATACTTCCATTATCTTTGGTTTTTCTTGAATTATTTCCTTTAACTTATCTTGAATATATTTTAACTAGGATCCCTATTTGAACATTAAACAAATCCATACTTTATTAATGTCTTTAGTTGGTAGTTAGACCTCAAATAATATTTGAGATATATTAGTTGTCCATACAACAATTAATCAAATATTAATTCCTAAGTAACCTTATTTTATATCCTAATTAAGCTTATTAGCTTCACTAACTTATTCTCTAATTTTATACAATTTTTCTTACCTAAAATAAACTGCAAAAAATCAAACCAAAAAGAAGTGGCAAAAGGTGCATCTCCGGAATCGAACTTAGGACCTCCAGACTGTGGGTGTTAGAACGCTCGGTCTAGCCAGGTGGACATGAAGTGTTACCTGATGGCAGGGGCGAAGGAAAACAAATAAGCCGGTCGTGCGGGCGTTGCAGCAGAGGAGAATCGGGGGCGGTGAGGTCGCCAGCGTCGCTGGTGAAGGGTGGCTGGTGAGGGCCGGGTGAGGGCTAAAACGCGTTGTGCACGTCGATGTGAGGCCGGTGGAGGCGTTGGCGGGGACCAGGGACCTCTAGAGCGGGCCGGCGGCGTGCACGGGCTGCGGAGCAGAGGGGTTCACGTCGCCGGCGAATTGGGGTGGAGGAGAAGCTCTGGCGACTGCATGGATGGTATTGCGGTGTCACGGTGGAGCTGCTGTGCAAAGGAATCGGACGGAGATGGCTTTAATCGGCGAAAATGGGCTCGGCCGGCGTTGGAGAAGAGACGACGACCGGCGAGCTTGTGGGGCACCAATGGCTAATTCTTTTTGGTGGAAGGGAGAGGGGGATGAGGTGAGGCGGTTGGAGGCGCTCTCATACCTTTATGGACCCCGAGCCGACTGGGCGGCGTGCGGGTTGGCCGGCAAGACGGTGGTGGTAGGCGGCGCGACGTGGGGCGCAGAGGGTGGAGGCGGGCAGCGGGAATCCTGGGCTGGCTCGCGCGATGATCACGGGACCGTGTCACACGGCTTTGACGCAGAGAGGAGGGGGCCATGGTGCACGGAGAAGCAAGGAAAGGAGGAGGGGCTGCGCGCGGGCGGAGCGAGAGGAAGAGGAGTGCGGGTGGGGGCGGTCCCGTGCGGCAGTGAAACGGGGTCGGGGGCCCGCTGGTCAGAGGAAGTGGTCGGGGGAAGGAATAGGAGAAATGGGCCGGGCTATTAATCATGTCAGTTATTAGTCTGTCTATATATGCCTGGAGACGTCCAGAGTGTAAAGAAGAATCCTACTGCCTCCATTTTTCCTTCTCTGTGATTTTGTGCTCGAGTACTGTGTTGTCTGAACCTCGTCGACCTTTCTTTCCGGCATGCACCTGGAAGGAGGGAGAGCGGCTATCTCCGAACCGTTGCCGCAGAGAGTACCTGCACGGGGACGGCAATAAGGTTTCTGGGCAGCGCATCTGCGCGACCGCTCACTGCACTGCGTCAAGCCTGCGCGGCTTCTTATTCTTCATCAGACTAACAAGTAAGTCGTTCGCGCGCACGTTCGACTTGGTTACTATGTTCTTTCATGAGTATATTCAAAAGTATGGCGAGTAGCCTGCTGTTAGTTGTGAGTTTTGCATCATTAGTTTATTGTTTTTGTCTCCTAATAAAACTTGAAATTAAAATATTGCCTTACTTTACAACACACTCTGCCTCACTATCCAAGAGCCCTGAAGAAATTGTTGTTAAAGTCAAATTGAAGTCGAAGAGTACAACACAATTGTTACATCCTACATTACTA
This sequence comes from Dendrocalamus latiflorus, assembly GCA_017311315.1. Lineage (NCBI taxonomy): Eukaryota > Viridiplantae > Streptophyta > Magnoliopsida > Poales > Poaceae > Dendrocalamus > Dendrocalamus latiflorus. The sequence goes on from CM029634.1 coordinate 32,048,908, forward strand.
TAATGTGAGAAGAGACCTTCGGAACAGATGGTATAAGCTTCAGTCTGTTGTTGCGGAACTCATCGTCGCCATCGAAGAAACGCTGCAGAAGTGATCCTTTTTTTCAAGGAACTCGTGACGAAACACATGACCAAGCTGTAATGAGTTGATCCGAGAATCTACAATAGGATACTAACTTCACTAAAAATGTTTCCTTTCGAAAAATGATAACCAGAAGCCTGTAAACAGATAAATAAAGATTACAAAGAAATCTTAAGAATGCCAACTCACCTGTATGTTGGCAACAAAGGTAAACATCCCTTTCTCAGCAGCAACCTACAAAACCGGTAAAACAAGGAGCAATGAAAATATGAAACAAGGATGGGGCTTCATTCTATTATTTTGCTAATTGATTTCAAAAAGAGTTGGACCCAAACTCAACAGGCATAGTATTGCAATTTATAGAAGTTCTCTACATGCATACAAGCGATAATTATTTAGAGTTATCAACACTCACTACTACAGAAAATTGTATTACAGACGGTTCAAAAATGTCACAACAGACGGTTTTCTGAACCATCTGAATTTATGGGTCTGTGATAATCGAATGTTATCACAGACGGTTTTCTGTGGTGTAAATACCACAGACGGTTTGTAACTAAAAACCGTCTGTGATAGCTGATAATCACAGACGGTTTTTAGTTAAAAAAACCGTCTGTGATAGTTGGTAATCACAGACGGTTTGTAACTAAAAACCGTCTGTGAGGCATCATAGTATAATTTAAAGTCCTTGCGTATATTAGGCAGGACTAGCACTGGAGTACAGGTTAGTCTTTTCTTCAATTCTTGAAAACTTTCTTCACAAGCTTTTGTCCACTCACAGTTTTTCTCCTTCTTAAGTAAATGGGTTAAGGGTCTGGCAATTTTGGAGAATCCTTCAATAAACCATCTATAATATCAAGCTAATCCAAGGAAACTCTGCACTTTGGTTACTAAAGTAGGTTGTTTCCATTCAAAAACAACATCCACTTTAGTGGGTTTACTGCTACTCCTCGAGCTAACAGAATGTGTTCAAGAAAACTGATATCATGTAGCTAGAACTCACACTTACTATACTTGGCATATAGTTGGTGCTCTTTTAGCTTCTCTAACACTAATCATAGATGCTCAATATGTTCTTCAGCATTCTTGGAATAGATAAGGATGTCATCAATGAATACCACCATAAACTTTTCCATGTACTCGATGAACACCTTATTCATGAGGTTCATAAAGTATGATAGAGCATTTATCAATCCAAAAGACATTACCATAAACTCATACAGGCCATATCAGGTGGTGAATGTTGCCTTAGGGTTGATCTTCAGCTAATGATATTGAGAGACCATGTGGTTGTGACCTCATGTGTGTGGTGAGTAATTGACATCGGTTTAGGAAAGTCAAGTTTGATTTAGTTGGTTCGGACCTTGACGTTGCGTGGTGCAATCGGGCTCGGTCGGACTTGGTCAAACCTGGTCAAAGTAGTTAGGATGCATATTTTGTTGATTTGTCAGGTTTGGGCTATTTCATGCTTAATGTGGTTTCATTAATGCATTTATGCTTATATGTGTCGAGCGGTGCTATTTGATGCGTTTCTTGTCTGTGTTGGCTGCAGGACGTCGAGGCGGAGTCGTGGCGAGACACGAGGTGACCGGACTAGGCGCATGTGGCGTTGAAGTCAGAACGGTCGGGATGTGTCGAAGACGGCGGAGACTCAAGGTGGTTGCGAGGCTTGGACGACAAGGAACGCGGAAGCTTCCCGGAAGGTGCAGGAGGGGTGTTTCGGAAAAAACGCAAAGCTGCATATGTGGAAGCGGGTTCCGTTCGAGTTGGTGGGCGTAACGAGTTGGAGACCCGTTAGCCTAGGCCTATATAAGGAGGGGATGTCTCCTTATAGATCTCATGCACTCCAAGGGTTTCTAGACTTTAGGGTTTGTGCTTTAGTCAAAATGGGCTTTAGAGGGTTGTTTTGGCTTTAGGCTTTAGTTGGTGAGGAGTTGTTTAGAGAGGCAGAGCTCTGTCCCTCTGTGTGTTCTTGTGTACGTGTGTTCTTGAGTTTGTGAGAGGGAGAGATGAGTTCTTGATCATTCCAAGCATGTATGGGATTGTAGAGATGGTATGAGTTGATACTCTATGCAATCATGTATCTCTCTTCCTCAATATCAATCCAAGATGGTTTTATTTGAGTCCCAGGCTCTCTGTTGTTTATTTCCCTTCTATGCTTCTTTTGAGTGATTCTTGAGTTTTTGTGTTTTGGCTCGATTCTTGCTGGGAAGTGGCAAAATGGGTTGCTATATGATGGAATTGCATTTCTAGACCTTTTGGTCATTTTGTTCCATGAGCAATGTTGATCAATTTGCAAGAATCATCTTTTTGCCTCTTTCCTATGTTCTGTTCTTCCTTCTCATTTCTAGGGTTTGAGGTGTTTCTGTGATTCCCTCCTTGAGATGGTTTGAAACTTGGTATCTAGAGTCCTGAGGCTATTAAGTAGCTATCATCAAAGTTTCATTGCCAAAGGATCAAAGGTTGGGGAGTAATTGGTGTTTTGGTTCAGTTCTTGCAAGATTTCAGATTTTTACCCAAATCTGAAATTCTTGTTTCTTGGTGTGATTTCTTTGTTCCCCAAGGCCCTTATCTTTTTTTGTTTGTTGTAGTGTTGACTTGGGCCCAAAAGAATAGAAGAAATCCAACTCTTTCCTTGACTTTTGTAGTTCTGAATTTTTACCCGAGCTTCAGGTTTTTCAGTGTGCTATCGGGGTGCAGTCTGGGTAGGACCGGTCTGACTGGCCGCTCGAGGCGGTCTGACCGGATGGTCAATGGCGGTCAGACCGGCCCCAAGCGGTCAGACCAGCCTGTGCCGAGCGGTCTAACCGGCATGGCTTGGGCGGTCTGACCGGCCCTAGGGTTTTTGCAGGTGCTCGTTTTGGTTGCCTTTTCTCTGCTCTGTTTCTTTCTCTGTGCCTTGGTTTCCTTCCAGAGAATTTGAATCACTCACTTCATAGCTGTTTATAGCTATTGGAGGAAAGATTCTTGGTGGTACTTCTTGGGGGCAAATTTTAAAAGTCGACATTCACCCCCCTCTGTCGCCATTTCGGTCCAACAATTGGTATCAGAGGCGGTTAGCTCTTCTCAATAAATCTTAACCGGTCTCTAGAGCCATGGTGACAGACAAGTACTCGACCAAGCCTCCGATCTTTGATGGCATCGATTATCCGTTCTGGAAAAGCCGGATGGAGACGTACATCCAGGCCCAAGGATATGCCATCTGGAGGAAGGTCAAAGTACGATTTGTTGTTCCTGCCGATGAGAACATCAACGCTGGAAACATGCATGATGTTGAGGTGAATGCGAAAGCAAGGAACATCATAATCCAGGGGTTGAGCAGAAGCGAGTTCGATCGCATCTCTCATCTTACGTCAGCCTTCGACATCTGGGTGACCCTCGATGCATACCATGAGGGCACCACCCAGATTAAGACGGTTCGACAGGACCAGTTCAAGCGAGATTAAACAAGTTTGAAATGCTCGCTGGCGAGTCCTTGGATGAGTGCTTCACTCGTTTTCACAAGATTCTGAGCAATCTCCGAGCGGTCGGTCTCACATATCCCGACTTGGACAATGCTCATCAAATGCTATCTGCTCTTGATTTGCGGGATTGGAAGATGAAGGTGACTACCATCAAGGACACCACCGATCTCTCGACTTTGACTCTTGACGCATTGTACTCACGCCTCAAGACTCACGAGATTGACATTGTCTCTCGTAAGTTGAAGTCGTAGTCGATGGCTTTAGTCACCGATCCCACTTCTGGACCTTCTTCCGAGTCGACTTGCGGATTCTCCCTTGCTGCTCTTTGTGACATAACTGATGATCAGTTAGAGCAGCTTGCGGATGAGCAGTTAGCCCTTCTAGCTCAGAGATTTTCCCATGCTTACAAGAAGACGAGGGACGGAAAGAAAGGAGGACCCGTGATCTGCTTCGAGTATGGTGGCCCCAACCACATTCGAGCGAACTGCCCCAAGCTGGGGAAGGGCAAAGGTGACTACGGCGGTTCGGGCAAGAACGACTACATCGACAAGAACCGCAACGAGAAGCCCTCAGTTCACGCCCAAGGCAAGAAGAAGTTCCGAGACCTTAGCAAAGCCAAGAAGCTCTTCCACCGCGTTCTCACCGCCTTCGACGACATCGACCTCAGCGAGGTAGAGGGGTGGAGCGACGACGATGGAACGGACGAGCAAGAACCCAATGGCGGCGACGACTTCTCCGGCATGTGCTTCATGGCCCTTGAGGGCGAACTGAGCGACAGCGAGCTGTACTCCGACTCCGACGAGGTATCCCCCACCTACAACCAGCTTAATGATGCTTTTCTTAAGCTAGGTAGATTCCATGCTAGATCTAGAGCTAGGTGTACCGAGTTGGAGAAGGAAGTAGAGAGTTTTTCACGGGCGCTTACTTCACTTAGATCTGCTCCCTCTCGTGACGATTGTGATGTATGTTCTGCTTTGCTGGATGACATGGAGAAGCTAAGGACCTTGCATGATAGTGTGTCCTCCGAGCTTGACATGATTAAGGTGGAGAATATTAGTCTTCTTACTGAGCTTGAGATGAGTAGGGTAGTTCCTGTTTCATCTGCTACTATTGAGACTATTTCTTGCACCTTATGTGAGGATAAGGACAATGCTTTTAGAGGTCTTTATACCATGCTTCTTGATCTGCCCGAGACTTGTGAAAATTGCAATAATTTGAAGATGAACCTAAAACGGGCAGATCATAAAATTGCTGAACTACAAGCTTCATTACTTGAGCCGATTGTGTCTTGTACTAACTGTCCAAAGTTAACACTTGAGCTTGAGTTTGTCTCTAAGCAATTCCAAGAGATGGTTGATCACAACAACAAGTTGGCTCAGTATGCTTCTAAGGACCCTGTTAGCTCACCATGCATTAGTTGTGATAAACTAAAACTTGAACTCGTTGCTTTGAATGAAAAATATGTGAAACTAACTAAGGATCAACTAGTGAAGCCATCAACTGATTGTGATGTGACTGCTGGTGTGGGGGAGAAGCCCAAAGGTAAGGTTGAGACGCATAGCGACGTGAACCAAACTGCTAGCAGTAGGACTGTCCCTTCTAAGTCAGCTGTGCGTGCACAAGCCATTCACTCTTCTGCTATTGGTTCTTCATCTGCTCCCTTACCTCCTGCTGTCTCTTCTTCTCCCTGCTCTTCTTGCACCTCTCTCTTTCGGGAGTGTCAGTACCTTATGAACACTCTCGAGAGATTTGTAGGCGGCAAGAAGAAGCTTAATCTTATTCTAGACCAATCCAAGATTTGCAGATTTAATCAGGGTCTAGGATACGATTTCTATGAAGACATGAGGAAGCATCCACCTGCCGTGCTTAGACCCATAGCCGTAGGTGTGATCAAGGTTGAGCCCAGAACTGAAAAAGTTCATTTCAAGTCTGCGGGCTTTGTCCAAGGATTTCTGACAGTAAGGTGATTCCACCTGCTGCTTCGGCCTCTCAGAAGGCGAAGCCTCACCGTGTTACTTCTACCTCTCAGAAGGTGAAGTATCACTGCACCTTCTGTCAGAAGGATGGACACTTGATCGAGCGATGCTTCAGGCGCGCCAAGATCGCGCGGAGAGACCGTGTTGAGGCTCTTAGACGTATTCAGGGTCAGCCCCAGACCTTGAGTGCTCCTAAGACCCACACGAGGTCTAGGACTGTTCCGCTGGATGGGTTTGGGCATCATCGAGGACTTGGATTTTCTGAGTTTTCTGGCTTTCGTCCTCAATATGCTCCTGGTCGTGACTTCCGCCGTCCTGAGGGTAGATCTCATTTCCCCCATCGAGATAGCTACCCGTGGCGTGATCAGCATGTTGCTGGTGTCTTGACTCGCTGCTCTATAGCAGTCAAGCCCAATAACAGCTTCAGGTCTACACATAGATCGTCTGCTTCTTTGAGTGACAGAGAGCGTAGGGTAGATAGAGGTCAGTCGTGTTTGACTACTTCATCTGCTCGACGTGTTACTCAGTATTGGGTGCCAAAATCACTCTTGATTTACCCCAGTACTGAGACTTTACTCTCTGTTTGACTCAGGTTCGCCGGGCAGGGAAGGGAAAGGTTTGGCTCGTAGACTCCGGGTGTTCACGACACATGACCGGAGACTCCCGTTGGTTTTCTTCCCTTGCCCGTGCTCTAGGTGATGAGACGATCACCTTCGGAGATGCTTCATCTGGGCGCGTCATCGCCAAAGGTACGTGCGCGTTAATGATTCTTTCATTTTGAAAGATGTTGCCTTGGTTAGTAAGCAGCAGTACAATTTGCTTTCTGTTTCTCCTCTCCGCACGTCCCACAGCAAAATGGCGTCGTGGAGAGAAAGAACCGTACCCTGGTCGAGATGGCCAGGACAATGCTCGATGAGTACTCTACACCTAGGAAGTTTTGGGCTAAGGCTATAGCTACCGTGTGCCATGTTTCAAATCGAGTTTTTCTTTGGGCACACTTGCACCGCACTTCTTATGAGTTGAGATATGGGCGAAAGCCCAGTGTATCTCATTTTCGTGTGTTTGGTTGCAAGTGCTTTATTTTGAAGTCTGGGAACCTAGATAAGTTCGAGTCAAGTTCTTGTGATGGGATCTTTCTGATGTGACGATGGCCCGATCTTTCGAGAGGTACTGATAAGTCGATTGTGGAGATCTCGACGTTGATGATCCAAAGGCTCCGACCAAAACAGATCGAACCCCTCGCAATCACTACACCACTGCTCCGTTGGTTATCAACCGTGCCGAACACGATTGACCTCGCCAAGAAGGCTATCTCCTGCAAGCGAATCGAGAACATAAGCAAGAGAGTACAAGATGCAATCTGAAATTGCGAATAATATTTAAGTTCACAAGTTGGGGTTCCTCAACCGAACATGCGGCGAAACTGCTAAGCAGAATAATCTCTTAAGAAAAACCCAAGGAAAACTAAAGGGATGCGACCTCCTTAAATAGGGGAGGGGGAAGCCCCACTTATCTAATGAAAAGGGATGTGGTACTCTTCCTAGTTACTGTTCACGCGTGTGGTACTGTTCACATGAACAGTATCGGCCCAAATAGCCCAAGTTACAAGGCCCTCGGCCCACTTTGACTCGGACTGGAAAGGTGATGTGACTTGTTTTGCAGTTTCTGATCTGCTCGGATGGAGTTTGGAGGTGAGAGCAGATCCATCTGAAAGTATACTCCAAGAACTTTCCAACGAGTACTCACGGGCCCCGAGAAGCCTTCTGGATCAAAAGTTATGGCCGTTTGAAGTTGGCCTGTCAGGCTGAATCCGAATTGATCTGGAGGCCGAATTGGATTCCAAAACCTGTCCAACTTGAACCCTTGCTTCAATTGGTTCCAAAGTGATGTGGTGCTACAAATATATATATTTTCATCATTAGGTAGCATCATATTCTCATTTAAAATATGTTGAAGTTGGAGAAACGAATTCACCTTTAGTTCATTCTTGATATTGGCTGCTATGGTCGTACGTGTTGGTGGCGTGGTCACATCATCCTCCCCTTCTTGATGGAAAACCGTCCTCGGTTTTAACATATGTGTAGTGTTACGTATTGCATGATCTTGATCATAAATCTTGGTGTATGATAACAAATGCAACAAACTCTCATTATGTAATATCATAAGTTCTTTATCAAATAAAGTAAAATCTCTTTGAAACGAGCTCACCTCATAATTTAAGTGATGCGTAGGAGCTCTTGTAATTGTAAGAACAAGTAGAGCAAATATAGTTGTTTCCATAGGGTTCATGTTCTTATCATCCTCTTATTCTTGCAAACAAAGCTGTCCTCGGCTTTTGATAAGCTGAAAATATGGTAACAAAGAAGCCAAAGTGTATGCATGGTATATGTATATGTCATCCATTTTAACAGTTCTTTGTTGTTGCACAATTAATGTTATAAAACAGCAATGATCATAAAAGCTCATTGTATTATTAACCCAAGAGTAATCATATATGTTAATGAGCAATTCAAAATTTCTCACATAGTAATTATTGGAACTTGTTTTGCAAATGTAAGTGAAGCATTTATGCAATTCAAATCTTTGATTTTGTAAACTTGTAGTGGTGGCATATATGGACAAAACTACAACCTTTGAAATCAAGCAAAGTTCATCCATATAATCATATCTCAATCGAACAATAGTAAATTCATCTAGCCAGGGTGAAGAGATTTGTATGTTCTGCCATAATTCATCATCTTTATTCAGATTGTCCATACTAGATGGTGCAAAAAGAGATGAACACATAGGCATTGGATGAGTACTAAATTTTACTTCCCTCTCACATTGAACATGATTCAGCATACAAGAATTGTTGTTCCAAATAGCAAGTTTCAATTCATCCATGTGATCACAAGTTATGCATATTCGATATACAAGAAATTGATTTTTCACACCATAATCTCCAATCAAATTAAACTTATATCTAGGGGTGTAGGCACTAAACAAGAATTTCGAACATGTAAGTTCAGAAACTTTCTCCATAGCATGTGATAATTTCATAGGTAGATCCAACATGATGTAACACAATGAATTAGCAGGAGAAATTCTAGTCAAAACTTCTTTATGTGTTATTAATTCGACATGTACAAAATTATGAGAATTTAGATCAGCACATGGTTCATTTAAGTCAACACAAGGAACATCAAAAGAGTACACTACAGTAGGTATATACTCACAAGGTTGCTCTATGTCTTGTTGTAGCACCAAATTATTACCGTGAGCGATGATAGCACCATGTTCTTTACCTTTTTGGCTCTCCTCAGATGATGTAAGTGCATCCATCTCCTTATCTTCATTCTCGACCAATGGGGTTAGTGATTCAATCAGCTTATGCTCCTCTTCGGCATGGTTCTCAACTGCAAGGTTAGCTGCAAGAGCATATTCATCCTCAACATCACTAGCACTTACATAACCACCATCTTCTGTCGCAATGTACGCCCGCTGACTTGTGCAATCTCTCATGACGTGGCCCATCCCTTTACAACGGTGGCACACAATGCCCGTCGTACGGCCCGTGGAAGCAACCGATGAAGAGCTCTGTGCTGGTGCTTGCACACTAGTAGATTTGCTCATCTCGAGTGCGCGTGATGGTGGCGGCGGTGCTGCTGAACGCGCCCTACTCACAGAGGGGGCAGCAGCTCGACAAATAGGAGGTGGGGCTATCTTGGCTTGCCCAGGCGTCGATCTCGATGTAGATGTTCCTCTAAAGTTGCTCCTTGTTCTTTGTTGCCTACCCTGCAATTCTTTTTCTGCCAAACAAGCAAGCTGGAACAATCTATTGATATCGTTATACTCTTTGTAATCAATTATGTCCTGAATTTCACGCCTTAAGCCCCCATAAAAACGATCCATCTTATCCTCCTCATCTTCTACAACATTACAACGCAACATGCCTATTTGTAGTTCTTGATAATATTCATCGACAGATTTATGACCTTGGTCTAAGCACTGCAATTTTTTATGCATTTCATGTTTAAAAGCGGGAGGAACAAATCTAGCACGCATAACTACCTTCAATTTATCCCATGTATCAGGTGCTAAACAAGAATTAACTACATGAGTCCACCAAATGATAGCACGATCTTTAAATTCACTAGTAGCTTGTCTAACTCTATGCACTTCAGGAACTAGATGGGCATTAAATTTTTGTTCAACTGTCATCTCCCAATCTAGATAAGTTTCAGCATCATAAGTACCCGCAAAAGATGGTATGGTAAATTTAACTTTAGCAAATGGTTTATCATTAACACGAGCATTGTAGTGCTGAAAATTATTACCTCCCATACTGTGACGGTTGTGATGTAGGCGGTGTCGTGGACGTGCATCTTGGGCAGCAAATGCAGCGCTGGCATCACGGTTTTGTCTCTCATTATCATCTCCCTCCTCGAGATCTTGGCCTGCATAGTGATCATACTCGCGTCCATTGTTTGGTGGTCGATTCACCATTCTTTCAAGGCGTGCAGTGAGTGCTGCAAATCTCTCATTGATGGAGCGCGTTGTAGCTTGAAGTTTCCTATCGATGTCCTCAGTAATGGTAATGCGTTGTTCATCCAAAAGCGTCATGAGCTCTCCTTTAAAGCACACTCTTGCGCATCAGACGTCTCACCTGTCATGGTTAGTAGCAAATAAAAGACAACATAAAGGTGTTATCCCTATCAACTACTAGGTGGCGAGAAGTAGAATCACACACTCTCAAGCGTCTTATCACACTCTTACAAGTGTTCTTACCAATGCAGCAGGTGGTACAACCGGTGGCTGGTTCGTGACACCGTGTCGAGCGTGGGTACGATTGCAAGAGGGAACCTGTTCTGATCAAGAGTAGGTGTAGCTTGGAAGGCACAATATGGTAGCAATGGAGAACAATCAATTAATTTCAGAATTGCATAAAATTGAATTATAGTCCGTATCTAGCACTTAGCCTATGTTGCTGATCAACCAAGAATGGAAGAAGGCTAAAATCAAGTGTATGGCAATGTGTAGGAGTGGTAAATACAAGATAATTCAATCCAATGCAATTTGGAATTGAAGAACACAAGGATTGACTCAAAACTGAAAACTGAAGATTTCTGTCCACTGGACAGCACATCGGTATTTTGGCCGTAACTTTTTGTCAGATGCCTCTTTTTCACTGATTCTTTTTTTTCTATGTTTTCTGAAGGCTTTTTCTACAGATTTTATTTTGGAGACAACTTCTGAATCCCGACACAGAAATTCGCACAAAAACCACAACTGCTGACTGTTGCAGATTCAAAACAGATAATTGGGTCAACTTTCACCGCACATATCTCTTAACTGCCTTGCTGGAATTACGTGAAATTTTACAGATAGATGGATAAGGAATTTTTGAATCTAATGGAAGTGGTCTCACTCAAAAATAATCTCGGAATCAAAAGTTATGGCATTTTTGGTGGCGGCTGCAGAGAAAGGAGAAATCAGCCGAATTTGGAAATTAGGGTTTGGGGTGGGGAATTTTTTTTGTTTGGATTTTCAATGGAACAAAGATATGACCAGCAACTAGACAATGCTATGACGGACACAAATTCAATTTAGCAAACCAAAACTAACAGATTGAAAGGAACAACGGGGTTTGGACAGCGGAAATTAACTCTTTTTGTGGGGCAATTTTTTTCTGGACTATAGGAAATAAAAACCAATCTACTAACTAGAGATACAAGAATTACCTCACGGGCAACCGTTGCTCTGATACCAACTGATGTGACGATGGCCCGATCTTCCGAGAGATACTGATAAGTCGATTGTGGAGATCTCGACGTTGATGATCCAAAGGCTCCGACCAAAACAGATCGAACCCCTCGCAATCACTACACCACTGCTCCGTTGGTTATCAACCGTGCCGAACACGATTGACCTCGCCAAGAAGGCTATCTCCTGCAAGCGAATCGAGAACACAAGCAAGAGAGTACAAGATGCAATCTGAAATTGCGAATAATATTTAAGTTCACAAGTTGGGGTTCCTCAACCGAACATGCGGCGAAACTGCTAAGCAGAATAATCTCTCAAGAAAAACCCAAGGAAAACTAAAGGGATGCGACCTCCTTAAATAGGGGAGGGGGAAGCCCCACTTATCTAATGAAAAGGGATGTGGTACTATTCATAGTTACTGTTCACGCATGTGGTACTGTTCACATGAACAGTATCGGCCCAAATAGCCCAAGTTACAAGGCCCTCGGCCCACTTTGACTCGGACTGGAAAGGTGACGTGACTTGTTTTGCAGTTTCTGATCTGCTCGGATGGAGTTTGGAGGTGAGACTAGATCCATCTGAAAGTAGACTCCAAGAACTTTCCAACGAGTACTCACGGGCCCTGAGAAGCCTTCTGGATCAAAAGTTATGGCCGTTTGAAGTTGGCCTGTCAGGCTGAATCCGAATTGATCTGGAGGCCGAATTGGATTCCAAAACCTGTCCAACTTGAACCCTTGCTTCAATTGGTTCCAAAGTGATGTGGTGCTACAAATATATATATTTTCATCATTAGGTAGCATCATATTCTCATTTAAAATATGTTGAAGTTGGAGAAACGAATTCACCTTTAGTTCATTCTTGATATTGGCCGCTATGGTCGTACGTGTTGGTGGCGTGGTCACATCATCCTCCCCTTCTTGATGGAAAACCGTCCTCGGTTTTAACATATGTGTAGTGTTACGTATTGCATGATCTTGATCATAAATCTTGGTGTATGATAACAAACGCAACAAACTCTCATTATGTAATATCATAAGTTCTTTATCAAATAAAGTAAAATCTCTTTGAAACGAGCTCACCTCATAATTTAAGTGATGCGTAGGAGCTCTTGTAATTTTAAGAACAAGTAGAGCAAATATAGTTGTTTCCATAGGGTTCATGTTCTTATCACTTTCTAGGCTACTCGACTTCTTCGCGGACTTATTAGGTTTGGAACTGCGAGTCTAGTAAAATGGTAGAGACCTGTGAGGTGACCTTCAACGAGGCCAGTCCAGGGACTAGGCCTGATATCTCAGGTTCTTTAGAGCAGTCCAAGCCTATCTTTGTGGATGATGAGGACGATGGAGATGAGGGTTGTCTACCCGATCCAATCCCTCATCCTCCCCTTGAGGTGCCTTCTTCCATCGCACCTCGAGGTGATCAGCCCATGCCTTCTACTTCTTCTGGAGCTAGTGGCTCTGATCCTACCTCATCAGCTCATGAGGTAGAGGCCACTTCTTCTTCTCATCCTGGACCTCCTCGACATATCCAGAAAGACCATCCTTCCGAGCAGATTATTGGAGACCTTTTTGAGCGAGTCACTCGCTCAAAGTCTGGCATGTCTCATTTCTGTCTCCATTCTGCCTTTGTTGCCTCGTTTGAGCCCAAGGACTTTTGTCATGCTCTTTCTGATGAGTCTTGGGTCAAAGCCATGCATGAAGAGTTAGAAAATTTCGAGAGGAACAAGGTCTGGTCGTTTGTTGAGCCCCCTCGAGGTCACAATGTCATTGGGACTAAGTGGGTGTTCAAGAACAAGCAGAGTGAGGATGGGATTGTCATTCGGAACAAGGCTAGACTGGTAGCTCAGGGGTTCTCCCAGGTTGATGGTCTAGATTTCGAGGAGACCTTTGCCCCTGTCGCTAGACTTGAGGCCATTAGAATCCTGCTTGTCTTTGCAGCTTCTAAGGGTTTCAAGCTTTACCAGATGGATGTCAAGAGTGTCTTCCTCAATGGCTTTATTGAGGAAGAAGTCTATGTGAGACAGCCTCCAGGTTTCGAGAACCCCAAATACCCAAACCATGTCTTCAAGCTTTCCAAAGCGCTGTATGGACTTAAGCAGGCACCTAGAGCTTGGTATGAGAGCCTTAAGTCCTACTTGTTGAGTCATGGGTTCACTACTAGATTTCGGGTCTTTGGCCACGAAATGCATTGCAACGACACAAAATTAGTTGCTATAGGTACCTGTTATTGCAACCTATGTCCAAAATCATGGCAATATGCGCACATATTGCTACTTAAATATGGTGTTGCGATAGTCACCTTAATTCGTTGCAATAAGGTGATCTTTCGCCACTATTTAGAAAACGGTTGCAAGAAGTATAACTTTATCGCCATGATATTCCTGTGTTGCAATAATATTGATTTGCGTTGCATTAGTTATGGGGTATTGCCACGATATAGAATTTTGTTGCAAATGGCTGAAAATTTTACCACGGTCTTGTTAGGTAGTTATAGTTTTGGATTGCGTTGCAAAAGGATACTCTATACTGTGCATGAAACAAGTCCTCCGCTAAACTTGTACTTGGTTTGTTATTTAGTTACTAAATATAATATTAAAATATGTTTATCTACCATATCGCCGTGTCATTATATTGTTTTTTAGAGAATGGCGTATCTGCATATCCGATGCGTATCGTATCCGATACTCATATCCGTATCTGGGCAACATTTGCACTGGTACTGATTGTTTCTTTAAATTTCAGTGCCGTCATGTAATTTACAAAGTATATGCATCTAGCAGCGAGAAGAAAAAAAAGAGGAAATGAGTATATCAGTTAATAGAATCATAAAGACAATGATGATTTATTGATACATGGTTTGGCAACTTTATGTATTGAGAAGAAAATTGTTTGATGAGATTGATATTGATATCACAACCATGACTTTGCATACAGGCATGTTTAAAGAAATTTTAAGATAGTTGTAACATCCTGATTTTTTAGAGCCTTTTTGAAGTTTTTAAAATAAAATTCACCATTTGAATTTTATGGAATTAATTAAAGCTTAAATGGAATTTTATTTAATTAAAAGTATTTAATATGACTAAACTAAACATGAACATTTGTCAAAAATATTTTATTTGAGTTCCTAGAGTCTCAAAGTATTTATTGGAATTTTTCTGGATTTTTCTGGATTTATTTTCTCTTTTCTGGAGCTCAAAAGGCTTTATTTGAATTTCTGGAAAAAGAAAAAGAATTAAAAACCCTAAAAGCCAGTAGGCCGAAAGCCCATTAGCCTCCGGCCCTCTTCTCCGCTGAGCAGGCCGTCGGCCCAGCCGCACCTCGGCCCCGGCAACGCGTCGCCCATCCGCGCCCGCGCTGCCCCGCCCGATGGTCGCCACGTGTCCGCCATCCAGGTCGCCCTTGCGCCCGCGCGTCATCTCTGCCGTCCGCCGCCTCATGCCATCGACAGGTGGGGCCTGCTTGTCAGGTGTCGTCCTCGACCCGATCTCCGTCTCCGAATCCGGCACGCCGCCGCTCGCCGTTTCCGCTGCGAACTCCGTGCCGTGCGCGAGCCGGTCATCCTCGGGCGTATAAAAGGGGCTCGACCCGGGGTCCGTCGCCGTCCCGAGCTCACCGCCGCCCAAGCCTCTGCTTTCGTCTTCGCCGCCGCCAGTCGCCGTCGTCTCGTCGAGGGTCGCTGTCGTCCGCCAACGAGCGTCGCCGCCGCCGTCGTCCACCAACGAACGCCGCCGCCACCGTCCGTCGCCGCTGTTCGCCGTTGCCGCCGGTGAGCTGCCGCCATCTGCCTCGTCGCCAGGTAGCCGCCGGTTAGTCGCCGACGTCGCCTCGGTTCCTGCAGCCACCTCGCGGCCCGCGCCCGCGTACGTCATCGCTGACGTCAGCCCGGCCGCCGCTTCGCCTTCTTGTGCGCCCGGTTCCCTGTGCACCGAGCCACTGACATGCGGGGCCCGCATGTCAGTTGTAAACCCATGAACCGGCCACGTCCCCAAGCCACTTTGCATGCCACGTCAGCCCCAGTTGCACATGTGTCAGCCATGTCACCGCCACGTCAGCCTTAGCCGCCTCGCCAGCTGCTCGGTCAGCAGCACTGTTTCATGCGCCGGGTTCATCGTAGACTGATCATTTCATGGGCCGGGTCCACAGCACAGTGCAATTTCCGATTTTCAGCTTTTTCCCAAATTAGGTTTTTTTTCAAGAGCCCGTTCTCCCTCGTCCTAGCTCCAATTGACCCGATTCTTTTTCCTAAATTCATCTAAAATTGAGCTCTATCTTTTGGTTCTTGTTTTAAAGTTTTTGAAGTTCATTGGAATTTTATTTGAATTTATTTTGAATTTATTTTGAGTTTCGTTCCGTTTTCTCCCTCGTTAGATCACGTCTTCGAAGGAGCAGAAGCAGAGTTTGAAGAGCTAGAGCCGTCAACTGAGCAAGGACAAGGCAAGTCATGTCCTTTGATCATATTGAACCTAGTTTTCTAATCTATTATGTATTAATTTGTTTTAAATGATTTCTGTGCTGCTTGATAAGGTTTCTTAATTGTCTATTTTTTGGGTCGAGGTCTTGCAGGTACTGGTACGTTGGACAGATTATTGGGTGTTATTTGTTGATTGATATACTTTGGAATCATGTCACAAGCTAGCAGCAGTTGGATGCGTATGGGTAAATCAACAACTGAGTGGCAAACTGGATTCAAGAAATTTTTGGAAAGTACATTTGGAGGCACATCTAAAGGAGAAACTGCACCCTGTCCGTGTTCAAGGTGTCGTTGCTAGTGCTATAGATTACAATATGAGGTTGAACGTCATTTACTAATGAGAGGGTTTGATGAAATTTTCATCCAAGAGCAAGATACCGATGAAACGTCGGCTGGCAAGGATGTCCCTATTGAAGAGGATTGCAATGAAGGTGCATCAGGTGATGGTGCTTCTATCACTGATCTAGTTTCTTCTCTAATCAGGGGTGCTTTGCATGGCAACATCATAGATAGTAATAACGAAGAGCCAAATGAACAAGCAAAGATTTTCTATAAATTATTGTAAGAGGCACAGAAGGAATTGTATCCAGGTTGCAAGGAGGCCACTAAGGTTTCTTTCATTGTCAGAATCTTTCAGATTAAATACATGTATGGTCTTAGTAACAGTGCCTTGGAATCCATACTTCATCTGTTCTCGCTTCTGCTCCCTAAAGGCCATTGTATCCCAAACACCTTGGAGAAAGTGCAAAAGGTTGTTCGAGATCTTGGGCTTGATTACCAAAAGATACATGCATGTGAGAATGATTGTGTATTGTTTCGTGGGGACTATGCTAAGATGGATACTTGTCCAATATGTGGTGAGTCTAGGTGGAAAACCACGGGTTCATATGGGATTGATGAGGCTAGTGGCACTACTGGAGCAAAGAAGCGTTCCCCTCGTAAAATTCTACGTTATTTCCCACTTATTCCGCGGCTTCAAAGATTGTACATGACGGAGACCACATCATCATATATGTGATGGCATAAAGAAGGATTGGTTCGTGATGGGAAAATGTGTCACCCTGCAGACTCACTAGCATGGAAGCATGTGGATGACATGTATAAGGAGTTTGCAGTGGATCCTCGCAGTGTTAGGTTGGGTCTTGCATCCGATGGCTTCAATCCATTTGGGATGTTGAATGTTACATACACTACATGGCCTGTGATCATAATTCCTTATAACTTGCCTCCTTGGATGTGTTTGAAACAATCGTTTTGGATGATGTCGATGTTGATACCTGGCCCAAAATCCCCTGGCATGAACATCGATGTTTATTTGCAGCCCCTGATTGATGAGCTAAAGGATCTTTGGGAAAAGGGTGCTGAAACATGGGATGCGAAGGAGAAGAAGAATTTTACTCTACGTGCACTTCTACTTTGGACAATTAATGACTTTCCTGCATATGTGATGCTATCAGGTTGGAGCACGAAAGGCAAGTTTGCATGTCCATACTGCCATAAGGATACTGACTACTTGTGGCTGAAATTCGGGTCCAAGCATTGCTACATGGGACATCGCCGCTTTTTGCCTTCGGACCACAGGTGGCGCAGGAACAAGATCAGCTTTAATAACAAGGTGGAACGCAGGGAGACTCTGGTGCCACTTACCGGCGAGCAAGTGATGCAACAGTATGAGAGTTTTGAGCAAGTGAAATTCGGGAAGGCGACAAAAAAGAGGAAGCAGCGTGAAGAAGAAACTAGATTGCACAACTGGAGGAAGAAGAGTATTTTTTTTGAACTGCCTTACTGGAGCTCATTGCTTGTAAGGCATAATTTGGATGTGATGCACATCGAGAAAAACATATGCGAGGCCATATTGGGGACTTTGCTCGACATACAAGGTAAAGGCAAGGATAGTGAGAAGGCTCGGCTTGACATGCAACATCTAGGAATAAGGAAGGATCAACATCCTATGGTCGAGAATGGTAAGTATACTTTGTCACCAGCGTTGTACTTCCTAGGCAAGGATGAAAAGACAATATTATGCAAATTTCTAGATGGATTGAAGATGCCTGATGGTTACGCCTCGAATATCAAGAAATCTGTGAATGTCACTGGGTGTAAGCTGTCTGTTCTCAAAACTCATGACTATCATATTATATTTCAGAATCTTTTACTCTTAGTAGTTCGCAACATATTGCCACAAGATGTCGTCATCCCATTGATTGAGCTCAGTCGGTTTTTCAAGGCAATATGTTCAAAGGAGCTGGAGGAAAAAGAACTTAAGAACCTAAGCACTTTGATTAGAGAGACTCTTTGTCGGCTTGAGATGGTATTCCCGCCTGCGTTTTTTGATATCATGATGCACTTGCCAGTTCATATAGCTGAAGAGGCTAGACTTGGAGGGCCCGTGTGTTACAAATGGATGTATCCTATTGAGAGGTACCTACGTACGCTTAAAGGCTACGTGAGGAACAAAGCGCACCCTGAGGGTTCAATTGCCGAGGGATATATATCTGAGGAGTGCATGACATTTTGTTCTCGCTTCTTGGAAGACGTCGACACCAAGCTTAATCGTCCAGAGCGTCATGAAAGGGCTGCAGTGAACGAACCACCATCTGGGCTAAGCATATTCGGGAGCATTGACTACGGTAGGAAAGGATGTTGCATCGAGTCAATTTCTACTACGGAGTTGCATCGGATGAGGCACTACATAATTACAAACTGTGATGAAGCCATTCAATGGATAAAGTAAGTTCTACTTTAGATGTACTAAATCTGTAGTAGTATTTTTCATGTTTGTGTAACTTACCGAAGCCCCTCTTTTTCTGTTTTAATTTAGTGACCATAAGAATGAGCTTAGAAGTATCAGCCCACGGAGTGTTGAAAACCGTCACAGAGACCAATTTGTAGGCTGGTTTGAGCGTACAATGAGTTTCTATCTTATTTTGTATTGTTTGGTTCATAATGCTGTCATTTATTTCACTAATATATTTTATTTCAAATGAGTGCAGATCTCCAGACTCTATGATGAAGGGAAAACTAGTGAGCTAATATATGCCCTTTCCCGTGGACCAGACCATCGTGCTCGAGTTTTCAACAGATGCTACATAAATGGTTTTCTATTTCGGACGGCTGCTATAGAGAAGAGCCTAAGTACACAAAACAGTGGTGTTGTTGTGAAGAGCGATGACAGTGCTGGAAACATGGACTGGTATGGCGTGATTAATAAAATAATCTCATTAGATTTCCCCAACCAAAAAGAAGTCATACTTTTTCAGTGTGACTGGTACGATGTACCTGCTACCACTAAGAACAAAGGAAGGGGGTACAGTAGGGATCAATATGGGATTATCGATGTTGATACAACTCGATTTTGATATTTCAATGATCCTTACATTTTAGCGACACAAGCTGAGCAGGTTTTTTATGTGAAACGCGCGAAGAAACCTGAGAGGTCAACTGTTGTTAGAATGAAACCTAGAAATTTGTTTTCCATGCCTGAAGAAGGATGTACAGAATTGGGGGGAGAAACCAATGATGTTGATTCGCTGGTCGTCGGACTGGAAGAAATGAATGTATCCCGCCAATATGAAGACTTGACAAATTGGAAGAGGAATGATAAGGGGTAAGTGTTGATGCTTCTGTCATTGAAAATGCGATTGCTGCATCGGTACCTAAACCCAATGATGAGGACTTACTTGATGATCATGATGAAGATGATGACACCTACATTGACGATGGGCATGTTGCACCTATGAATTCGTTAGGACAAGGAGATGATGATGAATTTTTTGTTTAAAACCTGAAACTTGTGCTTGGGTTGTGTTATGCTTTGTTTAATGAAATTCTTTGTGCTTGTAAAGAACAAGGTCTGAAAAAGGCTGCATATTTAATTCGGAGAATTATTTGCTTGGGTTGGGTACTGCTTTGTTTAATGAACTTCTTTGTGCTTGTAAACAACATGCATGATCTGAATTTCTTTGAGAAAAAGGCTCTCTCAGACCGTCACCCACCACATCGTGTTCTCTCTCACCCTCTCACCCACCACATCGTCACTCCAGCCCTCCCGCACGCGAGCGGTGACGGATGAAATCGAGCGGCGTTGGCTTCCCTCGCCGGCACGTTGAATGCGCGGAGGCCGGATCTCTGTCGCCTCCCTCGGCTCCAAATCAGACCGGCGTCGAGAGGGCCGAGCGGCGGCGGCCGTCCAAGGAGAGGACGGTGCGGCGGCTCGAGCAATACGATGATGGGCGGCGCGACACAAGAAGAGGTCGACCGGATCTGATGTGGAGATGGCCGGATCGGGAGAGACGAGGCCAGCAACGGCCTGAGGGCGCCGCCGAATCCGAGCGGGGCGCGGCCAGGTCTAGGGCTACGTCCGGCCGTGAGAGACCATGTGGTCATACCCTATGTCTGTGATGAGTAATTGACAGTGTCTAAGTTTGGTTTGGTCGATTTCTGCTAGTCATAGCCTTCTGCCAGTGGTCAAAATTGAATCAAGTCATTTACGACCTCGCTGTGCGTTATCGGAAGACAGCCGTGTCCCGTACGACCACATTGTAGCTCTTACGACCATGCTATCCAAAGTCGAAACTGGGTAGAAGGTTTGAACGAGTGGTCGAAAGGCTTTATTACCACGATTGGGCATGGTCGAAAGCCATGCACAGTGTTACGACCGCGTTTAGGGCGTATACGACCACCTTGGGCGTGGTCGAAGGTCACCCGAGAGGTTTACGACCACTCTGGCCATGGTCGAAGGGTACTAGAAGGGAGTACGACCATTTTGGCCGTGGTCGGAGTTCATCAGAAAGCTTTACGATCACTTTGGGCGTGATCGGAGAACATCAGAAGTGTTTACGACCGGTTATGACCACATTGGCCGTGGTCGAAGGCTATGGGAAGCGGCTTCGACCACTTTGGCTGTGGTCGAAGCCTAGTACGACTACGTTGGCTGTAGTCTGAGCTCATGAGTCGAAGCTACGACTACTTCGGTCGGAATACGACGCTTGGATGATCGATCACATCGAGGAGTTGGCGCTTTACGACCGCGTTAGCACAAGAGGTCGTCGGAGGTCGAGGCTTCGACTGCTGTGGTCGATAGTCGGCAGACTTCGATTTCGACCGCGTGGGAAGTCGGAAGTCTTCGACCACGTTGTGAGGCGCTCGAATGGGGTTGGCTCGGTCGTACGTGGTCAGAAGTGGTCAAACGTGACCAGGAAGGGTTTCGACCACGGTGAAACTTGGTCAGATGTTCTCGTAAGCGGTCGCAAGCGCTCGAGAGACTTGAACGTAGTCGTAGACTCGTTGTATCTGGTCGTATGGCTCGGTTTTGTGGTCGTATGTCGTGTGCATTCACTATTCTATATTTTTGACATGTCGTAGGTGGTATACGATTTGGTAAGAGTATGATTTGAGTGTTGCTTTCTGGCACAGGTGGTTAGATACTATTTTGTGCCGTGCTATGAATGTGTTTCTTGCCTGTGATGGTTTGCAGGACTTTGAGACTAGTCGTGGTGAGGCATGGATGGTCGAGACTAGGCACGGGGGTGCTGAGGTCGTGAGCGACTGGGAGATGCCAAAGACGACGAAGACTGTGAGGTGGTTGCAAGCGTGATCGGCAAGGCAGGAGGAAGCTTCCGGGAAGGCAGCGGAGTGGCATTTTGGAGAAATGCGGAAAGCTGCAAAGGGAAGCTGTGCCTCTGCCAATGCACATGAGTTGTTGGCGCTAACGAGCAAAGCACTGGAAGCTTGTTCTCGCTAGTGGATAAAGTGAGTGGTAAAACCTGGTGTTAGGTGGGGGTTAACGGGTTCTCCCCTGGTAGCAGAAGGCTATAAATAGAAAGGATAGAGCTCGGGTGCTTGGTGAGGTTGTTCCCGAGTCACTCTGAATCTTTTCGTCTCTATTTGTGTGAGTTGTCTCTGGGTAGAGCACGGTTGCTCTTGTACCTCCGATGGAGTGGCTGTAGAAACCTCCATGATCAATCATTCATCTCTCTTCCTCAAGTTGATTTCTGTCGTTATGAGATGTTGTGATTGTTTTGTTTGCAATTTGTTTTGAGAGCTTGTTCTTCATGCTATCCTTTTCTCTCTTCTTTTCTGTGTGAGTCCGTATTTGCTTTGGTGTGCTTCTTGTTGCTCAGAACTGAAAATTTGTCTCAAGGCCTTTTGGCCAAGTACTTTCTCGAGAGCAAAGGTCGTTTCAGAGAAGTCTGCCTTGCCATGGTCTTGCACCTCAAAGTGCTATGTTTTTGTGCTCGAGCATGTCTCTCTAGTCGACCATAGCAAAGACTTTGGATTTCCTTATTTGTCTCGCTTCCAGAGGTATGTTTCTTTCAGTACCTCCGATTTTAGGACCAAAAGACCAGAGAGTCTCAAGTTACTCGGAAATCTGGCAAACGAGTCCTTCTCTGTTCTTGTTTCGACCGCGCAGTATTCTCTGTTTAAGTTCCTGTGTCGGTTCGGGCAAAGGTTTCGACCACATGGTATTCGACCACCAGTTGGCTTGCGACCATGTGTGTTCGACCTGAGAAGCCATCTCTTTCGACTGATTTGTTGTGTGGGTACTTGGGAAGTTTTTGAAGGCACCATTCACCCCCCCCCCCTCTGTTGCCATTTCTGTCCTACAATTGGTATCAGAGCGGGTTAGCTCCTACAATAGATCTTAACCGGTATCAAGAGCCATGGCGATGGACAAGTACTCGACCAAGCCGCCCGTGTTCGATGGCATCGATTACCCCTTCTGGAAGAGCCGAATGGAGACATACATCCAGGCCCAGGGGTATGCCATCTAGCGGAAGGTCAAAGTACAATTTGCTGTTCCTGCCGATGAGAACATCTCTCATCTTCCGTCCGCCTTCGATATCTGGGAGACCCTCGATGCATACCATGAGGGCACCACCCAGATTAAGACGGTGAGACAGGACCAGTTCAAGCGAGAGTACAACAAATTCAAGATGCTTGCTGGTGAGTCCCTAGATGAGTGCTTCGCGCGTTTCCACAAAATCTTGAGCAACCTCCGAGCGGTCGGTCTCACATACCCCGACTCGGACAACGCTCGTCAGATGCTCGTGGCACTCGATCTGCGTGTGTGGGAGATGAAAGTGACCACCATCAAAGACACGACAAACCTCTCGACCTTGACTCTTGACGCGCTGTACTCGCGCCTCAAGACTCACGAGATTGACGTTGTCTCTCGTAGGTCGAAGTCACAGTCGATGGCTTTGGTCACCAATCCCAGTTCAGCTTCTGGTCTCTCTTCTGAGTCTTCTTGCGGATTCTCCCTTGCTGCTCTCTGTGACATAACTGATGATCAGTTAGAGCAGCTTACGGATGAGCAGCTTGCCCTTCTTGCTCGAAGATTCTCCCATGCTTACAAAGGGAGGAGGGACAGAAAGAGAGGAGGACCCGTGATTTGCTTCGAGTGTGGTGGCCCCAACCACATCCGAGCAAACTGCCCCAAGCTTGGGAAGGGTAAAGGTGACTACGGCGGTTCGGGCAAGAACGACTACACCGACAAGAACCGCAACACGAAGCCCTCAGCACCTGCTCAAGGCAAGAAGAAGTTTCGCAACTTCGGGAAGGCCAAGAAACTCTTCCACCGCGTCCTCACCGCCTTCGACGACCTCGATCTCAGCGAGGTGGAGGGATGGAGCGACGACGACGGGACGGGTGACTAAGAGCCCAAGGATGGCAGCGACGACTTCTCCGGCATGTGCTTCATGGCCCTCGAGGGCGAACTGAGCGACAGCGAGCTGTACTCTGACTCAGACGAGGATCGTCGGGTAGGGAAGGAGAAGGTTTGGCTTGTAGACTCCGGTTGTTCTCGTCATATGACCGGAGACTCCCGTTGGTTCTCCTCCCTAGCCCGCGCTCCAGGTGATGAGACAATCACCTTCGGAGACTCTTCGTCTGGGCGCGTCATCGCCAAAGGTACTGTGCATGTTAATGCTTCTTTTATTCTTAAGGATGTTGCCTTGGTTAGTAAGCTGCAGTACAATTTGCTTTCCATTTCTCAGCTTACCGATGACGGTTTCGAGGTGAGCTTCAAGAAAAACGCTTGCAAAATTCTTGATTCTTCGGGTAGTCTGGTTTGCGGGATTTCTCGTTATGGGAGGATCTTTCGTGCTAATTTTTTTGATTCTTCTGGTGATCCTCTCTGGTGTTTGGTTGCCTCAGAGTCCCGTGATTTGACCTTCTGGCATA
The DNA here is from genome assembly GCA_017311315.1 of Dendrocalamus latiflorus. Taxonomy (NCBI): domain Eukaryota; kingdom Viridiplantae; phylum Streptophyta; class Magnoliopsida; order Poales; family Poaceae; genus Dendrocalamus; species Dendrocalamus latiflorus. Next base: position 32,072,831 of record CM029634.1, read on the forward strand.
GGAGACTTGGTCATATTGGATTTGACCATTTGACCCGAGTTAGCGGCCACAACCTCATTCGTGGTCTGCCGAAGCTCAAAATGGTCAAAGATCTTGTTTGCGCTCCATGCCGGCACGGCAAGATGGTTGCCGCTTCACATCCTCCGGTCACTGTGACCATGACTGATGCACCAGGACAGCTGCTCCATATGGACACTGTTGGACCAGCTCGAGTGCAGTCAGCCGGAGGGAAGTGGTATGTACTTGTTGTGGTCGATGACTATTTGAGATTTTCTTGGGTGTTTTTCTTAGCCTCGAAGGATGAGACATTTTCGCATTTCCGAATTCTTTTCCGTAGGCTTTCTGTTGAGCTCCCGGGTGCCTTACGAGCGATCCGCAGTGACAATGGCACGGAGTTCAAGAATTCCTACTTCGAGAGTTTCTGTGGTGAGACAGGTGTAGAGCACCAGTTCTCTTCTCCGCACATCCCACAGCAGAATGGCGTCGTGGAGAGGAAGAACCGTACCTTGGTCGAGATGGCCAGGACGATGCTTGATGAGTACTCTACACCGCGGAAGTTTTGGGCTGAGGCTATAGCTACCGCGTGCCATGTCTCAAATCGAGTATTTCTTAGGGCACACTTGCACCGCACTTCTTATGAGTTGAGATACGGGCGAAAGCCCAGCGTCTCTCATTTTCGTGTGTTTGGTTGCAAGTGCTTTATTTTGAAGACAGGGAACCTAGACAAGTTCGAGTCACGCTCTTGTGATGGTATCTTTCTAGGTTACTCGCCTTCTTCGCGGGCTTATAGGGTTTGGAACTGCGAGTCTAGTAAAATGGTAGAGCCCTGTGAGGTGACCTTCGATGAGGCCAGTCCGGGGACTAGGCCTGATATCTCAGGTTCTTTAGAGCAGTCCGAGCCCATCTTTGTGGATGATGAGGATGATGGAGATGAGGGTTGTCTACCCGATCAAGTCCCTCATCCACCCCTTGAGGTGCCGTCTTCCAGTGCACCCCGAGGCGATCAGCCCTTGCTTTCTGCGTCTTCTGGAGCTAGTGGCTCTGTTCCTACCTCTTCTGCTCATGAGGTAGAGGCCAGTTCTTCATCTAATCCAGGACCTCCTAGACACATTCAGAAAGCTCATCCTTCCGAGCAGATTATTGGAGACCTTTTCGAGCGTGTGACTCGCTCAAAATCTGGCTTATCTCAATTCTGTCTTCATTCTGCTTTCATTGCCTCATTTGAGCCCAAAGATGTTTCTCATGCTCTTTCCGATGAGTCTTGGGTCAATGCCATGCATGAAGAGCTAGAAAACTTTGAGAGAAATAAGGTCTGGTCGCTTGTTGAGCCCCCGCGAGGTCACAATATCATTGGAACCAAGTGGGTGTTCAAAAACAAGCAGAGCGAGGATGGAGTGGTTATTCGAAACAAGGCTAGACTGGTAGCTCAGGGGTTTTCCCAGGTTGAGGGTCTAGACTTCGAGGAGACCTTTGCCCCTGTAGCTCGACTTGAGGCCATTAGAATCCTGCTTGCCTTTGCAGCTTCTAAGGGTTTCAAGCTCTACCAGATGGACGTCAAGAGTGCCTTCCTTAATGGAGTCATTGAGGAAGAAGTTTACGTCGGACAGCCTCCAGGTTTCGAGAACCCCAAATACCCACACCATGTCTTCAAGCTTTCCAAAGCGTTGTATGGACTTAAGCAGGCCCCCAGAGCTTGGTATGAGAGGCTTAAGTCCTACTTGTTGAGTCATGGGTTTGAAATGGGTAAAGTAGACAAGACCTTGTTCATCCGCCGTCATGGCAATGACCTTCTGCTCGTCCAGATCTATGTCGATGACATCATCTTTGGCGGCTCTTCCCATACTCTGGTTTCACAGTTCTCGGATGTCATGAGCACCAAGTTTGAGATGAGTATGATGGGCGAGTTGACCTTCTTCCTTGGCTTCCAAATCAAGCAGACTCAGGAGGGTACATTTCTTCATCAGGGAAAGTACACTCGTGACCTCCTGAGGCGTTTCGACATGAGTGATGGTAAGCCTGTGTCGACTCCCATGGCTTCTACGGCCTATCTTGACCCAGATGAGGACGGCGAGCCAGTTGATCAGAAAGAGTTCAGAAGTATGATCAGCTCCCTTCTTTACCTCACTGCCTCAAGACCAGACATACACTTCTCTGTGTGTCTGTGTGCTCGTTTTGAGGCCTCTCCTCGCGTATCTCACCGCCAGGCGGTGAAACGCATCTTTCGGTACCTTCGAGCTACCATTGACTATGGTATTTGGTACTCTTCCTCTTCTTGTCTTTCCTTGAGAGCCTTCTCGGATGCAGACTTTGCCGGCTGTAGGGTAGACAGGAAGAGCACTTCTGGCACCTGCCAATTTATTGGCACTTCTCTCGTTTCCTGGTCTTCGAGGAAGCAGTCTGGTGTTACACAGTCCACTGCAGAGGCCGAGTACGTTGCTGCAGCCAGCTGCTGTAGCCAGGTGCTTTGGATGGCCTCGACTCTGCGGGACTTTGGGTTAGTCATAGATAATGTTCCACTCTTTTGTGATAACACTTCTGCGATTAATATTGCCAAGAACCCAGTGCAGCACTCTCGGACCAAGCACATTGACATTCGCTTCCACTTCCTTAGAGACCATGTAGAGAAGGGCGATATAGTGCTCCAGTTTGTGGAGAGTGACCACCAGTTGGCTGACATCTTTACCAAGCCATTGGATAGCTCTAGGTTTTCAGCTCTAGGTTTTCAGCTCTACGGGGAGAGCTTGGGGTGGTTTGTCCTTATGGACTGTAGTAAGGTGGAGCTTTGGGCTTTACTGCTTTACTGTATTGATTATGCTTTTGTCTCATTTCTGTTACATTGCATTCAGGGTGCATTTGGGTTTAGTCCTTCCAGCATAGGTTAGAGTGCTTTTCTTGCCGAGTTGCTTAGACTTCTTACTCTTATCTTGTGCTTCCAGTATTAGCCGGTTCTTATCTCACTAGGTTGAGCTCACTCACTTCTTGTAGGTTCTAGCGAGGGTCGGGCCACCCTCGGGTAGACAGGGTACGTGTTTGCTCTCTAGTATGTGGTTTACGGTCAGCTAATAGTCCTGGAGTCATATGGGGTAGATGAGAGTCTGTCTGAGCCATAGTTGTCTCTATATCTTATCTATGCTTTAAGGACTGCCTGTTTGCTGTTTTCTATCCCAGCTTCTCGATTTATGGCTTTGGTTCAGGGGGAGTTCATTTGGGAGCTTCTGGAGCTTAATATTGACTTAACTCTACTTGAACTAAAAGTTGCATCTCATGTTGAGGGGGAGCTGGATTTTCTTGCATGTTAGCATCTCGCATTGTAATATAACTACTTTGAGCCCTGAATATTATCCTATTTTGACATGTTTACAATGCTTTACACCTTGCCATGACTTGTGCTTTCTTTGCTAGATTTATCATGACTTCATATGTGTAGACTAGTTTTGTCATGATAATTAAATTGAAATTGCTCAACTTGAATTAAAACTTGTCATGCTAGCATTTGAGTTTAGTCTATCTTTAGCTATCCTTGTATGAGTCATGCCATGTCAAATAAGCTGAGTTGAGTCTTGAATCTAGGTTGAATCTTAGATTGAGCTATTTTAGCATCTTGATACATCATGAGTTAGCACAATCTGTTAAAAAGCAAAAGGATCTCTTTTTATGTGTGAAAAAACTGATTTCACCAATTCTTTCTCATGAGACGGCTTGCCATTGCACTAGGCATGAACTCAGGGGGAGTTTTGGATGACCTGGACTATCTTCTTAAGCTTCTCGCTTGGAGTAGTCGCATAAGGCTTGGGATCTAGCACATGATAAGTTTTTTTTGTTGGAAACAGTTATAAGCTTTAAAAGAAAATATGTCAAATGTGCAAGATTTGCTTAATCACCTAAAGATGAAAAGTGCTTAACCAAATGATAAACTCTTGAGCTTGTAGCACTCTAATTGACTCAACACTAGCTTCTTGTTTCTGCTTAGCTTATTGACATGGTCTGCATCATCCTTGGATATGTTTAGCTAGACTTTGCTCTTTGATGACTTGACATGCTCTCAAATTGCCTTATATTTCAGATATTCATTCATTAGATCTAGCTAGCTTATACATATTTTGTCATGATCTAGATAGCGTTTTATTGAGTTATGGCTTGGTGTATCTCATTCTGGTCATTATGGATAATTCTCATGGCTCTAAATGCTTAAAATAAATTAACTTCAGCCATTTTCATACATCTGTGTAATCTTATTCTCTCCTGTTGCATCTTGATGTGTTTATTGCCAAAAGGGGGAGAATTTTGAAAAAAAAGTCTTTTGGGTTCTTTCTAGAGCTTTGGAGAACAATTTGCTCTTTCTGTTGTTGCTCTAGTGTTCCTTTTGTCGACATGGTCATTCGCTTCATTGCCTTCTTTTCGACCATGTTGGACTCTTCTCAATCAAGCTCAACTTTGCGCTTTTTCGGTGTTTGTCAATATACTCATCAAGGGGGAGATTGAGAGACCATGTGGTCGTACCCTATGTCTGTGATGAGTAATTGACTGTGTCTAAGTTTGGTTTGGTCGATTTCTGCTAGTCATAGCCTTCTGCCAGTGGTCGAAATTGAATCAAGTCATTTACGACCTCGCTGTGCGTTATCGGAAGACAGCCGTGTCCCGTACGACCACATTGTAGCTCTTACGACCATGCTATCCAAAGTCGAAACCGGGTAGAAGGTTTGAACGAGTGGTCGAAAGGCTTTATGACCACGATTGGCCATGGTCGAAAGCCATGCACAGTGTTACGACCGCGTTTAGGGCGTATACGACCACCTTGGGCGTGGTCGAAGGTCACCCGAGAGGTTTACGACCACTCTGGCCATGGTCGAAGGGTACCAGAAGGGAGTACGACCATTTTGGCCGTGGTCGGAGTTCATCAGAAAGCTTTACGATCACTTTGGGCGTGATCGGAGAACATCAGAAGTGTTTACGACCGGTTATGACCACATTGGCCGTGGTCGAAGGCTATGGGAAGCGGCTTCGACCACTTTGGCTGTGGTCAAAGCCTAGTATGACTACGTTGGCTGTAGTCTGAGGTCGTGAGTCGAAGCTACGACTGCTTCGGTCGGAATACGGCGCTTGGATGATCGATCACATCGAGGAGTTGGCGCTTTACGACCGCGTTAGCACAAGAGGTCGTCGGAGGTCGAGGCTTCGACTGCTGTGGTCGATAGTCGGCAGACTTCGATTTCGACCGCGTGGGAAGTCGGAAGTCTTCGACCACGTTGTGAGGCGCTCGAATGGGGTTGGCTCGGTCGTACGTGGTCAGAAGTGGTCAAACGTGACCAGGAAGGGTTTCGACCACGGTGAAACTTGGTCAGATGTTCTCGTAAGCGGTCGCAAGCGCGCGAGAGACTTGACTATAGTCGTAGACTCGTTGTATCTGGTCGTATGGCTCGGTTTTGTGGTCGTATGTCGTGTGCATTCACTATTCTATATTTTTGACATGTCGTAGGTGGTATACGATTTGGTAAGAGTATGATTTGAGTGTTGCTTTCTGGCACAGGTGGTTAGATACTATTTTGTGCCGTGCTATGAATGTGTTTCTTGTCTGTGATGGTTTGCAGGACTTTGAGACTAGTCGTGGTGAGGCATGGATGGTCGAGACTAGGCACGGGGGTGCTGAGGTCGTGAGCGACTGGGAGATGCCAAAGACGACGAAGTCTGTGAGGTGGTTGCAAGCGTGATCGGCAAGGCAGGAGGAAGCTTCCGGGAAGGCAGCGGAGTGGCATTTTGGAGAAATGCGGAAAGCTGCAAAGGGAAGCTGTGCCTCTGCCAATGCACATGAGTTGTTGGCGCTAACGGGCAAAGCACTGGAAGCTTGTTCTCGCTAGTGGATAAAGTGAGTGGAAAAACCCGGTGTTAGGTGGGGGTTAACGGGTTCTCCCCTGGTAGCAGAAGGCTATAAATAGAAAGGATAGAGCTCGGGTGCTCGGTGAGGTTGTTCCCGAGTCACTCTGAATCTTTTCGTCTCTATTTGTGTGAGTTGTCTCTAGGTAGAGCACGGTTGCTCTTGTACCTCCGATGGAGTGGCTGTAGAAACCTCCATGATCAATCATTCATCTCTCTTCCTCAAGTTGATTTCTGTCGTTATGAGATGTTGTGATTGTTTTGTTTGCAATTTGTTTTGAGAGCTTGTTTTTCATGCTATCCTTTTCTCTCTTCTTTTCTGTGTGAGTCTGTATTTGCTTTGGTGTGCTTCTTGTTGCTCAGAACTGAAAATTTGTCTCAAGGCCTTTTGGCCAAGTACTTTCACGAGAGCAAAGGTCGTTTCAGAGAAGTCTGCCTTGCCATGGTCTTGCACCTCAAAGTGCTATGTTTTTGTGCTCGAGCATGTCTCTCTAGTCGACCATAGCAAAGACTTTGGATTTCCTTATTTGTCTCGCTTCCAGAGGTCTGTTTCTTTCAGTACCTCCGGTTTTAGGACCAAAAGACCAGAGAGTCTCAAGTTACTCGGAAATCTGGCAAACGAGTCCTTCTCTGTTCTTGTTTCGACCGCGCAGTATTCTCTGTTTAAGTTCCTGTGTCGGTTCGGGCAAAGGTTTCGACCACATGGTATTCGACCACCAGTTGGCTTGCGACCATGTGTGTTCGACCTGAGAAGCCATCTCTTTCGACTGATTTGTTGTGTGGGTACTTGGGAAGTTTTTGAAGGCACCATTCACCCCCCCCCTCTGTTGCCATTTCTGTCCTACAGGCCGAATCGAGCACGGGGCGGGCGCGGCGGCCGAAGGAGACGGCGTCGGTGAGCCCGGATCCGGGCAGGGCGGCGGTCGGTGCGGCTGGTGCAGAGACTGGCGCGGCCACCGGATGGGCAGGGGAGAGCCGGATCTGGCGACAGCAGCGCGGATGATGGCTTGGCGACCTCGGGCGGCTTCTCTTGAGGCGGCGGCGGTTGAAGTTGGAGCCCCGCGGGGTGGGGTTCCGCGACGAGCTCAGAGGCCGCACCACCGGCAGCTGGTGCGGCCGGCAGATGGTTATTGGTTAACACATTTGATCTATTTTAACTTTTGTCAGGTTCCTTCCCTCCAACAAACCAAAAATATTTCCCTTACTAACTTTCGCCAGGTTCCTTCCCTCCAACAAACCAAAAATACAGCCCGCCCAAAAATTTCGCCAGGTCCAAATCCATTGCGCCTCCATCTTCTTTAACCCGACGTCCCCACCACGGCACCACCCCAAAGGCCGCGATCGAGTTCATCTGCAGAGGGAGACCAGGCGTCGGCGGTTTACACGATGCCGACGACTCCATCGAGCCCGGCGATTCCTGGTTCCGCCGCCACCACCGCTATCATGAGGACACGCGGCACCATGCCTGGCCGAAGTCACCTTACAGTTCATGCGTCCTGCGTTGAAGAAGATGAAGACCCGGCTAATCCTTCCCTCACCTCCAGGTATATGGTGCCTCTTATATGATCTTATATGATCTTTATGTGATCTTTATGTGATCCTTCCCTCACCCGACTAAATCCTTATGTGATCTTATATGTTTTCCCTCACCGTACAGTTCATGCGTCCTGCGTTGAAAAATGCACTGTTTGTTGCAAAACCTTATCCTTGTTGTGTATGCAAGAGTTGAATCCTTATACTTTAAAGGTTTTCGGTTATTTGATGTACTATCCATAGACCACTTCTCGATTATTTGTTGCTATCTTGCAGTGAACAAATTGGTAGGTTGTGCAATATATTATTTGAACAAGAGCTATACACTTTGTAGTGCCATGGGCATCATGTTTTGACTGTGCCGAGTATAGTCGTGCCCAACCATGACATCTTCTATATAGAAAAACTTCAAACTTAGACAACTGCTCTCCACGGGACTTTGATAACTTCTCTGAACTTAACATGGACATCGACATAGGCTTACAATTCTTTATGTTAAGTCATGTCAGTAAGTTTGAGATGTACTTACATTGTGTTAGCCTTTATGCAAAGGACTATATCCAACAAAAACACATCATTTACATCGGAATTCAAATTCAACCAACACGCATAGCCAAATGTCCTAAGCAGGGAGTAATCAAGAGAAACCTTAAACAACCACTGAAGAGGAGTAGAATTTTCTATAACTCAACTCAGTAAACAATTGATAATGTAACACACAGTGAGGAAAGCTTCATCCGAAATATGCACCAGCATACCAGACTAGGCCAACAAGGCAAGACCAATTTTAACAATATGTCCATGCTTACTTTCAACTATTCCATTTAGCTATTGTGTGTGGCGGGCAAGACACATTGTAAGAAACACCTATGTTATGAAAAAACTTATGAAGTTTTTGATACTCTCCTCCCTAATTGGTAAGAAAAACCATTAACTTTTTCTTACTGTGATCTGATCTGATCTGAATATTAACTTTTTCTAGTGACTAGTTCAAGTATGGGACTATTCGGAATTACAAGCATCGATTTACTACTTTGTTTATGTTATTATTAAACAAATGTTTCTATTTCTCTCTCTGCTTCTTCATACTGAAAGGGCTTGTTGGGTTTTAGTTTACCTAATTAACCTTTCGCTATCTATACATACAGAAGCCCATTGACGGGTCAGGTGTGGAAACTTCTTATTGAATGCAATGGGGCACCTCCAGGAAGTGAATTTGTATATGACGAAATTGATAGGGCTAATCTCACATATGTGACCTTGTTAAGTTTCAAAGAACAGCTTGGTTATGCTAGTAGGGACTTCATGTACTATAAGAAGCGATGTGGCAGGACAGTAGCAACTCTTGAGCCGATCGATTTTAGTCGTGATGCAGAATCAATGATACAAAACAATGAAGGGGAGAGGGAAGTCAGATTGTTGTTGACAAGGGAGCAACAAACTGACTTACAAGTCAGCGTAACACCCATGAAGCAAAAAAGGGATCAAAGAGATGAGCCATGTACAGATGAACAAATTGATGCATACAAGGTTTGGCTAGCAAAATTGTGAGACGAGGAAGAACACACGGGTAAGTTATGTTGCTCCAATCGTCGCCAGTGTTTTAACAATTCTATTGAACTGGTCACTGCACTAACATTTGTTCACAACTCGCAGAATTTGAGGATGACTACAGGCAAGAAACAATCAAAACATATAAGGAATGGTTAAGGCAGAAAGGCCACCTTGCAGATATATGTAATCTTCGAATTTTACATTGAACTATGCCAGCGTATTATTAGTTTTTCAAACTCATGTATACTTCTCTGATGCTTGTTACATGCAGTATCGTTTGAGAAAGAGGACCATACTAATTATGGTGGGGGACTTCAAAATGAGGACAACCATGAAAGCAGCCCAACACCACCTGACAGGCCATCTCATGCTAGGAAAAACAAGCAACAGCAAAATGGTACGTTTTCCTTCCTGTAATTTTACTTTTCCTAGGCTCAAATGCCCCCTGCTGAATTTGAATGTTAAATTAAATTTAACTGGTTTGTAAGGAGGTGGCGGCCAGCAAGGCAAGAAAGGTCGTGGATGCCTGAAAGGTTTAGTAGCAGCTACCAAGAGAGTTAGGACTGCGTCCCAGAAACTTACAATAAAATTTTCAGCAAGGCGAGGAGGTCCTGTTGGTGAAAACTCCCGAACATTTGTCGATGAAGTGGTAATGTTTACAAAAAAAGGGCTCCACTTATTGGTGTGAAAAGGTGGAAAGATGTCCAGCAAAATGTAAAAAATACAATAGCAGCCGATTTGTTGGTAAGTTGCCTGTTGTAGTTGCCTTAGCATGTTGCGTCTCTAATTATGTAACAATTCACATTCTCACTTTACATTCTCTATGTGTTACAATTTGAGCAGAGCAGGTGGGATTTCGAAAATATTGACAATGCAATTGAAAAGATATTGGACATTGCCAAAGGGCGATACAAAGGATGGCGATCAACACTCAGTGCTACTTACAAGGCATACAACACTTACGATGAGCACATGAGACAGAAGCCTGAAGATTTACACCCTGTCGAGTGGCACTACATGGTGCTGTATTTTGGAACTGAAAAATTTCAGGTTACATGCTACTGACTTTTTTCTTTTGAATACACATGTTGATAAGAATGCTTGTTGACTGACTTGCATACTTTTTTTTGCAGATGTTAAGCAACCAGAACTCTGAAAACCGTAAAAAACAGAAGACCAAGCATGTGATGGGATCCAAACCGTTCTCCCAATGTAGCTATGAGCAGGTAATTATAAATTAAACTTATGAGATTCTTTTCTTAAGTGATCAGTTGTTCATAAGGTACATTCTTGCCATCTTAGAGAGAGCCAGAGACCGGGGAAGAGCCAAGTGATTTGACTCTTTGGATGATTACCCACACGAAGAATGGGGAATGGTCAAACAACGCTTCTAAGGATGTCTATGTGAGTAGTAATTAAATTTGTTCATGACTTAGTATATTACTCAGAATTTTATGCTGATAGCTTAACTTATTTAACTTTTAATCTCTTATCTCAATTAGGATGATGCAGCCTTCAAAATTACTAACCTATCAACAGAGGCAGATAAAGGCTTCCTTACAGTTGAAGAGGAAGACATTGCTTTCCAGTCAAGTTACAAGGAGAGCACCTGAACCAAATCATGCAAGCTTCATGGTCATGGATACATGGAGAAATATCCAACACGAAGCCAACTGTTGAAAGACAGACTCGACGAACAAGCCCGTGCTTCTGCTGCAGCCCACAAAAAAGATAATGAGTTCGTAGATGAAATTCATAAGTTAAAAGAACAACTTGCTAACGAAGTTGCTGAAAGGGAAGATACTAGGTGACGGATGGAAAAGGAATTGCAGAATGAAAGGAACGCAAGAGAACAGCTCAGGGAAGAGCTCCTTTCATTGCTAGCAAAACAGAGCGGAGCAACATCACAGGTAATAAATCTGTAAATGTGTCTTGGATTTGTACATCGTATGATAACTAAAGTATTCCCTATTTGTTCATACACAGGATAACCAAGGAAGTGTATTGAACACCACCGAAAACGCAGCTACTCCAACTGACAAAAACAAAAAGACACCTGAACATGTACACGAAACTTTACAACAGGTAACAAAATTGCAAAAAGTTTGCAGCCATCAGGGAATTGTAATTTGAATTATAGGCAATCTTTGTACACTAATTATTTCATTTGCAGACTCAGCCACAAAGCGTCCTCACCGCAGAAAATGATGCTAGGCCACCTGCTCGCAACACTAACAACTCTACTCTTAACCGAAGCCTTTTCCGCAAGGGCACTGCCAATGTCTCAACAAATTTTATTTCTTCAAGTCAATTGTTCAATGCTGCTAGAACTCGATCAAGGATAAGGAAGGAGCAGGTATGACATGAAAACGTAATTTATTCTGGCTTAACATGTTGCTCTTGTAATCTTAACCAATAGTGTCTCTAGTGATTTATTCTCTGTAGTGAACCGACTGTAAAACATGCTTATAATAGTTCATTACTTGTTTGTTTCATTGTGTTATTTACCTGGTCTCTTGTGCATAGAAGATAACTGGTAGCCAAATCTGCATGTGCTTTCTTCAAGGTCTTGACCATTGATGTACCCTGCAAATATCAGAAAAGAGTTGTTTCATTCTGCGTGGTGTACTGGTGTATGAGATAAATGCTAATGGCCATTTTTCAGCTTCCAGTTTTGAGTAGTGTCAGGTAGTTGTAAAAAATATTAACTTTCTTCAAAATTTTATTTGGCGGTGTGGTCTAGCAAAGTGGTAGAGAAAACATTTGTGCTTGCTGTTCTTAGTTTATGGGTATTTGTAACACACATATGATTAATTAGCAATCCCTAAAGTAGTAGATGATTGGAAAGAGGTAATTGCATAGTTGTACTAATGGAGAGCGTGTGCTATTGCTATCAAGCTATAGGATTAATGTGATTCTTTGGCACAACAAAAATCCAAGAAATTGACAACTGATGGCATATCCTACTATCCTAGTTAAGATTGTGATCTAGGGCATTGTTACTAGTGCGTCCGGAGAAAGACAGTTTACTTATTCTTCCAAGGCTTGCCGGTTTTTTTTTGTTCTCGTTTGATGAATAAAGGAAGCCAAGTATTTCGGCCGTTGTGTAATCAAGGTTTCTGTTGTTTTTCCTACAAGATAGACTGCTTCTGAATTGTGGTTTCTATATATTTCGGTTGTGACTGTCAAGACATTTGCGTCCGTATGAAGACAGTTTAATTAGTACATGCTGCATGCAGTTGCTTCTTCGAGGCTTGCAGTTTTTGTGTTCTCGTTTGATGAATAAAGGAAGCCAATTATTTTGGCCCTTCAAACCTCAACTACTTGTGTAATCCAGGTTTTCTACTAGCTAGATTGCTTCTGAATGTGGTTTCTATATATTTCAGTTGTGACTGTCAAGACATTTGTGTGATTGCTATTCGGTCCTGATATTGTTGCTCAGGCACTTAATGTGGTTCCTTCATTTGTAACTTATCTTTTTTATCCCCTTGAAATTTTGTGGACACATATGCTTATTTTCCTCGTGCCATCTTACATATGTTTGGGCAGTGCTTTATATTTTTTATCCCCAGTTAATATGAATGCAATATGGTGGGTAATGTACCTCCCATTAATTAATCAATATGATAAACTATATCACACCGCAGTTACCTATCTGTTTCCTTTTTCTCTGTACGGAGCTGTTTCTTTTACTAGTCCATTATAACTTGTAAAGCTCATTTGCTTCTAACATTTGCAGATAAAATCCTGTTTACTTTTATCTGTAATGGTGTTGCCTGGTAGTGAGTAGTGACAATAATTGTTACTAGTATATGTGCTGCTGGACCTTACTCATGTTAAGGACCTTGTTTTTGGTTCCTTTGATCGCTCATTCATATAAAATATTATTTCATGACTTTTGCTTTAATTTGATTATTTCATCAATCATATTTCACTAAGATGTTGCAAATTGCTGAACCATATGCTAAAGTTAATGCTTTTTATCAAGCAGGAAGGAACAAGTTGATTAGAGCACATAGAGTCAAAGCATGGGTCATCAAGTCAAGACATTCTACATGCCAAACCAGCAAGGAGCAATGCGACAGAAGCGAATCTATTTTTGTTATTATTAGTTAAGAACTTTGTAGTTTAAGTTTGGAGATTTATGTGTAACTCCTTCAGTAATAGTGGCACTTTTTAAATTATGATTGTCAGAATTAATGATATTTTGAATTAATATATGTTGCTACGTTCTAGCATTGTTACTATTTTGCTATTAATTTGCAACAACAAATTAATAATCAAATATCAAATGCTATATGTGTTGCCACAATTCTTCCCGTTGCGATAAACCTGATCGCATTTTGCTGTGATAGTGTAATGCAACGCCACTACTACGTTGCGATCCAACTATTCGCCACGAACAATGATCAATGCTATAGGATTTATTGGCCACCATAAATGTTTTGTTGCAATACATTTTCTAAGGCTGTTGCAACGAAACACCTAACGTGGCAATAGTACCTCTTACCACGAAACATGGTGTTGCAATAGATTCTCTTGCCACACTATAGCTCCATGGCAATAGAGTCTATTGCCATGTAATATCTCCGTGGCAAGACAAACTATTGCCACAAACAAACTTCATGGCAAAAGAAGCTATTGCCACGTAGTTGGTCGATGCAATAGCCTCTATTGCCATGACATCGCTCCTTGCAACAACAAACAATTGCAATGCTTCATTGCATGGCAATAACCATATGTACTACAACGAAACCAAAAACTGTTGCACAATCTTTTAAGGACGCAACAATTAGCAACGCTTGCCAACGGAAGTGATTAGTTGAAATACATACATATTGCATCTATTTTGGCCCTATTGCAACGTTTTCGCGCCGTTGTCTAAGACCCAAAATCTAGTAGTGGTTTGAGATGGGTAAAGTAGACAAGACCGTGTTCATTCGCCGGCATGGCACTGACCTTCTGCTCGTCCAGATTTATGTGGATGACATCATCTTTTGCGGCTCCTCACATGCTCTCGTTTCCCAGTTTTCCGATGTCATGAGCTCGGAGTTTGAGATGAGCATGATGGGTGAGTTGAGCTTCTTCCTTGGCTTCCAAATCAAGCAGACTCAGGAGGGTACTTTCTTGCATCAGGGCAAGTACACTCGAGACCTCCTGAAGCGCTTTGATATGAGTGATGGCAAGCCGGTGTCCACTCCTATGGCTACTTCAGCCTCACTCGACCCAGATGAGGACGGCGAGCCAGTTGATCAGAAAGAGTACCGCAGCATGATTGGCTCCCTCTTGTACCTCACCACCTCGAGACCGGACATACACTTCACCATGTGTCTTTGTGCTCGGTTTCAGGCTTCTCCTCGCGTATCTCATCGCCAGGCGGTGAAGCACATCCTTAATTCGGTACCTTCGAGCTACCATTGATTATGGTATCTGATACTCTTTCTCATCCTGTCTTTCCTTGAGAGCCTATTCGGATGCAGACTTTGCTGGCTGTAGGATAGATAGGAAGAGCACTTCTGGCATCTGCCAATTCATTGGCACTTCTCTTGTTTCCTGGTCCTCGAGGAAGCAGTTCGGTGTTGCACAGTCCACCGCAGAGGCCGAGTACGTTGCTGCCGCCAGTTGCTGCAGCCAGGTGCTTTGGATGGTCTCGACCCTGCGGAACTTTGGGTTAGCTATCGATAGTGTTCCACTCTTTTGTGATAACACTTCTGCGATTAACATTGCTAAGAACCCAGTGCAACATTCTTGGACCAAGCATATCGATATTCGCTATCACTTCCTTCAAGATCATGTGGAGAAGGGTGACATAGTGCTCCAGTTTGTGGAGAGTGACCACCAGTTGGCTGATATCTTCACCAAGCCTTTGGATAGCTTTAGGTTTTCAGCTCTGCGGGGAGAGCTTAGAGTGGTTTGTCCTTATGGACTATTGTGAGGGGGAGTTTTGGGCTTTACTGCTTTATTATATTGATTATGCTCTTGCTCCTATCTGTTGCATTGCATACGGAGTGCATTGGGGTTAGTCCTTCTAGCATAGGTTAGAGTGGTTCTCTTGTCTAGCTGTTTAGACTTCTTGCTCTTATCTTATGACTCTAGGATGTTGCGTATTAGCTGTTTCTCTTCTCACTAGGTTGAGCTCACTCACTGCTTATAGGTTCTAGCGAGGGTCGGGCCACCCTCGGGTAGACAGGGTACGTGTTTGCTCCTTAGCGTGTTAGATGATCAGTTGATAGTCCTAGAGTCTCATGGGGTAGATGAGAGTCAGTCTAAGCTATAGTATCCTCTTTATCTCATCTATGCTTTAAGGACTGTCCTTTCGGATTTTCTTCGCCAGCTTCTCTTGCTTATAGCTTTGGTTCAGGGGGAGTTCATTTGGGAGCTTCTAGATCTTAATGTTGACATAACTCAACTTGAACTAAAAGTGTATCACATGTTGAGGGGGAGCAGGATTTTCTGCATTTCATTCTACATTGTAATATAACTACATGGAGCCTTGATTATTATCCTTTCATGACATGTTTACATGGCTTTACATCCTGCCATGATTTATGCTTCATTGCTAGATTGATCATGACTTTATGTGTATAGTCAAGTTTTTGCCATGATAAGATGATTAAAATGACAATTTGAATTAATTCATGACATGTTAATTTTTGAGACTAGTCTGCCTTTAGTTATCCACTTATGATTCATGCCATGTCAATTAGGCTGAGTTGAGTCTTGAATCTTTGTTGAGCTTTGGATTGAGCTATTCTAGTTTCTTGATGACACATGAGTTAGTACAAGTCTTATGTTCATGAAAATGCAAAAAGATCTCTTTTGTGCGAAAAAACTGATCTCACCAATTCTTTCTCATGAGACGGCTTGCCATTGCACAAGGCATGAACTCAGGGGGAGTTTTGGATGACCAAGACTATCTTCTTAAGCTTCTCGCTTGAAATGGTCGCATAAGGCTTGAGATCTAGCACATGGCAAAACGAAAATCTGGTTGGCAACAATCATGAGATTTCTAAAGAACAACATGTCAATTGTGCTCAATTTGCTAAAATTACAAAAGTTACAAGTCTTAAACAAGTGTCTCATTCTTGAACTTGTAGCACTCTAAAATAACTCAACACTAGCTTCTTGGTTCCACTTAGCTTATTGACATGGCCTGCATCATCTTTGGATACCTTTAGCTAGACTAGAATCATGGTTGACTTGACATACTAAGAAATTCGACTAAATTTCAGATTGTGACTTATTTGGCTTAGCTTGAGTATACATGTTTAGTCATGATCTTGTTAGCATTCTTATTAGTTATGGCTTGATGTAAATCTCATATGGTCATTTTGGATAATCTTCATGGCTCTAAATACTTAAAATAAACTCTCTTCAGCCATTTCATCCAATATCTTGACTTATTCTCTCTTTTGCATCCTTGATGTGTTTATTGCCAAAAGGGGAAGAATAGTGGTAGAAAAAGCCATTTTGGGAGCTTTGAGGAAAACTTGCTCTTTCTTTTGCTCCGTGTGTCAACTTGGTCATTAGCATCATTTTCTTCCTTTGGACCATGTTTGACTTTCTCTTCAAACTCAACTTTGCGTTGTTTCGGTGTTTGTCAATATACTCATCAAGGGGAGATTGAGAGACCATGTGGTTGTGACCTCATGTGTGTGGTGAGTAATTGACATCGGTTTAGGAAAGTCGAGTTTGATTTAGTTGGTTCGGACCTTGACGTTGCGTGGTACAATCGGGCTCGGTCGGACTTGGTCAAACCTGGTCAAAGTGGTTAGGATGCATATTCTATTGATTTGTCAGGTTTGGGCTATTTCATGCTTAATGTGGTTTCATTAATGCATTTATGCTTATATGTGTCGAGCGGTGCTATTTGATGCGTTTCTTGTCTGTGTTGGCTGCAGGACGTCAAGGCGGAGTCGTGGCGAGACACGAGGTGACCGGACTAGGCGCAGATGGCGCTGAAGTCAGAACGGTCGGGATGTGTCGAAGATGGCGGAGACTCGAGGTGGTTGCGAGGCTTGGACGACAAGGAACGCGGAAGCTTCCCGGAAGGTGCAGGAGGGGCGTTTCGGTAAAAATGCAAAGCTGCATATGTGGAAGCGGGTTTCGTTCGAGTTGGTGGGCGTAACGAGTTGGAGACCCGTTAGCCTAGGCCTATATAAAGAGGGGATGTCTCCTTATAGATCTCATGCACTCCAAGGGTTTCTAGACTTTAGGGTTTGTGCTTTAGTCAAAATGGGCTTTAGAGGGTTGTTTTGGCTTTAGGCTTTAGTTGGTGAGGAGTTGTTGAGAGAGGCAGAGTTCTGTCCCTCTGTGTGTTCTTGTGTACGTGTGTTCTTGAGTTTGTGAGAGGGAGAGATGAGTTCTTGATCATTCCAAGCATGTATGGGATTGTAGGGATGGTATGAGTTGATACTCTATGCAATCATGTATCTCTCTTCCTCAATATCAATCCAAGATGGTTTTATTTGAGTCCCAGGCTCTCTGTTGTTTATTTCCCTTCGATGCTTCTTTTGAGTGATTCTTGAGTTTTTGTGTTTTG
Source organism: Dendrocalamus latiflorus (assembly GCA_017311315.1). Classification (NCBI taxonomy): domain Eukaryota; kingdom Viridiplantae; phylum Streptophyta; class Magnoliopsida; order Poales; family Poaceae; genus Dendrocalamus; species Dendrocalamus latiflorus. The sequence goes on from CM029634.1 coordinate 32,090,331, forward strand.
GCTCGATTCTTGCTGGGAAGTGGCAAAATGGGTTGCTCTATGATGGAATTGCATTTCTAGACCTTTTGGTCATTTAGTTCCATGAGCAATGTTGATCAATTTGCAAGAATCATCTTTTTGCCTCTTTCCTATGTTCTGTTCTTCCTTCTCATTTCTAGGGTTTGAGGTGTTTCTGTGATTCCCTCCTTGAGATGGTTTGAAACTTGGTATCTAGAGTCCTGAGGCTATTAAGTAGCTATCATCAAAGTTTCATTGCCAAAGGATCAAAGGTTGGGGAGTAATTGGTGTTTTGGTTCAGTTCTTGCAAGATTTTAGATTTTTACCCAAATCTGAAATTCTTGTTTCTTGGTGTGATTTCTTTGTTCCCCAAGGCCCTTATCTTTTTTTGTTTGTTATAGTGTTGCCTTGGGCCCAAAAGAATGGAAGAAATCCACCTCTTTCCTTGACTTTTGTAGTTCTGAATTTTTACCCGAGCTTCAGGTTTTTCAGTGTGCTGTCGGGGTGCAGTCTGGGCAGGACTGGTCTGACCGGCCGCTCGAAGCGGTCTGACCGGATGGTCAATGGCGGTCAGACCGGCTCTAAGCGGTCAGACCGGCCTGTGCCGAGCGGTCTGACCGGCATGGCTTGGGCGGTCTGACCGGCCCTAGGGTTTTTGCAGGTGCTCATTTTGGTTGCCTCTTCTCTGCTCTGTTTCTTTCTCTGTGCCTTGGTTTCCTTCCAGAGAATTTGAATCACTAACTTCATAGTTCTTTATAGCTATTGGAGGAAAGATTCTTGGTGGTACTTCTTGGGGGCAAGTTTTAAAAGTCGACATTCACCCCCCCCTCTGTCGCCATTTCGGTCCAACAGGTATCCTGACTGCAGATCTATCTTGGAAAACAATGTGGCGCTAGAAAGTTGGTCAAACAGGTCATCTATGCAGGGTAGAGGATACCTGTTTTTAATAGTTACTTCATTTAGGGCTCTATTCCACACACATTCTAGTTGTGCTATCTTTCTTCTTTACATATAGGACTGGTGAACCCCATGGTGAAGAGCTTGGCTTAATAAAGCCCTTGTCCTGCAATTCATGGATTTTCTTCTTTAATTCTTCAAGTTCATCGACTACCATTTTGTATGGTCACTTGGCAATTGGGGCTCTCCCAGGCTTTAAGTCAATGATAAACTCTATGTCTCGGTTAGGTGGCATGCCTGGTGGTTGTTTTGGAAAGACCTCAGGGTAGTCTTGTACTACAATCATTCCTTCTAGAGGCACATCCTCCAAATAATGAATTGCATGTCCCCATCGATATGGATGATTTACATTAACTTTTATGGTTTATCCTAGGTATTTGGTCATGCTTACTTTTCTAGTGGTATAATTTATCACCCCTTGATATTTTGCCAACCAATCCATCCTTAAGATGATATCCAATGTCTAGGAATGTAATACCAATAGGTCTGCTAGGAATCCCAAGTCTTCTATTGATATTTCCACCCTAGAGTGTACTAATATGGCAGTGATAGGTGCCCCAAGAGAAATAAGTATCACAGGCTTCTTTAACTTATAGGTTAGCAGCTTAAGTTTCTCAACATGCTTTCTTGCTATAGAAGAATGTGAAGCCCCAGGATCAAAGAGAATGTGTGCAGGTACTAATTTAATAGAGAACGTATCCATCAGAACTCTTGCAGCTTCCTAGGCTTCTTCAGTGGTGATATGGTGGACACGACCGCAATTTGGGGATGAGGCCACCTTGGTTGCTTGAGGGGTCTGATATCCCTTTTTGGGTGTTGAAGCTTGACCACGGGCAAGAGTGGTCCCGGATTAAACTTCACGGGTGTAATCTATTTCTACAGGCAATGATTGGTGAAGTGCCCTTTTTCCTCACAATTAAAGCAAGTGAGGTTGGCAGCATGATTTATTTTGGTAGACTAACTTGCAGGACATGGAGTTTGGAATGTATTGCAACTTGGTCATCGTGTTGTTGCTAGGGATCTTGAAGGCTAAACTGCCGCTAGCCTCTAAGGGGGAGGGTTCTTGAAAAACTTTGAAATAAACTCCCCTGCAGCCTCTGAACAACCAGCTTGCATTTGCAGCTAGCTTCAATATTCCTTCTTTCATTCTCAAGAATGAGAGTCTTGCTGACAAGGTGATAGAAACTAGGAAAACTTGGATAATCAACTGTGCACATCGATCCTTGTGCATACCTACCAAAAAATGGTCAACCTTTTCCTCCTCGTCTGCTACATCCCTAGGGGAATAGCAAGCTAGTTGATTAAATTTTGTTAGGTACTCGCTGACCGATTTGTTCCCTTGCTTTAGGGCATAGAATTTATTTTTCTTCATCCGCATGATTCCTGTGGGGGCAAAGTTGGTTCTGAAAGCAATCTTGAATTCTCTCAAAGGAATACCTTGACCGGCTTAGTTGACTACTTCTTCTTCCTCTACTTCTGCCTCTTCTTCATCTTCTTCCTACTCTTTGGTCTCCTCTCTCCCTCTTCCTTCGAGTCTTCCATAGCCACAGGGCTTTCTTCACCTTGAGCAGCCAGATAGTTTTCCCACTAGGCAGCTGTTGTTCCTTTGAACTGGTGGGTGGCAAAACCCACCTTGTCTTCTTCGGCACACTTGGCAAGTTGTAGCTTCTTCTTAGTGTCATGAAGCTAGTCTTTAGCTCTAAGTGGCTCATCAGTAGAGGAAAAGGTCAAGGGATGAGTCCTTAGTAAATCAACCAGTTTAGAGCTGTGGCTGCTAGCACTCGCTTGTTGACATGTGTAAATAGCTTATAGGATCTGGGTTTGTTGCACCATGACTTGAGCCATAGTGGGGTTGACCGGTGTGGGGGAAGGTTAGCTCCTCGTCCACGGCTCTCCCAGCGGGGGAACTCCATAGACAGCCGGTGTTGTGCTCTATCCTTCACTGCCATCGGCCAATGTTGCCAACCCACCTCCGTCATTCCCGAGGCATGCCACTACCTCAGTTAGCCTCCTAATAGTACCTAGTAGCTTCTGTCCTTTGAATTAGCTTGAAATGTCGTGTAGCGCTCGAACGCCATTTGCCCTATTTTGCTGTTGCCAAAACTCATTGCCAGCCATGGCTCCAACCAAATTAGCTGGCATGAGCTGGCCCATAGATGTGTTAGACCACCTAGACCCCATTTCGACCATGTTCTTGAACAACCGGAGCCCCTATTGCCGATGATGAGCCCTTCTCTCACTGGCGGGAGGAAGAAGGTGATTGTTCACGTGTCATTAAATTCAAATCCATGATTAGTTAAGTTAATGACACTATTAAGTGGTTAAACTATCACTGACATGTGCGCCTCTCATTTAATTAGCATAGTCAGTGACATGTGGGCTCGGGTGTACTTTTGCATAGTAGCTGGCCCCACCCGTCAGTCATAGCAAGCATTTCCAATTAGAAAATAATTCAAAAATAAATTAAAAACCCTTCGACCCACCTGTCATACATAGTATTATTTCCAGAAAAGAAAATAGAAAAGAAATTAAAATCTCTATGGGACCCACCTGTCAATGAGAGAGTTCGCTCTCTCCTTTTTATTTTTTGGAATTAGTTTGAACCATATTCTTTGAAATAGCATAACTTCTTCATTTTAAGTCCAAATTTGATAAAACAATTTTTTAAATTTATCTAAAATCACAAACTATCTAATACAACCAAAATCATCAATTTTTTAGTTCCTTTGAATTTTTTTGGAGTTTAGCTTCAATTCATTGACTTTTATTTTTTTGGAGTTTAGCTTCAATTCATTGACTTTTTTATCCAAATTTTCGTGTGAACAATTGAATAGCATATGACGCACAAGAGGAAGAAGCAGAAGCAAACCAATATGTGCAAGACCAAGTGACAAGTGAACAAGGTGAGTTAACACTTTGATCATTGATGAGGACATCACTTCTTCGGATACACACAACACTCCTCCACTTGAGTGTGTGTGCTCATGTGTTCTTGAGAAGAGACATGTAGCTTGTGCTCTCAATCCAATCATGTATGGGGTTGTAGGGATGGATTGAGTTGATACTCTACGTAATCATTCATCTCTCTTCCTCAATATCAATCTGAGATGGCTTTGTTTGAGTTCTTGAGCTCCTCCGTTGGTTCAGTGCTTCGTTCATCTTTTTGCTTGATTTCTCACTTTGTGTGATTTGAGTTGTTTCTTGCTGAGAAGGCTCAAAATGGGTTGCTCTATGATGAGAATAGGTCTAAAGATCATTTGATCAGTTTTTCCCGTGAGCAAATCATTTTTAATCTCAGCTTTAAGCCTTCATCCTGCTCTGTTCTTCTTTTCATTTCTAGGGTTTTGGTGTAGTTCGTGTTTCCCTTCATGAGATGGCATGAAACTTGGTATCTTGAGTCCTGAGGCTATTGATTAGCTATTCTCAAAGTTTCATGGCCAAAGGATCAAAGTTTGGAGAGGAATTTGGGATTGAGTGCAGCCCACTGTGTATTTTCAGTTCTTGTCTCTTTTCTTGATCTCTTGGTTTTTAGTTGGTCGCTTTTGGTTCCTTTGTCTCCCCCTGCTATTTAGGACCTTTTGTTGGTCTTTAGGCTTCAGAAGAACCCTTGAGAATCTTCAATTTCATCCCCTGTTGAAGTTCTCCATTTTTCTGTTTTCGGGCTCTGCTCCCCTTGCTGTCGGTCAGGCTATCCGGTCAGACCGGCTACCTGAGAGCGGTCAGACCGGCTACCTGAGAGCGGTCAGACCGGGGTTCGGGCGGTCAGACCGGACATCGTATGGCGATTAGACCGGCGGAGGTTGTGCGGTCAGATCGGCATTCTGCCGGCGGTCAGACCGAGCTTGAGCCGGCGATCTGACCGGCTTTGGCTAAGCGGTCTGACCGGCCTTCCCTGTTCCTGCTGTGCCTGCTTGTATTTTCTTCTTTGGTCTTCCCTTTTGCCTCTGTGATTTCTCTGTGAGTGTTGTTTCCAGTAGAGAGCTTGACCTCTTCTTCTTCATAGCATTGTTTGCTATCGGAGAAGTTTGAGTAAGTCCTTTTGGGGGGCAAGTTTTAAAGTCGACGTTCACCCCCCCTCTGTTGCCATTTTGGTCCAACATTAGGAGCTTTCATGGTCTCGCTGGTTTTTATCGGCATTTCGTGAAGGATTTTAGCACCGTTGCTGCCCCTTTGAATGAACTTACTAAAAAGGGTGTTGAATTTGTGTGGGGGTAGCGCAAGAAAATGCTTTTGCTGAACTTAAGAGATGCTTTAGTGAAGCACCGTTGCTTGTTTTACCTGATTTCACTAAAATTTTTGAAATTGAGTGTGATGCTAGTGAATTGGGTATTAGCGGTGTTTTAGTGCAAGAGGGTAGACCGGTAGCTTATTTTAGTGAGAAACTGAATGGTGCTCAATTGAATTATCTGGTCTATGACAAAGAGCTTTATGCGTTAGTGCGTGCGTTAGAAACTTGGCAACACTATTTATGGCCTAAAGAGTTTATTATTCATTCTGATCATGAGGCTTTGAAGTATTTAAAGGGCCAAGCAAACCTGAACCGTAGACATGCCAAATGGGTCGAATTCATTGAGTTGTTTCCTTACATTGTGAAATATAAGAAGGGAAAGGAAAATGTGGTAGCTGATGCTCTTTCTAGGAAAAGTGTGCTTTTAACTCAATTAGGAGTGCACGTTCTTGGTTTAGCGAGTGTGCGCGATTTATATGCTCATGACCATGATTTTTCTGTCCCTTATGCACGTTGCAAAGAGGGAAAAGGCTGGGATAAATTTCACATCCATGATGGGTTTCTGTTTCGCACAAACCAATTATGCGTTCCAGAATCCTCCGTGCGTTTGCTATTACTGCAGGAATCACATGCAGGTGGATTGATGGAACATTTTGGACATGAGAAGACGTTGTCTATGCTGAGCGATCACTTTTATTGGCCTAAGATGAGGCGAGATGTGGAGAGGTATGTGCAGCGATGCATTACTTGCCACAAAGCGAAATCGAAGTTGCATCCACACGGTTTGTATACCCCTTTACCTGTTCCCAATGCCACATGGGAGGATATTAGTATGGATTTTGTTTTAGGACTGCCTAGAACTAAGAGGGGGAGTGATTCTGTTTTTGTCGTTGTGGATCGTTTTTCGTGCCATAACTTTATTCCGTGCCACAAGAGCGACAATGCGTCGCATATTACTGACTTGTTTTTCAGGGAGATCGTGAGGCTACATGGCGTGCCACGTACTATTGTGTCGGATCGCGACGTGAAGTTCATGAGCTACTTCTGGAAGACGCTTTGTGGTAAACTGGGGACGAAGTTGTTGTTCAGCACAACATGTCATCCCCAAACTGATGGTCAAACAGAGGTGGTGAACCGCACACTTTCGATGCTACTCCGGACCATGATCAAGAAGAATCTGCGCGAGTGGGATGATTGTTTGCCGCACGTGGAATTCGCTTATAATCGGGTTGTGCATTCCACTACGCAGATGTGTCCATTTGAGGTAGTTTATGGTTTCAAGCCCTTTACGCCGCTTGATTTGTTGCCGCTTCCTAGTCAACACCATACTCATATGGAGGCATCCAAGCGAGCTGAATATGTGAAGAAATTGTATCTCAAGACAAAAGAAGCGGTAGAGCGCAAGGTCAAGTATTATGCTGAGAAGGTGAACAAGAAAAGGAAGAAGATGGTTTTTCAACCAGGTGATTTGGTTTGGGTACACTACCGCAAGGATCGTTTTCCAGAACGTCGCAAGTCTAAGTTACTACCGCGCGGTGATGGGCCTTTCAAGGTGCTTGCAAAGATCAACGACAATGCCTACAAGATAGAGCTTTTCGGCGATTACTATGGCGTGAGATCTACGTTCAATGTCGCTGATTTATCACCTTTCTTTGGTGGTGATGATCCAGCGTCGAGGACGACGCCTTTTCAAGAGGGGGAGGATGATGAGGGCATCCTTAACACTTATACATCTTCTCCTATTGGTGGTCATGCACATACTGATCAGGACATCCCCATTACATATACATCTTCCACTCCAAGCATGCATGAGAATAACCAAGAACCAGAGGGCCCAATGACGAGGGCAAGAGCCAAGCGTTTAAACAAACATGTGCTTTTGTTTCTTAAGGAGTTTCCTTTAATTGATGATGAACTTGGAATACTATCTCATGCTAGTATTTTATGTATTCTTAGGTATGACTCATGTGAAGACTTGAGAGAGCAAAAGGGAGGAGACCAATTTTTTATGCATAAGATTGAAACATAGCTATTGCTTGTTCTTTCAACACCAGAGTTCATGCGAGGACTTTGAGAGAGAACTAGGCGATCCATTGTTCGTTCTGCAATTCGAGGTCAAGCCGTCGTTCCATTGGGAATTGGGGACTTGGCGTTCGTCGTTTGTGGTCTCGCGACGAACAATTATCCGGTGTGTTTTGGGCGTATTCCGAAGAGTTGAGGGTTCGTGCATTGGCGCGAGTGTTCAACTAGCGACATCATCTACTTTGCATCAACTATCCACGGTTCCTCACTAAGAAGATCGGGACCCCTCCCCGTATCAATAGCTGTTGTAGTATCAATTGGTTTGTGCAAAACAGTGAGAATGAGAATGACATAATAATTGATTCATACATATACGACGCATATGTGTTGTTCTTTTTGCTTACTACACCTCCAGGTAATAATAATGTGAAAGACGGAAGGGGTGTAACTGACCAATACATATACCATGCATACACATTGTATTCTTTGTTTAGTACAATTTCAGGCTATCAAAAGCCGAGGATGGCTTTTCTTGAAGAAGGGGAGGATGATGGGGATACGCACATGCTTAGCACATTTCAGTTAAATACATTATTTCACTGGAAAGAAGTATTGAGCCACATTAAATATTGTCAGGTGAATTTGTTTCTTAATGAATTTCCTTCTATTCGTGGGAACAATATACTACCTTATGTCAAATTCTTGTTTACTATTAGGTTTGAATATTATGATGATTCCGGGGCCAAAGCAATGGAGAAACACAAGGAGGGTAATCATATCTGCTACTAAGAACAAAAAGCTCAAAGCCCATGGGGATGGAAAGGAGAAAGCCAAGCAGCCCATACAGCTGATCAAGGAGAAAAGAAGCCCATGCAGTGGGAGAACAAAAAGTCAGAAGCCCAAGAACTTCAAACCCAAGTTTTGGAAAAGATTTTGAAGCCCAATTCGGACCACCCACATGTACAACCAAATTCAAACTCGGATTCAACTCAGAACTCAATTCGGATTCGGTTCGGGATAGCCCAACCGACACCTAGTAAAACAGCCATAACTTTTACAAACGGACTCCGATTGAGGTGTGTTGTACTCTGTGGAAAGCCCTTGATGTCTACTTTCAGATAGATCTAGCCTCACCTCCAAATTCCCTATGGGTCGATCAAAAACTATGAAACAAGTCACATCACTTTTTTTAGTCTGAGTCAAAGTGGGCCTAGGGCTTTGAAATCAAGTCCTATTCGGCCTTTAAGTGTTTGGCCAACTCTCCACCCCTTGTATCTCTTTAAAAGATAACCGCCACCCCTATAAAATTTAGACCATTTTTGATAATAGAATACTCTTGTTCTTTCTGTTGGCCGAACTAACTTAAGGGAATTGGGAGTTCGCTAAAATCAAGATCGTTCAACCTTTCCGCTGGGAATTGGGAGCGCGATGGAACTTCATCGGTGGTCGTGAAGTTCAGCACGTGAGGTTGGGCGAATTATAGAGTGCTAACTCTTGCATTGGCAACGGGGGATCACTACGGTTCATCAAATCCACGTGAGTATCTTGATCCTACATTGAGAAGATCGGGTGACCCCGTATCATCTTGGTATCAGAGCGCGGTTTACTCGGTAGGATTATTTACCCTTTCTTTTAGATTGATTTATGTTTGTCCTATAGTCCATTAAACTGAAAATTGTAAAAAAATCCAAACCCTAGTTTTTTGCATCTGTTAATTTTGTGAGTTTTGTTAGGTTTTGATCCATTAGAATTTTGTTTAGGTGCTGATCGTTCGTGTTTATTTGCGTAGCTTAATCTTTGTGTCCAATGCAAAATTCAAAAAAAACGACTGCTACAGTACGCAATTGCTACAGTAGCACGCTGCTACAGAATCACCTTTCTATAGTACGCGCCTCTATAGTAGTTCGCTGTTGCAGGGCGTGTTTGCTACAGTGTTTTTAGAAGTTTCTACAGTATCTCGGCGAGCTACAATGCGCAAAAAAAAATTTCCTCGTAGATTTTTATTCATCAATTGAGACTAGCTGTTGAATATTGCATCTAGGGCTACTCTTGAGTACATTACACCTTGCTGAATATTTGTGACCTGTGCAAAATCAAAAGAACAATTAAACCTACTTTGGCCTTTGAACAAAAAAGACAGTTGAGCAAAAAAAAAGAAAGAAAGAAAGAAAGAAAAAGAAAGCATTGGCCGAATTTGGGTGAGTTCTTAATCCATAAATTCAGATTGTGTAATTTAATTTCTTGAGCAATCTCGTGCCCTTATATTCATATCATTTCAATTGGCTAGCGTGTCTCCTAGTACTTGGTGCAAAACGAGCGATCTAATCTTTAATTTCAGATTGCCTCTAGTTAGCTCATTCCTTTGTTTGCATTGAGTCTGTTGTGGCTACAGACCAAACAGAGAGAGAGATGGTAGTGGAGAGTAATGAAGTTGAGTGTAATGGCCTGGGTCCTCCCCATGGCTTGTGCTCATATATATATGCACATGAGGAGTGCTTTTACAGTTATACCCTTACATCTGGTTATCCCCTCTGGGGCAGTTATGTCATTACACATGGCCTATTCTGGGCCTTATAACCTTCCTACCAGGCCTGCTGGGGTTAGGCGGGGGCCACCCCTACGACAGGAGCCTCTCATGGTGAAGGGCTTCACAGGGCCGAAGCCATGTCGTCGAGTCCTTTGGCCCCCTCCGTCCCCTGCGGCCTGTGAATGTCTCCGGGCTTGTGGCTGGGGAGCCGGAAGCCTGGGATGGTGCTGGCGGAGGCTGGCGCCTCTGCCGAAGTAGACGCGCGCGCGCCCCGTCCCCTACCCCTCGAACGGGTGGCAGCGAAGCTGGCGCCTAGTCGGAGTAGACGCGCGCGCTCCGTCCCCTACCCTTCGAACGGGTGGCAGCGAAGCTGGCGCCTAGTCGGAGTAGACGCGCGCGCTCCGTCCCCTACCCTTCGAACGGGTGGCAGCGAAGCTGGCGCCTAGTCGGAGTAGACACGCGCGCTCCGTCCCCTACCCTTCGAACGGGTGGCAGCGAAGCTGGCGCCTAGTCGCAGTAGACGCGCGCGCTCCGTCCCCTACCCTTCGAACGGGTGGCAGCGGAGCTGGCGCCTAGTCGGAGTAGGCGCGCGCGCTCCGTCCCCTACCCTTCGAACGGGTGGCAGCGAAGCTGGCGCCTAGTCGGAGTAGACACGCGCGCTCCGTCCCCGACCCTTCGAACGGGTGGCAGTGAAGCTGGCGCCTAGTCGGAGTAGACGCGCGCGCTCCGTCCCCAACCCTTCGAACGGGCGGCAGCGAAGCTGGCGCCTAGTTGGAGTAGACGCGCGCGCTCTGTCCCCCACCCTTCGAACGGGTGGCAGCGAAGCTGGCGCCTAGTCGGAGTAGACGCGCGCGCTCCATCCCCCACCCTTCGAATGGGTGGCAGCGAAGCTGGCGCCTAGTCGGAGTAGACGCGCGCGCTCCGTCCCCTACCCTTCGAACGGGTGGCAGCGAAGCTGGCGCCTAGTCGGAGTAGACACGCGCGCTCCGTCCCCTACCCTTCGAACGGGTGGCAGCGAAGCTGGCGCCTATTCGAAGTAGACGCGCGCGCTCCGTCCCCTGTGCTGAGATCGGAGCTTGGCGTCGGTACGGATGCGCTTTGGGGCTGTTGTGACCTTGCAGTCTGGTAGTGCGCTTTTAATGGTGGCTGGAAACCCGCCGACGCCTGGCCTGGCAGAAGGCAGGCTGTCGCGTCGTGCAGTCTGCCATGTTGCAGGTGGGGCACGTGGCGACCCACGACTGGTGCGTCGTGGGATGTGGGCGGTTGCGTGACCGCCGCCGTTCGCCTAGTCCCCCGAGAAGCTGGGCGCGTGTGGGAGATGTGGGGGCGTTGTGCGCTGTCTGGCCACCTACCCGGCACGGCTCTCTATGTTCCGGCGGTTCTTCTTTCCAAAGCTTGGATAGCCGAACCGCTGGGAATTCGATCCGTCTGTGCATTGAGCCACAAGGCAGGCGAGCGACCTTTATAAGGTGTTGATGCTGGGGTGGAGGCATCCTTTCTTGCTTGGCTTTTTGATCTGCTGCTTCGCTTCCGCCCGTGCTAATTGTCACGCCCGTTGCTCCCTTGCCTGCTTCTTCTTCTCTTGTCGCCGAAAGCGATGGCTAGCCATGACGACGCCACCTACCACCCCCACAGCGGTGCCTTGCCTGGCCAGGGCGAGGCGACCCCCCCTTTCCAGGAGTACAAACTGGTGCCGCGGGGGGGGGGGGGGCTCGCGCGCCAACAAGTGGTGGAACGCCATGGAGCACTTGGGAGGGTCCTGCTCCCACGTGCTGGGAAAGAGCCGCATGACTGAAGGGACGCTGCAGCGGCTCGTGGATGAGGGGAAGATCGTGGAGCGCAATGGGGCTCGCCTACCCCACCGGGGGGAGACGGAGCCGGAGCCCGGGGCCTTGGAGGCGATTGTTTTCGTCGCGTTCTTCGATGCCGGCCTTCGAATGCCCTCCACGTTGTTCGTGGGCGAAGTCTTGCAGGCCTACAAGTTGGAGCTAGCCCAGCTGACGCCCCACGCGATATTCCGCCTAGCTGTCTTCACCTGGGCGATGCTGACGGAAGGGTGGCGTCCCAGCGCGAGCTTATTCGCCACCCTGCACGACGCATACTGTCGACCCAGAAATGTTGGCGGGGCGATGTCCAACTTCGGCAGTGTGGACTTCGTGCTCCGGGCATCGTGCGCGACGTTGTTCCCTGTGCCCGCCTCGTCTGGGCAATGGGCGGCCGGCTGGACGCGGTGGTGGTTCTATTACACCGTGACAGACAAGAGCTGAATGCAGTGCCGAGGTGGGCCGATCTCGTTCAACAGCACGCCGGGTCTGACGGCGGAGATCGACGACGCGCGGAAGCTACAGAGCCTTGTCGGTGTCGCCCGTCGAATGAGCGTGCGCGACCTAGCCGAGGAGTTCACGATGTATGGGGCAGCGCCACTGTCCTCCCGGGGGAAGTACGTTCAACAGAACGGCCCTCGCGAGGACGGGTTCGACCCTTCCGTGTCTCGCCTGCTGCCGCCCTCCGCCCCTTGTAAGTCGCCCAGCACGCTTTACGCGCGTCATTGCATCCGTTTTTCTTTCGCCTAACTAGCGCGATCTGCTGCGCAGCGGCTCGTCTAGAAGATGCGGAGCGCGCGGTTGCAGCGCTCCTCGGCCCGTACACGCTTAAGGAGCACCGGGCTCGCGAGGCCGCAGTTAAGGCGGCTAAGCAGGGGCGGGTAAACCGCACCTGCGAGGCTTTGGGCATTGCCGTGCCCGAGCGTGTGGTGCCGGAAGAGGTTCCCGCCGGGACTCCGGACGCTCAGGATGGTGATAATCCTGCGGGGGTGCTATCTTCACGACGCCGGGCCCGTTCCCCGGCTGCCGTATGCGACGCGGCAGCCCCCCGGCGGCCAGCCCAGCTGAGACGGGGCGTGCAACCGGCGGTGGGCCTGGCCATACTGCTTCGGAGGAGCGCACCGCCGCAGATCCCTTGGCACCTGCTGTCGACGCCCACGAGCCCGTGCTCGGGCTCGCAGTCGTCGTTGAGTTGGAAGCCGTCAACCCGAGGGGTGGCGTCGTTCCCGGCGGGCAAACCACAGTGGGAGGTGTGTTATCCTCCGCCGCGGCCATCGAGGGCGTGCCTCCTACAGAGGAAACCGTGGGGGCGACAGTGACCGGAGCGGGTCCCGCCGTGGAAGAATCGCCTGTGCCCCCGCAGGCGAAACACCCTCGGACGCAGTCCCCGCCGGCAACGGGGAGTCGATACGCTGTTGCGGGGCCTTGCCGCGGGATCACGCCGTCGCGCACGACCGAGAAGACCTTCTCCCCGCCTGTCGAGGCACCCGCCTGTCGAGGCACCCGCCTCTCCCGGGGTGGTCGAACCGGCGCCCCTTCCTACCGCGACGAAAGGCGCAGGAGGTAGGCGTGAGTCCTTTTCTTCACTTGACTTCGCGAGACTTTCCCCGATCTGCTCGCTCATTCTGCCAACATCAGACGAGACGAAGTCTCCCCAACGTGGCGAAGGATCGAGCAGCGGAGGTACGCGCGAAGTCAGAAGCCTTGTGCAGGGTGCCCCGCAGGTGTCCGCCGGCGTCGACGTGGCTGTGGCCTCAGTAAATCCTGTGCGCGCGCGGACTTCTTCCCCCGACCGGAGATATTCTGCGACCTTACCGCAGCCGCCGAGCGTGCCGACCACGGCCTCAACAGGGCGGCGCTGTCGTCATGCGAGGGGGAACTTCTAGCGCTCGCGCTGCAGGCGTCCGAAATAAGGGTAACTACGCGCGCTTCGGGCTTGCAACGTACTGCTGGACGCCTGCTGACTTTGTTGTGTTTGCCAGACGCTTGCCCTCAGCCGGTCCTTTGACGAGGCCCGTATTCGGGAGCGGAGGGCGCTGGAAGCCAGCCTTCGTGAAGCAAACACTGCCTTCGCCGCGAAGGATGAGGAATGTCACGCGCTGGGGGGGGTGCCCTGGCGGCCGCACAGCATGAAGCTATAGAAGTTCGGCACGCCGCGGCGGAGGAGCGCGCCGCCTTCCTCCAGCAGATCGCCGCCCTAGAAGGGGAGAACGCCCAGCTAGCGGAGTCTGTTGCCGAGAACCGCCTTGCCCAGGAGAATGCGTCCATGCCGGCATGGCGGGCCATGGAGTCTCTGAACCAGACCCTCCGAGATCTGTGCGTCCGAGTGCCGGACACTACGCACAGGCCGGAGGCCCTGTTGGAGATGCTCGGGCTGATCGAGGAGGGGGCCGGCGTTGCTCTTCATGGCTCCAGAACCTTTGGCGAGCACTGCGGCTATGTTGGTGCGTGCTTCGCCCTCGCCCTGCTTCATACCCATGGGTGTAGGCATACCCAGGAGCTAGCGAATCCACAACTGGATCCGCCCGGCCAAGCAGGGGTTATGTCGGACGCCATCCGTTCCGTCGGGCCTAGCCTGCAGAACTTCCACCAACGGATGTGGGGCCGGTTCGGGGAAGCTGCTGCAAGGGTCACCGTGCAGCAGACGCTGCATGGGGAGGGGGACCTCCTCCAGTGGCTTGAAGGGGTCCTTCAGGGCCGTGGCGATGACGGCACGGCTTCGTCCGCACCGCGCCAAGGCTGAGTGTTTGGTCGGACAGGGCAGGGGGATGATGTACGGGTTCTTAGGCTTGTTACCCTGTAACCCTTTTGCTTTTATATGGAACCAAGTAGTACTCTATGTTTGGCCTTACCTGCCGCCGAACGCGGAGGGCAGGTCTGCACAATCTCGTTTATACTTCGTGGAGTGGCGCGTGCGGAGGCGAACCTCGACGCTACGACTTCCCTTATAGTCCGGAGACTCGCGCGTGCGGAGCTAGGCTCGACGCTACGTCTTATTTAAAGTCCGTGGACTAATGCGTGCGGAGCTAGGCTCGACGCTACGTCTTGTTTATAGTCCGGAGACTCGCGCGTGCGGAGCTAGGCTCGACGCTACGTCTTATTTAAAGTCCGCGGACTAGTGCGTGCGGAGCTAGGCTCGACGCTACGTCTTCTTTATAGTCCGGAGACTCGCGCGTGCGGAGCTAGGCTCGACGCTACGTCTTATTTAAAGTCCGCGGACTAGTGCGTGCGGAGCTAGGCTCGATGCTACGTCTTCTTTATAGTCCGGAGACTCGCGCGTGCGGAGCTAGGCTCGACGCTACGTCTTATTTAAAGTCCGTGGACTAGTGCGTGCGGAGCTAGGCTCGACGCTACGTCTTATTTATAGTCCGCAGACTCTCGCGTGCGGAGCTAGGCTCGACGCTACGTCTTATTTAAAGTCCGTGGACTGGTGCGTGCGGAGCTAGGCTCGACGCTACGTCTTCTTTATACTCCGGAGAGTGCGCGCGGAGGCGTCCCCCCGCTGCGTCTTTTTTATACTCCGTAGAGTGCGTGCAGAGCTAGGCTCGACGCTACGTCTTATTTAAAGTCCGTGGACTGGTGCGTGCGGAGCTAAGCTCGACGCTACGTCTTATTTATAGTCCGCAGACTCTCGCGTGCGGAGCTAGGCTCGACGCTACGTCTTATTTAAAGTCCGTGGACTGGTGCGTGCGGAGCTAGGCTCGACGCTACGTCTTATTTATAGTCCGCAGACTCTCGCGTGCGGAGCTAGGCTCGACGCTACGTCTTATTTAAAGTTCGTGGACTGGTGCGTGCGGAGCTAGGCTCGACGCTACGTCTTATTTATAGTCCGCAGACTCTCGCGTGCGGAGCTAGGCTCGACGCTACGTCTTATTTAAAGTCCGTGGACTGGGTTTTGCTCATTGTGGACAGGGGATGTGCTGGGAACAGCAATCTTTATTGAGGTCCCGTTTGCACGGGCGAGCATCGCCCAATAACAAGACGGCGGCTGTATGCCTGCTGTCCTGTTTCTAGGCGTAGTACCGCCGCAACCTGTCCGCGTTCCATGTGTGCCGGAAGGCTTGTCCTTCGAGCGTGGCGAGGCGATACGCCCCCTTCGGCAATGCCTCTGTCACGATGTACGGGCCTTCCCACTTGGACTCCAGCTTGCCAACGGTCTCCACCTGGAGCGCCACTCTGAGGACGAGATCCCCCGGACTGAACCCCCGCGGGCATATAGAGCGGTCCCGAGTACGCACTGTTTGCCGCGCGTACTTCTCGACATGGTGGGCTGCGTCGGCTCGTATCCCATCGAGGAGATCCAAGGACACACGGCGCTCCTCTTCGGGTGCTTGGGCGAGGACCCTCCGCGAGCCGGCCTTGATTTCCTCGGGTGTCACCGCCTCGTCACCGAAGAGGAGCTTGAACGGCGTGAACCCCGTCGGGCGCGTTAACGTTGTGCGAAGCGACCATAAAACGCTGTGAAGCTCGCCTGGCCACTTGCCCTTTGGCAATCCAACCAGACGCTTTTTGATGGCGGCGGAGATGGTGCCATTCGCCCTTTTGACCGCCCCGTTGGACTGGGGATGTCCCACCGAGGCGAATCAGAGGGTGATGCCCATGCTGTCACAATAATCTTTGAAGAGGGTGGCATCGAACTGCAGGCCATTGTCGACCGTGAGCTCCCGGGGCACACCGAAGCGGCATATGATGTTTTGCCATAGGAAGCGCTGTATGGCTGCAGAGGTTACTTTGGCCAGAGCGACTGCTTTCGGCCATTTGGAAAAATACTCTAGCGCGACTACCACGAACCGGAGGTCGCCTGGGGCTCGGGCAAGTGGTCCCACTATATCCAGACCCCAGCGTGCCAGTGGCCATACCGGGGGGATGGGGTTGAGGCGCGTCGGGGGCCTGCGGACAATGCGCGCCATCCACTGGCACCCTTGGCACCGACGGACGAGGTCCTGGGCGTCGGTGATGGCAGTCGGCCAGTAGAAGCCTTGTCTGAACGCCTTGCCGACTAATGATCTTGGTGCCAAGTGGGATCCGCATACGCCTGCGTGGATCTCCGCCAAGAGCTCCCTCCCCCCCTCGGTTGAGAGGCAGCGCAGGAGCGGGGCGCAAACCCCTCTCCTGTAGAGTATTCCTTCGAACACCTGGAAGGACCGTGCACGGTGCTGCAAGCGTCGCAGCTCGGCAGGGTCCTCCGGCTCGGCGATGCCCTGCAAGAAATTGAAGATGGGCTCTCGCCAATCTCCTGGCCGACCAATGCGGTGGACGAGTGCCGCGTCCCGGGTGTCTTGCGCGATGGCCGCCTTTGCTAACGTCTCGTAGAACGCCCCCTCAGGGGGGGCAGTTGCTGGCTGGCTGCCTTAGCGAGGGCGTCGGCCTGCTCATTCTCCGTGCGGGGGATGGCCTTGATGGTGACACCCAAAAAGTGCCTTTCTCTCGCCCTTACCGCCGCGAGGTACTTGGCCAACTCTAGGTCCTTGGCTTGATATGACTTGTCCACATGGCCAGCCACCAAGCGCGAGTCGGTGCGGACCAGCACCCGTCTCGCGCCGATTGCCTTGAGCTTCACCAGGCCAAAGAGTAGTGCCTCGTACTCAGCCGTGTTGTTGGTGGCGGGGAAGTCAAGGCGCGCCGAGTACAGCAAACGCTGTCCTTCAGGTGTGACGATCACCGCCCCTACGCCCGCGCCGGCGACGCTGTAAGCTCCGTCGATTGTAAGCGTCCAGACGGGATCATCGTGCGTCCGGACGGGCTGGGCCGGCGGGGTCCATTCGACGAGAAAATCCGCCAGGACTTGGGATTTGATTGCCGTTCGCGAAGCATACGTCAAGGAGAATGGGGTGAGCTCGGCAGCCCACTTGCCGATGCGCCCTGTGGACTCCTTGTTGTGCAGCATCTCCGCCAGGGGGAATGAGGAAGGTACTGTGATCGGGTGGGCCAGAAAATAATGCCGAAGCTTTCTGGAAGCCATGACCAGCGCATAGGCGAGCTTCTCAAGCTCCGTGTATCTTGTCTTGGCGCCTTGGAGGGCTTCAGAGACGAAGTAGACGGGCCTCCGCATGGCGCCTTCCTCCAAGACGAGGACGGCGCTGACCGCGGTGGCTGACGCGGCCAGATAGAGCAGGAGGGGAGCCTCTGGTGCTGGGGCGACCAGAGTGGGGAGGCTTGCGAGGTGCTGTTTGAGCTCGTTGAAGGCCTTCGCACAATCTTCGTCCCAACTAAATCCGTCGCACCCGCGAAGCGTCTTGAAAAATGGCAGGCCCCGCTCCGCCGCCCTGGATAGGAAGCGGCTTAACGCGGCCATGCGGCCCGCCAGCCTCTGGACCTCCCTCGCAGTCTTGGGCGGCTCCATGCCCAAGATAGCGTCTACCTTGTCGGGGTTCGCCTGGATGCCCCGTCCGGAGACGAGGAAACCCAGGAGCTTGCCCGCCTGCACCCCGAAGACACACTTGTCGGGGTTGAGTTTGATGCCCGCCTTCCGGAGGTTGTCGAAGGTTTCCTGGAGGTCCCGGCCATGCAGGGCGAGCTGACGAGTTTTGACCACCACGTCGTCGACATAGGCTTCGACGTTCCTCCCGAGCTGGGCAGCCAGGGCGATGGCGACGAGGCGAGTGAAGGTAGCGCCTGCGTTCTTCAAGCCAAAGGGCATTCGGACGAAGCAGAATGTCCCCAGTGGTGTGATGAAACTGGTCTTCTCCTCGTCGTCTTCGGCCATGTACACCTGGTGGTAGCCGGAGTAGGCGTCCAGAAAACTCATGAGCTCGCACCCAGCACTGGCATCAACCAATTGATCGATGCGCGGCAAGGGGTAATTGTCCTTCGGGCACGCCTTGTTGAGTGCCGTGAAGTCGACGCACATGCGCCAGGCCCCGCTGGCCTTTTTGACTAGCACCGGGTTAGCGAGCCACTCTGGATGGTGGACCTCGCGAATGACCCCGGCGCGAAGAAGCTTTGCCACCTCTGCTTTGGCCGCCTGCTGCCGATCCATCGACATACGCCGAAGCCTTTGCTTGACTGGCTTGGCGTCGGGGCGGACCGCCAAGCGATGCTCGATTACTGCTCGGTCCACGCCCTTGATGTCCTCCGGGGACCATGCGAAGATGTCGACGTTGTGCTGAAGCACTCGGAGCAGATCTCGCTCGACCCCCGGTGGGAGCCCATCGCCGATGGACACAAACTGTCCTTCCGCCTGGAGCTGCACTTTCTTGATTCCGCCTTCGGGCCGAGGCTTGGGCGTCCACCCGGGGGCCGAGGGCCCCTCCCCGAGTGCACCGGAGAGGGCGTGCACCGGGCGATGCGGAACGCGGCTGCCGCCTTCGGCACGTCTGGCCAAGTCCTGGTCTCCGAAGAGGGTGATAATACCCTCGGGGCCCGGGAGCTTCATACACAAGAAGGCGTGGTGCGGGATCGCCTCGAAAGAGTTGAGGGCGGGTCGCCCCAGTAGGGGTGTGGGAGGTCTACAACGTCGAAAATAATGTGCTCTGTCCGGATGTTACCTTTGTTGCCTGCCTGACGGAAGGTGACCGGAAGACACACGTGCCCCAGGGCCTGCAGCGGTCGACCCCCGAAGCCTTGAAGTGGAGCTCCTGGCTGCTCTAGCCGGCTTCGGGGGATTGCCATGCGGTCGAGGGCTTCTGCGAATAAAATGTTCGCGGAGCTTCCCCCGTCGACCAGGACGCGCCTGACTTCACAGCATGCTATGTGGGTCTGGATGACTAGAGGGTCCTGGTGGGGGTACTCGACACCCCTGGCGTCGTTCAAGTCGAAGGTGATGTTGCGGGGCGGCATCCACAGTTGCGGCTGCTCCCCGGGGGCTTTTGAGGAGGAGCCTCCGGTGATGACGTTGATGGTACGATGCTGCGCACTTTCCATGGCGGTGGCTCATATGGGGTTGTCCCCTGGGTGCCCTACTTGGGCTCCGGCGGGGGGCCAAGGAGGCGTAGCCCGAGATCCGGCCGTTGCCCTTCGCAGCGCCATCACCTCGGTGCATGCCCTTGTGCGATGATCACCGTAACCGTGTACCTCGCACCACCTGCCATAGTGCAGGAGCTCTTGCTCTGCGCGGGGTTGGTCGCCGTAAGCTAGTCCACCTTGCAATCCCCGACCCCCCCTCCGTGAGGCGGGGTTGGGTCCTTGGCGGGCGCTCTTGGTGTCGAGGACGTGATGGGCAGCCTGCGACCGGCGCTGGCGGCGTCGAGGTTTAGGCCTGCTCCTTGAAGAGCCTTCCTGCACCCCAGCCTCACCACCTCGGGGTGGGCTGCCCTGGGGCTCTCGGCTACGGCCCGGCTTCGTGGAGGGACCACCCGCCCCAGCTTCACGCGGGGGGCGCTCCTCATGGGCGAGACCGAGGGCGGTAATGGTGCGCCTTCGCGCATCCTCCTCCGCCCGCGCGTACTCGTCCATTTTGTCGAAGAGCTTGGCGACGGTCTTGATTGGTCTCCGCGCGCTGTACTCGGCCATCGGACCTGGGCGAAGGCCCTGTATGGCTGCATTAATGACTGTGGTTTCGTTAAGATTGTTCACCTGGCATCGAATCTTGGCGAGGCGCTTGAAGTAGCCCCGGAGTGTCTCCAAGGGTTGCTGCTTTACAGCGAAGAGCTGGTCCGTCCCGATTCGCTCGTCATAGTACCCCTGGAACTGGCTATGAAGGCGGGCGCGAAGCTACTCCCACGCGCAGATGGAGCCTGGCTCTATGGTAAAGAACCAAGAGAGCGCCACCCCTTGTAGCGCGAGGGGGAGTCCCTTGGCTTTCGTGGTGTCGTCTCCGCCGGAGGCTCCGATCGCGGTTTTGTATACGCGCACGAACTCACGGGGGTCCATGTCGCCTTTATACGAGTCGATGGCGCTAGGGAACCTGAAGTCTTCGGGCCATGCCGCCTGCTGCAGCCTCGCCGAGAGCGGGGACTCCGGATCCACGTGTCGCAGCGGCACGCGGCTGGACGTGGGGGCTTCGCGACTGTCCGCTCTTTCCGGCGCGGGCTCAGACACGATTGCTGGCGCAGCCGGCTGACTCCGAGCCTCTTGCATATTTCTGACGGCTCCGCGAAGGTCCCCCAGCTCCCGCTGGAATGCGCTGAGGGCCGCCAGCAGGGCGCTTTCCCTCCCCGGTGCTGGCGGGGTTGCCGGTGCGTCCGACGGGCTCCATCTACGCGTGGGAGCAGCTCCGCGACCGCCTTCACAACAACTACCAATGACACTATGTCGAGCGAGTCGATGCGGACCAACTCTTTGCTGTGAAGCAAAGACCCTCGGAGAAGCTCCGGAACTACTTCAAGCGCTTCGCCAAGATTCGATGCCAAGTAAAAGACGTTAATGAAACCACCGTCGTTAATGCAGCCATACAGGGCCTTCGTCCGGGCCCGATGGCCGAGTACAACGCGCGGAGGCCAATCAAGACAGTCGCCAAGCTCTTCGACAAAATGGACGAGTATGCGCGGGCGGAGGAAGATGCGCGAAGACGCAGCATTACCGCCCTCGGCCTCGCCCATGAGGAGCGCCCCCCGTGCGAAGGGGGGGCGGGTGGTCCCTCCTCGAAGCAGGGCCGTAGCCGAGAGCCCCGGGGAGGCCCTCCCCGAGGCAGCGCTACCGGGGTACAGGAAGGCTCTTCAAGGAGCAGGCATAAGCCTCGGCGCCGCCAGCACAAGTCGCAGGCGGCCCATCATGTCCTCGACACCGAGAGCACCCGCCAAGGACCCGACCCCGCCTCATGGAGGGGAGACCGGGGATCGGAAGGCGGACTTGATTACGGCGGCCAACCCCACGCAGAACAAGAGCTCCTACACTATGGCAAGTGGTGCGAGGTACACGGCTACGGTGATCATTACACAAGGGCATGCACCGCAGTTATGGAGCTGCGGAGGGTGATGGCCGGGTCTCGGGCTCTGCCTCCTCGGCCCCTCGCTGGAGCCCACGGGGGGCACCCAAGGGGTAGCCCCATACGAGCCACCACAACGGAGGGCGCGCCGCATCGCACCGTCAGCGTCATCACCGCAGGCTCCTCCTCAAAAGCTCCTGGGGAGTAGCCGCAACTGTGGATGCCGCCCCGCAACATCACCTTCAACTTGAACGACGCCAGGGGTGTGGAGTACCCTCACCAAGACCCTCTAGTCATCCAGGCCCACATAGCACGCTGTGACGTCAGGCGCGTCCTTGTCGACGGGGGAAGCTCCGCGAATATCTTGTTCGCAGAGGCCTTCGACCGTATGGGGATCCCCCGAAGCCGGCTAGAGCAGCCAGGAGCTCCACTTCAAGGCTTCGGGGGTCAACCGCTGCAGGCCTGGGGGCACGTGTCCCTTCCGGTCACTTTCCGTCAGGAGGGCAACAAGGGTAACATCCGGACCGAGCACGTCATCTTCGACGTCGTAGATATCCCACATCCCTACAACGCATTACTGGGTCGACCCGCCATCAACTCTTTCGAGGCGATCCCACACTACGCGTTTTTGTGTGTGAAGCTCCCGGGCCCAGAGGGTGTTATCACCGTCTTCGGCGATCAGGACTTGATGTGACCACGCCACAAACACATACGACAATCGCGCCCAATATCAAGATTGAACTAAAGGTGAATTCGTTTCTTCAGCCTTCATATGTTACTGAGAATAGACCGCTACCTAATACAAGTGATTTAATTGTACTTAGGAATTTGGGAAAGGATGAAGGAAAGGGACATGGAGTCCTGGACATGCATGGAAGGAATAATGGAGGTCACCACGTCACTTTGAGACCAAGTCAAGCACGAATTCGAGTTGGACACGTTTTGGAATCAGACTCGGACTGCTGCAATGGTGCAAGTTTAAACGGACGTAACTTTCTCATACGGACTCCGTTTGAGACGTTCTTGGACTTGATGGAAAGCTTATCAAGTCTACTTTCTAAAGGATTCAACCCCATCTTCAAATTCTATCTGAGACAGCCGCAATCATCAAAAGAGTCCGTGTTGGTCACGTACTGGAATCAGATTCGGACTGCTGCAATGGTGCAAGTTGAAACGAACGTAACTTTCTCATACGGACTCCGTTTGGGACGTTCTTGTACTTCATGGAAAGCTTATGAAGTATACTTTCCAACGGATCCAACCTCATCTTCAAATTCCAACCGAGCCGGCTGCAATCATCAAAACAATCCACGTTGGTTTTTGAGTCCGAGTCAAAAGGGTGCTGCGCCACCACCAATTGGGCCCATGGGCCTTGTAACCCTAGAGCATGCACTTTGGACGCCCCTCCTGGTTGTTCTCCCTATAAAGGAGCCGCCGCCTCCCTTGTTAGGACTTGGATTTTGTTGAGTTTAGGTTTAGCTATTATGCAAACTTCTGTTCTTCAGTTGTGTCGGACGACCACCTGTCAAGACAGCCTTCGGAATCCCACCTTTTGATCTTCATATCAATATTTGCAATTTCAGATTGCTTGTTATCTTGTTCTTGCGTGTTCTTCGGTTGCATGCAGGAATAGACCTTCGTGGTCAGGTCAACCGCGTTCTTGGCATGGTTGATAACAACTTGGAGTGTGGTTCAGCGATTGCTAAGGCGCAAGCGACGTCGTTCGGTTGTAGTCGGATCGCAAGGGTCGCCTCCGCCAAAATCGATAGTTATCATCCTATCGGAAGATCGGGACACCATCGCCTCATCAAGTGGTATCAGAGCTTCAGTTGACCGGTAGGAATTTCTTGTATCCTTAGTTAGTAGATTGATTTTTATTTCCCATAGTCCAGAAAAATTGCCCCACAAAAAGAGTTAATTTCCGCTGTCCAAACCCCGTTGTGCTTTTCAATCTGTTAGTTTTGGTTTGCTAAATTGAATTTGTGTCCGTTTTAGCTTTGCTAGTTGCTGGTCATATCTTTGTTCCAAGAAAAATCCAAATAAAAAAAAATTCCCCCACCCCAAACCCTAATTCCAATTTCGGCTGATCTGTCCTTTCTCTGCAGCCGCCACCAAAAACGCCATATCTTTTGATTCCGAGATTATTTTTGAGTGAGACCACCGCCATTAGATTCAAAAATTTATCATCCATCTATCTGTAAAATTTCACGTCATTCCAGCAAGGCAGTTAAGAGATATCTGCGGTGGAAGTTGACCCAAAATTCCAGATTGAATCTGCAACAGTCGGCACTTGTGAATTTTGTGCGAATTTTTAGGTCGGTTTCCAGACCTTGGCCCAAAAACAAAAGTTGTAGAAAAAGCCGTCAGAAAACGGAGAAAAAAAGAATTATTGAAAAAAAGGCAACTGACAAAAAGTTACGGCCGAAATACCGACGCGCTGTCCAGTGGACAGAAATCTTCAGTTTCCAAGTTTTGGAACAATCCTTGTGTTCTTCAATTCCAGATTGCATTCGATCGAATTATCTTGTATTTACCACTCCCATACATTGCCATACACTTATTTTAGCCTTCTTCCATCTTTGGTTGATCAGCAACATAGGCTAAGTGCTAGATACGAACTATAATTCAATTCTGTGCAATTTCTGAAATTAATTGATTGTTTTCCTTTGTTACAAAATACATAGCCTATCCAAGCTCCACTTTTCTACAACCGAACAGGTCTCGCTGTACCTTGCAATCGCTATACTCATCACTTGAGTTAAGCTATCACGAACCAGCCACCAGTTGCACCACCTGTTTTGCATTGGTAAGAACTTGTAAGAGCTTGGTAAGAGTTCGAGAGATGTGTGACTTGCGAAGCTCCACCTCCTAGTAGTTTATAGGGACTTACATAATTCTAGTGTATTTCCTTGTTTTCTACTAACCATGACAGGTTCAAGATCACATTGTAGCAATTTTTGTGAGACCAACAACTTGTTGGATCGTATTAATAAGACCCTCACCACCATCAACAACAGAATTGAGGGATCCAATGATCACGACCGTTGTCGACTTCGACAAAATCAACAAGGCACAGGTAGGTTAACAAGAGAGGTATGTGATGATGATGCCAAGTTTACAATTCCGCCATTTGCTGGTAGATATGACCCTGAAGCTTATCTTGATTGGGAAATACAATTAGATGGAAATTTTGCATGCTATGATTTTCCTGATGATGAAAGAGTTAGGGCTGCTACTAGTGAATTCACTGATTTCGCATTATTTTGGTGGAGGAAACAATGTAGACTACCACATGTACCTAAAACATGGAATGTTTTGAAACGAGTGATGAGATCTACATTTGTTCCTTCATATTATTCACGTGACTTGTTAAACAGATTGCAACGTTTAGAACAAGGTAGGAGAACTGTAAGTGAATACTATGAAGAATTGAAAGCTCTTTTGTTGCGTTGTGGCTTAGAGGAACATGCTGAAGCTACAGAGAATAGATTCTTACGTGGCCTTAATAAAGAAATTCAGGACCTTCTCATTCACAAAGAATATAATTCTCTCCCTCATTTGTTTATACTTGCATGTAATATTGAACGTCAGATTGAGAAGAAATTGAGAGTGCTTGATGATAAGAAACATGAGAGCAAACCCATGTTTGTGCCTTTTTCTGTGACTAACAACTTGCAGGCAGTTGAGAACCATGTCAAAAAGGAGCATGAGTTGATTGAACCATCGATTCCATTCGTTGAGAACGAAGATGAGGAGATGGATGCACCTACATCATCTGAGGGGAGCCAAAAAGGTAAAGATCATGGTGCTATCATCACTCACGGTGAGTATGCTTGTGAAGAACAACAATTATGCACCGTTCATGCTATTTTAGAGCAAAACTTAGTGGAAAACAATTCTGACATGCCCATATTTCAAGTAGAGAATTCACACTGCATTGATTTGAGTGTTGAGAATACGTTGAGTGCACCTTGTCAAAAAATAATTGAATTGCCTACTGTTTTGAGTGATTCATGTGATGAATTAATCACATACAATGATCATGTGGCTTTGGTTAGACATAAAGAAGTTTTAACTAGAATTTCTCCTGCCAATTCATTGTGTTACATCATGTTGGATCTTCCTATGAAATTGTCACATGCTTTGGAGAAAGTTTCTGAACTTACATGTTCAAAATTCTTGTTTAGTGCCTACACCCCTGGGTATAAGTTTAATTTGATTGGAGATTATGGTGTAGGAAATCAATTTCTTGTATATCGAATATGCATAACTTGTGACCACATGGATGAATTGCAGCTTGTTGTTTTGAACAACAACTCTTGTATGCTCAATCTTGTTCATTATGAAAGAAAAATAAATTTTAGTGATCATTCAATGCCTATGTGTTCTTCTCTTATTGAACCATCTAACATTGGCAATCTGAATAATGAAATTGATGTATGGAAGAACTTGCAAATATTTTCACCCTTACTAGATGAATTTGCTATTGCTCAATTGAAATCTGATTATATGGATAAACTTTGTTTGATTCCAAAAGTTGTAGATTTGCCTATATATGCCACCACAACAAGTTTACAACTTCAAGGATTTGAATTGCATAAATGCTTCACTTACATTTGCAAAACAAGTTGCGATAATTACTGTGTGAGAAATTTTGATTTGTTCATTAACATATATGATTACTTTTGGGTTAATAATACAATGAGCTTTTATGATTGCTGTTGTGTTATAACATTAATTGTGCAACAACGAAGAACTGTTAAAACGGATGACATATACATATACCATGCATACACCTTGGCTTCTTTGTTACCATACTTTCAGTTTATCAAAAGCCGAGGACGGCTTTGTTTTCAAGAAGGGGAGGATGATGAGGACATGACCCCTATGGATACAACCATATTTGCTATGCTTGTTGTTCCAATTACAAGAGCTCCTACGCATCACTTAAATTATAAGGTGAGCTCGTTTCAAAAAGGTTTTACTTTGTGTGATAAAGAACGTATGATATTACATAATGAGAGTTTGTTGCGTTTGTTATTATGTACCGAGATTTATGATGAAGATCATGCAATACGTGAGGCTACACATATGCTAAAACCGAGGACGGTTTTCTATCAAGAAGGGGAGGATGATGTGACCACGCCACAAACACATACGACAATCGCGCCCAATATCAAGATTGAACTAAAGGTGAATTCGTTTCTTCAGCCTTCATATGTTACTGAGAATAGACCGCTACCTAATACAAGTGATTTAATTGTACTTAGGAATTTGGGAAA
Source organism: Dendrocalamus latiflorus (assembly GCA_017311315.1). NCBI lineage: Eukaryota > Viridiplantae > Streptophyta > Magnoliopsida > Poales > Poaceae > Dendrocalamus > Dendrocalamus latiflorus. Next base: position 32,116,972 of record CM029634.1, read on the forward strand.
GGATGAAGGAAAGGGACATGGAGTCCTGGACATGCATGGAAGGAATAATGGAGGTCACCACGTCACTTTGAGACCAAGTCAAGCACGAATTCGAGTTGGACACGTTTTGGAATCAGACTCGGACTGCTGCAATGGTGCAAGTTTAAACGGACGTAACTTTCTCATACGGACTCCGTTTGAGACGTTCTTGGACTTGATGGAAAGCTTATCAAGTCTACTTTCTAAAGGATTCAACCCCATCTTCAAATTCTATCTGAGACAGCCGCAATCATCAAAAGAGTCCGTGTTGGTCACGTACTGGAATCAGATTCGGACTGCTGCAATGGTGCAAGTTGAAACGAACGTAACTTTCTCATACGGACTCCGTTTGGGACGTTCTTGTACTTCATGGAAAGCTTATGAAGTATACTTTCCAACGGATCCAACCTCATCTTCAAATTCCAACCGAGCCGGCTGCAATCATCAAAACAATCCACGTTGGTTTTTGAGTCCGAGTCAAAAGGGTGCTGCGCCACCACCAATTGGGCCCATGGGCCTTGTAACCCTAGAGCATGCACTTTGGACGCCCCTCCTGGTTGTTCTCCCTATAAAGGAGCCGCCGCCTCCCTTGTTAGGACTTGGATTTTGTTGAGTTTAGGTTTAGCTATTATGCAAACTTCTGTTCTTCAGTTGTGTCGGACGACCACCTGTCAAGACAGCCTTCGGAATCCCACCTTTTGATCTTCATATCAATATTTGCAATTTCAGATTGCTTGTTATCTTGTTCTTGCGTGTTCTTCGGTTGCATGCAGGAATAGACCTTCGTGGTCAGGTCAACCGCGTTCTTGGCATGGTTGATAACAACTTGGAGTGTGGTTCAGCGATTGCTAAGGCGCAAGCGACGTCGTTCGGTTGTAGTCGGATCGCAAGGGTCGCCTCCGCCAAAATCGATAGTTATCATCCTATCGGAAGATCGGGACACCATCGCCTCATCAGGACTTGGCCAGACGTGCCGAGGTCGGCAGCCGCGTTCCGCATCGCCCGGTGCATGCCCTCTCCGGCACGGTCGGCGATGGGCCCTCCGCCCCCGGGTGGACGCCCAAGCCTCGGCCCGAGGGCGGAGTCAAGAAGGTGCCGCTCCAGGCGGAGGGGCAGTTTGTGTCCATCGGCGAGGGGCTCCCACCGGGGGTCGAACGGGATCTGCTCCGAGTGCTTCAGAACAACGTTGACATTTTCACATGGTCCCCGGAGGACATCAAGGGCGTAGACCGAGCAGTAATCGAGCATCGCTTGGCGGTCCGCCCCGACGCCAAGCCGGTCAAGCAAAGGCTTCGGCGTATGTCGATGGATCGGCAGCAGGCGGCCAAAACAGAGGTGGCGAAGCTTCTTCGCGCCGGGGTCATCCGCGAGGTCCACCATCCAGAGTGGCTCGCTAACCCGGTGCTAGTCAAAAAGGCCAGCGGGGCCTGACGTATGTGCATCGACTTCACGGCACTCAACAAGGCGTGCCCGAAGGACAATTACCCCTTGCCGCGCATCGATCAGCTGGTCGACGCCACTGCTGGGTGCGAACTCATGAGTTTCCTGGACGCCTATTCCGGCTACCACCAGGTATACATGGCCGAAGACGACGAGAAGAAGACCAGTTTCATTACACCACTTGGGACGTTCTGCTTCATCAGAATGCCTTTTGGCTTGAAGAACGCAGGCGCTACCTTCACCCGCCTCGTCGCTATTGCCCTGGCCGCCCAGCTCGGGAGGAACGTCGAAGCTTATGTCGATGACGTGGTGGTCAAAACTCGGCAGCTTGCTCTGCATGGCCAGGACCTCCAGGAGACCTTCGACAACCTCCGGAAGGCGGGCATCAAGCTCAACCCCGACAAATGTGTCTTCGGGGTGCAGGCGGGCAAACTCCTAGGTTTCCTCGTGTCCGGACGGGGCATCCAGGCGAACCCCGACAAAGTAGACGCCATCTTGGGTATGGAGCCGCCCAAGACAACGAGGGAGGTCTAGAGGCTGGCGGGCCGCAAGGCAGCACTAAGCCGCTTCCTATCCAGGGCGGCAGAGCGGGGCTTGCCATTTTTCAAGACGCTCTGCGGGTGCGATGGATTTCGTTGGGACGGAGATTGCGCGAAGGCCTTCAACGAGCTCAAGGAGCACCTGGCTAGCCTCCCCACGCTGGTCGCCCCAGCACCAGAGGCTCCCCTCCTGCTCTATCTGGCTGCGTCAGCCACCGCGGTCAGCGCCGACCTCGTCTTAGAGGAAGGCGCCATGCAGCGGCCAGTCTACTTTGTCTCCGAAGCCCTCCAAGGCGCCAAGCCAAGATACACGGAGCTTGAGAAGCTCGCCTACGCGCTGGTCATGGCCTCCAGGAAGTTTCGGCATTATTTTCTGGCCCACCCGATCACAGTGCCTTCCTCATTCCCCCTGGCAGAGATGCTACACAACAAGGAGTCCACAGGGCGCATCGGGAAATGGGCTGCCGAGCTCGCTCCCTTCTCCTTGACGTATGCTTCGCGAATGGCAATCAAATCCCACGTCCTTGCAGATTTTCTCGCCGAATGGACCCCGCCGGCCCAACCCGTCCAGATGCACGATGACCCCGTCTGGACGCTCACAATCGACGGAGCTTACGGCGTCGCCGGCGCGGGCGTAGGTGCGGTAATCGTCACGCCCGAAGGACAGCGTTTGCTATACTCGGCGCGCCTTGCCTTCCCCGCCACCAACAACACGGCTGAATACGAGGCACTGCTCTTTGGCCTGGCGAAGCTCAAGGCAGTCGGCGCGAGACGGGTGCTAGTCCGCACCGAATCGCGCTTGGTGGCTGGTCATGTGGACAAGTCATATCAAGCCAAGGACCCTGAGTTGGCCAAATACCTCGCGGCGGTAAGGGCGAGGGAAAGGCACTTTTTGGGCGTCACCGTCAAGGCCATCCCCCGCGCGGAGAACGAGCAGACCGACGCCCTCGCTAAGGCGGCCAGCCAGCAACTGCCCCCCTGAGGGGGCGTTTTACGAGATATTAGTGTAGGCGGCCGTCACGCAGGACAACCGGGACGCGGCACTCGTCCACCACATTGACCGGCCAGGTGATTGGCGAGAGCCCATCTTCAATTTCTTGCAAGGCATCGCCGAGCCGGAGGACCCCGCCGAGCTTCGGCGCTTGCAGCACCGCGCAAGGTCCTTCCAGGTGTTCGAAGGGATACTCTACAAGAGAGGGGTTTGCGCACCGCTCCTGCGCTGCCTCTCGACTGAGGGGGGAAAGGAGCTCCTTGCGGAGATCCACGCGGGCGTGTGCGGATCCCACCTAGCACCGAGGTCATTAGTCAGCAAGGCATTCAGGCAAGGCTTGTACTGGCCAACTGCCATCACTGACGCCCAGGACCTTGTCCGTCGGTGCCAAGGGTGCCAGTGGATGGCGCACATCATTCGCAGGCCCCCGACGAGCCTCAACCCCATTCCCCCGGTGTGGCCACTGGCACGCTGGGGCCTCGACATAGTAGGACCACTCGCCCGAGCTCCAGGGGACCTCCGGTTCATGGTAGTCGCGCTGGAGTATTTCTTCAGATGGCCGGAAGCGGTCGCCCTGGCCAAAGTAACTTCTGCGGCCATACAGCGCTTCATCTGGCAAAACATCATATATCGCTTCGGCGTGCCCCGAGAGCTCACGGTTGACAATGGCCTGCAGTTCGACGCCACCCTCTTCAAAGACTATTGTGACAGCATGGGCATCACCCTCCGATTCGCCTCGGTAGGGCATCCCCAGTCCAACGGGGCGGTCGAGCGGGCGAATGGCGCCATCTCCGCTGCCATCAAAAAGCGCCTGGTCGGATTGCCGAAGGGCAAGTGGCCAAGCGAGCTTCACAGCGTTCTTTGGTCGCTTCGCACAATGGTAACGCGCCCGACGGGATTCACGCCGTTCAAGCTCCTTTTCGGTGACGAAGCGGTGACGCCCGAGGAAATCAAGGCCGGCTCGCGGAGGGTCCTCGTCCAAGCACCCGAAGAGGAGCGCCGTGTGTCCTTGGACCTCCTCGACGGGATACGGGCAGATGCAGCCCACCATGTCGAGAAGTATGCGCGACAGACAATGCGTACTCGGGACCGCTCTATATGCCCGCGGGGGTTCAAGCCTGGGGATCTCGTTCTCAGAGTGGCGCTCCAGGCGGAGACCGCTGGCAAGCTGGAGTCCAAGTGGAAAGGCCCGTACATCGTGATGGAGGCATTGCCGAAGGGGGCGTACTGCCTCGCCACGCTCGAAGGACAAGCCCTCCGGCACACATGGAACGCGGACAGGTTGCGGCGATACTACGCCTAGAAGCAGGACAACAAGCGTAAAGCCACCAGCCCTTTGTCGTACGATGCTCGCCCGCGCAAACGGGAGTTCAATAAAGATTGCTGTTCCCAGAGCATTGTCTGTCCGCGCTGAGCAGAACAAAGTCTACGGACTATAAATGAAATAAGACGTAGCGTCGAGGTTTGCCTCCGCACGCGTGAGTCTCCGGACTATAAAGAAAGTCGTAGCGTCGAGGTTCGCCTCCGCACGCGCGAGTCTCCGGACTATAAAGAAAGTTGTAGCGTCGAGGTCCGCCTCCGCACGCGCCAGTCCACGGACTCTAAATAAGACGTAGCGTCGAGGTTTGCCTCCGCACGCGCGAGACTCCAGACTATAAAGAAAGTCGTAGCGTCGAGGTTCGCCTCTGCACGCGCCTGTCCACGGACTCTAAATAAGACGTAGCGTCGAGGTTTGCCTCCGCACGCGCGAGTCTCAGGACTATAAAGAAAGTCGTAGCGTCGAGGTTCGCCTCCGCACGTGCCAGTCCACGGACTTTAAATAAGACGTAGCGTCGAGGTTTGCCTCCGCACGCGCGAGTCTCAGGACTATAAAGAAAGTCGTAGCGTCGAGGTTCGCCTCCGCACGTGCCAGTCCACGGACTTTAAATAAGACGTAGCGTCGAGGTTTGCCTCCGCACGCGCGAGTCTCCGGACTATAAAGAAAGTCTTAGCGTCGAGGTTCGCCTCCGCACGCGCCAGTCCACGGACTTTAAATAAGATGTAGCGTCGAGGTTTGCCTCCGCACGCGCGAGTCTCCGAACTATAAAGAAAGTCGTAGCGTCGAGGTTCGCCTCCGCACGCGCCAGTCCACGGACTTTAAATAAGACGTAGCGTCGAGGTTTGCCTCCGCACGCGCGAGTCTCCGTACTATAAAGAAAGTCGTAGCGTCGAGGTTCGCCTGCGCACGCGCCAGTCCACGACCTTTAAATAAGACGTAGCGTCGAGGTCCGCCTTCGCACGCGCAAGTCTCCGGACTATAAAGGAAGACGTAGCGTCGAGGTCCGCCTCCGCACGCACCAGTCTACGGACTTTACATAAGACGTAGCGTCGAGGTTCGCCTCCGCACGCACCAGTCTACCGACTTTAAAAAAGACGTAGCGTCGAGGTTCGCCTCCGCACACACCAGTCTACGGACTCTAAATAAGACGCAACGGGGGGACGCCCTCGCGCGCACCATTCTACGGACTATAAATGAAGTCGTAGCGTCGAGGTCCGCCTCCGCACGCGCCAGTCCACGGACTCTAAATAAGACGTAGCGTCGAGGTTTGCCTCCGCACGCGCGAGACTCCGGACTAAAAAGAAAGTCGTAGCGTCGAGGTTCGCCTCTGCACGCGCCTGTCCACGGACTCTAAATAAGACGTAGCGTCGAGGTTTGCCTCCGCACGCGCGAGTCTCCGGACTATAAAGAAAGTCGTAGCGTCGAGGTTCGCCTCCGCACGTGCCAGTCCACGGACTTTAAATAAGACGTAGCGTCGAGGTTTGCCTCCGCACGCGCGAGTCTCCGGACTATAAAGAAAGTCGTAGCGTCGAGGTTCGCCTCCGCACGCGCCAGTCCACGGACTTTAAATAAGATGTAGCGTCGAGGTTTGCCTCCGCACGCGCGAGTCTCCGAACTATAAAGAAAGTCGTAGCGTCGAGGTTCGCCTCCGCACGCGCCAGTCCACGGACTTTAAATAAGACGTAGCGTCGAGGTTTGCCTCCGCACGCGCGAGTCTCCGTACTATAAAGAAAGTCGTAGCGTCGAGGTTCGCCTGCGCACGCGCCAGTCCACGACCTTTAAATAAGACGTAGCGTCGAGGTCTGCCTTCGCACGCGCAAGTCTCCGGACTATAAAGGAAGACGTAGCGTCGTGGTCCGCCTCCGCACGCACCAGTCTACGGACTTTAAATAAGACGTAGCGTCGAGGTTCGCCTCCGCACGCACCAGTCTACCGACTTTAAATAAGACGTAGCGTCGAGGTTCGCCTCCGCACACACCAGTCTACGGACTTTAAATAAGACGTAGCGTCGAGGTTCACCTCCGCACGCACCAGTCTACGGACTTTAAATAAGACGTAGCGTCGAGGTTCGCCTCCGCACGCACCAGTCTACGGACTCTAAATAAGACGCAACGGGGGGACGCCCTCGCGCACACCATTCTACGGACTATAAATGAAGTCGTAGCGTCGAGGTCCGCCTCCGCACGCGCTAGTCCACAGACTCTAAATAAGACGTAGCGTCGAGGTCTGCCTCCACACGCGCGAGTCTCCGGACTATAACGAAAGTCGTAGCATCGAGGTTCGCCTCCGCACGCGCCAGTCCACGGACTCTAAATAAGACGTAGCGTCGAGGTCCGCCTCCGCACGCGCGAGTCTCCGGACTATAAAGAAAGTCATAGCGTCGAGGTTCGCCTCCGCACGCGCCAGTCCACGGACTCTAAATAAGACGCGGATGCCCTCCCTGCGCGCTCTACGGAGTATAAACAAGATGCGGAGGTCTTCTTCCTTTCGCGTTCGGCGGCAGGTAACACCAAGAATAAGGTACTACTTGGTTTCATTGTAAAAGCAAAGGGGTTACATGGTTACAAGCATAAGAACCAGTACATCATCCCCCTGCCTTGGCGCGGTGCAGACGAACCCGTGCCGTCGTCGCCGTGACGCGGAAGGACTCCTTCGAGCCAGTGGAGGAGGTCCCCCTCCCCATGCAGCGTCTGCTGCACGGCGACCCTCGCTGCATCTTCCCCGAAGCGGCCCCAGATCCGTTGATGGAAGTTCTGCAGGCTAGGCCCGATGGAGCGGATGGCGTTCGACATGACCTCTGGTCGGCCGGGAGGATCCAGTTGAGGATTCGCCAGCTCATGGGTATGTCTACACCCACGAGTGTGAAGCAGGGCGAGGGCGAAGCACGCACCAAGATAGCCGCAATGCTCGCCAAACGTTCTGGCGCCACGAAGAGCAACGCCTGCCCCCTCCTCGATCAACCCGAGCGTCTCCGACAGGGCCTCCAGCCCGTGCGTAGTGTCCGGCACTCTGACGCACAGATCTCGGAGGGCCTGGTTCAGGGACTCCATGGCCCGCCAGGCCGACATGGACGCATTTTCCAAGATGAGACTATTCCCCGCAGCAGACTCCGCCAGCTGGGCGTTCTCCCCTTCTAGGACGGCGATCTGCTGCAGGAAGGCGGCGCGCTCCTCAGCCGCGGCGCACTTGGCTTTCGTGACCTCGAGTTGTGCGGCCGCCATGGCGCCCCCCAGCGCGCGAAGTTCTTCATCCTTCGCTGCGAGAACATTGTTTGCTTCACGAAGGCTGGCTTCCAGAGCCCTCCGCTCCCGAACACGGGCCTCGTCAAAGGACCGGCTGAGGGCAAGCGTCTGGCAAAAACGACAAGTCAGCAGGCGCCCAGCAGTACCTTACAAGCTGAAGCGCACATACTTACCCTCATCTCGGAGGCCTGCAGCGTGAGCGCTAGGAGTTCCCCCTCGCATGACGACAACACCTCTCGGTCAAGGCCGTTGTCGGCACGCTCTGCGGCTGCGGTGAGGTCGCGAAGTTTCTCCGGGCGAGGAAGGAAGTCCGAGCGAGCGAGCCCCGGCCCCAGCGCGCCAGGATTTACCGAGGCCGAGGCCACGTCAACAGCAACGGACACCTGCGGGGCACCCTGCACAAGGCATTGGATTTCGCGCATACCTCCATTGCTCGATCCTTTGCCATGTCCGGGAGACCCCGTCTCGCCTGATGTTGGCAGAATGAGCGAGCAGATCGGAGAGAGTCTCGCGAAGTCACGAGAAGAAAGGGACTCACGCCTACCTCCTGCGCCTCTCGTCGCGGTAGGAAGTGGCGCCGTTTCGACTGCCAAGTGGGAGGCGGGCGCCTTGGTGGTCGGCGAGGAGGTCTTCTCGGCCGCGCCAGACGCCGTAATCCCGCGACAAGGCCCCGCAACGGCGTATCGACCCCTCGCTGGCGACGGGGACTGCGTCCGAGGGCGTTTCGCCTGCGGCGGCACAAGCGATTCTTCCGGGGCAACACCAGCTACGGTTCCCGTCGCCCCCACGATTTCCTCCGTATGGGGCGCACCCTCGCCGGCCGCTGCGGTTGATAGCGCACCATCAACCGTGGTTTTCTCGCCGGGAACGGTGCTCCCCCCCGGGTTGGCGAGTTCCACCTCAACGATGGCTGCGAGCACAGGTTCGTTGGCGTCGGCAGAGGGTGCCGGGGGATTCGAGGCGGCGCGCTCCTCCGAAGCAGTATGGCCGGGCCCACCACCGGTCGCGCGCCCCGTCTCAGCTGTGCTAGTCGCCAAGGGGCCTGTAGGGTCGCATACGGCAGACGGGGAACGGACCCGGCGTCGCGAAGATAACACCCCCGCAGGGCTATCACCGTCCTGAGCACCCGGAGTCCCGGCGGGAAGCTCCCCCGGCACCGCGCGCTCGGGCACAATAATGCCCAGAGCCTCGCATGTGCGGTTTACCCGCCCCTGCTTAGCCGCCTTGACTGCGGCCTCGCGAGCCTGGTGCTCCTTAAGCGTGTACGGGCCGAGGAGCGCCGCCACCGCGCGCTCCGCATTTTCTTGCCGAGCCACTGTGCAGGAGATCGCGCTAGTCAGGCGGAGACCAAACAGATACAATGGCACGCGTAGAACGTGCTGGGCGACTTACAAGGAGCGGACGGCGGAAGCAGGCGAGATACGGATGGGTTGAACCCGTCCGCGCGGGGGCCTTTCTGTCCAACATACTTCGCCCGGGAGGAGAGTGGCGCCGCCCCGTACATTGTGAACTCCTCGGCTAGGTCGCGCAGGTTCATTTGACGGGCGACACCGACAAGACTCTGTAGCTTTTGCGTATCGTCAATCTCCGCCTTCAGACTCGGCGTACTGTTAAACGAGATCGGCCCACCTCGGCATTGCATTCCGCTCTTGTCGGTCACGGTGTAGTAGAACCACTGCCGAGTCCAGCCGGACTCCCATTGCCTCTGCGAGGCTGGCGCGGGGAACAACGTCGCGCACGACGCCCGGAGCACGAAGTCCACACCGCCGAAGTTGGACACCGCCCCGTCAACCTTTCTGGGTCGACAGTGTGCGTCGTGCAGGGTGGCGAATAAGCTCGCGCTGGGACGCCCCCCCTCGGACCGCATCGCCCATGTGAAGACAGCTAGGCGGAGTATTGCGTGGGGCGTCAGCTGGGCTAGCTCCAACTTGTAGGCCCGCAGGACTTCGCCCACGAACAACGTGGAGGGCATTCGAAGGCCGGCGTCGAAGAACGCGACAAAAACAATCGCCTCCATTGCCCGGGGCTTCGGCTCCGTCTCGTCCCGACGGGGTAGGCGAGCCCCATCGTGATCCACGATCTTCCTCTCATCCACGAGCCTCCATTGGTTATATATGTTGCATAACTAACCATGACAGGATATTCAACAATTCGTTCCTCTTGGTGTGAACAAAATAGGAATGAATCTTCAGTATTTTGTTCCTCATGGTGCGATTCCAATCCCAACAATTTGTCTCTTCCGTTCTGTGGAAGTGAAGATCCAGAGGAGTATCTTGAGTGGGAATGGTGATTGGAGAAAGAGTTTAGATTTCAAAAGCTTCCCAAAGACCAGGAGGTGATGCGAGCCACTATGCAGTTTAAAGAATATGCTTATAGTTGGTGGCAATAATTATCTAGAAAACGATTCATTAGATCTTGGTCAAATTTGAAGGTAATCATGAGAACTGAATTTGTGCCAACCTATTATGAGCGGGAATTGCTTCACCATGTGGAGAGCATCACACAAGAGAGTAACACTGTTCAAGATTACTATTATGAGCTAAAGCGTGCATTGCGACGTGCCGGTGTCACTAGTGCAATAAAAGAACAGGTATACTTACTTCAAAGGAGGCTTGAATTATAAGATCGCTGCTGCACTTCAATATAAATATTTTAGTAGCGCGTATGATCTTATGAATTGTGCTATTGAGGAGGAGAAGAGACTTATGGATATGCGTACACCACAGTTTCATCCAAATCCATACTTCAATTCTTATGCCTCAACAAGTGTGACACATGGGAAGATGACCGAGCATGGGACTTTCCCTTCGGTCCAGAAGACATGTAGTGTTTCTCCATTGCTATAAACAACACTTGAGATGTATCAAAACTCATGTAAGGATGAGTGTCACATAGCCAAATTGAGTGAGAGTGATAAAAACAGTGAGTTGTGTGATTCCACCAAACGTGAGGTTGAGAGCATCCAAATGGAGAGTGGGAGGAATACACAAAAAGAAAAGAGAGAAAGAGATGATAAAAAAAGTGAGATTACTTTTTATACTAACTACTTACTCTCTACTTCTAGTGTTGCTTCTCATATTGTGCAGGTTGATATTAAAGATGAGTAGTCGATTGTTCCACAACCGGTACCATTGGAAGTCAAAGATGAGAAGATAACCACAGTTGAAGATGATGTACTTGCTGCCCCGTTGTTACATCATGACGATTTGATACCTACAACACCTGCATCAACTGAAGAGAATGATAAAGGTAACCATATTGGTGCTGAATTTATTTATGAAAAGGTGAGTAATTGTGAGAACTCATGTGTTCAATCTAAAATTCAATGTTCTAAAATTTCTTTGGTCAATTTACATAATCTGGAATTAATTACTCATAACGAAGTTCTGGCTAGAATATCTCCTGATGATTCTTTATAATACATCATGTTCGATGATCTTAAAGAGCTATCTAGTGTCATTCAGAATGTTGCTGAAATTTAATGTTTAAAATCACTAGTTAGTTCCTATGCCTACACATATAAGTTCAATTTGATTGGAGATTATGGTGTAGATGACAACTTCTATGTTTATCGAATATGCATTTCATGTGATAAGCTTGCCGAGTTGAAATTGCATATTTTGGACAAACGATCTTTTATACCACGTCATGATCACAATGAGATGAGGTTTAAGAATAGTGCTTGCTATTTACAAAGATTTCTTGTGCCTACTTGTTCCTCTTTCGATGAACAATCATGTACAAATAATCAGAGTAGCGCAGTTAAAGCAAGGAAGGCACTTAAAATTTTCTCTTCCATATTTGAACCGTTTGATCTGGTTTTGCCCATTAATGACTTGTCCACGTACTTCGCAAAGTCGAGGACGACTTTTTCTTATGGGAGGGAGAATGGTGTGAATGAAAACATTGCAAAGTATGCATTTGATAGCTGTTGTAGTATCAATTGGTTTTTGCAAAACAGTGAGAATAAGAATGACACAATAATTGATTCATACATATACCACGCATATGTGTTGTTCTTTTTGCTTACTACACCTCCAGGTAATAATAATGTGAAAGACGGAAGGGGTGTAACTGACCAATACATATACCATGCATACACATTGTATTATTTGTTTAGTACAATTTCGGGCTATCAAAAGCCGAGGACGACTTTTCTTGAAGAAGGGGAGGATGATGTAGATACGCACATGCTTAGCACTTTTCAGTCAAATACATTATTTCACTTGAAAGAAGTATTGAGCCGCATTAAATATTGTCAGGTGAATTTGTTTCTTAATGAATTTCCTTCTATTCGTGGGAACGATATACTACCTTATGCCAAATTCTTGTTTATTATTAGGTTTGAATACAAGGAGGGTAATCATATTTGCTACCAAGAACAAAAAGCTCAAAGCCCATGGGGATGGAAAGGAGAAAGCCAAACAGCCCATACAGCTGATCATGGAGGAAAGAAGCCCATGCAGTGGGAGAGCAAAAAGGGACAAGCCCAAGAACTTAAAACCCAAGTTTTGGACAAGATTTTGAAGCCCAATTCGGACCTCCCACATGTACAACCAAATTCAAACTCGGATTCAACTCAGAACTCAATTCGGATTCGGTTCGGGACAGCCCAACAGGCACCTGGTAAAACAGCCATAACTTTTTACAAACGGAGTCCGATTGAGGAGTTCTTGTACTCTATCGAAAGATCTTGAAGTCTACTTTTAGATGGGTCTAGCCTCACCTCCAAATTCCCCATGAGTCGATCAAAAACTGCAAAGCAATTCACATCACGTTTTTAGTCCGAGTCAAAGTGGTCCTAGGGCTTTGAAATCAAGTCCTATTCGGCCTCCAAGTGTTTGGCCGACTCTCCACCCCTTGTATCTCTTTAAAAGACAGCCGCCACCCCTGTAAAATTCAGACCACTTTTGATAATAGAATACTCTTGTTCTTTCTGTTGGCCGAACCAACTTGAGGGAATTGTGAGTTTGCTGAAATCAAGATCGTTCAACCTTTCTGCTGGGAATTGGGAGCGCGATGGAACTTCATCGGTGGTCGTGAAGTTCACCATGCGAGGTTGGGCGAAGTATAGAGTGCTAACTCTTGCATTGGCAACGGGGGATCACTACGGTTCATCAAATCCACGTGAGTATCTTGATCCTACGTCGTTTAGATCGGGCGACCCCGTATCAGCACGGGCCGGCCGGTGTCGTTCAATACCTCGCCAAGCACGCCGATCGACGAAGAGTACAGGCGGAGGGTCCAGAGGCTTCAACATGCGCAACCTCACCGAGGAGTTCGTCATGTATGGTGTGACACCACTTGCCGATGGGTGGCGCATCCAACCTGGGGGCCTTCAGCGCGACGATGTCCACCTGTCTGTGTCCTCGCTACCGAGGCCCTCCAACCCCCGTAAGTCTTGGGGTGGAGTCCGGTTCGTCTCGCCTGTAGGGTTTCCCCTGGGGGACGCGGAGCGTGCGGTGGCCGTGTTCTTCGGGCCGTATGCGGCCAAGGAGCAAAGTCTACGCGAGGCTGCGACTGTGGAGGTGAAACAAGGGCGGATAAACCGGGTGTGCAAGGCTCTGGGCATTCGCATGCCAGAGCACGCCACTTTGGTCCCGAGCCGGCCTCGCCGTCGTGATGACGACGGCAAGGGAAAAGGGTTGCCTTCTCGACGGAGGGCCCGGTCCTTTGTGGCCGTGTCTGGTCCATCGGCTGCCACTCCTGTCAGCTCTACCGGAGCTGACAGTGCGGGGGACGTCGACTCCGACTCGGCGAAGTATGCCGATTCGGACCTTGAGGCAGGAGCAGATGCAGCGTGGACAACCAGGAGGGGGAAGCGTCCTCGCCTGCAGCGGTTGCCGAGGCGGAGGAGAGAGGGTTCGCTGTGGTGACCAGGGTCAGGAGTCTGTTGGAGTCCAACTCCGACACAGAGGCCCCCTGGCCTGGTATCCCTGCGGTTCCCTCTGAGGCTGCGGCGATCAGGGCCAGGAGCTTGTTGGAGTCAGACTCCGACACAGAGGCCCCCCCGCCCGGGGAGCCGGCTTCTTCAGGGAGCGCTGGTATTCTTGCGATTCCCTCTGAGGCTGAGGGGACACCCCAGCGGAGCCCGCCGGTTGATGCCGAAGGTAAGCTCACCTCCCTTCGCGCAATCCTACGGTGCGTCCATAGGGCTCTAACCACTACGTCCCTTCGCAGTGGCACAGTCCCCTGGGCGCGGACAGTCTTCGGGGGGTGGGGATGTTCCTTTGGGATCGACGCCCGGCGCCCACAAAACTGTCATCGCGGAGGTCATGCATCCGAGCTTAGCGGACTTCGTCCCTCGATCGGAGGTGCTAGGGGCATGGCGGGGGCCGCGGACAGCGCGGTCGCGAACCTGGATCGCCAGGCGTTGCTGACATGCGGGTCAGAGCTCCTGGGAGGCGCGCTAGAGTCCTCGGAGATGAGGGTGAGTACTCGACATTTAGCGGTGTGTCGTTGATGAGGCGATGGGTCCCGATCTTCCGATAGGATGATAACTTTGATTTTGGTGGAGGTGACTCTCACGATCCGACTACAACCGTACGACGACGCTTGCGCCTTAGCAATCGCTGAACCAACCCCAAGATGTTATCAACCGTGCCAAGAACGTGGTTGACCTGACCACGAAGGTCTATTCCTGCATGCAACCGAAGAACACGCAAGAACAAGGATAGTGAGCAACCTGAAATTTGCTAGATATAAAAGTCGCACAAGGATAGTTGAGGTTCTGTAACACGAATCTGTTGGTCTAGCCGACACAAGAGAACGTGGAGTTTGCACAAGGGGCTAAACTGATCTAAACAAAACCTAAGTCCTAGAAAGGGAGGCGGCGGCTCCTATATAGTTCTTACCAAAGCAAACAGGTGGTGCAACCGGTGGCTGGTTCGTGATAAATCTAACTCAAGTGATGAGTAAAGCGATTGCAAGGTACAGCGAGACCTGTTCGGTTAGAAGAAATGTGGAGCTTGGATAGGTTATGTATTTTGTAGCAAAGGAAAACAATCAATTAATTTCAGAAATTGCATAGAATTGAATTATAGTTCGTATCTAGCACATAGCCTATGTCGCTGATCAACCAAGGATGGAAGAAGGCTAAAATATATGTATGACAATGTATGGGAGTGGTAAATACAAGATAATTCAATCGAATGCAATCTAGAATTGAAGAACACAAGGATTGATCCAAAACTTGAAAACTGAAGATTTCTGTCCACGTCGGTATTTCGGCCGTAACTTTTTGTCAGTTGCCTTTTTTCAATGATTCTTTTTTTATCCGTTTTCGGACGGCTTTTTCTACAACTGTTGTTTTGGGGCCAAGTTCTGGAACCGACCGAAAAATTCGCACAAAATTCACAAGTGCCGACTGTTGCAGATTCAATCTGGAATTTTGGGTAAATTTTCACCGCTTATATCTCTTAACTTCCTTTCTGGAATGACGTGAAATTTTGCAGATAGATGGATGATGAATTTTTGAATATAATGACGGTGGTCTCACTCAAAAATAATCTCGGAATCAAAAGATATGGCGTTTTTGGTGGCGGCTGCAGAGAAAGGAAAAATCAGCCGAATTGGAATTAGGGTTTGGGGGTGGGGAATTTTTTTTCTTTGGATTTTGAATGGAACAAAGATATGACCAGCAACTAGACAATGCTAAGACGAACACAAATTCAATTTAGCAAACCAAAACTAACAGATTGAAAGGCACAACGGGGTTTGGACAGCGGGAATTAACTCTTTTTTGTGGGGCAATTTTTCTGGACTATAGGAAACAAAAATCAATCTACTAACTGGGGATACAAGAAATTCCTACCGGTCAACTGAAGCTCTGATACCAACTGATGAGGCGATGGGTCCCGATATTCCGATAGGATGATAACTTCGATTTTGGTGGAGGTGACTCTCACGATCCGACTACAACCGTACGATGACGCTTGCGCCTTAGCAATCGCTGAACCAACCCCAAGATGTTATCAACCGTGCCAAGAACGCGGTTGACCTGACCACGAAGGTCTATTCCTGCATGCAACCGAAGAACACGCAAGAACAAGGATAGTGAGCAACCTAAAATTTGCTAGATATAAAAGTCGCACAAGGATAGTTGAGGTTCTGTAACACGAATCTGTTGGTCTAGCCGACACAAGAGAACGTGGAGTTTGCACAAGGGGCTAAACTGATCTAAACAAAACCTAAGTCCTAGAAAGGGACGCAGCGGCTCCTATATAGTGAAAACAACCAGGGGAGGCATTCCAAAGGGTACACCCTAGGGTTACAAGGCCCATGGGCCCAAGTGGAGGTGGCGCAGCACCCTTTTGACTCGGACTCAGGAACCTACGTGGATTGTTTTGATGATTCCGGCCGGCTCGGATGTAATTTGAAGATGAGGTTGGATCCATTAGAAAGTAGACTTGATAAGCTTTCCATGAAGTACAAGCACGTCCCAAACGGAGTCCGTATGAAGAAGTTATGCCCGTTTAAACTTGCACCATTGCAGCAGTCCGAATCCGATTCCAGTACGTGTCTAACACGAACTCTTTTGATGATTGCGGTGCGCACAAAATGAATTTAGAGGTGATACCAGATCCATTGGAAAGAGGATAAGTAAAGCTTTCCAACAAGTACTCATGGACCTCAAACGGACTTCATATGTGAAAGTTATGCACATTTGAAGTTGGGCTTGTCAGGCTGAATCCGAATTGATCTGGAGGCCGAATTGGATTCCAAAACGTGTCCAACTTGAACTCTTGCTTGAATTGATGTAAAAATAATGTGGTGCTGTCAAAATATATATTTTTATCATTAGGTAGCATCATATTCTCATTTAAAATATTTTTGAGCTGAAGAAACGAATTCACCTTTAGTTCAATCTTGATATTGGGCGCTATTGTCGTGTGTGTTTGTGGCGTGGTCACATCAGTCGTCATTTAGGAGCTTGCTAACCGCTGTGTCGTGCAGACCCTCGCCCTTGGCCGGGCGTTGCAAGCGGCTCACGCCAGTGAGCAGGGGGCGTTAGTGGACCGGCTACGCGCTGTAGAAGAGGCCCTTCGCGCGGCCGAGGAGGCCCACTCCACCAAGGACGACCGCATCTGACTCCTGGAGGTGGAGCGTGCGAAGGCAATTTCAGACGCCGAGGCGCTCGCGGCGGCGCAGCGAGCGGTTTCCGAGGTGTTCGACGGCTTGCTCAAGCAAATCGCTGCGTTGGAGGAGGAGAAAGGCCGCCTTACTGCGTCTCTTGGGGAGCGGGACCGAACTCTGGGCGATGCCTCGGTGGCGGCGTGGGACGCCATGCTGGCTCTGGAGGGCGCCCTCGAAGACCTTGTCGCCGAAGTGCCACCTCGCTCCTTCGGCCCCGAAGGGCTGTCGCGGACGCTCCGTCAAATCACAGAGGCTTCCAACCTCGCTCTCAGCGCCGCCAAATCCTTCAGCAACCATTGCTCCTTCGTGACCTTGCGCCTGGCCTTTGCGCTACTTCATCATCGAGGCTACCGGCATGTCGACGGGCTGGCTGACCCCGAGCCGGAGATGCCTGCCGGAACCGGGGTGATGTCAAGCACCGCGCGCTCCATTCGTTCGGCTATCCGGGCCTTGCATGAACGAATCTGGGACTACATCGGGGAGGCCGCGGTGAAGCTAGAGCTACGACAGACCCTGCGCGTCGAGGGGAACTTCGGCCAATGGCTCGAGGAAGTTCCACGGCGCGGCGGAGGCGGCGCCGCTGCCGCGGGGCATGGCACAAACCCACAGGTGTGATGCCGGGGTTCTGGTGTGTAGGCGTGCGTTGCCATGTATGCACCCCCCTTTTATGAATAAAGTGGAAGTTGTCCCGGTGTTCTGATCACGCGTATCGCTGTGCTCTAGGTAGCTACTTGATAGGGACCGGCTGCTAGTCTCTGACCTCATGACCCGATGGCATCTTTGGCACTGGTGGTGGGCCGAGGATTCGCTGAACTTCTGGGTGGTCCAGGCCTCTGTGGGCGAGACTCCAACGCGGGCGTATGTTAAGGAGCCGGCCAAGTAGCGGCTTTGAATACCCGAGGACACTTGTACATTAGGTCCTTACCGAACCCCCTTGTAAACATTCTTTGACGAATGCAAAAAAGGACTTTGGTTGAAGTGCGTGTCCCCATCGCTTTTCACGATCGCGCTTGCCTCCGATCCATTCATAGGACTTGGTGCTCTGCAAACGACTAAACGCTAGGTAGACGCTCGAGCGCTCCGTCCCCTACCCTTCGAGGTGGTGACAGCGGAGCTGGCACCTCGCCGAAGTAGACGCTCGAGCGCTCCGTCCCCTACCCTTCGAAATGGTGGCAGCGGAGCTGGCGCTTGGTCGAAGTGGACGCTTGCGTGCACTGTCCCCTACCCTTCGAAGTGGTGGCAGCGGAGCTGGTGCCTAGCCGAAGTAGACGCTCGAGCGCTCTGTCCCCTACCCTTCGAGGTGGTAGCAGCAGAGCTGGCGCATGGTCGCAGTAGACGCTCGCATGCTCTATCCCCTACCCTTTGAAGTGGTGGCAGCAAAGCTGGCGCCTCGCTGAAGTAGACGCTTGAGCGTGCCATCCCCTACCCTTCGAAATGGTGGCAGCGAAGCTGGCGCCTCGCCGAAGTAGACGCTCGAGCGCTACATCCCCTACCCTTCGAAATGGTGGCAGCGGAGCTGGCGTCTAGCCGAAGTAGACGCTCGAGCGCTCCATCCCCTACCCTTCGAGGTTGTGGCAGTGGAGCTGGCGCCTGGTCGCAGTAGACGCTCGAGCGCTCCGGAGCATGCCCTGGGGCCACACGTCGTATTTATACTCCGTAGAGTGCGTGCAGGGACGACATCCGCGCGTCTTATTTATACTCCATGGAGTGCGTGGGGACAACATCTGCATCTTATTTATACTCCGTAGAGTGCGCAGGGACAACATCCGCGTCTTATTTGTACTCCGTAGAGTGCGCAGGGACAACATCCGCATCTTATTTATACTCCATAGAGTGCGCAGGGACAACATCCGCATCTTATTTATACTCCGTAGAGTGTGCAGGGACAACATGCACGTCTTATTTATACTCACGAAGAATGCGCGCGTTTGCCGTGTGTCTTTGTTTATACTCACGGAGAGTGCACACGTTTACCGCGTGTCTTTGTTTATACTCATGGAGAATGCACACGTTTACCCCGTGTCTTTGTTTATACTCACGAAGAGTGATGTCCCGTTTGCGCGGGGGAGCAATTACAAAAAAGACAGGGTAGTAACCACTGACTGCTCGAGGAGAGAAGGTGCGGCGACCGCCGCTTCCGCGGTGGCACAAGGTGGGGAGCCTCTGGTGCTAGATGGGCAAGGCAAGAGGTCTTGCGGATGGCTCCGAACGGGAGGAGCTTCGCTACGACCGGCTTGGCTGCCTATTGTCGCTCGATCAACTTGTGCCGAAGCCTCTATTCCCTAGGCTTGGCCTTCGCCACCGGGCATGCATTCTCCGGTCGGGGCTTGGACGTCAATCCTGGACTCCGCGCACCAAGCTCTATGCGGCGGGCGAGGTCTTGATCACCAAAGGTGGTGATCATACCTTGTGGGCCCGGGAGCGTCATGCATAGGAAGCCGTGGTGCGGTACTGCCCCGAAGGAGTTGAGGGTGGGGCGCCCCAGTATGGCGTTGTATGGGTACGTGATGTCGACGACGTCAAAGGTGACATCTTCACTCCTCGTATTACTGGCTTGGCCAAAGGAAACTTGGAGGCATATCTGGCCCAGCGCCTTTAGCGGCTGACCCCCGAAGCCCTGCAGCAGGATTCCCGAGGGACCCAGGCAACTTTGGGGGATCCCCATCTGGTTGAAGGCTGACGTGAACAGGATGTTCACGGAGCTGCCTCCATCGACTAGGACGCGTTTGACATCGCATCCTGCGATAGCGACTTGGATGACCAGGGGATCCTGATGAGGGAACTCCACGCCTTCAGCATCCGTGGGCGTAAAAGTAATTTCATGCTGCGCCCACTCCGGCGGTGCCTACACCGGGTACACTGCCACAAGGTGTAACCTACACGCGTAGGCCTTCTGTTGCCGCGCCGAGAACTCCAATGAAGAGCCCCGGAGATAACGTTTATAACCCAACGATGACCCCCGTCCAGGGCCTGGATTCGCAGGGGGCCTTCCTGGGGTTGTTGTACGTGAGCTTGAATCCAAAAGGGGCCCACCTGGGGCTGCTGCTCGTGGGCTTGAATCCACAGGGGGCCCTCCTGGGGCTTTTGCACGTAAGCCACAACGGGAGGCCCGCTTCCAGGGTTCTGTCCCTGGCGACGCTCTGTCGGAGCGCCGCGATGGTGGTGCATGCCCGCGTGTTGTGGCTACACCGGCCGTGCACCTCGCACCACAGGCCATAGAGCTAGTCTTCTTGCTCCACAAGGGGTCTGTCGTCACGACCCTGGCCGCGTTCTCAGCCCCGGCCTCGGCGACCTCGGCCGCGACCGGCGGGGGCGCTGTCTTCAGAACCGCCCTCGATGTCGAAGACGTAACGAGGCCTCTAGGCCTTGCGCGGGGCACGCTTGGGCTTGTCGCTCGGTGAGTCCTTATGTTGGGCGTCCTTGCGCTCGGGGGCGTCTTTCGCGGGCTCTTGCTTGCCCTTGCCCTTCGAGGAGCCTTCCTTCGGCGAGTCCCCATTCTTCGTCGGGATCTCCGCTTGATTGGTGTCGGAGTCGTCGCCTTTGCCTCTGCGCTTGCATACTCTTCCATTTTGTCGAAGAGCTTCGCAACCGTCTTGATCGGTTTACGTGCGTTGTACTCAGCCAGCGGCCTCGGGCGGGGACCTTGTATCACTGCATTCATAATGGTTGTCTCGTTGACATCCTTGACCTAGCAGCGAACCTTGGCAAAGCGCCTGAAATACTCCCGGAGCTTCTCTGAGGGTTTTTATTTGACTACGAAGAGCTGATCCGCCTCGACGCGTTCGACATAGTTTCCCTGGAAGTTGTTGTAGAGGCGGTCACGGATCTGTTCCCACGCGTAGATGGAGTTGGGCTCTATGGTGAAGAACCAAAAGAGCGCCACTCCCTGCAGTGTGAGGGGGAGCCCTTTTGCTTTGGTGGTGTCGTCTCCGCCCGCGGCCTCGATGGCGGTCTCGTGTACGCGCACGAACTCCTGAGGATCCGTGTCACCTTTGTACAGCTCGATGGCATTGGGGAACTTGAAGTCCTCCGGCCATGCCGACTGTTGCAGGCCCGCGGAGAGGGGGGGACTCCGGATCCACACGCCACAGCGGGACGCGAGTCGAGGTAGGGGTGTCGCGGCTGTCCGCCCACTTTGGTGTGGGCTCCGTCGCGACCTCCGGAGGGATTTGCTGGCTTCGAGCCTCTTGTATATCTCGAACGGTTCCACGGAGGTCCGCCAGCTCCCGTTAGAGCGTGCCGATGGCCGTCAGCAGAGCGCTCTCCACCGCTACCGCGGTTGCAGCCGTCGGCGCTGTAGGTTGCACCGTCGGGTTGGCAGCGACCACGGCGTGCGCTTTGGAGCTATTCAGTGCGCAAGTGTGATGGACTCCAGGGTCGACGACGAGGCTGATGTTGCCGCCAGAGCCGCCTACCGTTCTTGCGTCGGGCGTGGGGGCGGCGGTCGTGGCGTGGGCGTCAGTGTCGTCACTCCCAATGACCCGATCGATGCTGCCGGCGCCGAGCATCGCGCCGGCAGTGGGATCGACTGTCGCATCATGAGCATCGATGTTAGCAGCTGCGACGCTGGCGTCGACGCCTACGCCCGCAGCCGCCGCCTAGGCCCTGGTGTTGACGCGTGTCTCTGCCGTGCCCTTCTTCTTCTTCTCTGCCGCCGATAATGACGCTTTTTCGGTGTCATCCTTCTTCAGATCTTGAGGCTTGCTCTCGTCCTCCCCACGGTTAGCGCCAACTATTGTGGTTACAGACCAAACAGAGAGAGAGTGGTGTGGTAGTGGAGAGTTAGGTGAGCAATGCTTGGGGCTCCCCCATGGCCTGGATGGCTTATATATATTCACATGGGGAGTATTTTACAGTTATGTCCTTACACCTAAGTATCCCTCTCAAGGGCATTTATGTCATTACACATGCCCCATTTTGGGCTTTACTACCTTCTAACAGGCCGGCTGGGCTTAGGTGGGGTCCACCCCTACAACAGGAGCCTCTCATGGTGAAGGGCTTCACAGCCGAAGCCATGTTGCCGAGACATTTGGCCCCCTCCGTCCCTGCGGCCTATGACCTTCAACGATCTTGGGCAGAATCCTTGTTTGCCAGTGCAGCCTAGCTTCGCACCGAGGATATGGAGCCGTACTGGTTACCGAAGCCGTCTTCGATCTCGGAGTCCTTTAGCCGTCTTCTAACAGGCCGGCTGGGCTTAGGTGGGGGCCACCCCTACAACAATTTCGATTAGACAATGATCAACTCTTACGATCCAGGCTACGAACGCATCACGTATGAACCAAGCAATCGCTGAACTAATCACCAAGTTGTTATCAATCGTGCCAAAGACGCAATTGTCCTGACCACGAAGGTCTATTCCTGCATGCAACCGAAGAACACGCAAGAACAAGATCACAAGCAATCTGATATTGCAAATATATAAATTGAGTTCAAAAGGTGGGATTCTGCAGAGGTTCTTCACAATTGGTCTAGTCAACACAAGAGAAGAACAAGAGTTTTCACAATAGAAAAACTGAGCAAACGAAATCCAAGAAAACTAGAAGGGTACAACCTCCTTAAATAGGGGAGGGAAGGCCCCATAAAACTAAGGAATAAATGGTGATACTATTCATGGTACTATTCATGTGAATAGTGTGGCCATGAACAGTACGGACCTAGAGAGGGTCGCCTTCTCCTGGTGCCCAAGCATTACAAGGCCCAATTTGGCCCAAACAGGTGATATAGCAATTTCTTTGAGTGATTTTGACATTCACAGGACGAATTTTGAAATGAGGCTAGATCCATTGGAACGAGGACGAGAAAAGCTTTCCATCGAGTACTCATGGGCCTCAAACGGACTCCGTATGTGAAAGTTATGCACATTTGAAGTTGGTACTGTCTTCGGAGGCCGAATTGAATCGCACATGTGTGTCTTCATGATCAGCTCCTAAGTTCCTAATTAAAAGAACATCACATGCATTAGGTAGTAGCATATTCTCATGAGAAACAAAATATGCTCCTAGAAACGAAGTTACCTGATAGTTCAATTGTTGTGCGTGAGCTCGTGTGATTGAACCTTGCAAGTGTGTAGGTTCAGATCCATTGGTTGTATGCATAGAAGTGATGTCCTCATCATCCTCCCCTTCTTCCATGTGAGTCATCCTCGACTCAAACTCATCTTCTTCTCCCAAATATGTATTCAAATCTGCAACATTAAATGTGGGGCTAATCCCGAATTCCGCAGGCAGGTCAAGCTTATGTGCATTATCGTTAATCTTAGCTAACACCTTGAATGGACCATCAGCTCTAGGCATCAACTTAGACTTTCGCAAATCAGGAAATCAATCTTTGCGCAAATGCAACCACACTAGATCACCAAGTTCAAAAGTTAAACTCTTTCTACCCTGACTACCAACAATCTTATACTTAGCATTCATGCGCTCTATGTTTTCTTTAGTGGTTTCATGCAATTTAAGGACAAATTCAGCACGCTTCTTAGCATCTAAATTCACTTTTTCAGAAATGGGAATAGGCAATAAATCAATAGGAGGGCGAGGATTAAAGCCATATAGTACCTAAAAAGGGCTGAGGTAGATATTCTTCCCACATCTTCATGTTTTTCTTCAAGATAGCCCTCAACATAATTGATAGTGTGCGGTTGACAAATTCAGTTTGTCCATCCGTTTGGAGGTGACAAGTAGTAGAAAACAACAGCTTGGTACCCAATTTTGCCCACAGTGTGCGCCAAAAGTGACTCAAAAACTTTACATCTCGATCTGAAACAACGGTATTGGGCACTTCATGTAGTCGAACAATCACTTTGAAAAACAAATTGGCAACATTTGTAGCATCATCACTCTTATGACAAGATATAAAATGTGCCATTTTAGAAAACCTATCCACAACAACAAAAACACTATCTCTCCCCTTCTTTGTTCTAGGTAATCCTGAAACAAAGTCCATTGAAATATCCTCCCAAGGAACGCTAGGTACAGGAAGAGGCATATATAAACCATGTGGATTAAGTCGGGACTTAGCTTTATTGCAGGTAGTGCAGCGAGATACATAGCGCTCAACGTCGCACCTCACCCTTGGCCAATAGAAGTGTTCAGCAAGGATGTACTCCGCCTTTTTGATGCCAAAATGACCCATTAGCCCTCCCCCATGTGCCTCCTGTAACAACAAAAGACGAACAGAGCTGGTTGGAATGCATAGCTTGTAGCTCTAAATAAAAATCCATTGTTGAAAACAAATTTATTCCAACATCTACCATTTTTGCAATTGGACAGGGCATCTCTAAACTCATCATCAGAAGTGTATAGTTCTTTTATTGTCTCTAAACCAAAAATTCTACAATCAAGTTGAGACAACATTGTATACCGTCTAGACAAAGCATCAGCAATCACATTTCCTTCCCTTTCTTGTGTTCTATGACATAAGAAAAAGATTCAATGAATTCAACCCAACGAGCATGCCCACAGTTCTGTTTAGTTCGACTTCTAATATGTTTCTATGGTTCATGATCAGAATGGATAATAAATTCTTTGGGCCATAAATAATGTTGCCATGTTTCTAATGTTCGAACGAGAGCAAGTAATTCCTTATCATAGGTAGAATAGTTCAAACTAGGCCCACTCAATTTTTCGCTAAAATAAGCAACAGGTTTACCTTCTTGTAGTAACACACCTCCAATCCATTCCACTAGCATCACATTCAAGCTCAAAAGTCTTACCAAAATCAGAAAGCTGGAGAAGCAGCGCATTTCTGAGCTTCTCTTTCAAAAGGTTGAATGATTGTTCTTATGCAGGGCACCAATGAAAAAGCACACCCTTCTTGGTGAGCTTATTCAATGGTGCGGCAATGGTGCTGAAATCCTTGATAAAGTGTCGATAAAATTCAGCCAATCCAAGGAAACTTCGCACTTGTGTGATCGTGTTAGGAGTCGGCCAACTTTGTATAGCGTTAGTCTTGACTTGATCGACTTCAATGCCCTATAGAGTAACAACATAGCTAAGAAACGATACTCGATCAGTGCAAAAGGTGCACTTCTCAAGATTACCAAATAAACGTGCGGCTCGTGAAGCATTAAAAACATCACGTAAATGATCAGGATGTTCCTCAAGTGACTTGCTATATATCAGTATGTTATCAAAGTATACCACCACAAATTTCCCAATGAAAGCGCGCAAAACTTTGTTCATCAATCTCATAAAAGTACTAGGTGCATTAGTTAAACCTAAAGGCATTACTAACCACTCATATAGACCGAACTTAGTTTTGAACGCTGTTTTCTATTCATCTCCTAATTTCATACGAATTTGGTGATAGCCACTCCGCAAATCAACTTTAGAAAACATGGTAGACCCACTTAATTCATCAAGCATGTCGTCTAACCTAGGAATATGATGACGATATCTAATGGTAATATTATTGATAGCTCTACAATCAACACACATACGCCATGATCCATCTTTCTTTGGAACCAAAAGTATAGGAACATCACATGGATTAAGGCTCTCATGTACGTACCCTTTGTCAAGCAAGTCTCGCACTTGACGCTCAATCTTCTTAGTCTCCTCAGGGTTGGTTTGGTATGGCGCGCGGTTGGGTAGGGAAGCTCCTAGGATCAAGTCAATTTGATGTTCAATACCTTAATTGGTGGTAGTCCCGGGGGTATCTCAGCAGGAAACACATCATCAACTCCTGCAAAAGGTTAGTGACAGTGGGAGGCAAAGAAACAGGAAGATCCTCAAGTGAAAACAAAGCATCCTTGGACGAAAGATCATAACAAAAGGAATTATTCACTTCCAACTCATTCAAATTAGATTTGGTAGCTAATAAAACAGTCCCTTTCAGTTTAATTTCTTTATTCCTAACACTTGTTCCTTTTATGTCTATTTTTGGATGGAAAGCATTCTTTAGCTACAATCTGATTTTCACTCTTCTCTTTCTCCTTATTTACTCATTCAACACGTTCAAGTTCATCTTTTAAAATAGCTTCAGGAAACATTAGAAGTAAAACATTTTTCTTGCCTTTATGCATGAGAGTATATTGGTTAGTCCTACCATGATGTATAGCATCTTTATCATATTGCCATGGTCTACCTAATAATAGAGAACATGCTTAAATAGGCACGACATCATAATCAGCATAATCTTGGTATGAACCAATAGAAAAATGAACTCTCACAATGTGATACCTTTAGCTTACCGTATGAATTAAACCATTGAATATAGTAAGGATGAGGGTGTTGTTGTGTGGTCAAGGAAAACTTCTCAACCATATCAATGCTAGCCAAATTATTGTAACTTCCTCCATCAATAATCACATGACAAGAACGCTCATTGATCACAAACTTTGTTTGAAATAGATTGTGGCGTTGATTCTGTTCAGCACGCTCCATTTGAGCGCTAAGGACACACTTCATGATTATGCTCACAAACATATCACTTTCTTCAGCTCCAAGTCGTTCTTCATCAAGTTCAGATTCATCTTGCTCACCTACAAGGTCAGTTTCAAGCAAAGCATGCTCTTCATCAATATCTAAAGCTGAACTATACTCACCATCTTCTCTAACAAGAAGTGCTCGCTAATTTGGGCAATCTCTCATCATGTGCCCAAAACCTTTACAGCGGTGGCATTGTATGTCTCATGTTCTCCCAGTGGAAGCAACCGAAGTGGAACTCTTAGCTGGCTGGCCTAAAGTTGATTTGCTTGCGTCAGAGGCTCGGGATGTGGGAGTGGTGCTCGCTAGTCGCCCACGGATGGAGGAGTGTGGGGGACGGCTTGGAGCGGCAGGGGCAGCATGCGGTGGCGTCCTGCCCGAGGACTGCGCTTGATTCTGTTTACCTGCAAAAGAAACTCCAAAAGAGCCTTGGGAGCGACGTTGTCTTCCCTGCACTTCACGTTCAGCTTTGCATGCAATATGGAACAAACGGTTAATAGAATTGTACTCCTTATAATCTAAAATATCCTGAATGTCCCTGTTAATCCCTCCAAAAATCTATCCATTTTAGCCTCCTCAGTTTCTTCTAACCCACAACGTAGACAACCAATTTGCAATTCTTGATAGTAATCTTCTACGTGTTTCTACCTTGTTTTAAACATTGTAATTTATTCAGCAAATTACGAGAGTAGTAGGAAGGCACAAATCTGTCTCATAGTTCTCTTCAAGGCATCCCATGTTCTAGGTATGTGTTGTTCATTGCGGCACAATTCATTCCACCAAATAGATGCAAAATCAGTGAACTCACTAGTAGCAGCCCTAACCCTTTTATTTTCTGGAAATTCATAGCATGAAAATTTTTGGTCTAAAGCTAACTCCCATGTGAGATAAGCATCAGGATCATATTTACCAGCAAAAGGAGGTATGTTGAACTTAATTTTACCAACTGCATCATCACGATTTGGTACCTCACGTTGTGGCTCTCTTCTCATACCTTGGCGATTGAAGCATCATTGCAGATTTTCACGAACATTGTCGAAATGGACTCCACCCTCAGACTCCATATCAACAACATATGGGCTCTCTTCATCTCTTACCTCATCGGCCCATGAGCGAACATTAGATGGCTCACGGCGTGGTCGTGTAACGCCGACAGCAGCGGGGGCGGCAGCAGGAGGTGGTGCAATCTCTAGCTGCTCCACTCGTGCAGCAGTCACTGCAAGATCGTTATTGGTGCGATCTAGAACCATCTCAAGATGCTCCGATGTTGACTCAACAAGCGTGAAAATCTCTGCATGATGTCTCCGAGAAATGCATCTTCCTCAACGTTGGACCTGCTATTCTCCCCTTGTGATTTTGAACCTGCCATTGTTAGTAGAAAAACAAAGAACAAAACACAATGTATATGTCCCTATTAACTACTAGGTTTTGGAGGCTCAAAAGTCACTCACACTCAAGCTTATACCAAGTTCTTACGAGCTCTTTACCTATGCAGCAAGGAAGTGGCAAAACCGGTGGCTGGTTTGTGATACTCTCACTTGATGAATAACCCAATGATTGCGAGGAAATGGTACCTACTGAGTTAGTTGGAAGTGAAGCTTGTAAGGCTTCAATATGGTAGCAATAAATAACAACAATCAAATCAATAATTGCAGGTTCAATAACTATTCAACGTACTAGTCGATGTTGCTGATCCAAGCCTAGTTGAGCAGAAACAACAGCTAGTCTCAAAGATGAACAGGGCAAAGTTTCATATGGCTTATATATACTCGTTTGAAAGGTTTCGATGAGATCTACAACTTTTCAGTTGAGGAAAAACCAAAATTCCAAAGGGAAGACCAAGAAAAGGGGCAAAAACAGAAACCGAAAACTTGCGACACAGGTTTAGGTCCAAAGATGGCCGATTTTGGGCGTCTTGGAGGGAAATTGGTGCAAGCAGGTTAGCTTGTTTTGGATGCGCCTCATCATTAGCTTTCCAACGAGTAAAATAACGTCGAAAACTGATATCGTATGCAAAATTTATGCCCGTTTTACTGAAGGTGTCTTGAAACTGACTAGAAACCGACTCCGGTTCAACTTGAAACTACTGTATCTTTGAAACCCATGGGCAACTTGATGAATTTTTTTGTGGAAGCTTGTGGTTATGTGTAGAAGGTCTTCACCAATTTTTGCCAATTTTGGAGAAAGTTTGACGTGCTTGTCAATTTTCGAGAAGGAGGGCACTCTCTTCTTTTTTTTCCTTTCTCCTTTTTCTCTCTGTTTTTTCTTTTATTTTTTCTGAACAACTGACACCGACTGATTAGGGTTTCCCCTTTTGATTCCTGCTCCTTTCCAAAACGTCAAAACAGCGGTGGAAAACGGTTGCCACGGCAGAAATTGGCAGCGGTGGCAGTTCGACGCACTGGTGGCTGTCGCAGCAGTGATTGGTAGTGGATGTGTGTGCCACGGCAGAGGAAGGAAAGCGGCAGCAAGATATCAAGATGCAAACTAGGCAATCGTAAACTAGACAACGGTAACCTAGACAAAAAAACTATAACTAGAAATCAGCAACTAGACATGACGATGCAACCAACAATTCAACAAGCAAATTACTAAAAAGAAAATTGCAAGACACAGATTGGTTTGGGACAGGATGAATAAACCCTATTTTTTTTTAATTTTTCGTGGCTTTTTGTGGACTGTAGGTAAAAACAATTCTCACCGATCAACCTTGAGCTCTGATACCAATTGGCGTGCTAGTGTTGTCCCAATCTTTTGATGAGAAGGATAATTTCGATTGGACGATGATCAACTCTCATGATCCAGGCTACGAACGCATCATGTACGAACCAAGCAATCGCTGAACTAATCACCAAGTTGTTATCAACTGTGCCAAAGACGCGGTTAACCTGACCACGAAAGTCTATTCCTACATGCAACCGAAGAACACGCAAGAACAAGAGCACAAGCAATCTCATATCGCAAATATATAAATTGAGCTCAAAAGGTGGGATTCTGCAGTGGTTCTTTACGGTTGGTCTAGTTGACACAAGCGAAGAACAAGAGTTTTCACAATGAAAAAACTAAGCAAATGAAATCCAAGAAAACTAGAAGGGTGTGGCCTCGTTAAATAGGGGAGGGAAGGCCCCCACAAAACTAAGAAATAAAAGGTGGTACAATTCATAGTACTTTTCACATGAATAGTGCGCCTGTGAACAGTATGGGCCTAGAGAGGGGGCGCCTTCTCCTGGGGCCCAAGCATTAAAAGGCCCAATTTGGCTCAAACAGGTGACATAACACCATCTTTGAGTGATTGCAACATGCACAGGAGGAATTTAGAGATGAGGCTAGATTCATTGGAAAGAGGACGAGAAAATCTTTCCATGGAGTACTCATGGGCCTCAAACGGACTCCATATGTGAAAGTTATGCGCATTTGAAGTTGGTGCTGTCTTCGGAGGCCGAATTGAATTGCACATGTGCGTCTTCATGATCAGCTCCTAAGTTCCTAATTAAAAGAACATCACATGCATTAGGTAGTAGCATATTCTCATGAGAAACAAAATGTGCTCCTAGAAACGAAGTTACCTAATAGTTCAATTGTTGTGTATAGGTTCAGATCCATTGGTTGTATGCTTGGAAGTGATGTCCTCATCAACTGACTACTTCAGTTTAGATTCAACAGAAGAATACGAAGAAACAATAGATTTGAACATGGTCTTGTGACAATATAGTGTGAAGCACTGGAAAGACTGAACAAAGTTGAGAGCAACATTCTTCAGTCTAGAACTCGACCATGGTTAAAACCAACGTGATTGTAAAGCCGATCGAGTTCTAGACAGTGAACAGCACTGCCGATTGAATCAATTCAGAAAGAAAGCCGTAGAACACACAGCAATCAAAAGGGTGAACATGACAAAAAAGTAAAGCACTGGAGTGAGAGACTTGACCGTGGTCAAAACTGGAAGTGATCGTAACATTCTTGGAAGAATAGAGGAAGGCCTATGAGGCACACGACTGCAAGATCCAGATTCCAAAGAACTTTTGATTAAAAGATCAACTGGCCATGAAACTTTGTACGCAACAAGATTAAGGTCTCAAGAGGTTGCTCTAAACTTTAATGGAAAACTTAGCAAGCAAATAGAGATCTTTTTGCGATTTCTCCAAGAGCACACGAAATTGAAGCCGAGAGGGTGAAAAGACAATTAGACCATACTAGTGGGAATAGAATAGCCAAGATGGCTTTGAGTATGATTCCCAACACCAGGCAAGTCAGATCATCAACAAAGTAAGCAAGAACTTCCTCTCAGATCAAGACGGGAAAAGAAACAACCAAAGAACAGAAGAACAAGAAGAACAGAGGAAGAACCAAAGCAAAGCCAAGTCAATCAGATAAAAACTACAAAAGCAATAGATGAGAACTTGATGTATTGCTCTGATGATTGGTTTCACAGCCACTCCCCTTGGGAGGACCAAGCTCTAACCATAGAGCCAACACCCACTCTCTAACCTAACAACCATGGAGGGAGGAAGAGCTAGCCACCACTAGACCTACTCACGGTTTGCCTCAAGCCTCAATTAACTCTTGCCTCCTCTCCCCTTTTTATAGGCTCACAAACGAACCCTAGACTTAATGGATCCAACCATTAGTCCAAACCGGGGATAACCCACTAACCCCACCTAACACCGAGTTTCACTCATGCATGCTTCTTAAAGCAGCTTACATGTGGCCCCAATGACTTGTCATCAAGCCTTCATGTGTCCGGATCCCACCGAACCATCCTC
Source organism: Dendrocalamus latiflorus (assembly GCA_017311315.1). NCBI lineage: Eukaryota > Viridiplantae > Streptophyta > Magnoliopsida > Poales > Poaceae > Dendrocalamus > Dendrocalamus latiflorus. The sequence continues at coordinate 32,147,843 of CM029634.1, forward strand.
TCTTGCAAATGACCCAAGTCACTTGGTGCACCACGTGCTTCTCCTCGCGCATGACAGCACGCGGCATCCTTGACCGTTTGGACCTCGACTCCTCCCTAAGCCTAGTCCCGGTCCACCTCCCTGTTGCCCGTCATGTCCACCTCCGGTGGCTCCCGCTCCGGTTCCTCGTCGTCCTGGCTTGCAATCACCTCACCAGCCTTGATCATCTTCGGTGTCTCCCTGACTGTTCTGGACCTCAACACGTCCTTGTGCCTAGTCCTGGTCCTCCTACGCCTCACCATGACATAGCTTTGAAGTCCTGCAACCAACACTAACAAGCAAACCATCACATAGCACTGCACAATACACAAAGATCATCAATTTGCATAATCAAAAAGTATTCTAGTAAACAATTTTAGCAAAACAACTAGTCTAATATAGCTTACAACTACTCTGATGCACAAGACATGTGGTACTCGTAGCCCACGAGGTCCTACCAGCAGTCTACGACCACTCAACAAGTCATTATGACCATCACATAGGTTGCCACGACCATGAAACAAATGCTACGACCATGTAGCATTTGCTACGACCATGGAGAATATAGGCTATAACTACTGCACAGAACACTACAACTATCACTTACAGTGGCTACGACTTTACCAAACCTGGCCGCTATGACTTACGACTATCGATCACAAGTAGGCAGAGCTACAACTATCGATCATGACTAGGCAGAGCTACAACTATTGATAATCACAACAGGAAAAAGGGCCTCTAGGCACGCTTTCATAGTAACGCACGCTAAAAGCGTCTCTACATGGTCATGTAAAGATGTTTTTTGACACGATTTTGTGAACATATCAACATGACATGACATTAGACACGCTTTTAGTGTCAAAAGGAATATGTAGACACTTTTTTAGACGATATTGAAAACGTCTCAAACTGACACGGTGTTAGACACGCTTTTAATCGTCAATAGCATCTAGACACGTTACAAAGCGTATCAGAGAACGCTCCATAGCCAATTAAACATGTTTTTTAACGCGATACTAATGTCGTCTCAAACTGACACGGTTTTAGACACACTTTTAATCGTCAATAGCATCTAGACACGTCACAAAGCATATTAGAGAACACTCCATAGCCAATTAAAGATATTTTTTGACGCGATACTAAAGTCGTCTCAAAATAACACAGAGTTAGACACGCTTTAAACCGTCAGTATAATTTATGCACGTTGCAAAGCATATCAATAATCATACATAGTCACGTAAACATGCTTCTTGATACGATATTGAAAACATCTCAAAGTGAAACGAAATTAGATGTGCCTTTGTCATCCATCAGTAGCATGTAGAGACGTTGTAAAAAATATATTAAACATCCGATACATATCTAAGCTCTCTCTCTCACACACACAAAGTCTTCTTCTACAAATTTGTAGTTACCTACAAGCAATCAATATAGCCACAACACACCGTGAGGCATTAATGTCAAGTGTTAATGAAATACTTCCATTGTTGCTAAGCAAATATAGGCCAAAACCAAACATCTAATACTTATGACAAAATTATATTGCCATAACATAATTTTTTGAAATAATTTCCTTAACATTCTATTTCATGTGCCTTTCGAACTTACTACTTGACTCGATTTTCTCAGCGTAATATGGGCCGAGGCCTAATACTATTGTCCACTATCAAGTTATATAATATGATGAACCTTTGTTATGGGCTGAGCCGTGATAGTTTTGTCCACTATAGAATTTATATAATTTATATAATATAAAAAAAGAACAAAAATATAGTGCAATCTAAGATTCGAACCCGAAACCTTGGTTATCTTAGATGGCAACGTGACCACTAGGCTACAATAGGGGCGGAACTGGGCCTCGGGCTAGGTAGGCTATAGCCCGAGGCCCAGCAATATTAGTAATACTACCTACCTCTAATATATCCTCAAAAACAATTTACCCTTACAGCCCAGCCCGACGCCCAGCAATGGTAGCCCACAACCCCACACAACAGTTCAGCCCACAGCCCCACAACAAAGGAAAATCAACAGACCACCATGCATAGATACATCCACCAGACCAAACCCAAACCCTAATCCCCATTCCCCAACCCGCAATTCCCCATCCGCAATCCACTAGATCTGAGCACCTAGGGATGGCAATTATGCCCGATTACCCGTGTACCCGCGGGTAAATACCCTAATGGAGTCGAGTATGGGATGCTTTCTTTGCCCATGGGTATGAAAATGGGGAAAACTCTCTGCCCATCGGGTAAACGAGTACGTGTATGGGTGAGCTTCACCCGTACCCATCTCGCCCGTTTACCCGTGACATACACTGACAGTGGGCCAACATCTAACAGTCAACACTACACTATATGACTAAAACCCTGTCCTCTCTTGGTCTCCCATTTCCACAACCAAGCGACATTCATTTTCACCACTCCTCCCGGCCGACTGCCTCCACCGTCACACGTCCTCCTCCCCGCCGACTACCGCCACCCCGCCCGGCCGCCCCACCTCCAGATCCGGCCCGTCCTCCTCGCGGCCGCCCACCACCGCCCGTCCTCTCGATCAGCAGCCTCCCACATCCGCCTCCCCGCCGGCTTCCGCCCGGCCGCCCCACCGCCCCCCGTCCTCCTCGCGACCGCCACCTCCCACATCCTCCTCCCTGCTGGCTGCCGCCACCCTGCCCCACCTCCAGATCCGATCTGGCCGCCTCCCACATCCTCTTCCCGGTCGGCTGATGGAGGAGGAGCCTGCAGAGGCTGATGAAGACTCCGGGAAGGAGAAGGAGTACTGCCTGCTCACCGCAAACCGCACTGCCTCCGTTTCCTCTCCAATCCCTAGGGTTCGTAGCCCTTCAATCTGCATGGCCTCGTCGATCGCCGCCTCCCCTCTACTCTACTCAGCACTCACCCTCGTCTCCTCCCCACCCGCCGAGAGCCCGAGACACTGGATCCAGCGGTCCAGCCGCCTCCCCGCCGCCGTCGTCCTCCAGATCAAGCCGCTGCCCCACCCGCCGAGACGCCGGATCCAACCGCCGCCGTCCTCCAGATCGAGACGCTGCCCCACCCACCGAGACGCCGGTGCAGCTTCCTGTGGTTCCCGGTAGCGGCGTAGGCATACGTAGGGGTGAAAACGGGTCGGGTTTTTCCCGACCGATCCGGTACCGAATCCGGTTGGTAACAATTCGCTAAAATGGTTTAGTATCCAGTCGGATTCGATTTTGGATATTTATAAACGGATTCGGTAGCGGATTCAGTTTTACTGATATCCGACCGAATCCATTCGGTATTCGGATTCTCGGATATTATCCGAATGGAAACCGAATAGGTATCCGATCGGTAGTCGGCGCCTCGGCCCATCAGCAGACAGCCACGCGCGGACACGCCCACACGGCCCACCGGCCACCTCCTCACGCGAAAGGCCGCAGAAGCAATGAGACAACCGCTTCGCAGTCGCCTCGTCATCTCCTCCTCTCCGATCTCGCCTCCGATCTCGCGTCAACCAAACCCTCCCCGCCTCTCGATCTCGCCGCCATCGACGCTGCAGCCATAGCATCTCCCTCGCCGTCGCAGCCGGTAAGCTCTCGTCTCCCTGTTCCCTTCCCCCTCCCTTATCCCCCTCTCTGTGTCGATTCGATCTGGGGGAGCGGCGGGCGGCGCGCCGCCGCGTCGGGGTGGGCGCGGGTTGTAGCTGAAAAGGATCCGTTGTTAATCCTCGACTCGTCATGCGCAGGCTTCAGCAAACACCATCCTGTCGCATTTCCTTGGGCTGGCGAGCTCGCTGGAGCTGCTGCGCTCTGTGTCAATCCCTCTGGCCGAAGCTGCCTCGGCGTGAGCCATTGCACATGCCAGGCAAGACCTGCGTTCCTCTGCCCTACACCTGCTTTTTCGGATTGTATCTAGAAATAGCATGCCATGCATGCCCGTATGTTTTTATCTTTAGCTTAAATCAACACTAGCAAGTTTAGCTTAAACCAACAACCTATTTCATTTAAATCACTGCGTAACAGACCTCCAATAGACTATAGTCTCTTTGACCTCATCTCAGATGAAGATTCTTATGTTGAATTAGCAGAAAAGGTTGTACATGCGAATGTTTTCATTCATTATTTATTTCTTCTCCAATCACCTGAAGTTTAACATGATTTTAATGCATTTGACAATATTGCTCTATTCTCTGGACAGGGTGTAAGTTCAGTGAGACGGCGACAACAATTACCTAAAGGAGTATTTCGAGGATGTGAAGAATGCAGTGATTGTCAAAAGGTTTGAATTCTTCTACCAAATTGCTGTGTCATATTGTATCTAGTGTTGTGATCTTACTGAATTTTTTTACATACCCCAATCTTGTGATGTGTTGTCTCATGGATCAGGAATTTACTTTGTTGATCGTGGGTTCAACAGCCTTGGGGTCTTTACCATTCTTTTGCTTCTAAAAGCGAGGTATTGCATTGAATGTCTTCCTAAATATTGTGTTGTCTAAGCTGATGTCATAACATCTTGAGCATTTTAGAAAGCAATTGGTGATGCAAGGGCAACTTTGTTTCCTTGCCATAACGAGATAAAGGAATATCCTTTGTACCATTCCTTTAGAAACATCCAAATGACTGTTACAGATATAACGGTCTTCTTAATTTGGTCTACACAATTTTAATATATGGTTGTCAGAACTCAGAACACCAGTAGGCATGAAGCAGCTAGCAGGAGTGACAATAGGGTCAAAACTGCACTTGCTATTAGCAATTAATAGATCTGGCTTACACAGAACATTCAAACCAATAAATGAAATAATATAGGTTGGTCTTGAACATTTTAAATACATGTAGTCATGCAGATGGCATTTTCACTTACTAAGATTCAGAGAAGAAATCCCCTGTTTACAGGATTTTTACCAGGTTATTATAATGTTTCTGTTCAAAAAAGGTTCAGACCAGGGACCTAATGCTTGTAGGTAGTATAACAAGATGTTATAATGACTATCATTTAGTAAGATTCAGACCAGGGACCTGATCAATAGACACAAGGTGGTGTAAACAAGGCCCTGGCCTGTGTACTCCATACTCAATCTCACATACACTTCTATGGCTTTCAGATGAAGTAGATTAGACTAATCTATGGCTTTCAGGTACTGTCAGGTTTCTTTTTGAGAGTATAATGGACAATTGAGTGCCACTTGTAACCTAGATGAATATAAGATTGCGGTAGCTTTGATCTTTCAGAATCAGAAGCGAGCGCAGCTCTTATTTCTAATTTCTTAGCTACAATATAGTATGTAAGTACATGCTAATGTCCTAAATACTATGGTTACAAATATGCAGGGGCCACATACCCAGAATTGTAGTCAAGTCAACAAGGATTTTGTCCGGTCATCGTTACCACGTGAGCCAATGGTTGCAAAGGTATGTAAGATATGTCTATTGCATCAAAAACTGAAATCTAATTAACTAAGAATATTCAGAGTCGAATGGTTTAGAAGTGAGGCTTTAGATAGATTAGACTTTTAGATCAGTGTTTCACCCATGGATGCATATCGTTATGTTTCCTTGCAAGTCAATAAATCTTGAGAATAGTATATAATAATGTTTCCTTGCAAGTCGAATGGTGTTGCTTTACTATAATTTGATTTTATTTTATTGGTGATTTCATTTAGGAGCATTATATTTCTATTCCTAGCTAATTATAAGTTGTTTTTAATTAAGTGCAGCCCATTGTTACATTTCCTTCCGAGTGTTGCTACTACTCTGAATATGATATTTTTTGGAGGGAATCTGAATGTGAGATTTAGTTTACAGTCTTGCTGCAACTCCCAATATGAATTTGAAAACAATAATCTGCGCTAAATTTATGGAATATTTGTGTTCATTGGCTATAAGCTTGCTAGAGTTTTCTTGCATGAACTGAAATCTCCAATATGCAATATGGTCTGAGATGTGCTAACATTATGAAATATTCCAGTCATGTACATCTATTTTGATTATCAAAAATCTAAATTGAGTGGTAGATAACCCATGTTACATGTCACAAAACTGAGAGTTCAACTATGACTGCAGGTGGCACATATTGAGAATCAGGGTCAAGCATATAAGGGTTCTAAAGGCCTAACTTTACCACGTGGTAGCATAATGACCAACATGGTATGTCTATGTTCCTATTACTGTAACCCTTCATATAGATAGTATGGTTGAACTTGCTAGATAGATGATATGCTTTGATTGTGTCTACTGCAGAGATCTCAAAGAATTAAAGCTCCAGCTCATAATCAATCAGGATCAGTATGTACTTGTTTCCCCTGTTGTTTCGAAGCTAAATTAATTACAAGTTTGAAGATCATAGCTTTATGTTTTACAAAATGGTAGAGCCAAGTGGAAGTCTATCTTATTTCACTAAGAAACAAATGTAAAGTCGTGGCCAAAGGAAAGTTAGTGACTACTGACAGCACTCGAAATATTGGTGGCACCATGCTTGGGAAAGAATTTGTTGGGGTTTATGTTGATGCCCTTGAAAATAATGGCAATGGAAATAATGGAGATGAGATGTTACCTAGACCACTCTATTCTATGACAACTATGAGAGATGCTATTGGCTTTATTGTTGCTTGGCCCTGTTCACATGTAAGTTTTCTTTTATATTAACCAAATGCTTTACAGTTTTGTAATTTCCTAAAATTGTACTATCCCTCTAAACACATGTCTCATTGTAGGATAAAAGACTTAAGAGTTCAACTCAAACCTGCACAACCTTGGTATGTTTCGTTCTTCAAGTGCTAGATCCATTTGATTAGAATTTATGTGCGTCACTTTAATCTCTTATTTTGCAGCATGATGGAAACATGTAACTTGATGTGGATGGAAAGACAAGCTACAAGTTTCGGAGTGAACAAGATAGATTTTAGATGTTAGAGAAAAAATATAGATATTTGTACGATATTGCCACTTTTCCTATGCTTCTTTATGAATATGGTTTGTCTTTGATAGTGCACTTTAATGAGTTATTAATCAGTATCTTGTTTTATAAAGACAAAATGGATTTTTCAATGCAATGCCTTCATGATTCACTTTCTTATTATCTAATCATGCAAATTCATTTGTGTCCAAATTTGTAAACAATGTCTCTTTATTTCTAGTATGTAAGAAGGTGTTACTATAAATGTGCCTATATTAATAGACACGCTATAAAGATGCATCAATATCCATATTTTTGATATGATGTTATAAAACATTACTATACAACGTGGCTATATTAGTAGACACGAAATATAAATGTATGTATAAAATTGTCTATATTTCTTGAAACACAAAATGGTGTTACTATATAATGTATCTATATTGTTAGACACACAATATAAATGTATCTACTCAACCGTCTCTACACTTCTTAATACACAATACGACGTCATTACACAACGTGACTACATTAGTACACACATAATATAAATGTATATATGAGAACGTCTCTACATTTCTTAACACGTAATGAAGCGCTGCTATATAACGTAACTACACAAATAGACACGCTATATAAATGTATCTATAAAAGTGTATCAATATGCGTAGGCATGCAACTAACGTCTCTACGAAACGTCTTTTTATCTCCTTGATACGTTTAGAGAACTCGTTTCTACAAGTCCTGACACGGTCCATGCGAAGACGCTTCTAACACGCTTTATAAAAACGTGCCTACAATCTTGTAGAGATGAAATAAAGCGTGTCTAACGTATAAATAAAGCATCACTACAGGGGGGATTTCTAGTAGTGAATGACCAGGCAGAGCTACGACTATCGATCACGACCAACAGAAGCTACAACCATCAAGTCATAAGAGCACCTGCCAACCACAAAGTTGTAGGAACTTCTGCCGACCACCAAGTCGTTAGAACTCCTGCCGACCACTAAGTTGTAAGAATTCCTGCTGACCACCAAGTTGTAAGAGCCTCTGCCAACCACCAAGTCGTAAAAGCCTCTGCCAACCACCAAGTCATAAAAGCCTCTACCAACCACCAAGTCATAAAAGCCTCTGCCGACCACCAAGTCATAAATAGAAGTCATAGAACCTGCTGACCACCAAGTCATAAACAAAAATTGTAGAACCTGTCGACTACCAAGTCATAAAACCAGAAGTAGTAGAGCATGCCGACCACTAAGTCATAAACACAAGTCGTAGACCACAAAGTCATAGAAAGCAAACTTCTATACAACCTTAAAAACCAAACTCAACCTCTACACAAACTCTAATCCAAAAGTCAATTACTCATCACAACCATGGGTGACCTCCACATGGTCTCACGGCTCTATCCACCCTATATAATCATTGAGTTCCATCCACCCAGGGCAATTCAAGTTTAGGGTTCCATCCACTCGACAAGTTTTTATCTCCACCCATAAAGTTTTAGAAATAGAACTAACTTGAGTAAGTTTCCATGTCCACCCATGAGCATGGACATGGCTATTCGAATAGTTTTCACTCTACAGAGGTCATACACTTTACCCACAAGAGATAACCATCTTGTTATATTCCACATATTTCCTTTGGCACGCAGTTCAAGAAGGTCACCACAAGGCCTTTACAATACATCTCCCAGTAAAAGTTACGCCCGCTAAGGTTTCATCTTAGTAGTGTTACGTCCACCCTTACCATGACCCTCTCTTACGCTGCACAACAGTTTGTATCTAGCGATATGACATGTGTCCACGATGGCTTATATCCAGTGACATGACTCGTGGGTCACTCTAATGGTGCAGCCTACACTAGTGGATACAAATTAGTTAGCTAGGTTGTACCCATTATAGACTTATAGTTGCACTATTTTACATTAGGAGATCATCATAAGATTCAGTCCTTTAGGCTATTTGGGCGGTTCTACCACAAACAACACATTCTCATGCTCTATCTGCACTAGCTTCTCTTACCATCTGCCCAGATATATAGAGCAAGTTTTAGGGTTTTGGGAAGCATAAAATTAGGTTATCTCATCATACCAGCCATTTCTCTCCAATGGCTACCTAAAACCAGATTCATGTTTTGAATTGATGTCAGGCAATTTAATGCCCCTGGGTATCTAAGCAGTACTAAGCATGGCATTTAAATATAGTTTATAACTAATGTTATTACCATTATATCGCTAAGGTAATAAGGATTAAGTATTCAACTGATCAAAGGAGTGGGGTACAATAGTAACACAGTGAATAAGCATGTATCTAAAATCTTAAGATGAATATAATTTGCACAATAAATAATAGATGCGGGAACAACCGGGTAGTGTGAGCCATTCATGGCAGTCGTTTTGACTTATCACAGTATCTTCAATTCATCGATGTCAGCTCAGGCATGGCCACAAGAGCATGGAGGCAACCTCGCATGCATGACAGGACAGGCTAACAAGGTGTGGTAGCGTGGGTTGTGAAGCGTCTCTCATAGCTAGTCACTAACGTGGTGGTCAACAGATGCAACGGCATGGCAGAGAGGGCGCAGTGCGGCAGTGGCGACGTGGTGCACTTAAGGCATGGAATGACTAGGCGTATGATGGTGGAAATGCAGGAGAGGAGATGCAACACCATGATCAAATGTTATGGTGGCTCACGGCGTGACACAGTCAACACAGGTGCACACACAGTGTAACGCATGGTAAAGGCAGGGATGGCATGAGCGAACAGGGTGGTGGTCAGTGTAGGTCGGGTGGTACTCGTGTGCACGCTAACTTGGGTCTAGCATGACCAAATGGCGAGATGCGTCGGGTGATGCCAATGTTGGCATAGCTTGGCGTGAGGGTAAGGCATGTCGTGCATGAGCTGGCACGGCTGGGCCAAACCAAGAAGAGAAAAGAGAGGAAAAATGGACCATGGGCAACATGGGTTTGGGAAAATAGGCCACGACAATATGGGCGGGCCAGGCCCAAAACTATTCCTTAACTTTTTTCTAATTTTTCTTCAAATTTCAACTTTAAATTTTAAATTTAAACTTTTGATTTAAACCATGGCCAAAATTTTGACAGAGGGTTAATTTGAACTTTACCCATGATCTTGCTCCATATTATTACTTAGATTTTCTAAATGTCAATTTATGCCTTTGGATGACACTTGATTCATGGAGCCAAAAATTTCAAGTTGACCCCATATTTGAATTTTTGTTTGGTTTAGATTTTGTAAATGGCTCTTTGTCTAGGGTTTTAAATTACTAAATTGGCTATATCTTCCCCCTTTCTTTCCCATAAATTTATTTAAAACTTAAACTCATATTTTTTTTAATAAACAACATTTCCCATTTAAATTTTTAGTTTTGAGCCTTACTTCTGTTTTAGCATGAATTTTACTATAAATTCTCCTAGCTATTTCTTTGGATTATCATTTTAGATTCACATTCTAATTTGATTTAGTTTTCATCATTTGAACTTTCCATTTTAAGTTTTATTTTTATGCATTCTTATTTATTAGGAACCTCAATCAAAAGCCAAAAAAGTCAATGCCAAAAAGATGCAAAGCAAATAGTTCAAAATTTTACACAATTTCATATGACCTAATTTTGGGATGTTACAGTCAGCAAGCAAAGCACGGCGTGGCCCAAATCGTAGAGGAGCCGCAGGCTGGGTTCTTTTTCGCTCAGGTTTTGGCTTATCACTTCCTGCTATGGTAACTAGCTTTTAAACGGTGTATCTTTTCAAGGCGGGGTCTACAGGTAGATTATAGTAGACACTGTACTGAGTTCAACTATACTAGCCAAAATTGCATGCGACTATTTTCTCTGCGTGTTATCACTTACGAACAGTCAGAATTCAAAAACTGTAAGCCAAAAGCCGAAGCCGCACCTCAAAAGAACCCACATGCAGTTGCTCGATTTGGAAAGAGGAGGAAAAATGAGGAGGGAAATGAAGGAGTTGACCTTATATACGATGCCATTTGCTGGGTAATTTTAGCGAAGTTAAGTGGTAAAGGGTTATTTTCAACCTGTAAAAACCAAAAAGCACCCCTAAGCTAGCTTATGGTTTGTAGTTTGTATGGGAGGCTTAGACTTTTCCAAAAACACAGTAGAAAAGCCACCTTTTTGTTTGAGTTTTTTTTTCTTTTTTCATTTTTGCTTTTAAGCCGAAGAAAAAAAAATCAAATAAACTGGGCATTAATTTATTTTGTTTGGAGGCAATATAGCCGTCTTCGTGGCATTTGCCGCATATTAGGTGGCCTAACGCTCACGATAAAATATGGCAAAGCTTAGTGAATTGGAACAGTGCCCAAGGTTGTACCAGTAAAGATTTCCCTTTGTGCCGGCCACCACGCACTGATTGTGGCTGAATCGTGAGACAAGGTTAGCTACGAGTGTCATTTTGCAAGTTGGGAGCACACATATATAGTTCCACAAATGGCAAGTGGCCAACATATTGTGTGATACTAGGTTACATTACTAGATTATTAGTACTGTTCTACTCCAGATATTCCAATATGAGTAGTATACGACTCACCAGTCATCATCTAAAACTAAAACCAAATTTAGAACAAAGAAGGAACTTCCAATATGGTGGCCCTTTGATTTCTGTTGCAATTTACCGACATATTTTATGCATTTTGACCAAACGCTAGTACAAAGAATGCAGTGCAAGTTGTAGGGGGAAATATCATGTAACATCCCAAAATTTAGATATTAAAAAATATGGAGTTTTTATAAACTTTTCTTGCATTTTTCTGGCATTCAAATTTCTTCTGAAAATTTATTTGAAATTTTCTGAGTTTCATTCTATGTAAATTAATAACCAAAATAATCCCAAGCGCAAATAATGATCATGTAAATAATAAAAATGAAAATGACATTACCGAATCATGAATTCAAAATACCAAAACCTTGAATTCAAATTCAAGTCAATAAAATAAAACCAAAAGAAATATTGGAATATATCTCTAAATGGTTAAACCAAAAATCCCTCCTTTTAATTCAATTAGCATGTAAAACCCAAGAATTGAATACTCAAAAATTTATTCAACACAAAATAAAAAAAAATTGAATGTCATGCGAAACTCAAAATTAGGAAATCCTAATGTAAATTAAAATTTAAATCAAAATCTGAATTTCAGAAATTTCCTAATTCCTTTTTTCCTTTGTCTCTCTCTTTCTCTCTTTTTCCCCTCTATCGCTAGCCCCCTCCTGTCAATTCTCTATGCGCGGTCCCCCTTCCCTCTTCTCTCTCCCTCCCTCTTCCCTCTCTGCGCACAGGCCTAACTCCTCCCCGTCTCCTCTCTTCCTCATTTCTCTATGCTCTATTTTTCACTGCTCGTTCCTCCCTGTAGCAGCCATGCGCCCGTGCGTCGCCCGTCGCCGTGTTCTTCTGACAACGGCTGTAGTAGCTCCACAGTGACACCCTCTGGCCATAAGTAGTAGGCTGGCTCCTCCCCTGTCCCTTCTCCCGCCCAATGCTCGTGAGCCTGCCGGCATAGCCTTCTCGCCAATTCTGCCGCTCCAGCCATTCCCTCCACGAATCGACCGCATCACGGCGTGCCTTCAGAAGCCTTCTACCTCCTCCCTCATTTAATCGAACTCTGGTGCTCCCGGCTCGCCGCACGTTCGATCTTCCCCAACACCGGCCGTCGCCGCCTCCATGGCCGCCATTGCTCCCCCGAGGCTCCTCGAGCCGATTGCTCGCTCTGGGAGCACCTCGGTGCCCTGAACCTGCTCCAACCACTGGCTGAGCTCCTCATCGCCCGAGCTTCTCCCTCCACGGTGGCCTTCCCGCGCTGCCCATGGTCCCCGCCGCCAGCCCACCTCAACCTGCTCCGACTCGGCCAATCACTTGGTGAGCATCCCTATATCTTCAAAATACTCGTGCACGCCTCAACTTCCCCTTTCTTCCACCACGGCGCCGTCACCCCAGCCCACCTCGCCGCCGACCGCTTCAAGCTGCCGCCCGCCCACCTCACTGTCGCCCCGGCCAACGTGCCACCACCCTTAGCCTCCCCATCCTCGGAGCAATCCATTTTGCCGGTCACTACCGCCTCCCCGTCCACCGCCTGCTGTCGGCGAGCTCAGCGCCGAAAGCCGCCAGAGTCCTCTGTTTTGGCCCCGCTGCTCCTTGCCTCTTCTAACTAAATAACCCTCTCTGTGTCAGCCCAGTAACTCGGCCCAGTTGGCTATCACCGTCGTCTGTTAGTTCGCAGACCCGAGTTCGAATCCAGCGACCCCACCTTTTTCTTGTACTTTTATTTTATTTTATTTCCTTTAATCAATTTTAAATAAAAAAATTAAGGGAAATTAAAAAATAATTCAGGGAAGCTAATAAATTTAACTAGGATGTAAATGAGATTATTTCATATTTAAATTTGGATTAGTTCATATATGAATAATTAACATGGTATGAATAATTATCTAAAGGACCAATTATTAATTAAAGGCATTAATAAAGAAAAAAGACTTCGGTTAGATGTCCAAATTTATTAAAGATTTCCCTTGATTATAATTAAAATATATGTCCTAAGATTTAACATGCCGCCATTAAATAAATCTCAGTAGTAGATTTAATTAAGTAGCAATATTGAAATATGACCCTGTATAATAAGCTCTGCCCAGATAAATAAATTTAAATTAAAAATATAGCTAAGCCTAATAATAACTAAAGTGTAGTCAAAATATTAATGGTGCCATTAATTAAATCCTAACGTTAGATTTAGTAAATAATAATGTTGAGCATAATTGTATATAATAAGCTAGGTCCCGTACAAATGGATCCTAATTCAAATTAAACTATGCCTAGTAATAACTAAGGGAACATAAAATATTGCACCACAAAATGCTATAAACCCGGACTTTAAGATTAATTCGGTAAGCTAAAAACTGTATACATCCCATATATAGCATGTGCCCTGAATATTAACGCTCGACAAATAATGCGCTGCTAATGTCGTGCACCAATTCATAGGTCTAACTTGACTCATGGAACTTCCTTAATAAATATAAAAATAATAAAAGAAGCTATTAATAAAAATATTGAGTCATCGTATTCTACCACTAGCTATGCCTAGCCATCCTCAAATCTGAAGCGGAATATTTCTATGAATATTCCTATATCCTAAACCCTCCTTGACATTTGTCTCGGCATAATTCTCTCCTTCATTCTTCCCCTTGCTCCAACCCTTTAACCCCGTCAAAACTTCGCGCCCAGTCACCTTGACTCAAATCACCCATTAACTCATAATAAATCTAAATTGAGTTTATTTGGATTTATGTGGATCTTTTGAGTTATTTGCCTTTAATTATATTCAGTTGTTTAGTGCGTAATTAGATGTTGGAGTCCTGAAGAATCAATAGATCAAGCGAGGCCAAGGTCGAGGAGAAGATAAGGACCAGAAGCTCAAGCCCATCTAATGAGACAGCTTTGAGTGAGCTCAAGACCGCAGTAAACCACGCAAGGTGAGTCAATACTTTGATCATGTTGAACCTTCATTTTCTGCAAATTTACTTTTGTTTAAATTATCAAATTGCATGCTGTTATGTCATATGCAAATATATGTTTGTTTTAAGATTCTAGTTATATGCCCATTATTTGACTTGTTAGTATTACACCTCCTTTGATACATTTGAACATTTGAGCCTTGTCACCCTAGGAAAATTATAATGGTAATCTTTCAAAAATAAGTCTACAGTTATTCGCCATGCTTAGTACTGCTTAGATACTCGGGGGCACCAGAATGCCCCAAGCATCACTTGTAATCATGTGAAACTGATTTGGGAAGTCATTGGTGAAAATGGCTGGTATGTTGTAACATGGATATTTTATGCTCCCAAAAACCTCAAGTTGCTTAATTATCTGGGCGGATGGTTCGGGGGTGTGGTGCCGTGAAAGCACAAGGGGGATAGTGGTAGAACCACCCGATAGCTCTAAGGACCGAATCTTGTGATGACCTCCTAGTGTACAACAAGTACAACCACAAGCTGGCAAATTGTAGGCAGGGCTAACTAATTTGCATCGACTCAATAAGAGTTGCGCCGGTGTGACCACGGGTGGGTAGAGGATGGCCACATCCTCCGACGTGATGGCGCAAGGGGGGACTCCTGGAAAGGTGGTCGTACCCCCGAAGGGAGTGAAACCTTAGCAGGCGTGACTCTGCTGAGAAAAATGCATTGTAACAACTTGTGATGATCTACTCAACCGCATGACTAAGGAATCATATGGAGCAACGAGCAGGTTGTCTCTTGTGGGTAAAGTGTACAACTCTGCAGAGTGAAAACTATTTGAATAGCCATGCCCACAGTCAAGAGTAGACATGGGAACTTAACCAGATATAGTTCTATTTCAAATAGACTTTGTGGGTGGAATTGGAAAAGTGGAGGGCAGAGAAAGACCCTGATTTGTGTTGCCCTGGGTGTCACCCCAGTGATAATGTAAGCGGTTATAACGCTGAAAGGTTAGCATATGGTGCAGAAACCATGTAACAGTGGATGTAATTTGGATCACTATTATTATTGCATCCTTTCACACAATATGTTTTAAGGTCAAACTGCTAGGTCTCAGGAGATTTCTATGTATCATAATTTAAAAGCAATTTATGCTAAATAAAATAACCTGAGCCTTTTCTTGATAAGCCTTGCATGCTATCTACTTGCATCCTGTGTATTGGCTCACGGAGCACGGTGGTTTGTGCTCACCCTTGCTCTCACAATTAATCCAGAATCCGGAGTCAAATCGCTACACTTCAGCATTTCACTTGGCCATGATGATGAAGAAGATGAAGATGTCAAGAACTAGGTCGCGAACCCCCAGTTGGCTGCCTGTGGCCACGTCCTGAGGGTCCCACCTGTGTGCTTCGTTTCCGTTGCTGTATTTTATTGATTTCGGCCTGATCGGCCCATGAGTAAGTCTACTATTAAATTTACACTTCCGCATGATATGTAATTTGATGTTCAGTACTATATCTGTGAGCACTATCTACTGATCCAGGGAATAGTGCAGAAAATCACAGAGAATTCCGGATTGTAAAATCTAGGTCCTACATATCAGTACCATAGAAATAGTCATCACAGACGGTTCCTTGAACCGTCTGACTTCATGGGTCAGCGATAATATGAGCTATTCACAGACGGTTTTTTGAACTGTTTGTAAATCTGTGTCACAAACGGTTCGGAACTCGAACCATCTGTGATTATCCGTTATCATAGACGATTTGAAACTAAAACTATCTTTAATAGTCTGTTATCATGGATGGTTTTTGGTAAAAAAAACCATTTGTGATGTGCAAGTATCACATACGGTTGGTATATAGAACCGTATATGATATTTTTCCATTATAAATGGTTCGTCGATATAACCTTTTGTGATGTGCAAGTATCACAGACAGTTTTTGGTTCGAACCATTTGTGATAGTCCTTCACAGACACTTTATACCACAAAACCGTATGTGATAGTTCATTTTATACCTAAAATTTTTTCTGTTTCTCAGCTAGCCTCAGGAAATGTTAGATATTCCCTTTGAAAGCAAGCAAATATAGTAGCACACTCTATTTCCATTAAGATTACAATGCACCATTACAACATCACAAGATAACGAGCAGGTTACCCATCAAACACAATAAAAATATAGTAAGAACGCATCTATGCCTAGGCCCTCTAGCAATGCAGCATAGACAGTAGAAAATGCAGCGCGTGAGCTGGATGTCCTTGTGCCCACTGTCACCTACTTGGGTGCCATCTTGATAGCCAGCTACTTCCGTAGTGTCTTGCCATCCATAGACTTGCATGCCGTATACTTCGTAAGGGCCATCGGGGTCGGGGTCAAGGAGAAGGATAGTGAGGAGGCTGGAGAGATTTTGAGCGACGGTAGGTAGGGGACGGGTTGGGTGAGTATTTATACAGGAGGGAGAGGCGGGAGTACAAACTTTTTTGGTGGAATGGGCGTAGAGACGAAGAGGTGTAGCTACGATCCATGGAGTGGGGGTTGGTGGGTTTCTATTGGTTGAGATTGGGTTGGGGTGTATCGATGGGCCCAGCAGTTACAAACATAATTATCACAGACAGTTCTATATATACCAACCATCTATGATATTCACCTATCACTAATTGTTAGTAGCTAGAACTATCTGTGATGTACGAGTATCATAGACAGTTGTATATATTAACTGTCAGTGAATTATGATATAGAGCACAAAGACAATATATATCAGTGTAATGTAAACAGCTAGTCTTAAAAGATAAAATAGCAAAATTTTATATGGCTTATATATACTCATTAGAAAGGTTTTGAT
This sequence comes from Dendrocalamus latiflorus, assembly GCA_017311315.1. Lineage (NCBI taxonomy): Eukaryota > Viridiplantae > Streptophyta > Magnoliopsida > Poales > Poaceae > Dendrocalamus > Dendrocalamus latiflorus. The sequence goes on from CM029634.1 coordinate 32,165,056, forward strand.
GAGATCTACAACTTTACAGTCGAGTCGAACCCCAAATTACGAAGGGGAGATAAAAATTTTTGGCAAAAACAGAAACTAAAAACTTGCAGCGCAAATTCAGGAATAAAGATGGCAAATTGTGGGGGTCTTAAAGGGTGACTGGTACAACAGTCATTTTTTTGGATTTAACTCATCATTAGCTTTCCAACGAGTACAAAAACATTGAAAACGGACACCGTATGCAAAAGTTATGCCCGTTTTACTAATGGTGTGTCAGAACGGAATCCTACTCGGACTCAAATTCGTCTCGGTTTAAATTGAAACTGCTATATCTCTCAATCCCGTTGGCCAATATTGCTGAATTTTTTGTGAAAGTTTGTGGCTATATGTAGAAGGACTCCACCAATTTTTACTTATTTGGCATAAATTTGGCATGCTTTTCAATTTTTGCAAAGGTAGACACTTTTTGGGAAGTTCTACATGGTAAAATTGGAAAAATAGTCACACCAGATTTGGATTTTAGAAGATCCAATAACTCAAGTAAGGTAAGAGGATTTGGATTTTCAAACGGTTTTTAATTGCAACGTCACTGTTTTTAATCTGAACCATCTGTGATAATTCACAACAATTCCTGTTAAGAACCATATGTGATAATTATGTATCACAGACGGTTCTGGCCATTGCTAGTAATATAGACGGTCACGCTTATAAAACTGTCTGTGATAATTACAACACAGACAGGAACCATCTGTGATGAGACATCTATTATAGCGTTTTTTTTGTAGTAGTGTATCTTTGAGCGAGCAAGAATGAGAACATTCTTGCGTGCTCATTCTTATCAAAACATGCACAGGATTATTTTAGGCAAGTTTTGGGATTGTTTGGAACAAACCTGTGAGTTTGTTAGTTTTTTTTTTTACAAAAATGCTTACAGAATATCCCCGTTTTCCATGGTAAGGCGCTTTATCATGTGCTGGCCATCACCGATTGCTAGTCCAAGAAGCTCTTGCGATGCCCACTCGACAAGCATTATTATGATTTATGACCAGTCCACTGCCTTGACCATTACATCTGAATTTTCCGATATACAGTGCCATAAGATTAATAAAATTCACATTCATACCACGCAATTATTATCTCTCTTCCGGTCCTACTACCACAAAGCTAGAGAGAGAAGTTGTTGCCTTCATACACTACTACAGACATCGTCATCACAGATGGTTCAAAACCGTCATCACAGACGGTTTCTAAACCATCTACATTTATATGTCAGCGATAATAAGTGGTTATCACAGACGGCTCCCACACCATCTGTGATAACTTACAATATAGACGGTTTTTTAGAAAAACAGTCTGTGATATTCAACTATCACAGACAGTTTTTAATAAAAACCATCCGTGATATGAATGATATCACATACAGTTTGGAACACCGAACCATTTATGATAGCTATTTCAACATCGATTTTATTTGCTCTTTTTCGGCTAGCCTCAGGATATGCTAGCCATGCCTTCTAAAAACAAGCAAGATCACGTATATATAGCACATGACAATCATTACATAAATCACACAGATGAATGAAACAACACAAGCAAATCACACACACACATATATATAGCATAACAATCGTTACATAGATCTCACAAATAAATTAAATTGAATGAATTGTTTGATTACAATTGAATCCAATGTTTCAACATCTAATCACCATTGTCGGGGTGGAACTCTCCAGCCTTGTTTATGACCTCTGCTAGCAAGAATTGGGAGAGGTTTCCATGAATTTCGACGAGTTTGTCAAGATCAAATGCACTTTCGTCGAAGTCCACCCGCTGTCGCTAGGAGCAATGTTAAGTCATTAATTAGCATGTATGTGTATATATACACATATATAATCAGAAAATAATAATCATCTTAGTGTCCATGATTTCATTCATATGGCGGCAAATGTAGAATCCACATACGTTGCCTTGTAGCTGCTAGTGGCACTGCAAAAATAGAATTACATACATAGATATTGTCAATTCTAGAGGCATTATAATAAAGTGTGATATAGGATTGTTGTGTTGTAGTGGGTACCAGAAATCGCGTCTTGTGTCGCAGCATGTCACTGGATTCCTTGTGTCTCCCTCCTAGAGCAATATAAGTGGTAAATGACCTACGTGATTTCAAAAAAGTTAGCATCGGCCATTGCAAACGAAGGAAAGATTATAATAGAGTTATGTATGGAGGAAATGAGTTTAACTGTTAATTGCTTCTTGCATACGAGTAAAGTCGTGGTTGCTCCTAACTAGGAAATCAAGGTATTACCTTGCTCCACTTTGGTACAATCATAATCAGAATCTAGTGAGACCTAGTCATGTGTATCGCCATAGTGATTAATCCTAAGTTTATATTGCATATAAATTACAAATGAAACTTGTGTGGCAACTAGTAAAGCACTTACCTTTGGTTGAAGGGTACTATGATGTACTCCTTGTCACTGTGAGCAACCAATCCCCTTGTTATGTAATCTTGAACGAAGGATGCATTTTCGTTGATGGATTGCTCAGAGATCAAGTGTGGGTTGAGGAAACCCACTGGTTGTCACCGTCGATGGACTTGTTGAATCATGCATCTATATATAAGAAAAGAGTAATGACATTTATCGGTATGACGCGAATGTAGAACTTCATTGTACAATACACTTACAGTATCCAGCATCATAGAATTGAGGCGTCGAGGTTGAATAGTAAGAATAAGTCTTCAAATGTCACGATGAAGTAGCCCGAGTCATGGAGAAAATGCGCCTCTGTGTATTATCTCACAATGGATCCACTGTGTCGGTTTGGCTTCATGTTGGACCTCTACATGTACCAAGTATGCAATGTATTGCAAATCAGACTGAGCTAGGGTAATTATGACTTGGGGACCAATGACACTCCGAGAATGAACTTCCATGGCTCGGGACGTGGAGCCGATGCAACAGGCTTCAGAACCGGAGCTGGATGTGGAGCCACCGGAGCTGATGTGACAGGTCCAAGGCGATGTCCCTCTTGGGCCACTTGATGAATGTGTGGACGACATCCCCTAATGTCGTAATCTCTTCATTTGGGGGCTTCTTAAGAGGGACAGTCTTGAAAACATCATTAATCATGTCCACCTGAACCTTCATGAAGCCGGTCTCTACTTGTACACCGTGCACCAGCATCCCTGATAGCCATAGATACGCCATCCCTCGCCTAGTGTTAATGGGAATGAAGCCAACAAGCTTGACTCTAAGGATGCAAGGTGTGGGCTCCTACATAACGATACAAGATGAGCTAAGGTGTCAACTAGAGAGATCTATGTAGCATTCTAAAAAGGTACATTACCTGGATGTCATCAATAAGTAAGTGGGCATCGCTATGTTCTGTAATTGGCGTGGACGTGCAGCTACTCCGACGTTGAGGGGAACTGGGTACCGCATTAATGGGGGTGGGTTGCGATTGGTTGCAAACTTGTGAGGCAGTCTGCTCTTGAAGTGAGGCAGATAGTTGTTCCTCAAGTGGTGCATGAAGCTCCTGTTTTATTTGTTCGTTGTGATAGGCCTTGGATTTTTTCCTACTCCTATATGTTTCAGAGTCATTTGGGAATCTGTGCCTCTAAGATACGTAAACCCCCAAGCCTCGTGTGCAACCTGGGTGCTCCTTGTTTCCCAGGGCCTGTGGTAGTATATCTCTCTCCCTATATTCTTGAAAAGAGCCTCAAGAAGATTCAGTAGTCAATGATTGCTGCAAGAGGCAATCATGTTATTTTTGAACCCATGAAGTTCAAGAGGTATTAACAGCCATATAGTTTAACATATTTTACCAAGCGTTGGGACACTTCCTCATCTGTGGGTTTTTGAAAGAGACACCCAAAGAAGTGGTTGAAGACCTCACTCGTAACCAGTTTCAGGCGCGCTCGTTCGCCATCCCAGCAAATGGCGGGGAGGCCTCCAATCAGATTGCAACCTCGTCCTACATCCTCCACTACTGGATTTTACCCGCATACCCAGCGGTGCCGAGTCTGTGAGAGTGAGTGTTTTCTAACTAGAGAGCCTTGTGCGCCGCACTTTGTTGTTCAAATTTGGTCGTTGTCTTCATCTGCACAAAAGCCTCCTATGTTTCCAGTGACACAAAAGGATACCTCATGAAGGGCGTGAGATCCTTGGCCACGTACTGTGTGACAAGAGTTGTAACACCCCAGGACCCACATTACCTTGGGATGCCACTAAAACCACTCCACAATTAACCAATTTACAAGATAAAATAAACTGGCAACAATACTAATTAAGATAGTATAAGCGGAAGCATAAACAACTAAGGGAAAACAGAATAGTGATAACAATTCAATATTCATAATCAACTCCAACTTAATAACCAAAGGAACGGTTCACAAATTTAACATTATTAAGATGAAACAATCATGAACAAGATAGCTAAGCAAAAGACTAGAATCCTTTCAACTTTATTTCAGCATTAAAATACAATCCAAGTGCATCAGTGTGGTGCCGCTCCACCCTTCCGATGCATGCTCAAAGTCCACCTGTAGGGAGGGGGAAACAAGGGTGAGATAAAAATCTCAGCAAGCAAACAGTAAAACAGGCTATTCAAACTACAAACAATTATACATCATCATTTATAATTCCATACAACCACAATTCGAGTCCACAAATATTGAGAAATTTCAATATTTGACACTGAATACGTGCGCCTCTCAACTTTTAACCCCCAATTCGCACGCCTTTGTAAATTTAACCCTGTCACTGCGAATTCTTTTGATTCAAGGGATTCTCCTCATTTTCTCTCCTTTGATTCAAGGGCACTACGGTCATTTCCGGTGGCCTAAAAATGAGGAGAATCCCTTGAATCAAAAGAATTCGTAGTGACAGGGTTAAATTCCCAAAGGCGTGCGAATTGGGGGTTAAAAGTTGAGAGGCGTACGTATTCAGTGTCAAATATTGAAATTTCTCACAAATATTAAACCACCACAGACTCCCATGAGTCATACCTCTTCAATTTCAGATTTGTCTGGCATATGAATGCAGTCATTTTATCCACAAATACATGCATATGAATGCTTTCATGCTATGCTCCACATCACTCTTTCCCAGCGGGATAAGAGGTGCATCGTATTACGGCAATATACGATGATGTACCGGTACGGTCGCGGCTAGGTGCGGCGACATCCACATATGCAAATGACATGATATGATATGAATGATATAATAATCATAAATCACATTAATCCATCCTCGAAGGAGTACCATCATGCTCACAACATATCCACATCCACAAGTGCACCACATGTTTATTTTCATATTCCACATTCGCACATTAAGCAAAATTCCTCATGACTACTAGCAGTTTATCAACATATCAATTGATCAATACTTGCTACCATCACCACATTTATAATATCATGCAACCATGGCATAATGTATCAAAATACGATAATAATGTAAATTGCAAGTAGAAGGAACAACGAGTTAAACGGTAGCAACCACCGCTACGTTTACTTGCCTCAACCGACGAAGCGAAGCAAATCAAGAGCGCTCAGGGACAAAACCACCTGTCCAAAAGGCATCTCTCAGCACAAATCTACAGCATACAAACACGACTTAATAATTAAAAACTTCGCTAGAACCCCGAACCCGCGCAAACTCCTCCCCGCTCCACAATTTAACAAACTACCCACTGCAGCAGCGCTGCTTAACATTTTCGTATCTTTAAAAAATATTAATCCAATTATAGAAAACGATATATCTCTGGTTTCATTACTTGAATGCCTACATTTTTCATGTAGATCACACATTTTTATTGTGATCATAGCTAGGTGTAATTTAATGCACTAAACTGAGGAAATTCTCTGTTCTGTCAGACTGGACAGCAAGATTCAAATGCATCCCAACAACAGTACAGGGGTCCAACAAATATAATTTCTATACAGCAGCTATAATTCTGAATTCCCTACAACTTTCTCAATTGCCGCCATGATCATAAAAATCATTTACTAGCTCTAAATCACAGTTTAATAACAGTCTATCCCAATCTGTTCCCCTGACAGACAGCGGTATTCCCGACCCTGTTACTCCTAGATCCCATGGAAAAAATTCTGAAACAAAAATATGAGATAGGTCTGGAAGTCCTCTACAATTTTCCTTTTGGGAAGATCTGCAGGAAAAATCGTTTGACGGGTCGAAACCGTGCAAACAGACGCGCTGTGTGAATCAATCTACAGGCAGACAGCAGGTAATCTCTAATCGGGCAATTAAACTATTAATCCCCTTCAAAATCCGTGCCAAGAACCCTAATTATTCAGAAAAACAGAGGGTTTGGGATGGGGGGAAATTTACCCAGATGAGGGATCACCCCTTTTTTCCTCCTCTCCTTCTTCTCCTTCCTTCTTCTCCTTCTCCTTCCTCTCCTTGGCTCCAAGGGCAGCAGCAATGGGGTGGGGGGCGCCAATCTCCTGGGAGGGGGCGGCCACAGGGGGAAGAAAGGGGAGGGGTGGCGGTTGGCTTGGGAGAAAAGGGGGAAGGGCTCTAGGGTTAAGGGGGAGGGGGTGCGGCCACCCCCTTGGGCCTTGGCCCAGGGCGGTCGGCCCACTCCCCAGGCAACCCACTCTGAGTTTTTAATTTATTTTATCCATTTTATACTGTTCTACCATTTCTATTTTTCCCTTCCCGCGATTTACCGAAAAACCGGCGACTCCACGATTGTTTTAAAAACTTACGCCGTAACGACGTTCAGGATATTACAAGAGTGCTCTTAAAGTTCTTCCATGCTTTTCCCATTGCGAGGAGCGCCTGTCGTTGCACGAGTCCCTGTACTTCTGCTGGTATCTCAAACGAATTTGTAATTTCCTCTCATAGCTAATTTTTCTGATCCTTTGCCAAATCTTTCTAGCTTGCTATGGTGATGGGGACTTGTTGCCTTCCAATTATCCTGTAGGTAGTCCAAAATGATGCCGCTGCTTTCTTCGGTTGTAGAGGGACCCCATCCGGAGAGACCACCATGATGGTCATTCGGCCCTAGCCTTTTCGATACTCCTCGGAGTAATCCTAATCTTGGGAGCGTGAGACCCAGATGACGATGACGACTGTGTGGACGCCATCTCTCTTTTAAGAAAAAACTAACTGCAGTGAGCTATGGGCGTAAACAAAGTTCTATGAATCAAATTACACACACCAGTATCTCAAGTTCATTGAACCTGATACACTGGAGTGTGTAACTTGCTTCATACCCTTTGAAGGTCTATGTGGCATACATTATTGCTACAAGGTCCCTTTCGAACAGTAACATGTCATTCCAAATAGATAACAAGTGAAGCATATATCATGAAGTACTAAAGGTTATAAAACAAATTAGCCAACTACTGAAGATCACAAAACAAATTAGCCAACTATCGAGATAGACCACAAGTTTGACAAATGACAGTAATAGCAAAAATTTAGAGCTTAAGCTTGAATATCCAATTTTAGTATTAGATCTTGTAGATAACAAAAGTGAAGCATATATCATTAAGTACTAAAGGTCATAAAATAATTTAGCCAACTACTAAAGATCACAAAACAAATTAGCCACTATTGAGATAGACCACAAGATTGACAAATGACAGTAATAGTAAAAATTTAGAGCTAAGCTTGAATATCCAATTTTAGTATTAAATCTTGTAGCTAACAAGTAAAGCATATATATCATGAAGTACTAAATGTCATAAAACAATTTAGCCAACTTCTAAAGATAATAAAACAAATTAGCCAACTATATATTGAGATAGACCACAAGATAGACAAACGAGGGAGAGGCTAATGGCATCGGGAAGGAGAGGCGGTGGCGTGAAGGAGAGGCGGCCGGCATCGAGAGGGAGAGGCGAACTGCATCGGGAGGGAGAGGTGGACGGTGACGGGAGGGAGAGGCGGCGTTGGGAGGGAGAGGTGGCATCGTGAGGGAGAGGCTGTCGGTGTTAGGAGAGAAAGGCGGATGGCGTCGAGAGGGAGAGGCAGAGTCGAGAGGGAGAGGCGGCGTCGCGCACGAGTGAACAGTCAGATATAGCAAAACCTAGCATGGGCGGTGGAGATGGAGTGAGTGAGTGAGTGAGGAGAGCAGAACCTATCCTTGGGGTATATTTATAGGGAAACTATCACAGACGGTTCATTTATGGAACTGTCTATGATAATACTATCACAGACGGTTCTTTTATGGAACCGTCTGTGATATTCAACATATCATAGACGGTTCCATAAAAGAACCATCTGTGATAATACTATCACAGACGGTTTCTTCCGTCAAACCGCCTATGATAGTTCACTCCATCTAGCCACAAAAAAATCATGTTGGCCATGCAATATTATGAAAAACGCAAGCATAACCATGAATATAACTATTTCTTTAGTTACTGAGTCAATTGCAATTAAAATGGAATATAGTTCCATAATTACATGCCGAGTTTCCTAATTATGATTACATTGAAACAATTTTCAAATAGGTGCTGGCTTTATGGTATCATTTGTTACACTTGGCTATTTCCTTTTAAATAAAGCCCTTCACAATGATCGACACGCATATAGCTTGCTTCATCACCTTGTTCTTCCTTGAGCCTGATGTTGTCTCCGAATGGAGGCAACTCATCAAATTGATTGTACTCTTCATCATCCAAAACATTCTCAACTCTGACAATCCTTCTTTTTCCCCGAAGAGCTACATGGCGCTTCTTATTTGCCAGGTCGGTTACATAAAATACTTGAACAACTTGCCTCACGAGTATGAATGGTTCATCTTTGTATCCTACACATTCAAGGTCCACGGTAGCGATGCCGTACTTGTCGACCTTTGCACCCCGTGGGAGTTGGACCCAATGGCACTGAAATAGAGGAATCTTGAAAATTACGTAGTTAAGCTCCCAAATCTCCTCTACAAGCTCGTAGTACGAGTTTGGGCCAGCAGTACTGATGTGCGCATCAAAGGCATCTATGCAGACACCTGAGTTCTACACTGTGCTCTTTCTATCCTGATCTATTGTATAAAATATGTAGCCATTAATGTCATATCCTTGCCATGTCACAATTTTAAATTTTGGTCCTTTTGCCAACCATTGTAGTGTTTCACTTGACGACCTCTCAGTCAATCACACCTTCAACCATTCATTGAACTGACAGTTGTGTTGTCTCGTGATCCAAACCTTTGACCGGCCTACATTCTCTTGGCGTAGCATGTCCTTGCGTTCTTCAATATACAGGGTCACTTCAGTCATGTGTTGTAAAACCGTGAACTGGGCTTGAGCATATGTATCTCAATCCAGAGTTATTGCTTTCCTTCCGATAGTCCCGATACCCTCTAGCCTCCCCTCATGATGAGATAGAGGTACACCTATCGGTTCGATCTGAGCCATGCAGCCGATGCAGAATTCAATGACCTCTTCGGTTGTATAACCTTCGATGATGCTACCCTCCGGTTGAGATTGATTGCATACATAGGACTTGAGAATTCCCATGTATCTCTCGAATGGGTACATATAACGTAGAAACACGGGGCCACATATCTTTATCTCTTTCACAAGGTAGACAATGAGATGAACCATGATATCAAAAAATGATGGAGGGAAATACATCTCTAGATGACATAGAATTGTCACCACCTCGGTCTACAGAGCATCTAGTTCATCGGGAACGATGACCTTCTGAGATGGACATAGCCTTATGATTGTCACTCGTACCTTGTTCGGCAAAATACTTCTAATTGCAACAGGTAGCATTTGTGTCATTAGCACATGGTAGTTATGAGACTTCATGCCAATTAATTTCAAATGTTCCATGGAAACAAGTTTCTGCATGCTGGTGGAGTGATCGAACGAAACTTTCACACCATGTAATGACTAGCACAGTTGAATTCTCTCGGACTTACACAGAGTGTAGCAAGCTGGGGGAAGGTACGTCTGGCCTTTGTCGGTCTCTATCGGTGCTAACTCGGTACTAATGTTCATAGCGACCAAGTCACGCCTTGCGTTGACACCATCCTTTGTTTTATCAGGAATGTTCAGTAAGAGACCAATCAAATTGTCACATACATTCTTCTCTACATGTATGACATCAATGCAATTGCGAACTTCTAAGTGCTCCCAATAAGGCAAGTCCCAAAATATTGACCTCTTCTTCCACATGTTGTTCTGACAGGTCCTCCATTTACGTCCCTTTCCAAGCACAACATCGATATTCTTGACCATATCATGCACCTCTTTATCGCTAAAGGGTCTTAGTACTGAGTCATCCTCTTTTTCTGTCAAATTATTTCTTCATCTTGCGGTATGGGTGATACTTTGGAAGGAACCTACGGTAATGCATGTACACAGTTTTACGCGAGTTGTTCACCCACACGCTCTCGGTGTAATCTAAGCAGTGCGAACAAGCTTTGGCTCCTTTTGTACTCAACCCTGACAAGTTACCAAGGGCAGGAAAATCATTAATGGTGTAGAACAACATGGCGCGTAGAGTGAAGTTCTCTCATTTGTCCGCATCTACCAATAGTGCTAAGTACACATCAATATCGTTCCCAGGTTACTTCGGCCCTTGGATAAGTAGTGACATCAAAATATACTTACGCTTCATACACAGCCGAGGAGGAAAGTTGTACATGCATAGAGTCATGGGCCAGGTGCTATATCGGCTGCTCATGTTTCCAAAAGAATTTATTCTATCTGTACTCAATCCAAACCTTATATTCCTCGGTTCCACACCGAAATCTACAAACACCCTATCAATGTTCCTCCACTAGGCAGAATCAGCAACATGTCTTATTATTCCATCTTTCTTATGCTACTCCCAGTGCCAACGCATCAATCTTGCATCCTTGCGGTTTGCAAATAAACACTTCAAACATCGGAGTCATTTTTACGCTTGTATCGGGATGCTTTGCACACCGGACAAACATGTAAGCTAGCATACTCTTTACGGTACAGGATACAATCATTTGGACATGTATGTATTCTTTCTACTTCCATTCCTAATGGACAAAGAATCTTTTTGGCTTGGTAGGTGTTTCTCGACAACACATTTCCCTTTGGAAGCATGTCCGTTAAGAGACCTAATAATGCCGTGAAACTCTTGTCGGATCAACCATTGCTTGCCTTCAATTTTAGCAGTTCTAGAACTGATGACAACCTCATGTATTGCGGCTTGCAGCCCAAGAACAAAGGTTTCTCTGAGTCCTCCATCAAGCCCTCGAATTTACCAAACTCTCTCTCTCACTATAATTCCCTTCTGCATCACGTAGCATTTGATCCAGATTGTCATCCTACGACCTATCCTCATGATCGAAAGCACAGTCCACAACCGGCATATCGTTGTCTCCTTCGACGATGTCATAACTACCTTCTTGTGTAATCTTCTCTTCACCGTGACTGGTCCAAGATTTGTACCCCTTTCTGAAACCCCTTCGAATTAAGTGAGCTTTGATCTGCGCTGAGTTGCTAAACATCTTTAGATTATCACAATCAATGCATGGACAGTACATATATTACATCCCCTTCTTCAACACATCTAGCTCGGCCGCTCTTCTAAAAGCAGACATGCCATTAATGTACTCTTCACTCACACTGTTCTCAACGTACATCCAGCTTCAGCCCATCTACGCTATACATGTAACAAATGGGTGTCAAAAACGATTATTAGCGCTACTATAGCAAATCAGACTAGCTATACTTAATTACACATGACATCTATATTAGGTAGCTAGCTAGCCACTTATTCATGACAGAATAATATTAAGTAAGAATATATTGAAGTAAACTAGGAGTACTTATCCATTCTGAAATTGAGCAAAGTACTATCATCTTTCTAAACCTAGCTAGTTAGCTAGCTAGATCTAAACAAACACCTAGCTATTATCTCTTTCAATTACAGGGCATATAAGTTATTAGAAGCAATTGAGTACTAACATCTGATGACTAAGAAGACGTATATAGACCTACAAGTGATATGTTTTCACCAAACTCCCCAAAGCTGCCTGCCTTGCACCATCGATGCAGTGCAATGAAAACAGATTTGTGTTGAGACCACGTACATCCAGTATTTAATAGCATAGATTATCCCAGACGGTTCCAACCACAAACAGTCTGTGATACCAACATTATCACAGACTATTAGTATTAATAACCATCTATGATAATTCATAGATGGTTATTCATACAAACTATCTGTGATGTTCGCAATATCACAGAGGTTTGTTACAAGAACCGTCTATGATATCCACAATATCATATATGGTTTTTTATATGAACCATCTGTCATGTCCGGAACTTTAACAGATGGTTATTAACACAAACCGTCTGTGATGTCTGACTTATCACAGACGGTTCGTGTTAAGAACCGTCTGTGAAAGTTCACAGATGGTTATTAACATGAACTATCTGTGATGTCTCAATTATCACAGATGGTTCATGTTAATAACCGTCTGTGGTAGATGGTTGCTAGTATAAATCGTCTGTGATAGTTTAAGCATAGACGGTTCAGTATGAACCGTCTGTGATGTACCCGTCCAGTATAGCCTCTTTTGTAGTAGTGATATTGTAACCTTCGTGCACAACTCTCTCTCAGTACTACAAAAAAGGTCATCACAGACAATTTAGAACTGTTATCACAAATGATTTTCTGAACTGACTGAATATATGGGTCAGTGAAAATCGGAGGCTATCACGGACAGTTTGTGAGCCATCTATGATAAATACAATATAGACGGTTTGTAACTAGAACCATCCGTAAAGAACACTATCACAGACGGCTCGAACCAAAAACCGTCCGTGATATTCACACATCACAGATGGTTCTAGCAACTCACCATCTGTGATAGGTGAGTATCATAGATGGTTGGTATATAGAACCGTCTGTGATACTTTCGCATCATAGACATCTGTGATGTGCGAGTATCACAGACAATTTTTTGGTTAGAGGCTCTATGATAGTCCTTCATAGATGGTTTATACAATAAAACTGTCTATGATAGTTAATTCTATACCTAAATTTTTTCTGTTTTTTGGCTAGCCTCAAGAAATGTTAGCTATACCCTTTGAAAACAAGCAAATACAGTAGCAAACACAACAGCACATTCTATTTCCATTAATATTAGAATCCACCATTACAGCACAATAAGATAATGAGTAGATTACCCATCTAACATAGCAAGAATATGGCAAGAGCACATCTCCTAATTCTATGAACTCAACTCTTAAACATGGCAAGAACATAGAAGAAATAAAGATCCTAGCAGACAGTAGAAGCTTAACCGCGCCGACGAGGCCTCTATGCTAGGCCCTCTCGCCCCTAATGCAGTGCGCGAGTGAGATGTCCTTAATGTCCGCCGTTGCTGGTGCTGACTTGAGCACTATATTGGTAGCTAGCTGCTTCTGCAGTGCCTTGCTGCCCATAGACTTGCATATCATCTACTTCATAAGGGCCATTAGTGTCAGGGCCGAGAAGGAGGATGGTAAGGAGGCTGGGGAGATTTTGAGTGTGGTAGAGGATAGGTTTGGGTGAGTATGTATAGGGGATAGAGAGGCACAGACGGTTTGTAATATAAACCATCTGTGAAGTATCACAGGCGGTTTAAATAAAAAACCATCTATGATATATGTTGACATCATATATGATTTTTAATCCTAACTGTCTGTGATATTATCACAGACAGTTTGAAACAAAAAACGTCTGTGATAAGTACAGACATCATAGATGGTTTTTATTTTAAACCGTCTGTGATATTATCATAGACGGTTTGAATTAAAAACCGTCTCTGGTAACTTTATCACTGATGGTTTGCATTGAACCGTCTGTCAAGAGACATCCAGGATAATATTTTTGTAGAAGTGTCTCTTTCTCTTGTGAGTAGGAGAATCCATTACCATTACTGTAACTAGCATCCTCGTAAATCTGTCTGTCCTGTTCCAAGTAGTACCTAGTAGCATTGGAGTGAGCACCCACCATTTTCACTGCAGTCCATGCATGCGCATGCACATGCACACAACTGCGTGCTGGCCTAAACGTGTCATCGTCGTCGTCTTCTTTTCGACTCTTGTCTTGTCACACCAACATCCATCTGTGTAGTGGTCATATTATGTGTTCTTGGCTAGCTATTGGTTTTGTGACGAGAGAATGAGAGATCCCACCAATGGAGCGAGAGCCGAGGGGTGAGAGACGATGATGGGTTGTTGATTCCTGCGAAGAGCGATCAAGTGACGTTGATGCGGATCCACTAGCAAGCTAGCTGAACCCCGTTGCTTTGGCCCTGATCTTTCACGATACGCCTTGTTGGATGCCCTCTCCAAGATAAGCCTTCTCCCACGCACACCGCAGCACGTGAACAAAGGGTAGAGAAACCGAAGTTTCAGCGAGTAGAATCTAACACCACAATTGGATTCAACACACCAAGAGCAATTCCTCGATGGAAATCTCAAGAACACGCCAACAATGGCCACCAAATCATGGTGATTTTCTGGTTTCTATTTCTCAAATCAAAGTCTAAGTTACAATGGGGTTAAGGCCCTAGCCTTATATTGGTGCACAATGCACGGCCTTGATTACAACTCATGCACTACTTGGCCTAAGGCCGAAACAAACTCCAATACGAACTAAAAAGGAAATACCTAAACTGCTACCTCTGTTTTCTCTCTCAATTTGCGACTTTACCGTGAGGATTCCGTGGCTGGCACCTCATCTACTATGTGGGGCTTCAAAATAGCTTTCCAACGAGTCCAAGAACGCCCAAATCGGACTCCGTTTGTGAAAGTTATGGACGTTTTAGTATCGGTCTTGCCAGCTGTCCCAATCCGAGTCCGAATCGGTTTCAAATCTTTATATGTTTTGTTTTCTTGTTCAAGGGGCTTCCAAATACGTTTGGAACCTTAAAAGGAGTCCTTTTCAACCTTTAGAAAGCCATGGTGTGGTCGGATTTTATTCTTACTTGCATTGCAATACTCGAACTCTTTATGTTTGGCAAGTCTCGCGCGTCTCTCCGGACAGCTCGTGCAGCATCCAATGAAATTGCCATAACTTTGTGTACGAAGCTCCAAATCAAGTGCCGTTTGATTCGTTGGAAAATAGACTTCATTAGCTTTCCAAATATGTCTCTTGTGCATATTAGCAATCTCAGAATTGGTATTCAAAGCTTCTTGAACATTATGCACGGAACTGCAAGAACTAACCAAAGTTGTAGTGCTACTTGGTGCCACATCATCCTCCCCTCCTTGAAGCAAAGCCGTCCTCGGCTTTGGGGTAATCTTGGGAGCTTGCTTCTTCTTGGCTGTAATTTCTTCATCAACATGAATAGCACTCTCCAATTTTGGTTTCAACACATGCTTCTTTCCCCCATGTACAAAAGTGTATGTGTTGAACCGGCCCTCATGCGTAGCATTGCGATCATATTGCCATGGTCTTCCCAACAATAACCCACATGCATCCATTGGAACTACGTCGCAATCCACCTTGTCAACATAGTCACCAACAACAAACGGAACACGCACCTTGTGAGTTATCTTTAGCCTTCCGGAGTTGTGTAGCCACTCCACATGATGTGGTTGAGGATGCCTCCACGTGGACAGCCCTAAAGCGTACACCAAATCTTTGCTAATCACATTGGTTCCACCATCTATGATCAACTTGCATGCTTTATTTTTGATTTTGCACTCCGCTTGAAAAACACTCCACCGCTGTCCTTTTGTTTCAGTTTCTTTACTTTGCACCTTTCGGACTAAAAGATTAACACCATTCAACTCTGGATAACAATAGACAACATCTTCCTTGGAATCATCAGATTTTTCACTTTCAGAATCACTACTAGAACTTGTTGAAGCATAGCCGTCTTTATTGAGAAGCACTCTTCGTTGATTTGGACAATCACGCATCATATGACCTCTTCCCTTGCACTTGAAACACTCAATTTCTCTAGCACGAGCATTAGAAGGCAAACTAGAATCAGTTTTAGTTGCTTCTTTACCTCTATTGCTTGCCTCCCTTGAAAGAGCCCCATTTGAACGGCTTGATGTCGCCACCTTGGAGTGTGAACCAATATCAGCGCCTTGCTGTGATGCACGCCTCCATGGGTTTGTTTGAGTGTTGACATGTCCACCCTTAGCTTGTTTGCGCTTCAATTGTTGTTCAGCACGTTCGGCTTGATGCACCAAGTCTTGAATGTTGTAGTAATGGACCATCTCCACCCTATCTTGCACATCCTCATTCAACCCATTAAAGAAACATGCCATAGTAGCCTCATCAAGCTCCTCTGTCCCTGTACGGATCATCAACATCTCCATCTCTTTATAATATTCATCAACAGTAAAATTACCTTGATGTAGTTGTTGTAGCCGATTGTACAAGGTCCTAGTGTAGTGTGCCGGGACAAAACGACGCCTCAAAATATTCTTCAATTGTACCCAAGTATCCGGACGAGCTCCTACGCGACACAATTGGTTCCACCAAACAAGAGCATATCCGGTGAACTCAATTGTCGCCAACCGAATCTTCTTATCCTCAGTATAGTGATGGCTGTCAAAAATTTGTTTGACACGCATCTCCCAATCCAAGTACTCCTCCGGTTCAGCTTTACCATTAAATGATGGGATAGAAATTTTTATCCGCCCAATTCCATCATCCACGGCAACACGCTGAGCAAACCCGACACCATCACGCATACCTCCACCATGGGCAGCACCTCTGCCACGCATGTCCCTACCACGGTCAGCACCACAGTAGTCCTGAGCATGGCGCGGTTGTGGAGCAAAGCCCGCTGCACCATCAAAGATCTCCTCGTGTTCGTCGTCTTCATATGGTGCATGTCGTTCGGGATATTGAGGTCCCCGTTTAGCATGCTGAAATTGTGGTGGCTGGAGGCGTATTGCCTCCGTCAAAGCATCAATTTGCGCCCCCAAATCATCAACCTTGCCTTCAAGCTTCCGGTGACAACTCATGAAGTAGTCACGTGTTGCTTCAAATCCAATTCGTACCTCGGGCGGCAAAGACGCCGCATATTGGGGCACCTCCCCAATTAGCTCAGCATGATTATGTCGCGCCTCGCCATCTTCAGTCTTCATAGAACCCGCCATCAAGAAAAATTCAGCAACCTCGTACCGTGATCAACCACGCTCTGATACCAAGATGATGCGGATCCACTAGCAAGCTAGCTGAACCCCGTTGCTTTGGCCCTGATCTTTCACGATACGCCTTGTTGGATGCCCTCTCCAAGATAAGACTTCTACCACGCACACCGCAGCACGTGAACAAAGGGTAGAGAAACCGAAGTTTCAGCGAGTAGAATCCAACACCACAATTGGATTCAACACACCAAGAGCAATTCCTCGATGGAAATTTCAAGAACACGCCAACAATGGCCACCAAACCATGGTGATTTTCTGGTTTCTATTTCTCAAATCAAAGTCTAAGTTACAATGGGGCTAAGGCCCTGGCCTTATATTGGTGCACAATGCACGGCCTTGATTACAACTCATGCACTACTTGGCCTAAGGCCGAAACAAACTCCAATACGAACTAAAAAGGAAATACCTAAACTGCTACCTCTGGTTTCTCTCTCAATTTGCGACTTGACCGTGAGGATTCCGTGGCTAGCACCTTATCTACTATGTGGGGCTTCAAAATAGCTTTCCAACGAGTCCAAGAACGCCCAAATCGGACTCCGTTTGTGAAAGTTATGGACGTTTTAGTATCGGTCTTGCCAGCTGTCCCAATCCGAGTCCGAATCGGTTTCAAATCTTTATATGTTTTGTTTTCTTGTTCAAGGGGCTTCCAAATACGTTTGGAACCTGAAAAGGAGTCCTTCTCAACCTTTAGAAAGTAATGATGTGGTCGGATTTTATTCTTACTTGCATTGCAATACTCGAACTCTTTATGTTTGGCAAGTCTCGCGCGTCTCTCCGGACAGCTCGTGCAGCATCCAATGAAATTGCCATAACTTTGTGTACGAAGCTCCAAATCAAGTGCTGTTTGATTCGTTGGAAAATATACTTCATTAGCTTTCCAAATATGTCTCTTGTGCACATTAGAAATCTCAGAATTGGTATTCAAAGCTTCTTGAACATTATGCACGGAACTGCAAGCACTAACCAAAGTTGTAGTGCTACTTGGTGCCACATCAGAGGTGGTAGAGGTGTTTGATCTGTGCATGGCTAGCTAGCCGCGATGAGCGTGCCGTGGTTGTTCAGATGTCTGATCAGCCTGGACATCTTCATGGACCTTATCATGCTCTGCACGGGCCAGGCTGATACGGATGGCCCTGATCTTTTCGACGTAGGATCACGATAACTAGTTTCTCCCAACAATCTCTCTAGCTATACACCCGTGCCAATATAAGGACTCACAGCTCTTTGGAAATTCGCCAAGATACACCAAAGGATTTCTCCACGAGACCACGAGTGGAGAAACGCTGTGCCCTCAATTCCCAATGGAAAAGCAAACACGACCTGGATTCAAGAACAATCGCTCAATTATTCTCAAGTAATCCTCGCATGGATACTATGGTGAAAAGAAATAAGCAATATGCAGTTCTAAATTCAATCTGAATAAAAGTGGTCTTAACCTAGCAATGAAATGCCTGGCCTTATATTGGCACCACAAGGCCCTAGAAAACCGAAACAGACTCTAGTTTACAATCCCGAAAATAATGTGAACACAACTATTTGATTTGATTTGATCCGGACTCCTAATAGTCCGCAGCGAACACGCCTCTGGTTTCGGACGGTCTGAACGTTCAAAGGGAAACGTTCGGACGGTCCGAACGTCTCCGTCTGGGATGCTTCACGTCGCACTGCTCGGGGTACCTATTCGGACGGTCCGAACGTTCAAGGAGAAAGATCCGGACGGTCTGAATGTCTCTGCCTGGATTGCGGCGCATCGTTCGTGGGAGCTAGGACTTTCCTTGTCCGAAACGTCTTGACCTTCTTGAATGAGTTCCTCTTCATACCTAAGTGCGCACAGCACACTAGAATTAGGTAGTAGCAAATTCTCATCAAAATTATATTCTTTAAAGAACAAAGTCACCTATTGTTGGAGCTTCTTGGCTCGTGCTCGCGTAATTAGTCATGTTGGTTCAATTGGAGGAGTTAGGGCAAGGGTGGCCTCATCATCCTCCCCCTCTTGAAAAGATGTCGCCCTCGACGTTGTATGATACGAATCCTCCGGACCAAAAAATGGTTTGAGATCAGCAACATTAAAGGTCGAAGTAACTCCATAGTCATCACCTGGTAACTCAATCTTGTACGCATTATCATTGACCTTTTCAAGCACTTTGAAAGGTCCATCTCCTCATGGCATCAATTTGGACTTGCGCCGTTCAGGAAAACGGTCCTTGCGGTAATGAACCTAAACTAAGTCTCCCGGCTGAAACAACATTTTCTTGCGGTGTTTGTTAGCCTTCTCAGCATAATACTTTGCTTTCTTCTCAATCTCTTCTTTAGTCTGCAAGTGAATCTTCTTCACAAATTCTGCATGCTTGGAGGCGTCCATATTACCTCTTTCTTGGCTTGGAAGTGGAAGCAAATCAAGTGGTGTAAGTGGTTTGAAGCCATACACCACTTCAAACGAACACAGTTGAGTAGTGGAATGCACAGCCCAGTTATAAGCGAACTCCACGTGCGGCAAACAATCTTCCCACTCTTTGAGGTTCATCTTGATCATTGTCTGTAGCAACATAGAAAGGGTGCGATTCACGACCTCCGTCTGTCCATCAGTTTGGGGATGACAAGTGGTGCTGAAAAGAAGATTTGTCCCCAATTTTCCCCATAGCGTCTTCCAAAAATAGCTCATGAATTTGATATCGCGATCCGACACAATGGTTCTCGGCACACTATGTAGTCGAACTATCTCCCTGAAAAACAAGTTAGCTATATGCGACGCATCGTCGCTCTTATGACAAGGAATGAAATGTGCCATTTTGGAAAATCGATCCACAACGACAAAAACAGAATCTCTCCCCCTCTTAGTCCGAGGTAATCCCAACACAAAGTCCATGCTAATATCTTCCCAAGGAGCAGCAAGAACAGGAAGTGGAGTATACAAACCGTGTGGATTGAGTTTTGATTTTGCCTTTTTGACAAGTCATGCAACGTTGCACATACCTGTCCACATCACGCCTCATCTTAGGCCAGTAATAGTGATCGCTCAACATAAGCAATGTCTTTTCTCGTCCAAAATGTCCCATTAGGCCCCTGCATGAGATTCCTGCAACAAAAGCAAATGAACGCACGATTCTGGAACGCAAAGCTTGTTATTTCGAAACAAGAACCCATCATGTATGTGAAACTTATCCCAGCCTTTCCCATCTTTGCAATGTGAGTAAGGAACAACAAAATCATAGTCACTACCATATAAATCATGCAAACTCTCCAGACCAGGAACTTGTACTCCTAATTGAGTTAAAAGCACATGTTTCCTAGAAAGAGCATTAGCAACCATGTTTTCCTTTCCTTTCTTGTATTTGACAATATATGGAAAAGATTCAATGAATTCAACCCATTTAGCATGGCGTTGGTTCAGTTTGGCTTGACCACGTAAATACTTTAAAGCCTCATGATCTAAGTGAATAACAAATTCCTTGGGCCACAAGTAATGCTGCCAAGTCTCTAATACTCGCACTAACGCATAAAGTTCTTTGTCATAGACCGGATAGTTCAATTGAGCACCGTTCAATTTCTCACTAAAATAAGCAACCGGTTTGCCCTCTTGCATCAACACTCCTCCTATGCCAATTCCACTAGCATCACATTCAATCTCAAAGCTCTTAGTGAAATCTGGCAAAACAAGCAAAGGGGCTTCAGTCAAACGTTTCTTAAGTTCGGCAAAAGCTTTTTGTTGTGCCACCCCCCCACACAGACGCAACTCCTTTCTTGGTTAACTCATTCAAAGGGGCAGTTACAGTACTAAAGTCCTTCACAAATCTCCTATAGAAGCTAGCCAACCCATGAAAGCTTCTAACTTGACTTACATTGATGGGAGTCGGCCAATTTCGAATTGATTCAACTTTTGATTCATCTACCTCTATGCCATGTGCTGAGACAACATATCCCAAGAAAACAACTTTATCTTTGCAAAAAGCACACTTTTATAGATTACCAAATAACCTAGCTGTTCTCAAAACTTGTAGCACTTGTCTAATATGTTCAACATGTTCAGATTCATTGCGGCTATAGATTAAGATGTCATCAAAGTAAACAACTATAAATTTACCAATGAATTGCCTTAAGACATGTTCATCAATCTCATGAACGTGCTAGGTGCATTAGTTAGGCCAAAAGGCATCACTAACCACTCATACAACCTAAATTTTGTTTTAAAGGCAGTCTTCCATTCATCCTCTTCTTTCATCCTAATTTGATGATATCCACTACGCAAGTCAATTTTTGAGAAAATAACTGCACCACTCAATTCATCAAGCATGTCATCTAAGCGCGGTATGGGATGACGATATCGAATGATGATGTTATTAATCGTTCTACAATCTACGCACATGCGCCATGAACCATCTTTCTTAGGGACTAAAATCATAGGAACAGCACAAGGGCTTAAGCTTTCTCGTACATACCCTTTGAAGAGAAGTTCTTGGACTTGTTTCTAGATTTCCTTTGTTTCTTCAGGATTGACACGGTATGGTGGTCGATTGGGCAGCGTTGCCCCTAGAATCAAGTCGATTTGATGTTCTATCCCACGAATTGGGGGTAAACCTACGGGCACCTCCTCTGGAAACACATCATTGTACTCCTGCAAAACATGTTTCACAGCACTAAGGAGAGAGGTTATATCATTAGTGGAAATCAATGCATCTTTGTACAACAGCACAAGGTGCATCGTGCTAGGATCCTCACTCAACTTTCGAATATCAGTTTTTGTAGCCAGCATGATTAGCTTATCCTCACTTTTCTTTTTACCACTCAGATTTGGTTTGTGGCGCTCACTCTCCGATGGTGGATTCACTCTATTCTTTTCACTCTCATCTCATATTGTAATCTTTTGCATTGATTGGTTGATGATTTCAGCAGGAGTCAGAGGCTTCAAAATCACATCCTTGTAGTTCCACCTGAACTTGTAGCAATTTGTGCGGCCATCATGCACAGACGATCGGTCATATTGCCATGGCCGACCCAGTAGCAGGTGACAAACCGTCATTGGTACCACATCACAATCCACAGTGTCACTATAGTGGCCGATAGAAAACTTGACTCGGACCATCTGACTTACTTTGACCTCACCTTGGTCGCTTAGCCATTGCACATGATATGGATGAGGGTGCGGTAAGTATTTCAAACCCAGCTTAGTGCATAACTCTTTGCTGGCCAGGTTATGACAACTTCCTCCATCTATAATAACTTTGCATGCTTTACCTTCACCCACCTTTGCCCAAATTTGGAATAGGTTGCATCTTTGTTCATGCGCAACTTGGGTCTGCACACTGAGGGTTTTAGGCGCACATACTATGGAAGGTAAACGTTCTGATGTGCATATCATCACATTTTCTTCATCTTCACTCTCGCTTTCCGCATAAGGTTTTTGAGCAGTACTCGGATCATCCTCCTCACTTGCGGATTCGTATTCTCCCGCTTCAGTGCAAATCATGGTTTTGGTGTTTGGACACTCCTTCTGCATATGCCCACGACCTTGGCACTTGAAACATACAATGTCTCTACTCCTTCCTGTTGATCCGGTGGAGGATAGACCACTTGCGGCAGGAACAGCACTTCGACGAGACTGTGGAGGTGTCATCTTTTCTTTCTTACTTGCTGTTCGATATGACGAATTGCCTCCGGTGGTGATACTCTTACTTGGTTGTGTCCGAGGGATAAACTTACTGTGTGTAGAGGTGATACGGCTAGTAAACCTAGCATCTTCCGTCACTTCTCGTTCAGCTTCTCTTGCTTGATGGAGCAACTCATTCATGTTTTCATGTGGATGATGATTGACGATGCGCTTGATGTTGTGGTTCAACCCAGCCAGAAATCTGGCCATGGTTTGTTCTTCGTGTTCACGTACACCGGCATGAATCATGGCTTGTTCCATCTCCTTGTAATACCCCTCTACCGACTGTGTTCCCTGTTTCAAATGATGCAATTTTTTAAACAGTGAATGTTTGTAATGACGAGGGACAAACCTGCCACGCATTTCTTGTTTCATCTCATTCCAGGTAAGTATGGGTGGTTCATGCCTTTCTATGCGTGTTCGTACAACTTGTTCCCACCAATGCATAGCATACCCGTCAAAACCCATTGACGCAAGTTTCAACTTCTTGTCTTCGGTGTATCGGTTCAAACGGAATAGCTTGTCAACCTTGAGCTCCCAAGTAAGATAGTCTTCTACATCAGTACCTCCCGTGAAGTTAGGCATGGTAAATTTTGGTTTGGCCAAAGCTTCCTCGTCATCATTATTACGTCGAACACCGCGACCTCCTTGGTCGACATCACGATCATGATATGGAGGGCGTCCTCGATGGCCAATAGCATGTGGCGCTCGGTGTCGTGGCTCCTCACGTCGCATGGCAACGAACTCCTCATCAGTATCATCCAAACGGACGCTTTGCTGACTCAAATTATCACCTCTTGCACCATGTCGCACCAAAGTGGTAAGGTTGTTGATGGAGTCTTGTAACGCACGAACATTGTCATCCAATCGTACTCCCATGTCTTGGATGTCCCTTCCTAGATTGTCATGCACCATCTCTAGTTGACGATCAAAGTGTTGTTTCAATGCTCGTTGTTGTAAACGAGTGACGGGTGCTTCAAGATTTCCTTCAAAATCCGCTAGAACTTCATCACCTCCTGCAGCCATGGTTAGTGCACGAATAGCAAGTATGTATATGAATCACTAAACTCACTATCTCGAATCAATGAAGGTTTTACCATTCCAGAAGCAATTGAAAACAGCAGATTCTTACCTCGTGGTCACAGAAAACTATCAAAGGTGATATACTTAGCGAATTTCTAGAGTGAGAGCAATGCACAACACAAAGTGTTTGAATCGAGCTTGGAGGGTTTAATGCTTATGCAATCCGAAATTTAGGTTGTTGTCAAATTAAGTAATAATCCAAGCTAGAATATTTTTGCCTAGGTGCTGATCCAAATGATATAAGTGAAGTATATGAACACACGCGCAAAGATTAATGTGACTCAATGCAAACAAAGGAATGAGCTAAAAGAAACAATCAGGAATATATAGCTCGTTTTGCACCAAGTACAAGGAGAGATGCTAGCCAATTGCAATAATATGAATTTTTAAGGGCACAAGATTGCTCACAGAAATTAAATACACAAACTGAATTTGTGGATTAAGGTTAACTCACCCAAATTCGGCCAATGCTTTTCTTTCTCTCTCTTTTTTTGTACTCAAGACGAGGCTTCTCTTTCTTCTTTTTTTTAATATACTCAAGGCCGAACTAGGTTTAACTGTCCCTTAATCGTAAATTCAAAGTTGGTTCAGTAATGTGTAAATAATACTAGAGCAGCCCTAAAGCAATTGTCAAAGACTAGTCTCAAGGATCAAAGGATTTAAGTGAAGCTCTCAAACAGGCGCGCGAAAGTAAAAATCGCTAAAACTTCGGCTAGTCCGATTGTTCACCGCTCTGAACAGTTCGATCGAAAACAGACGGCTTGATTGCAGCGAGCACGTTCAGACGGTCTGAACGTTCACGCGGCTCCGGGCGGTCCGATTGGGATCCGACGGCGCGGCTGGGGACGGACGCTTCGGACAGTTCGAATGTCTCAGCGGCTTTGGATGGTCCGATTGGAATCTAATGGTGGCTGGGAACCGAGCGCATTCGGATGGTCCGAACGTTCTCAAGAGGATTTTGAGCGGTTGATCAAGATCGGACGATCATGGACGTCGGCGGGAAAACTCCGGACGGCCGAACGTGTCCGGCTAGGATTCTTTGTGGCGACAAGAAGAAAAAGGAAACCCTGATGTGTTCGGATATGAAATATGTCCAAGATGTGCCAAAAGATTTTATGTGAATAGCCAAAGTAGGAATTCAAAAAGTAAATTGAATCTACTATTTTTGTGATGCTAATTGAAGGATCAACTAGCAGATTTTCAAGAAGATTTGGTATGCAACGATTAAGCTACGCGAAGGAAACACGATGATCAGCACTTCAACAAAATTTCTAATGGATCAAGACTTAATAAGACTCACGAAAATAACAGATGCAAACTAAGGTTTGGATTTTTGTTTTGAAGCAATTTTCGGCTATATGGACTATAGGATAGGAAATAAAAACTAAAATTAAAAAGGATAAGATCCAATCGAGTAAACCGATGCTCTGATACCAAGATGATACGGGCGGCCCTGATCTTCTCGACGTAGGATCACAATAACTAGTGTCTCTCAACAATCTCTCTAGCTGTACACCCGTGCCAATGCAAGGACTCACAGCTCTTTGGAAATTCGCCAAGATACACCAAAGGATTTCTCCACGAGACCACGAGTGGAGAAACGCCGTGCCCTCAATTCCCAATGGAAAAGCAAGCACGACCTGGATTCAAGAACAATGGCTCAATTCTTCTCAAGTAATCCTCGCATGGATACTATGGTGAAAAGAAACAAGCAATATGTTGTTCTAAATTCAATCTGAATAAAAGTGGTCTTAACCCTAGCAATGAAACTATGCCTGGCCTTATATTGGCACCACAAGGTGCGGCCCTAGAAAACCGAAACAAACTCTACTTTACAATCCCGAAAATAACGTGAACACAACTATTTGATTTGATTTGATCCGGACTCCTAATAGTCCGCAGCGAACACGCCTCTGGCTTCAAACGGCCCGAACGTTCAAAGGGAAACGTTCGGACGGTCCGAACGTCTCCGTCTGGGATGCTTCGCGTCGCACTGCTCAGGATAGCTATTCGGATGGTCCGAACGTTCAATGAGAAAGATCTAGACAGTCCGAACGTCTCTGCCTAGATTGCGGCGCACCGTTCGTGGGAGCTAGAACTTTCCTTGTCCGAAACGTATTGACCTTCTTGAATGAGCTCCTCTTCATACCTAAGTATGCGCAGCAGACTAGAATTAGGTAGTAGCAAATTCTCATCAAAATTATATTCTTTAAAGAACAAAGTCACCTGTTGTTGGAGCTTCTTGGCTCGTGCTCGCGTAATTGGTCCTGTTGGTTCAATTGGAGGAGTTAGGGCAAGGGTGGCCTCATCACAGGCATACGACCGACCTTGGATCCAACACTGGCTCACCGCCGGCCACCGCACCTGCCCCATCACAATGCAGCGCCTCGCGGATGACGCCGAGCTCATCCCCAATCACGTCCTGCGCCACCACATGCGCAGCTGGCTACTCTCCTCTACCCCAACGACCAACCGCCACCTCAACGATGATGACGAGCTCTCTCTTGGGTCACTAAGGCAGTGTCTGCTTGTCCAACCAATGGCAATGCCAATGATGCCAAGGTTAGAGCGCTTGTGAGCAAATAATCTATACATGGATGAGCTGGAGCTGTGCAAGATCGAGTCATCCGGATTGAGCGGTAGAAGGAGTCATGTGCATATGCAAACACCATGATCTGTTTTCATATTGTTTCCTTGTAATGTGCAGAGTGCATGAATTTATTTCCGTTTATGCAGATCGTGGGATGGCACGATTCCTTCTTGTTAGGCTATATATTCGAAATGTAAGTTTGTTGCTTGCGCATTAGGCGGAATAGAGAAAACTGCCCCAAATACCATGTGTTCTAAACTCTGTTTTGTTATTCGCTGAACATTATTGTTCATCATCCGAAAAACTTTCTCGATGTGCAATTGCTTGTGTGTGTGAATCCTATCCTTGTATCCAACATATGGTATCAAAGCAGCAGTGTTGAATGCCCAAGTATCCTCGGTTCCACCAAATGTCGATTGTCCCACATCAGGCAGCGAAGGAGAGCAGCGGGGTGCCATTCCATTTTGCGATGCTAAACCCCTCCAACTATACGGTGTGGGCGGTAAGGATGGAGGCGATCCTTGATGCCCAGGGAGTATGGGAGGCGGTGAAGCCAGTGGAAGAAGCACATGTGGATGCGAAGGACAAGACAGTGTGTGCATACATTCTGTAGTGTGTACCCAAAGACATCCTTCTCCAGATTTTAAAGATGAAGATCATGAAGGACACCTGGGACAGCCTCAAGACTAGGTACTTGGGTTCAGATCAGGTGAAGAAGGCGCATCTGTAGACACTAAAGAGCGAGTTTGATGCCGTTTGGATGAAGGAGAATGAGACGGTTGATGAGTTTTCCAACAAACTTAGCACCATGTCCAGCAAGTATTCCACCCTCGGTGCCACACTTGAAGATTCCACCCTTATCAAGTAGTTGCTCGACTTTGTCCACGACAAATATCTTCCTGTTGTCGCTGGAATCAAGCAATTCTATGATCTCGAGACCATGGCATTCGAGGAGGCGATAGGGTGGCTAGAGGCATATGAGGAATGAGTAGTGTGGCTGCGCAGCAATGCCAAAGCACTGATAGCCAGCTCTTGCTCACTCATGCCGAGTGGTAAGCGCAGCAGAAGGGCGGTGGTAGCAACGATACTTCGTCAGGAGGCAAGAGGCGCAGGTTCAGCACCCCTGATCATGGTAAAGGGCATGGACGAGGGCACGGACGCTGTCGGGGTGGCTGTTGTGTGCCGCGCCAAGAAAGTGCAGGAGGCTCTGGCAGCACCGGTAGTGGCTCTTGTGACAAGAGTCATGTAAAGTGTTTTAGTTGTGAGAACATGGGCCATTACGTGTCCGAATGCTGCGGTTGGTGACGTGATGATGAGGCCCATCTCACTCGTACCATCGATGAAGAGCCGGCACCGATGTTGGCCGTGTCCCAGGAGGGGGCGCATACTAGGCGGGAGCGATAGGATGTCATACTACTCAACGAAGAGAGGCTGCTGCTGCTTGAGTTGTACCATGGCTACAAGAAGGAAGAAACTAAAGATGTTTGGTACCTTGATAATGGTGCTAGCAACCACATGATTGGCCATCACGAGAAGTTCCAAGAACTAGATGAAGCTGTCAACGGGAGGGTGAGGTTTTGCTACAGATCGATTGTCCAGATCATGGACAAGGGGACATTGTGTTCACTTGCAAGAACAGTGATCTAAAGGCTTTCCAAGAGGTATACTACATTCCCAAGCTTTGTAGTAACATCATAAGTCTTGCACATGGCGGGAGACACCATGAAGGTGTTTGATAGGAGCGGGAAGCTTCTAATGTTTGTGAAGTAGAGACAAAATCGCCTGTACAAGATAACCCTGAAGACATTCAAGCTGGTTTGTCCCCTAGCAAGCCTCGATGACCCGGCATGGTTATGGCATGCGAGGCCCAGCCATGTCAACTTCCATGATTTGAAGCTCTTGGGGAAGAAGAAGATTGCGGTTGGAGTACCTTTGTTGTCCTAGCTGAACAAGTTATATGAAGCATGTGTGATCGCCAAAGCATGCAAGGGTGCTGTTCCCGTACCAGGCAAACTTCAGAGTGGAGAGGCCACTTGAACTCCATGCTGATATATGCGGGCTTATCTCTCCCTGTACACTCGTCGGGAACAAGTATTTTCTCTTGAGTGTTGATGATTTCACTAGTGGATGTGGGTGTATGCACTAGTAGTGAAGAGTGATGCATTCCAGGCATTCAAGAAGTTCAGAACAGTGATGGAGAACAAGATCAAAACACTCCAAACGGACCGTGGTGGTGAGTTCATGTCTATGGAGTTCACTCATTTCTGTGAAGATGTAGGTATTGATTTGCACTTCATATCTCTACACATCGCAGCAAACTGGTGTTGTAGAGCACCGTAACTGCACCGTGATGGCCATGGTGAGATCCTTGCTCAAGAGCATGTGTGTGCCCGCAAGTTCTAGGGAGAGGCGGTAAGGCACGTAGTCTATCTGCTAAACCACCTCCCAAAGAGTGTTCAGTTGCGTGGCATACATGAAAAACACATCTCCTCATCTCAAGAAGCTCGATGATAAAAGTACACCCATGATATACTTGGGTGTTGAAGAAGGCTGCGTGGCACATCACTTGTTTGATCCCTGCCGTGGTAAGTAACAAGTAGAGATGTTGTGTTCCAAGAAAACCTTGCATGGAGGTGGGATGCAGGTGCTAAAAAGGAAGAGGAGTCACCGGAGTTAATAGTCCTCGATGCATTCTACTTCAACGATCCACACACCGTGGTGGACACTGAAGCAGACGTAGTAGTTATTTTGCCACACGCGACGGGAGCTGCGGTAGCCATGACAGCAACTGTGGTAGCCATGGCAGGAGCTACGGCAACCACAGCATGAACTGCGGCAGCCACAATAACAGCACCATCTTTGTCAACATCTCCCGCGCCACGCGCGGCAAGCACCATAGCAGCTGCTAAGGCAGGAAATGTGCCACCCGTGGCAGGAGCATCAGGATCATTTACACCACCATCGAGCACCCGCATGACTACACCATCTCTGGTGTCATTCATGTCAAAGTCCCAAGATGGGCTAGTTCGTGTTAGGACCATTGCTGACATCTACGCCAACACTAAAGAAGTGGTCGTTGTTGATGAAGAAGAGGGTGAGGTGATGATGGTGGTGTTCGAAGAGCCATCTTGCTATCGTGAAGTTGTGACTGAGGCCTACTGGTATGAAGCAATGGAGAAGGAACATGAGTCCATTGAGAAGAACAACACCTGGACCCTAACTGAGCTCCCATCAGGCCAGAAAACCACCGGCCTAAAATAGGTGTTTAAAATAGGTGGCCAGCAAATTGTCAAGCACAAAGCGAGGATGGTGGCAAAGGGTTATGTTCAAAGGCAAGGCATCGATTTTGAAGAAGTATTTGCTCTAGTTGCAAGACTTGACACTGTTCAAGTCATTCTTGCACTTGCTACAAATTGAGTCTGGGAGGTACACAATTTGGGTATTAAGCCAGCATTTCTTAATGGAGAATTAGAGGAAGAAGTTTATGTCACTCAACCGACGGGGTTTGATATTCAAAATCATAAGCAGTGTACAAGTTGTCGAAGGCCCTTTATGGTTTGCGGCAAGGTCCACGAGCTTGGAATACTCAATTGGACAGAAGTTTAAAAGAGTTTGGTTTTAGAAAATGCTCCTAAGAATAGGTTGTATACACTAGAGGGGAAAGAGAAGCAAGTGTAATTGTCAAAGTATACGTCGATGATCTCATTGTGGCAGGAAGCAACACTGAAGAAGTTGGGAATTTCAAGGAGAAAATGATGATAGAATTTGAGATGAGTGATTGGGACTTCTCTCCTACTACCTGGGGATCGAAGTAGAGCAATAGAAGGACCAGAATACCAGATACTACTCAAACAATCAGCTTATACCAAGAAAGTTCTGTCTCAGTTTGGAATGGCGGATTGCAATGCCACAAAGTACCCGATGGAACCCAAGATGCAGTTGCACAAAGACTTGGACGGGACTCTAGTCGACGCCACAGAGTATAGGCATATCATTGGCTGCATTAGATACTTGTTGCACACATGGCCGGGTTTGTCATATGCCATCGGGATGCGAGTAGGTATATGGAGAGGCCTACAGTCATACTTCATAAGGTGGTCAAGCAGATTCTCAAGTAATTGAGAGGAGATTGTGAAGGGACATCATCACATTGGCATATTTGGCTACTCGGACAGTGATTTGGCAGGAGACCTCGATGGGAGAAGAAGTACAAGTGTTATGGCTTCAATGAAAGTTTGGTGTCTTGGGACTCACAAAAGCAAAAGACAGTAGCACTATAGTCTTGTGAGGCCGAGTTTATAGTGGCCATAGCAACGGCCTGCTAAGCTCTTTGGTTGAGGAGCCTAGTTAGCGAGCTTACTAGGGCAGAATTAAAACCAGTAACTTTGTTGGTTGATAACAAATCTGCCATAGCCCTCATGAAAAATCATATGTTCATGGTCGCAACATGCACATAGATACAAGGTTTCATTTTATTTGGAGAATGTGTGGAGAGGGGGCAGATTGTGGCAGAATTTGTTAACACCGGAGAACACGTGCTGATGCATTGACAAAGGCCTTGTCAGGAGTTAAGTTAGATATTATGCGTCAGCTACTACGTGTCCATGATCTGCAGCCATGTCAGGATTAGGGGGAGTATGTGAGCAAATAATCCAGACATGGATGAGCTGGAGTTGTGCAAGACCGAGTCACCCAGATCGAGCAGAAAACAGAGTCCTGTGCATGCGCAAATGCCATGATCTGTTTTTAGTTTGTTTCCTTGCAATGTGTAAAGTGCACAAATTTGTTTCCTTTTATGCGGATCATGGGATGGCACAATTCCTTCTTGTTAGGCTATATATTCAGAATGTAAGTTTGTTGCTTGCGCATTAGGGGGAATAGAGAAAACTGCCCCAAATACCCTTTGTTCTTAACTCTTTTTTGTTCTTCCTTGAACATCACTATTCATCATACAAAAAACTTTCTCTGTGCGCAATTGCTTGGGTGTGTGAATCCTAGGCTTGTATCTAACAGTGCTCAGGAAGGTCATGGCGCTGGCTTTGGAGTCGGATGTCGGGCGCATGCCTCCTCCAACTAGGGTTCCTCCCCGCACTGCTGCGGCTAGTATTAAATTTCATCTCACCGGTGGCATCCGAGCACTGCACAGAGGTGGTAGAGTTCGTGCTGGAGTGTGCCCTCGGCCTCAACCATCCGAGGCAGCGGAGCTTGAAGGCCTCGATGATCCGCTACTCAAGAACGACTCTGACCTCGCATCCTTCATGTTGCCCATGGAGCACAGCAGCAGCAATCTCAAGGCCGGTCTTTGCGGCCATCCAATAATGCGCTCTAGGCACGCTCGTCGCTCACCTATCATGCACATCCTCTCGGAAAGGCACCAGCACTGGCACAACTACCATGACGAGCGCACTAGCGGTGGTGGAGACCCTGATGACTTCAGAGGCTAGGATTGTTAGAACTAATCTTGTTATAGGTCGAGTACTGCAGTCATGTGTCGAGTACTCATGTGTTCGGGTACTGCGTGGTCATATCAAGTACTGATGTGTTTCAGTACTGCATGGTTGTATCGAGTACTCATGTTTTCGAGTACTGTGTAGTCGTAGTCGAGTACTCGATGTGTTTGAGTACTATGGAGTCTATGTACTCGGTGAGTCCAAGACTATATCAGTCAGTGAGTTTGATTGCTACAGTAGACGTAGCTACAGTGGTCGTAGGTCGACAATCATAAGTTATAGTGACGGTCGATGCTCGAAGACTTGTGTGGTCGAAGATGCCATCGAAGAACTATGGTCGACAAGCTATGGTCGGTGAAGTAATCAAAGGGAGGCTATGGTCATAGATGTGGTCGAAGTGCCGTGGTCGATAAGACTTAGTCTAGAAGCCATGGTCGAAGCTAAGTAGCATGGTCGAGAAACCATGGTCCAGTGCCATGCTCCAAAAGGACTCGAAGTCGTAAGAAGCTGACTTGTTAGGTCTATGTGTGGTCGTAGACATGGACAGGTCTGTATGTGATCGTACGCATCTGAGTTGGTCTCAGCAGGACCGAGTCTTACGGGTAGTGCACCGAGTTGTAGGGAATCATGGACAGCAAAATCGGATCACGGGTTGTCTAACTAGTGGAGTTAGTGGCTGTGTGCATAGGCCAGGTAACTGTGTGTACGTGAGGCTTATTTAATCCATGTAATCATTAAGTAAACTTGAGGTGTTGTAAGTGAATAACAGAGAAGAATAAAAGGCGTGTGTTGCCACCAAAAAGAGTTGTCCCTCCTGTGTTCATTCAATCTCCCTACTCGTCTACGTGAGTCGTTTCAAGGAAGAAACCATGTGTGTGTTTTCTCCCAACGAGTAGCTACCGGAGCTGATGGGTTCGATTTCAACAATTGGTATCAAACCTCAAGGTCTGAGGGGCTAAGGTGAAAGTCTTCCGCAGCTAACCATGCGTTGGTCGGATGCGAGGGGCCATGGTGAAAGGCTTCCGCAGCTGATCATACGTTGGTCAGAGATGAGGGGCTGAGGTGAGAGGCTACCGCAGCTGACCGTGCATTGGTCGAATGGTGACGTGCATCGAGTGAGGTGCACAGGGCGACGGCGATGAGCCGGGTTGATACGGTGTCAAGGACCACTGCTACTACATCCCAGATGAACCAAGCACCAAAGGAATGCAGTCCTTCAACTATTCGGATCAGTGCTTTACTCATCCAAATTATCTGAGATTTTGATGTGACATCTTCTAGTTGAGTCCGTACACACATGCATGCAAGATTTAGTTGAACCTTCTAGTCGTGTGTGTCCTGTGCACGTGCATACGGCCGTGGCATACATATGCATGCATGGACTATATGTATACGGCCATGGCGTATGAGAGTTGTTTTTTTAGTCAAGTTTGGAGTTGAGTCAGATTGATGTCGGGTCCAGGTTGAGTCCTAGTATGGCTCTAATTAATCCAGTATGGGCTTCATATACGAGCTCTCTATACATGCATATGTGAGTTTGGATTATTGAGTCTAAGTCAGGACGTGCATGCATGTGAGCTGAGTTGCATGTGTATGTGTGTGTTAGCCTACGTGAGTTTTGGGGCTATAAAAGCCACGGCCAAGGGCCATGTAACCCTAGATCGATTTGCTTTGAGTTGGAGAAATAAACTACAGCAAAGTGCCATGCTTTTGATGACCACCATAGTGCTCGCGCTCTTGTGAATCCCTTTTGGGAGTTCATGCATGCGGGGTGGGATTTGATCTCTATGAAATTCTTGCACGTTGATCGCTATGGATCTTTTCTTTCGGTCGTGGGCTACGACGTCCACGGGTGAAGTAACTATTCCTGGAGTTTAGGTGTGCTACCAAGTGCTCACCGAAATCCCGTATCTTTTTGTTGTGCTTCTGGTCAAGTTTTTCGATTGCTTGCTGTTTGAGCTTTGGAAACAGAGATTCAACTGCTGCCACTGTTGTAAATCTACGGAAAGCTGTTGTTGCTGTTGGGAAGAAATAGGAGGGTTGTTGAATCAACGCTGCTGCTGCTGCTCGGGTTGGAGAGATGTGGAACATATCAATACACTACTGCTGTTGGAATAGAACAATCCACTGCTACTGTTCGGCTGTACCAGGGAGTCGTTGTATGTGGCTACTACTATTACTACTACTATTAAATCAGAAATTTATTGTTGTTTTTTTGGTCGAGACCAGTAGAAGATTAAGTTGTAGATTTTCTTATACCGTGAAAGATTGGGGAACTCGTGCACAAATTTAGGTTCTCTAATTTGTGATAAGGTTCTCTAATTTGTGCCATATCATAGCTGCAGCACCAAGCACCCAGGAACACGACAACAGATCAAGGTCTATGCAACCATGGTGAGACCGGTTGTATACCGACATCACATGCGATGTGCGTAGTGGCGATACCAGTGGCAAAAGGCAACGAATGGCGCCGGTGCAAACAAGCCATGAGGAGAGTCGGCAAGAGGCCAATGATGGTGGTCGTCATCACAAGAAGGCGTGTGAGTCATGCAAGGACGCTGCTACGTGTGGCAAGAACAAGGACACTACTACGTGCGGCAAGAAGAAGAACGATGTTGTGTGCATCAAGAAGAAGACGCTACTGCATGCGGCAAGACGATGTGGGCATCAACGTCGTGAGTCAACATGTCAAATAATGACAACAAGATTAGGGGTTGGTTGTTAGAGCTAATCTTGTTGTAGGTCGAGTACTCGTGTGTTCCAGTACTATAGTCGTGTGTCGAGTACTAATATGTTCGAGTACTAATGTGTTCGAGTACTATATGGTCGAGTACTCATGTGTTCGAGTATTATATGGTCATAGTCAAGTACTCAGTGTATTCGAGTATTGTGGAGTCTATATACTCGGTTACTCGGTGTATTCGAGTATTGTGGAGTCTATGTACTCGGTGAGCCCGAGACTGTAGCAGTCGGTGAGTTCAAGTGCTATAGTAGTCGTAGCTACAGTGGTCATAGGTTGACAATCGTAAGATACAGTGATGATCGGTGCTCAAAGACCTGTGTGATTGAAGATGCGGTCAAAGAACTATGGTCGACAAGTGTGGTCGGTGAAAAGGTCGAAGGGAAGCCGTGGTTGTAGATGCGGTCGAAGTGCCATAGTCGACAAACTGTGATCGATGAAGTGGTCAACAAGATGTGATCGACAAACCATGGTCAAGCAGCCGTGATCAAAATAGCGTGGTCGTGACACCGTGGTCGGAATGCCGTGGTTGAAAAGGACTCAAAGTCGTAAGAAGCCGACTTGTCAGGTCTGTGTGTGGTCATAAATATGGACAAGTCCATGTATGGTCATAAGTATCTGAGTTAGTCTCAGCAGGACTGAGTCTTATGGGTAGTACGTTGAGTCGTGGGGATCATCGACAGCAAAACCGAATCACAGGTAGTCTAACTAGTAGAGTTAGTGGGTGCGTGCACAGGTCAGGTAAACGTGCGTACGTGAGCCTTATTTAAGTCATGTAATCTATTGAGTAAACTTTAGGCGTTGCGAGTGAATAATAGATAAGAAGAAAAGGCATGTGTTGCCATAAAAAGAGTTGTCTCTCTTGTGTTCATTCGATCTCTCTACTCGCTTGCATTAGTCATTCCAAGGAAGAAACTATATGTACATTTTCTCTTGATGAGTAGCTACCAGAGCTGATGTGGCCAAGAGTGTGAATGCTACATTGATTTGTGCTTCATCTATGCAATCTGAAGTTACAAGGCTTAGTAGTGCTGAATTGCGCAAGGAGAAAGAAGCAATCGGTTATGGGAGAGAGAACAATATCCTAGTTCGTGCAGATGCTTAGGTGATTCCTCCTTTGCGCAATGCAAACAAGAAAACAATTCATGGAATAAGAGGTGTGGATGGAGAAGAAAGAAAGTTAGTTTGGCTAAAGAGAAGACACAACATCAATCAAGTTCTCGTGATTGCAGTTCTGTTCACAATGCTCATGAAGTTCTCAACACCAATTCTGAGGTTTCTAATGCACACAAAATACATATTTAGAAATCTAATGAAGTCTACTTTCCAATGAATCAAACGGCGCTTGACTGGAGCTTCCTACACAAAGTTATGGCAACTTCATTGGATGATGCACGAGCTGTCCAAAGAGACGCGCGAGACCTGCCAAACTTAAAGAGTCCGAGTATTGCAATGCAAGTAAGGGTAAAATCCGGCCATACCATGGTTTTCCAAAGGCTTATAAGGATTTGGAAGCCCCTTTAACAAGAAAAGAAAATATATACAGAATTGAATTCAGTTCGGATTCGGTTCGGGTCAGACAGGAAGTCCAACACTAAAACGTCCATAACTTTTACAAACGGAGTCCGATTTGGGCGTTCTTAGACTCGTTGGAAAGCTATTTCGAGGTCCCATACAATGGACAAGGTGGAAGCCATGTAATCCTTATAAGCACGTAGAAAATTGAGAGAGAATCAAGTGGTAGCAGTTTAGATATTTTCTTTTTAGTTCGTATTGGAGTTTGTTTCGGCCTTAGGCCAGGTTGTGCGTGAGTTTTAGTCAAGGCCATGCATTGTGCACCAATATAAGGCCAAGGCCTTAGCCCCATTGTAACTTAGGCTATGATATGATAAGTTTTTATACTTGTGAAATAAAGGAGAAAATCGCCATGATGGTTGGTGGCGGCCAGATTGCGTGATTGTAAGGTTTTCTCGTTGGAGTTTGCTGAGTTGGTGCAAAGCAAGAGTAGGAGATTCTTGAGATTGCCCATTGAATCTACAAGGTTCATCTCTTCTAATTCGTGTCTTCTTACTGAATTCACGGTTTTGGGAGTTCGGCGGATTGCTTCTAGTGTGTGCCTTGCATACTAGTGCAAATTGCCCTTACCAATATTGTTTGCTGCATCAAGACAAGGAGAAGACTCTATCCAAGGAGAAGGAACCTCGCTGAACGTACTGGGAAAGATCGGGCCATTCCTACGCATCAACTAATCCTTGGTTGGTCCGCATCATCGTGGTATTCAAGCGTGGTTAATCAGGGTACGAGGTTGCTGAATTTTTCTTAATGGCGGGTTCTATGAAGACTAATCATGCCGAGCCAATTGGGGAGGCGCCCCAATATGCGGCGTCTTTGCTGCCCGAGGTACGAATTGGACTTGAAGCGACACGTGACTACTTCTTGAGTTGTCATCGGAAGCTTGAAGGCAAGGTTGATGATTTGAGGGTGCGAATTGACAAGTTGACAGAGGCGATACGCATCCAGCCACCACAATTTTAGCATGTTGAACGGGGACCTCAATATCCCGAACGGCGTGCACCGTACGAAGACGGAGAACACGAGGAGGTTTTTGATAATGCAGCAGGATTTGCTCCACAGCCGCACTATGCTCAGGACTACCGTGGTGCTGACCGTGGTAGGGACATGCGTGGTAGAGGTGTTGCCCATGGTGGAGGTATGCGTGATGGTGTTGGGTTTGCTCAGCGTGTTGCCGTGGATGATGGAATTGGGCGGATAAAAATTTCTATCCCATCATTTAATGGTAAAGCTGAACCGGAGGAGTACTTGGAGTGGGAGATGCGTGTCGAATGAATTTTTGACAGCCATTACAATACTGAGGATAAGAAGATTCGTTTGGCAACAATTGAGTTCACCAGATATGCTCTTGTTTGGTGGAATCAATTGTGTCGCGTAGGAGCTCGTCCGAATACTTGGGTACAATTGAAGAGTATTTTGAGGCGGCGTTTTGTCCCAGCACACTACACTAGAACCTTGTACAACCGGCTACAACAACTACGCCAAGGTAATTCTAGTGTTGATGAATATTATAAAGAGATGGGGATGTTGATAATTCATACAGGAATAGAGGAGCATAATGAGGCTACTATGGCACGTTTCTTTAATAGGTTGAATGAGGATGTGCAAGATAGGGTGGAGATGGTCCATTACTACAACATCCAAGACTTAGTGCATCAAGCTGAATGTGCTGAACAACAATTGAAGCGCAAACAAGCCAAGGGTGGACATACCAACACTCAAACAAATCCATGGAGGCGTTCATCACAGCAAGGCGATGATGTTGGTTCACACTCCAAGGTGGCGACATCAAGCTGTTCAAACGGGGCTTTTTCAAAGGAGGCAAGCAACAGAGGTAAAGAAGCAACCAAATCTGATTCTAGCACGTTCTCCACTACTAGAACAAGTCAAATTGAGTATTTCAAGTGTAAGGGTAGGGGTCACATGATGAGGAATTGCCCAAATGCAAGAAAATTGTTACTCACACATGAGGGATATGCCACGGAAGGTGAAAGCGAGGAATCTGAACATGACGATGAGAAATTCAATTATTCTCCGCAAGAAGTTGTGTATTGTGATCCTGAGGTTGGTCCAACTTTGATGACTCATAAGGTGGATGGTGACAATAAGTTGATTGTTGAGAAGGGGCAGTGACGTGGTGTTTTTCAAACCCAATGCATAATCAAAGGCAAATGGTGCAAGCTTATAATCGATGGTGGAAGCTACAACAATGTGATCAGCAAGGACGTGGTTGATGCACTCTCATTAACCACATGGCGTCATCCTAAGCCATACTATATGCAATGGCTTCACAATGTTGGTAAGCTGAAAGTTACTCATAAAATTCACGTGCCGATTTCAATTGATGAATATGAAGACAAGGTGGAGTGTGACATCATGACTATGCATATGTGTCACATCATGTTAGGGCGTCCGTGGCAGTTTGATCACAATGTACACACCAAGGGATAGCCAATCGCTTCACTTTTATGCATAAAGGTGTATTTCAATCTTTGCTGCCCAAGAGAGATGAGGAGATTATTCCTGACATTGCCATCAAGGGCAAGGAGCTTGTGAAGATTACCACGAAACCGAGGACGGTTTCGCTTGAAGGGGGAGGGGATGATGTGGCCAAGAGTGTGAATACTAAATTGATTTGTAGTTCATCTATGCAATCTGAAGTTATAAGGCTTAGTAGTGCTAAATTGTGCAAGGAGAAAGAAGCAATCGGTTATGGGAGAGAGAACAATATCCTAGTTCATGTGAATACTTATGTGATTCCTCCTTTGCGCAATGCAAACAAGACAACAATGCATAGAATTAGAGGTGTGGTTGGAGAAGAAAGAAAGTTAGTTTGGCTAAAGAGGAAGACACAACATCAATCAAGTTCTCGTGATTGCAGTTCTGTCCACAATGTTCATGAGGTTTTCAACGCCAATTCTGAGGTTTCTAATGCACTAAAATATATATTTGGAAAACTAATTAAGTCTACTTTCCAACAAATCAAACGGTGCTTGATTTGGAAATTCCTACACAAAGTTATGGCAACTTCATTGGATGTAGCGTGAGCTGTCCAGAGAGATACGCGAGACCTGCCAAACATAAAGAGTCTGAGTATTGCAATGCAAGTAAGGGATAATTCGACCACACCATGGTTTTCCAAAGGTTGCGAAGGATTCCTTTTCGGGTTCCAAACAGATTGGAAGCCCCTTGAACAAGAAAAAAACATATACAGATTTGAATTCAGTTCGGATTCGATTCGGGTCAGACATGAAGTCCAATACTAAAACGCTCATAACTTTCACAAGCGGAGCCCGATGAGGGCATTCTTGGGCTCGTTAGAAAACTATTTCGATGCCCCATACAATGGACAAGGTGCCAGCCATGGAATCATTATAATCACGTCACAAATTGAGAGAGAATAAGTGGTAGCAGTTTAAATATTTCCTTTTTAGTTCGTATTAGAATTTGTTTCGGCCTTAGGCCAAGTTGTGCGTGAGTTTTAGTCAAGGCCGTGCATTGTGCACCAATATAAGGCCAGGGCCTTAGCCCCATTGTAACTTAGGCTATGATATGATAAGTTTTTATACTTGTGAAATAAAGGAGAAAATCGCCATGATGGTTGGTGGCGGCCAGATTGCGTGATTGCAAGGTTTTCTCGTTTGGAGTTTGTTGAGTTGGTGCAAAGTAAGAATAGGAGATTATTGAGATTGCCCATTGAATATATAAGGTTCATCTCTTCTAATTCGTGTCTTCTTACTGAATTCACGGTTTGGGGAGTTCGGCGGATTGCTTCTAGTGTGTGCCTTGCATACTAGTGTAAATTGCCCTTATCAATATTGTTTGCTGCATCAAGACAAGGAGAACCTCGCTGAACGTACCGGTAAAGATCGGGTCATCCCTACGCATCAACTAATCCTTTTGGTCCGTGCCAAAAGCTGATGAGTTAGGTTCAACGAGAACGAGGGCGCTGTCAAGAGGATCGTCGCTGCCATCCGCGGCGGTGCCCGTACTGGTGCGGCACGTGTTCCGGGTGTCGTCGCGCAACGAGGGGAGCGAGCACGCGGTCGAGGTGCTGCTGGCCGCGTGCGGGGGAGTCACGCGCGGCGCGAGGGGAGGCAGTGTGGGCCGGAGTGGTGGTGCAGCTGCTGCTGCAGAGCGAGTGCAGCGCGCGCCAAAGCCAGGGCCAGGGTGCTGCTCATGTCAATGCAGAATTAGTGCAGCGCAAAAGCTTACTACTATTAACAGTAAGTTCTTGTTGGCGTTATCAATGTGTTCATACCTGGTTGTAAGTTGGTATTAACGGCCCGCTCGTTTCGGCTTCAGCTTCTAACTTCTGACTTATTTTTCACTATTCATAAATTTCGTCTTTTTTAAACTTTTGGCTTTTTTTAGCTTTTTTGCCAGTTTTTTTCCCATATTCGTTTGCGTTGTCTATGATGAGCTAGCAAAATTTTTCTATTTTTAATTTTTTTAAATTTAATTACGTCAAATAAGCCACCTTCAGCTATAGTGAAATTTCAGCCGCTACAGTACAATTTCAGCCATAAGCCACAGCTTTTCAGCCCAACCGAGTAGGGCCTTAAGTTGTGCACCAAGCATGAGTGATGGATGAATGGGGGAGATCAGTCCAATTGGTTCCATAATGTCGAGACTTGTTTAGAGAGATTCCAGATATCCAGTTCGTCCCTTAGTTTTACAGATAGGATCCCCCATATACTAGCCCATTTTTACCTAGATCTGAAAGTTCGTTTTGCCTTTTTTTTTTTTGGCCAGCAAGTCCAGCTTACTTTACGGAAAGAGGGTGGAACAAACCGATAGATTTACCTTAACCATCACTCAAGCTTCTCCAAAAGAAAACACCAAAAGGCAACCATCCAAATCCAACATCTCAACCCTTGGAGATCCAAAGTCCAAACCTAGATAGCCATGTCTGTTTAGACACCTAGATATTCCCTGACAGCTTAAGCAAAAGTCCTTGGTAGAACAATCCAAATGGATACCTTTTGTAATAAAAGATTTTATTGATAATGCTCACAAATAGTCGGGATATGTCAGTTTGGTGTCTCAGATTGAAGATCTGAAGGTCGCGCGTTCGGTCCATGCTCACCGCAATTTTTACTGCCCTTTTAAAGTTGACCTTATCTTTCTTCACTTTTTCAGAAATTTCTATCTTTATATAAAATAAATAAAGAAGCATTTTTTTGCAAATGCTATCTTTTTTTTTTGCAAATACTAGATTAGCTAAAAAATCTGAAGCACTGTGTGAATTACGATTGTTACAGCAGCAATTCCTTATTTATAATGAAACTAGTTAGAGACCCGTGCGTTGCAACGAAGTTATAAAAATAGTGAGGCAAAACTTACTGTCTGACCAACTTCACACATCAAACATTGGAGAGCAAGCGATAGAGATAGAAGGCTGGCCAGAATACGCGAGGAGATGGAGCAAGTGAAGGGAGTGAGTGGTTGTATCCTGAGAGAGAGTGGAAAAGAGACGAATAGTGTAGATCAAATTAGATGGCTGAGAAGAGAGGAGGAAGAATGGACTAACCACCAATTCATACTTTTATAAATAGTAAAGATGTTTGTATCATACCATACTTTGTATCATACCATACGTGTCACTCATTATGTCCCTGACATATGAGCTCAAAGCCCGCACACATAGTAATAAAGGATTTTAGAAACTTTCAGTAGCAAATAAGGAATTAACCATTGTTTATCTCCGATCTCACTTCACGCAAGATATAGCAGATGCAGCTAGGTAAGCACCAGGAACTATTTATAAAATAAATAAAAATGACTTCGTTAGTTGTTGCTGGCGCGCGCTCCCTTTAATTGCACTGAAAAAAGGCAACCTTATTCTGTCTAGAAAGTCCTCAGTACATTAAAATTACAGAGCTTAAGGTTATTTGCATTTCTAATTTATTGGATAAATTATGACCATTTACAACACCTGCAGAGAGTCGAAGCATCAACAGCTACAGAGCATCAGAGATCATCCTATCTCAGGTTACACCCCCTCTTTTTCTTCTATACAATGAATCAGATCAGATTAGTCATAGTTACAAAACATTTTGTCAACAAAAAACATCTCCAGTTCCCTACCTTTCCTGTCAAATGACAACACATCCTCCTAGAACTCTGCAGATCAGACTCAGAATCTCTTCGGGGAGCCATATGGGCTTGGGGGTCTCAACTGGCCGATGTCGACCCAAGGATCTGGAACCATGGTGCTTCGTCTCATCTGGTTCTGCGTGTAAGGTATTGGGTTATAGGCCGCAGATCCAGCTGAAACAATCGGATGTGGTGGGGAAGGCAGGCAACTCCAGTTTGACTGCTTGAACTGCCGCAATGGGCTTGAACATGGGGAGACTGGCAGAGACATGTTTGTTCTCGCAGCAATAGGGCTGCTGCAGGAAGACGATGGTTATCAGTCCAGATGCTAGGATGTGTGGATGGATTTGAAAGAACAAATGGTCAGTAATTGTAGATTGCTATACCTGGAGGTATTGTGAGGTGAAGGATAAGCTGTGGAAAATCCAGTGAAATCTCTCGCACTTAGTCTGCTGATATCCTGCAAAGGAGCAATGCTTCTTCTTGATGAAGATTCTCTGTTGAACTGCAACCAAATTTAACGAATAGCAAAGATATCAGCGCCTAGTACCACTCATCTGATGGCATGGGACAAATGGACAGCCACAAGGTAGTCCCAAACACAAACTGAACATCTGGGGAGAAGAATCTAGAAAAAGAAAGGTGT
Source organism: Dendrocalamus latiflorus (assembly GCA_017311315.1). Taxonomy (NCBI): domain Eukaryota; kingdom Viridiplantae; phylum Streptophyta; class Magnoliopsida; order Poales; family Poaceae; genus Dendrocalamus; species Dendrocalamus latiflorus. The sequence goes on from CM029634.1 coordinate 32,207,996, forward strand.
ATAAATACTCCCAGAAATGAAAAGCACAAATTCTAAAGCACATTGACGGTTTGATTTGCAACCACCCACTACTCCACTACTAACAATGTAGTTTCAAGATTTGTGTAATTTAGTTTACAGAGGAGCATAGAAAAGTATTGCTTCTAGCTCCTACTGGCGCTTTGAAAGAACAAAAAACAATAACGAAATATTAAGAATCATTGCAAAAGAAACATAAAAAGTTAGCAGAAAATGTTTCTAAAAATAGAACAAGAAAACTCACCTTTTTATGACTAGCCTCTGCAGGGGAAGATATTCCATTTCTCAACTGAGCTGCACTCTGCATTTTGCGGCTCTTACTGCTTGATGGTCATGAACAAAAGGGTGACCCAGCAACTGAGTTGCAGAGGGGCGCTGCGCTGGATCACGCTTTAAGCATAAACTGAGGAAATCTTTCCCTTCTTTAGAAAAACTTTCAGGGACTTCTGGTGTATCTTTACTGTTTGCAATCTTAAATATTGCAGCTACCTGCAAGACCAAGGACCAGACAAAATGGTTGTTAGCCCCCATTAACTATCAGAGAAGTATGAAACACATGCTAGTTCCAAGCAGGGCAGAAATATTTCAGAAAAGTATAACACGAAGTGAAAGCGTACATCTTCATATTGATGCCAAGGATGTCTCGCAGTTGCCATCTCAATAATTGTGCACCCAAGGCTCCAGATATCAACCGCGAGACTGTACCCTTTGTTATTCATTATAACCTGCATAATTTGCAGTTATTTCAGTACTTTCTTGCAGGTGTAAATCACATATGGCAAATTCTCCAAATGTCATCATAGAAAATAGTACCTCAGGAGCCATCCAGTATGGGCTTCCTCTGAAAGAGCATATTTCAGCAAAAGATGTTATCTGTTTCAACATAAGCAATAAAGTGAGATGAAGGAGATAATAAAACCCAAAAAAATCTTATTTGTTCTTGTTGATTGCAAGAAGGGCTACCAATAGCAATCAAAGCCATCTTTTGCTTTAATCATGTACAACACATTGCCCGCATTTAATACAGAGGAAATTTTCTAGAACTTGGGGGAAAGTATGGAGTGCAGAGTGCAGACCGCAGAGAACATATTTTGACCACTCTCAAACCTTAAAAGAAGGCAAGTGTTTCTGTACAAGACCTAATATATGAGAGACAAACAGACATGATTCCCTGAGTTGCACCTGGCTAGCTAGCCAAGGAGACAAGCTAAATATTTGTTGGATGAATCACATGCTTGTGTGGGTGTGATAGTGAGTTTCTAATGATGCTTCTGCACATATGCACATTGCACACAAACAAAACCCCTTGGTAAAAAATTAAGAGAAAGTGCATACATGTTTAGCCATGCCAAAGTCGGCAAGTTTGACATCACCGTTAGGGCCAACAAGCATGTTTGCACCTTTAATGTCTCTGCCGAGCAAAGCATTAGGAAGTGATCTTTCTATTCAATTTTGACCATGGAAACGATAAACAGTGCAAGATAATTTACACTACCTGTGCACAGTATTCCTACTATGCAAATAGGCAAGTCCAGAAAGAATCTGCCGAGTATAGTTACGGATCACAGGTTCCTTAAAAGGACCATACTCTCTAAGTAATTTATGAATTGAACCTCCAGAAACATATTCAAGATAGATGGAGAGTGCTTCATCAGTCTGCAAAAAAAAAATGGTAAGAACTAAAGAGAAATGATTTCTTCTTGGGTTGAAAAGACCCTCCATTGGAGAAATAACTAGAGAAGCTAAAGGCACAAGCCAAATGACAAGAGGGAAGGCAACAGTTATGTTTTAACATAATACAAAATGATTGAAAAAAAAGAAAATTAAAGTAAAAAAGAAGAAGAGGAAAAGCTATTCAGCTATACTATGTCATTAGCATTAAAGTTTATCCTATCTCCCACATCTGAGTGGATATGCACCATCAGGAATAACACAATGGAAGCCAGTAATTTATCAACTTTTTTATCTAGTACATGCAAACTTGTATATGCATAACCTTTGATAATGAAGTTACCACATCAAGGGAATTTGACATGTTTTCAGTAAAATAATCAAGCAGTGAAGTAGTATTCTGAAATAAGGCTTGTCATAGCATCTGAACATGTTACCAACCATATCTTTGATGTAATAATTACTTCTAAATTAGTGATGGAACCCTGTGAGTAACATTCTAGTATTCTACTCATTACTAAGGGACCATGTGATCACATACATATGGGTTCGTTACTCCCAGTATTACCACATATCATGTAGTCACATTCTTTTCTATCCTAAGGATACTCACTTATTAGGTGCACCTACATTTTGTATATAGAGCTCCTAAGTTCCTAACTATACATGACATGTAAATGCTAATATTTTTTCTTTTACGATGGCAAACATCCATCCTACTTCGTCATAACAAGAAAAGGAGAGAAAAGATAAGGTATACACAATTGACCATTGCAACAATAACTTAATGCTCTCTCTACAACCAAAGAGTGCACAACATATGCATCATTAAATTAGCTCCCACTTTTAAATATTGTTAGTATTTTCCCCCACAGCTCCATCCTGTTAGAAGCAATATGCAGATCAAAAATATGCTAGGATGATGGCATATTAAAATTCTGTGGCTGCATGGCACTCAAATAGTATAGTTTTTCAGTTATGACATGGAACTCACCAGTTCACTTCCATAGTATTGCACAATGTTTTGGTGTGAGAGTTGTCTAAGCATATCTATTTCCTGTCAATGCAAGAATGATAACAAGTTACTAAACCAAATCAACAAGATATATGTTGCACAGCATCTCAGAAAAGTGTGTGCTAAAGGTGTAAAATCAAAACAATTGCTTCTGATAGATATGCAACTTATCAATTAAAAAGGGCAAGCACATGACCTGATTCAATTGTCTGAGGCGTTCTTTTGAATTTGAATCATCCAAAATAACTTGTACCTCCTTGATCGCACAAAACTGGCCACTTTCACTGCATAACACATAGTTAAGATCAATCACAGGTTGTCAATCATAGATGTACCAAAAAGTGAAGTAGTTCCACAGAAATAGTTCCAAGATTTTGTTTCATGATACCCCAAAACGTGCAACAGACAGCATTTTTCATTTAAAGACATATATATATATATATATATATATATATATAGGGTCCACAGAAGTATCAAACCTTCATGCGTGCATGTCCAAATTACACCTAGCTAAAACATATTAAGACCCCCCTACCTATTGAATCCGAGGTAAACCTGACCAAATGTGCCGCTACCTAACAGCTTCCCCTTTCTCCACTGTGATTGAGATTGTGTAGAAGCAATGGGAGATATAGGGAGGGGTGAGCTGGCAACAGGAACTGGAGGAAGAGGCAAAGGTTGAGATGGACTATTCAGATCATCCATCCTTTTAACTTGTAACCTTGGGCTAAACCCAAAATCTCTTGGATTTGCATAACTGGCGGCAAAAGCATGTCCCCTTGGACCAGAAGAAGGACTTCTTGTTCTTGCACCACATGTACTGTCAGGTAACATTCTGCCACGCGAACAACTTGCTTCACTTGTTGAAGGCTCAAAGCTTTGCAAATAAACTTCCCTCACATTAACGATAGGCACCTCAAAGAACTTCTGATGCTCCCGGGAAGCGCTACATAAGACAAGGTGCTTCTCTTCCGCCATGCCCTTATGCCCATCAGGTGGCATAGTCCTAACTCCAGGGTAGACAACTGGATCTGTATACCTGGAGATTGCACCAACAGTTATATCAGAGAATATAAAAGGACTGCAACAACAAGTTGTCAGAGAACAAAATAGGCCCAAACAACATAGACAATGCTGGCAAAGGTAAAGCAATAGACATCCTCAGCAACTACAACAGAAGGAGAAAAAACACCATCAATGTGTTGAAATTTACCACGACGTAATAAAAGATAAACTAATTCATGAACAACATTTTTCTCAAGATTAAACAATGTTGTCTTTAGAATTAGCGCCTTGGCGCCGTTTCCCATAGGACGGTATTGAGTTACAACATAGTACAACATACAAGTTCTTAAATATACTTTACGAATAAAAGAAGGATGGTTGAACAATTCACGCGCTTTCGCACCCTGACTCTCCAAGTCCATGGCATTTACTAAACAAAATGGTTTGGGATAGTCCAAGCAGAACAAGCACGGACGGGGTCAACGGCTGCAGGTGGTGCGAAACCTCACTTCCCACTCGTTGGACTTCGCACTCAACTCAAAACCCCTAAATTACGCTAATAACCAAGTACCTGTAAATTGGGTGATCCACCGGCTCGTCTGACTCCGACGAGCTCTCGCTGGACACCGACGCCGCCGCGGACACGCAACCACCGCACGCTGCCGCCGCCGCCGCCGCATCCGCCTCCGCTTGCGAGGACACCAGGGGCAGCGGCGCCGAGTTGGACACCGGCCGCGGGAGCGGGTGCCCCTGCCCCCGCCCCGCCGCCGCACCCCCCAACCCCCCACCGCCGCAGCATCGCGAGACGGCGCCTGAGCCGGCGCCTCCCCGCCGCGCCGTCGGTGAGTCGAGGCCGCGCGCCCTCGCCCCCCGCAGTGGTGTGGACGGCGAGGCGCAGGCGGACGGGCCGAGGTCGACGGAGTTCCGCGGCGAGGAGGCGGCAGGCGTGGGCTTCGCGCTGGTCTTGTGCTTGGACTTCCTCCGCGGCCACCACAAGGGCATCGCCTAGCTCTACTAGGGTTCCGTGGAGCTCGAGCCCCGAAGATGGCGTCGGAGAGGCGCGCGAAAGACGAGAGGCCCGGGAGACCGCTCGGGATTCTCTGACGTAAGTCACCGTGACGTTGGGTCACTGACGCGTGGGCCCCACGGCTTGCGGGCCCACACGTCAGTGACCCAACGTCACGGTGACTTACGTCAGAGAATCCGCGCCCCCGGGAGACGGGGCCGAGACTAAGAAAAGGGAAGAGCGGCTTGCCTGCTGCTGCTAGTAATAAGTGCGGGGTTAATGCCATCGTCCAGGGTGTGGGCCCGCGCCTATTAGAGCAAGTATTATAAGGCCCCGTTTGGCACAGCTCCACCACCAGCTACTTGGAGCTGTTTGGAGCTGTTTGGAGCTGTTTTGTGCCAAACGGGATAAAGCAAAATAGCTCCACCCAAGGAGCTCCTTAAAATCTGCTGAGACAAAAATAGCTCCACCCAAGGAGCTGAAAAAAGTAGCTTCACTTGGCTCCACTTGTGAAGCCAAAAAAAAACAGTTCCACTTGTGAAGAGGAGCCCTGCCAAACAGGGCCTAAGAGGCTGTAAGCTGGCTGTATGCTGAGGTGGAGGAGAGAGAGGAGGAGAGAGAAGAGAGGTGGGCTGTAAGGGCATGTACAATGGTATGAGCTAGTTACTAGCTCTAAGATAACTTCTCCAATGATATTAACTTTTAGCACATAGCTCATAACATGAATAGTCCCACATGACATCCTCATATAATCTTGGAATGTGTGTATGAGCCTAGCTCTTGATCAAGAGCTAGCTTTTCTCTCTCTTCTATTAAAATATGAAATAATATGTTTAGAGCTAGCTCATAAATCACTATTGGACATGCCCTAAGCTTACAGCCAGCTGAAGCACAAGAATCAAGAAACTTTGTGAGAGGAAGGGGTAGATCATACAGCCTTCAGCTAGCTGTAACTACTATATGAGTAGGCTGATAAATGGGCTGTAAGTATCCATACAGCCAGCTAAAGGCTGTATTATAAGACTTGCTCTTAATTGGGTTGGGGCGAGTCCGTTCCGTCAGCGAGCGCGACGTGCCGGGCGCGGTTTGCTTCTAAGACCGTACGGAAGGCAGGGCCGGAGTCGGCGGTCGCGAAGTTTGAACATTTTTACCACTGTTCGGTTCAAAAATATCAATTATAACTTTGTGAGCGCAAAAATTTCATGTTTAGCCCCCTACGTAAGCGCGGAACTATGGGATAACAACATATGGCTGATCGTGTGGCGGGAGAGCGCACGGAGGACCACACGACTAGCACTGTAGCTCAGTCGTGCGGTCTAGGACTGCACAACTAGGACTGTAGCGGCGCGAGTTATGCGGTGTTCGAGCGCATGAATTGTCCGACTGCATGGAAAGATGCGATGCTCGATCGCACGTCTCGCTCTTGTCCAATCCTCCCGCTGAAAGCAGTGACCACTGCCCTTGCACCTGCGCTTTTTCTATGCCGCTCGCATATGTGTCTACAGCAAATACATATGGCCCTCTGATGTTTGGTATGTCTGGTGAGTCTGCGCAATAAAATGGCTTGAAAGTCACTTGGTGAGCAGCATTCGGTTTCACAGCAAGGCAAAGTTTCGTTTGCAGTTGGAGCGAAGACAGAGCAAGAGAGGGAGTGAAGGGAGGAAAGTAAGGAGTGAAAACACAGAATTTTGAGTTATTTTCATTTGGAATCAGCAGATTTTGCATGTACAAAAGTTGTAGATCATCTCGTGAGCTTCAAGAAGAGGTAATTTTTGTGCCCGTGCAACTATATTTTCATCTATGTCATTAGCCCATAATTAGCCAAACCATCTTTTGTTAATATTGTTGTATGTCAATCTTTGATACGTTGTGTATTTGTAGCAAAACTTCCATATGTGACGCATGATGTATTGTAGTGTAGATAATTTGTACTTTATTTTTTGTGAACATACGTATTATAATGTAGTTTGTTTTTTTAGCATATATACTTGTAGTTGTGTAGACGTTGAAAAACTAAATATTTATGTTAGAGCATTTGTAGCTGATAACAACAATAGGTGGATTAGAAACAAGAGTGTTACAATTAGTAGACTTAGGGAACCACCGGAGACAATGTGTGCGATCGTAAAAATAAATTGGAAATAATTTTGGATGATTAGAATGAAAATACAACAAAAGCAATACAAAGGAATAGTAGAATTAAATAAAATGAGGACATGAAATTACAAAGATTATATATTTTTATTTATGTACGAATTCATAAGTGAAAGCCCGCATTAAGTAAAATTTAGAAAAGAAATGAAGAAAAATTAGTAATTGGATTTTGCATTAATTGGAAAAAAATGCAATACAAATTAGGAGTGAAAATAAAATAAAAATGTAATTTAATTTTCATATGAAATCGTAAGTGGAAGCCCACTGTTGTGGTTACAGACCAAACAGAGAGAGAGAGTATGGTAGTGGAGAGTTAGATGAGCAATGCTTAGGGTTTCCCCCATGGCCTAGATGGCATATATATATATATATTCACATTGGGAGTGTTTTACAATTATACCCTTACACTCAAGTATCCCTCTTAGGGGCATTTATGTCATTATACATGCCCCATTTTGGGCCTTACAACCTTCTGACAGGCCGGCTGGCTTAGGTGGGGGCCACCCCTACAACAGGAGCCTCTCATGGTGAAGGGCTTCACAGGCCGAAGCCATGTTGCCGAGCCTTTTGGCCCCCTCCGTCCCTGCGGCCTGTGACCTTCAACGATCTTGGGCAGAATCCTTGTTTGCCGGTGCAGCCTAGCTTTGCACCGAGGATATGGCGCCGAACTGGTTACCGAAGCCATCTTCGACCTCGGAGTCCTTTAGCCGTGGAGTCGAAGGTGCCGGCGGAGCCGCCTGAGTGAGTCGAAAGTGAGGTGAAGCCAGGCTCCTTCAGCGGACACACCGTCGAGGCACAGGGCAGGTCCACCCCCCGTACGTAATGTCAAAGCCAAGGGCGAGTTGGCCCCCACGGGGGCGAGTTCGAAGCGGACACACCGACGAGGCGATTTGCGAGGTTATCCTGTAGATGGGAAGTCGACGTGCAGCCCGATGGCCCACGTCCCGATGACGGTGTCTTAATGGCGCTGAGGATTGCGCCGCGTCCACGGAGCCTTTTCGACCCTCATCTCTCGAGGCGTCGGGACACGTGGCGGAACTTGATTGGGGCGTCGTGCACTGCCAGGGGGCCGCCTTGGGGGAGGCGTGCGCGCGCACGCGATTAGGCGATGGGTGTCGTATGCGTCTTCCCGCCGGTTGATCTTCCCGACAGGTGCGCCGTGCGCATACTCGACCACGACCCCTCACCTCCTGCCGGTTGATCTTCCACCGGTTGAACTTCCGCCGGTTTGGCCGTTCCCAGCCGAGGGGAGGTCGGTATATATATGCCGTTACAGCAGCATCGCCCTTCCGCATCCCTGGCTATTCGCTTTGTTGCTCTCTGCTCGGGCGCGTCGCGTTCCTGCATGTGATGATCTTGTTCTCACAAGTAGGCCTACTTTGGTTCATCCACGTTCTTTGATCGCGTCAATTGGCGCTAATATCAAAGAATGTTGATGGACTGAAGGAGGCCTATTTATGAGAACAAGTCAAAACTTGTCGTAGATCAGTAGTCGCGCTCCCCGATTGTGGGGAGCGCAGACGGTTGGATCCCCGCTGGTTGGGGCTGTGGGGTTGTCGCACAGACTTCGAAGTCAAGGTGGCCTCCGGCGTCGTTGCGCGGATTCGATCGAAGCAGGCTCAGGAGTCTTCGCGCGGACTGGAGATCGAAGGGCCACATGGTATCTCGTGGCTCGAGGACGGTGCTTTGATGGCGTTGTGGGTTAGACCGGCGTTTGCACGTCTCCGAACTGCGCCCGCTAGGGGCGGCCCATCAAGACGAAGCCGAATCTGCACCTGACCTCACTCCATGGATATTATTTGTGAAATGTTAATTGCGTAAAGTAAAATATTTAGAATGTTAGAAGCGGAATACGAAGTTGCTCCTTGTGCGCGAAGCCGAATCGAAGGGCCGCTTCGGCCCGTGGACGCGGTGTTAGTGCGGGCTCCGGGGTTGTCACGCAGACTCCGTGTCCCTATCCGGGCTCGGTCGAGGCGGGCTTCGGAGTCCATGCGCGGGCTCGAAGTTGGAGTGCCACCCGGTTTGCGTCGATGGCACCATAGGTTACACCGGCGGCTGTCGTGCGGCTGGACAGGACCAACGCACCCTACGCTATCGGCAAGTGCAGGACCAGCCCGGGTGTTCTTTTCCCCTGGGCAGGACATGTGGCGACGTGCGATTGGCGCACCGTGCGATGTACTGCATCATTCGCACTCCTTCAGAGCCGATCCCTCATGACGAGCAACTTTGCTCCGCGGAGGTGTCGGCGAAGCGGGATGCGAAGCCGTTGATAGGTCGCCTGGCCACACGTGTCAGGCGTTTCGCTGCGTAGCCGAGACTTCTGGCGGAGCCACCTCACGGGGTCGAAGCCGAAGCTGAAGTCAGAGTTGCTCCATAGAGGCGGGACCGATGTCGAAGTCGGGGTTGGGGCGACTGGTTGGTGGCCCACTGGTACTGCATTGATGTCACCGCGAATCGCGTCGACCACTGACGCGCGATGAAGAGTGGGCCACGCTGCGCGACTGCACGACCGTACCCATGCATTCATTCCCCAGGGAATGGACGCGTGGCAGGACGTGATTAGTGCGTCGTGCGCCGTCAGACTGTCGCGCGACCGCAACCACACGCTTCATCCCGATGGGGCAGGACGCGTGGCAGCGCGAGACTGGCGTGTCGTGCGTCGTCAGGTGGTTGCGACCGCGGTCATGCGCGTGGGTGGCTGCGCCACTTCGGCCTCTACCGGTTACACTTCCCAATCGTGGGGGAGGTGAGCGGTTTGGCTTCCGCTGGTTGGGTTTACCGGCGGTGTGAGAGGTGAAGGGGCTTTATATACCCCCTTTTGGGACTGCACCGGCATTCTGTTCCGCATATCTTCCACTCCCTTGCTTTTTTACGCTGTGCTCTCGCCCCCTTTGTTGTCACGCTATTCTCATCGCCGTCTGGCTCCCGAAGGACCGTGGCCATGGCGAGGAGCGTGCCCGTCGGGCCGGTAGTGATGCCCCATCCCGGCGGTCACCGCCGATCGAGGTAGAATACACGCTTGAGGGGCACAAGCCATCGCTGGTGGACAAACGGTGGGTGGCGAAGGAGAAAATGGAGGGTCCTTACTCCTACATCTTGGGCCCGACTCTCGCAACGAAGGAGACGATCCGAACCCTGCTGCGCGAAGGGAAGCTGTCGGACCGCCGCGAGGTGCGGTTGCCCGCCAGCGACGAGACAGAACTACATCTGGAGAAGTTGGAGGCAATCGTCTTCGTCGCTTATTTTGAAGCCGGTCTTCGAATCCCGGTGGCCATGATCGTCGGCACTATCTTGCGGACCTTCAGGCTGGAGCTGGCGCAATTGACCCCAAACGCGATAGCTCACCTTGCCGTCCACAGCTGGGCGCTGCGTACGGAGGCGTGCTGGCCTAGCGCCTCAATGTTTGCGTTCCTCCATGACGCGCGGTGCCAGCCGAAGAAACTGGCCGGGGGGATGTTTTCCAACTTCGGCAGCGTCAACTTCGTCCTGCAGTCGCAGTGCGGGAAGATTTTCCCTGCCAACTCGACCCGGATGAAGTGGGAATTGAACTGGATGAAACGGTGGTTCTACCACTGCGTGGCGAGCGGTAGTGGCCTCGAGTGCACGGGCCGCCTGGTGTCGTTCAATACCTCACCAAGTACGCCGATCGACGAAGAGGACAGGCGGAGGGCGCAGAGGCTTGTGGGGATCACCGCCCGTTTCAACATGCGCGACTTCACCGAGGAGTTCGTCATGTATGGTGTGACACCACTTGCTGATGGGTGGCGCATCCAACCTGGGGGCCTTCAGCGCGACAATGTCCGCCCGTCCGTGTCCTCACTACCAAGGCCCTCCAACCCCTGTAAGTCTTGGAGTGGAGTCTCGCTTTCTTTCTCTTTTTTTCTTTTTTTTGAGATGAGTCCAGTTCGTCTCGCCTGTAGGGTTTGTCCTGGGGGACGCGGAGCGTGCGGCGGCCGTGTTCTTCGGGTCGTATGCGGCCAAGGAGCACAGTTTGTGTAAGGCTGCGACTGCAGAGGCGAAGCAAGGGCGGATAAACCAGGTGTGCGAGGCTTTGGGCATTCGCGTGCCAGAGCGCGCCATTCTGGTCCCGAGCCAGCCTCACCGTCGTGACGACGACGGCAAGGGAAAAGGGTTGCCTTCTCGACGGAGGGCCCGGTCCTCCGCGGCTGTGTCTGGTCTGTCGGCTGCCACTCCTATCAGCTCTACCGGTGATGACAGTGCGGCAGACACTGACTCCGACTCGGCGAAGTATGCCGATTCGGACCTTGAGGCAAGCGCGGAAGACGAAGACGAGGGGTCCCTGGGCGGGACCAAGGACCAAGGGTGCAACGCGGGCAACCAGGAGGGGGAAACGTCCTCACCTGCGGCGGTTGCCGAGGCGGAGGAGTCCTCGCCCCGGTCTCCAAAAGCTAAGCGGCCACGTACACGATCGCCCTCTCATTAGGAGAGGGGGTTCGCTGTGGCAACCAGGGTCAGGAGTCTGTTGGAGTCCGACTCCGACACAGAGGCCCCCTGGCCTGGTATCCATGCGGCTCCCTCTGAGGCTGCGGCGACCGGGGTCAGGAGCCTGTTGGAGTCAGACTCCGACACAAAGGCCCCCTGGCCCAGGGAGCCGGCTTCTTCAGGGGGCGCTGGTATTCCTGCGATTTCCTCTGAGGCTGAGGGGACACCCTAACGGAGCCCGCCGGTTGATGCCGAAGGTACGCTCACCTCCTTTTGCGCAATCCTACGGTGTGTCTGTAGGGCTCTAACCACTACGTCCCTTCGCAGTTGCACAGTCCCCTAGGCGCGGACAATCTTCGGGGGACGGGGACGTTCCTTTGGGACCGACGCCTGGCGCCCTCAAAACTGTTGTCGCGGAGGCCACGCGTCCGAGCTTAGTGGACTTCGTCCCTCGGTCGGAGGTGCTGGGGGCGTGGCGGGGGGCCGCGGACAGCGCGGTCGCGAACCTAGATCGCCAGGCGTTGTGACATGTAGGTTGGAACTCCTGGGAGGCGCGCTAGAGGCCTCAGAGATGAGGGCGAGTACTCGACCTTTAGCGGTGTGTCGTCATTTAGGAGCTTGCTGACCGCTGCATCGTGCAGACCCCGCCCTTGGCCGGGCGTTGTAAGCGGCTCATGCACGTGAGCGGGGGGCGTTAGAGGACAGGCTGTGCGCTGCTGAAGAGGCCCTTCGCACGGCCGAGGAGGCCCACTCCACCAAGGACGACCGTATCCGACTCCTGGAGGCGGAGCGTGCGAAGGCGATTTCGGACACCGAGGCGCTCGCGGCGGCGGCGCAGCGAGCAGCCGCCAAGGCGGCACAGCAAGCGGCCGCCGAGCAGCGTGACGGCTTCCTCTAGCAAATTGCTGCGCTGGAGGAGGAGAAAGGCCGCCTTACTCTATCTCTTGGGGAGTGGGACCGGACTCTGGGCGATGCCTCGGTGGCGGTGTGGGATGCCATGCTGGCTCTGGAGGGCGCCCTCGAAAACCTTGTCGCCGAAGTGCCACCTCGCTTCTTTGGCCCCGAAGGGCTATCGCGGACGCTCCGTCGAACACGGAGGTTTCCAACCTCGCTCTCAACGCCGCCAAATCCTTCGGCAACCATTGCTCCTTCGTGACCTCGCGCCTGGCCTTTGCGCTACTTCATCACCAAGGCTGCCAGCATGTCGACGGGCTGGCTGACCTCGAGCTGGAGATGCCTGCCGGAGCCGGGGTGATGTCAGGCGCCGCACGCTCCGTTTGTCCGGTCGTCTGGGTCTTCTATGAATGAATCTGGGACTACATCGGGGAGGCCGCGGCGAAGCTAGAGCTGCGACGGACCCTGCGCGGCGAGGGGAACTTCGGCCAATGGCTCGACGAAGTTCCACAGCGCGGTGGAAGCGGTGCCGCTGCCGCGGGGCATGGCGCAAACCCACAGGTGTGATGCGGGGGTTCTGGTGTGTAGGCGTGCGTTGCCATGTATGCCCCCCTTTTATGAATAAAGTGGAAGTTGTCCCGATGTTCTGACCGCGCGTATTGCTGTGCTCTTGGCAGCTACTTGATAAGGACCGGCTGCTAGTCTCTGACCTCGTGACCTAATGGCGTCTTCGGCACTGGTGGTGGGCCGAGGATTCACTGAACTTCTGGGTGGCCTGGGCCTCCGCAGGCAAGACTTCAGCACGGGCGTATGTTAAGGAGGAGCTGGCCGAGTAGCGGCTCTGAATACCCGAGGATGCTTGTACATTAGGTCCTTACCGAACCCCCCTTGTAAACATTCTTTGACGAATGCAAAAAAGGACTTTGGTTGAAGTGTGTGTCCCCGTCACTTTTCACGATCGCGCTTGCCTCTGATCAATTCATAGGACTTGGTGCTCTGCAAACACCTAAACGCTAGGTAGACGCTCGAGCGCTCCGTCCCCTACTTTTCGAGGCAGCGGAGCTGGCGCCTGGTCGAAGTAGATACTCGCACGTGGTGACAGCGGACCTGGCGCCTAGCCGAAGTAGATGCTCGCACGTTCCGTCCCCTACCCTTCGAAATGGTGGCAGCGGAGCTGGTGCCTGGTCGAAGTAGACGCTCGAGCGCTTCGTCCCCTACCTTTCGAAGTGGTGGCAGTGGAGCTGGCACCTAACCGAAGTAGACGCTCGAGCGCTCCGTCCCCTACCCTTGGAGGTGGTGGCAGTGGAGCTGGCACTTGGTCGCAGTAGACGCTCGAGCGCTCCGGAGCGCGCCCTAGGGCCACGCATTGTATTTATACTCCGTAGAGTGCGCGCAGGGACGACATCCGCGCGTCTTATTTATACTCCATGGAGTGCGCGGGGACAACATTCGCGTCTTATTTATACTTCGTAGAGTGCGCAGGGACAACATCTGCATCTTATTTATACTCCGTAGAGTGCGCAGGGACAACATCTGCGTCTTATTTATACTCCGTTGTAGAGTGCGCAGGGACAACATCCGCGTCTTATTTATACTCACGAAGAGTGCGCGCTTTTACCGCATGTTTTTGTTTATACTCACGGAGAGTGCGCGCATTTATCGCGTGTCTTTGTTTATACTCACGGAGAGTGCGCGTGTTTACCGCGTGTATTTTGTTTATACTCACAGAGAGTGCGCGCGTTTACCGCGTGTCTTTGTTTATACTCACGAAGAGTGCACGTGTTTACCGCGTTTCTTTGTTTATACTCATGGAGAGTGTGCGCGTTTACCGCGTGTCTTTATTTATACTCACGGAGAGTGCGCGTGTTTACCGCGTGTCTTTGTTTATACTCACGGAGAGTGAGCGCAGAGGCGTCCCCCCGCACGACTTGACATAGAATGAGAAGCTTTTTGAAAACAGCGGACTTTATTAATGTCCCATTTGTGCGGGCGAGCAATTACAAAAAAGACAGGGTAGTAACCACTGACCGCTCGAGGAGAGGAGGTGCGGCGACTGCCGCTCCCGCGGTGGCACAAGGTGGGGAGCCTCTGGTGCTAGACGGTCAAGGCAAGAGATCTTGCAGGTGGCTCCGAACGGGAGGAGCTTCGCTACGACCGGCTTGGCTGCCTGCTGTCGCTCGATCAACTTATGCCGAAGCCTCTGCTCCCTGGGCTCGGCCTTTGCCTCCGGGCATGCGTTGTCCGCTTTCGTGCAAGGGCACCCTCTGGGATTAGCTCTCCGGCTGGGGCTTGGACGCCGATCCTGGACTCCGCGCACCAAGCGCCGAAGGAAACTTGGAGGCATATCTGGCCCAGCGCTTTCAGCGACTGACCTCCAAAGCCCTGCAACGGGATTCCTGAGGGACCCGGGCGACTTGGGGGGATCCCCATCTGGTCGAAGGCCATCGTGAACAGGATGTTCACGGAGCTGCCTCCATCGACTAGGACGCGTTCGACATCGCATCCTGCGATAGCGACTTGGATGACCAGGGGATCCTGATAAGGGAACTCCACACCTTCAGCATTAGCGGGCATAAAGGTAATTTCGTGCTGCGCCCACTCCGGCGGTGCCTGCGCCGGGTACGCTGCCACATGGTGTAACCTCTGCGTGTAGGCCTTCTGTTGCCGTGCTGAGGAGAACTCCAATGAAGAGCCCCGGAGATGACGTTTATGACCCGGCGCTGACCCCCGTCCAGGGCCTGGATTCGCAGGGGGCATTCCTGGGGTAGACAGGGTACGTGTTTGCTCTTTAGTGAGTTAGATGATCAGTTGATAGTCCTGGAGTCATATGGGGTAGATGAGAGTCAGTCTGAGCCATAGTATATCCTCTACATCTTGTTTATGCTTTAAGGACCGCCCTTTCGGATTTTCTTTGCCAGCTTCTCTTGTTTATTACTTTTGTTCAGGGGGAGTTCATTTGGGAGCTTCTAGAGCTTAATTTTGACATAACTCAACTTGAACTAAAAGTTGCATCACATGTTGAGGGGGAACTGGATTTTCTAGCATTTTAGCTTTCTGTATTGTAATATAACTGCATGAAGCCTTGATTATTATCCTTTCATGACATGTTACATTGCTTTACATCCTGCTATGATTTATGCTTCATTGCTAGATTGATCATGACTTCATATGTGTAGACTAGCTTTTGCCATGATATGTTGATTAAAATGCTCAACTTGAATTAATTCATGTCATGTTAGCTTTTGCGACTAGTCTCTCTTTAGTTATCCTTTTATGATTCATGCCATGTCAAATAGGCTGCGTTGAGTCTTGAATCTATAATTGAGCTTTAGATTGAGCTAGGGTAGTTTCTTGATGACACATGAGTTAGTACAAGTCTTATGTTTATAAAAATGCAAAAAGATCTCTTTTGTGCGAAAAAACTGATCTCACCAATTCTTTCTCATGAGACGGCTTGCCATTGCACAAGGCATGAACTTAGGGGGAGTTTTGGATGACCAAGATCATTTCCTTAAGCCTTTTGCTTGGAATGGTCGCATAAGGCTTGAGATCTAGCACATGACTGAAAATTTTGCTTGGAAACGACCGTGAGCTTCAAAAGAAAATATGTCAATTGTGCTAAATTTGCTTAACTACAACAAGAACCAAGTACTTGAACAAATGTCTCATTTTTGAACTTATAGCACTCTAAAATGTTTCAATTCTAGCTTCTTGGTTCCACTTAGCTTATTGACATGGCTTGCATCATCCTTGTATACCTCTAGCTAGACTATGATCATGGATGACTTGACATGCTAAGAATTTGCACTAAAATTTCAGATTGTCACTTATCTGGTTTAGCTGGCTTATATATATCTTGTCATGATCTAGATAGCATGTTTATGACTTATGGCTTGATGTAATCCTCATATGGTCATTTTGGATAATCTTCATGGCTCTAAATGCTTAAAATAAAAACTTCAGCCATTTCATCCTTTACCATGTCTTATTCTCTCTTTTGCATCCTTGATGTGTTTATTGCCAAAAGGGGGAGAATAGTGGTAGAAAAAGCCATTTGGGAAGCTTTCTAGAGCTTTGGAGAAAAATTTGCTCTTTCTTGTGTAGCTCTAGTGCTCTTTTGTCGACATGGTCATGAGGCTTTGTTTGCTTCTTCTTTTGGACCATGTTTGACTTCGTTCTCAAACTCAACTTTGCGCTTTTTCTGGGTTTCTCAATATACTTATCAAGGGAGAGATTGAGAGACCATGTGGGGGTCATCCCATGTGTGTGATGAGTAATTGACATCGGTTTAGGAAAGTCGAGTTTGTTTTGGTTGGTTCGGACCTTGATGTTGCGTAGTGCAATCGGGCTCGGTCGGACTTGGTCAAACCTGGTCAAAGTGGTTAGAATGCATATTATGTCGACTTATCAGGTTTGGGCTATTTTCATGCTTAATGTGGTTTCATTAATGCATTTGTACTTATATGTGTCGAGCGGTGCTATTTGATGTGTTTCTTGTCTGTGTTGGCTGCAGGACGTCGAGGCGAAGTCGTGGCGAGACACGAGGTGACCGGACTAGACACGGGCGGTGTCGAGGTCAGAACGGTCGGATGTGTCGAAGACGGCGGAGACTCGAGGTGGTTGCGAGGCTTGACGACAAGGAACGAGGAAGCTTCCCGGAAGGTGCACGAGGGGTGTTTCGGTAAAAGCGCAAGGTTGCACAGGTGGAAGCGGTTCCGTTCGGAGTTAGTGGGCAAAACGGGTTGGAAACCCGGTATGCAAGGGCTATAAATAGGAGATGATATCCCCTTGTGGTTGTATGGCTTTGGAAGAGAGTTAGGGTTTGCTAGAGTCAAAAGAAGCTTTGAGAGTTTGTTTTGGCTTTAGGCTTTAGTTGGTGGAGAGTTGGTATGTGAAAGAGACATGGACAGAGGTGGTCTGTAGCTTATCTCCCGTAGCTTTGTGTGTGCCCCTCTCCAAGAAGCATGTGTTGTGTGAGTTCTTGAGGGTTTGGGAGAGGGAGAGGATGGATTGAGAGTCTTATAATCATTCCTCTTGTTCTAATGTCCATGCGTATCGGGACTCCTCTGTAATCCTCTTTTGATTTGGAATGAAAATCTGAAGTTTTTCTCTCGTGCTCCTATTTTCCCTTCGATGCCTTCACTGCCTGATTTCTTGATTTTCAGTTTTCTTGTTGATTCTTGCTGAGGGGTACCAAAATGGGTTGCTCTGTGATGGAATTGCATTTCTAGACCCTTTGGTCACTTAGTTCCAAGAGTAAATCGATCGAATCGCAAGAATCCATCTTTTCCCTGTTTTGTGTTCGTCTTTCTCATTTCTAGGGTTTTGAGGGATTTCTTGATTCCCTCCTTGAGATGGCTTGAAACTTGGCATGTAAAGTCTAGAGGCTATTATCTAGCTATCCACAAAGTTTCGTAGCGAAAGGATCAAAGTTCAAATGGGAATTTAAGTTTTTGTTGCAGCTCTCTGTAATTTTCAGAGTTTAGGTCAAATCTGAAATTATTGATTTTGAGTTGGTCTCCTCTGTTTCCCGAGCATCCCTTGCTATTTAGAATATTGGTGTGGTGCTCAGAGGTGGAAAGGTTGGGAGCAAAACCCCCAATTCCTTGGTTTTGGAAGATCTGCAGTTTTTGCCTGAAGTTCAGTTTTTCGGTCTCCTCTCGGTCTGCCCGAAACTAGGGGAGCGGTCAGACCGGTTTCGAGGAGGCGGTCAGACCGGCCAAGGCTGGGCGGTCAGACCGGCCCAGCCCAAGCGGTCAGACCGGCCGGCTTCCCGTTGATGCTGATTTTGGCAATTTTCTTGCTGGGTCTTTCAAGGTTGTGTCCTAGTTGTCATATGTATGTCTTGATTGCCTCTTTCTCTGTTCTTCATGTTTCCCAGTGAGCTCATGTCTTTGCACGTGATCTTAGTCTCATAATAGCTATCGGAAAGATTTCATTTGTGAGCGTTCTTTTTGCTTGGTTGAGGTTACCTCGAGTATTTGTTGCTCTGTTCATAGCTTTGTAGCTACTGGAGAGAAAACTCACTCGTGAATCCTTTTAGGGGGAAGTTTTGAAAGTCGACATTCACACCCCCCTCTGTCGCCAACTTCGGTCCAACACTCTTTCTTTTGCTCCTTGTGTCAATATGGTCATTAGCATCATTTTCCTTCTTTGGACCATGTTTGACCTTCTTTCAAACTCAACTTCACGCTTTTTCTGGGTTTGTCAATATACTCATCAAGGGGGAGATTGATGGACCATGTGGAGGTGACCCCGAGTGTGTGACGAGAAATTGACATCGGTTTTAGGAAAGTCGAGTTTGATTGTGTGGTTTTGGACCATGTCGTTGCGTGGTGCAATCGACTTCGGTTGGACTTGGTCAAACCTGGTCAATGGGCTTAGGATGCTTAGTCTCTTGTTGTGACAGGTTTGGGCTTTTTACTTGCTTAAGATTACTCTTAATGCTTCTGTTGATTACATGTGTCGAGCGGTACTATTTGATGTATTTCTTGTCTGTGATGGCTGCACGACGTCGAGGCGAAGTCGTGGCGAGACACGGGGTGACCGGACTAGGCGCAGGTGGCGCTGAGGTCAGAACGGTCGGAGGTGTCGAAGACGGCGGAGACTCGAGGTAGCTGCGAGGCTTGAGCGGCAAGAAAGGAGGAAGCTTCCCGGAAGGTGCACGAGGGGCGTTTTGGGGAATACGGAAGCGGATTATGGGTAAAGCATTGGAGTTGTTGTGGCTTAATGGGCAAAGCAAATTTCAAACCCATTAGTGGGAGACTATAAAAGGAGGGTGTCTCCTTGCATGGTCTTCATGGCTTTGGGAAAGGGTTAAGGCTTTTGCTTTGTGGCTTTAGTTGGTATGAGTTGTTGAGAGAAGGAGAGGAGGTTTAGCTCTGTGTGGGTTGTCTCCCGTAGCCTCCTTGTTCTTTGTTGTTCTTGAGAAGCATGTAGCTTATCTCTTTGATTCCAAGCATGTATGGGGTTGTAGGGATGGTATGAGTTGATACTCTATGTAATCATGTATCTCTCTTCCTCATTATCAATCCAATATGGCCTTGTTTGAGTTTGATTGAATCCCATGCTTTTCTGTTGTTTTTGCCTTCGATGCTCTCTCTGGTTGATTTATGAGTTTTTCGTTCTTGAGTTGATTCTTCCTAGGGAGTGGCAAAATGGGTTGCTCTGTGATTGAATTGCATTTCTAGACCCTTTGGTCAGCTTGTTCCAAGAGCAAATCAGTTGAATCGCAAGAATCTTAGTTTTATCTTCCTCTGTTCTTCCTCTCACTTCTAGGGTTTTGGTGAGAAATTTGATTCCCTTCATGAGATGACATGAAACTTGGTATCTTAGGTCCAAAGGCTATTTATTAGCTATCCTCAAAGTTTCATGGTCAAAGGATCAGAGTTTGAGTGGGAATTTGGTTTTTGGGGCTGCTCTCTATATTTTTCAGTTCTTGGGTAAAATCTGAAATTCTTGCTCTTGAATTGGTTTTCTTTGGTTCCCTGGACTCCCCTTGATATTTATAATGTTATCTTGTCATTCTGGACTGAGAAACTCAGAAGGAAACATCCATTTTCCCTGCTGACTGAAGATCACAGTTGTCTGAAATTTGGACTCTTCTGCCTGTCTGTTTTTTCGAGGGGCGGTCAGACCGGAGGGGTTTTGGCGGTCAGACCGCACCCATCAAGGTGGTCAGACCGGCGGCATAAGCCCGGTCAGACCGGCCTGTAGGCAGCGGTCAGACCGGTCTGCATACGGCGGTCTGACCGTGTCGCCTTTGTACGGCTCGATGGCGTTGGGGAACTTGAAGTCCTCCAGCCATGCCGACTGTTGCAGGCCCGCGGAGAGGGGGGACTGCAGATCCACACGTCGCAGCGGGACGCGACTCGAGGTAGGAGCATCGCGGCTGTCTGCCTACTCTGGTGTGGGCTCCGTCGCGACCGCCGGCGGGACTTGTTGGCTCCGAGCCTCTTGTATATTTCGAACGGCTCCACGGAGGTCCGCCAGCTCCCGCTGGAGTGTGCCGATGGCCGTCAGTAGAGCGATCTCCACCGGTGTAGGTTGCACCGTTCGGCTGGCAGATCTTGAGGCTTGCTCTCATCCTCCCCACGGACGGCGCCAACTGTTGTGGTTACAGACCAAACAGAGAGAGAGAGTATGGTAGTGGAGAGTTAGGTGAGCAATGCTTAGGGTTCCCCCATGGCCTGGATGGCATATTTATTCACATGGGGAGTGTTTTACAATTATGCCCTTACACTCAAGTATCCCTCTCAGGGGCATTTATGTCATATACATGTCCCATCTTGGGCCTTACAACCTTCTGACAGGCCGGCTGGGCTTAGGTGGGGGCCACCCCTACAACATCCACATTAAGTAAAATTTTAGGGAAAAAATGAAGAAAAATTAGTAATTGGATTTTTGCATTAATTCAAACAAGAATAATACAAAATAGTAATGGAAATAAAAGAAAATTGTAATGTAGTTTTCATACGAATTCCAAAATAAAATAAATATGTAATTTGATGGATGTAAGAATTTGTAAGTAAAATCCTTAAAAATAAATTTTAGTTTTACAAATAAAAAAATTACTAATCAACTTTGTAGGTGATAGGAAGAGGTACGAAATTAACATGTAAATATTATAGTGCGATAGCGGCTGTTTGATGGTACGACTGTTGCATGTTGTGTACTAAGATGGTTGATTATGCACTTATGTTAGGTACGCCATGGGTGACATTCAAGACTTGTTCGTGTTCTACGGGAGTAGTCTCATACACGACGGGTTGTGCAGGGCGGACCTGTTAAATTGTGACTGGACCATGATCTGGGCACCCAGTCTGAACGCCATTAGCCTATCTGAGCTACGGAGGTGTGTTGGTTCGATGTTCGATCAGTACACCGCAAGGAAGAAGTTACGGATCGAGGCAGTGTATGCCTTAGTGGTGGGTGCTACAGGGGAGACCATGTGGCAACTTCTCAAGATGACCAGTGCGCCTCATGGGCCAACTACATGGAGGTCGTGTGCAACCCTGTCGCTACGATATATGACAGGCCAATGGTGTATGTTGACTTCGTGGAGAGGATAGAATCAGCTGCCATGGCTGGTTCTAGTGCCACTGGTGGAGATGAAGTGGCTGGGTTGTTCTCCAGCGCTCATGAAGACACTGGTGTGGGAGAACATGTCGGCAAGGAATTGGGCGATGGAGACCTTAGGATGCGTGTGGAGAATTTCCAGGCCAAGGAATATGTGGAAAGGTGGTGGGCCGCCCGTGTTGATTGTCACGAGTACCTTACGGACCAGGTGGAAGAAGTGCGTAGTAAGGAGGACGAGGATGTGGAAACAGGCAGTTCTGGAGAGGACGAAAATGGCAAAGCTACAATTGGAGGGGTGTTAGGTGGTGTTGTGACCACCAACGTTGCGTACGTGTTGTCTAGACTGGACAACATCGCAGCGGCATCCCTAGTTCTGCCTCAGGCGGAGGAGGCAAATTGGGGGTTCAACTAGGGCACACTTATTTTGGGGCAGTACTTCCGCAACAAGAGTGCTACCCAGCAGGCTATTGCTAGATACGCCGTCAACATTAGCCAGACGTATTGGGTGCACAGGTCCAACCCGAGCACCTACATCATCAAGTGTGTCGATGGGTTCTGTCCTAGCAAGGTCCGTGCATAGTGGTTCAGGGGGTTGGCACGGACTTTCAGATAACGGTGCTGAATGATCACAGTTGCGAGCTTGCAACGCCAGTACATAGGCACCGCAACATGACATCGTCGTATGTTGCGGAGCTGGTAAGCCACCTCATCGTGGAAGATGTGTTTATTTCTCCGAAGCTTCTGTTGGTGGATGTAGCGAATATGGTGGGATTCGAAGTTAGCTACAAGAAGGTCTGACGAGCGAAACGGAAGGTGCTACAGTGTATTTTTGGGACGTACGAGGAGGCAAACGACCTGGTCCTAAGAATGCTGCATCAAATTGCAAAATTAAACCCAGGCACGTATATTAACAGAAAGGAGAGGGTTGATCCTATACAGGGCCCGAATTGTTTTATTCTTGACAGAGTATTCTGGGCCTTCCATCAGGTGATACAAGGGTTCAGGTGGTGCCGTCCACTGCTAACGATGGACATGACATTCCTATCCGGCAAGTACAAGGGTACTATCCTCACTACGGTTGCAGCTGACCCGAATGACCAGTTACTCCCAATGGCATTTGCAATTGTGGAGAATGAGAATACCAATAGCTAGCTATGTTTCCTTGCCAATGTGAAGCAAGCCGTAGTGTAAGATCGTCCAGAAGCGTGTGTCATCTTGGACCGCAATGCAGGCTTGCTGTCCGTGTTGCGAACGATGCAGAACGGGGCGCAGCCCCCCTTCTAGTGGAATGATATGAAGAACCGTTGGTGCATGAGGCATCTTCCGGCGAACTTCCACAGAAGGTTCTGTAGCAAGAACCCAATGAAGATGTTTAAGAAGCTATGTATATAGAACCAGAAGCAGAAGTTCGAGACCTTGTGGAGGCAGCTCGATCTGGATACTAGCAAGCATGTCCTACGTCCTGACCAGACTGAAGCTAGGGCCGTGGAGGGAGGCTCCACGAGAGTTGGGGAGTTCACGCAATGGGTTTAGTTGAATGCACCTGACTTGGAGATGTGGTCTCTGTTACACGACACTGGTGGAGCAAGGTATGAAATCATGACAACTAACATGTCTGAGGTGTACAACAGTGTCTTGAAGGGCGTTAGATCCCTACCAATCATGGCAATCGTGGAGGAGAGTTGGAACCATTCTGTCGGGTACTTTGTCAATAAAATCATGATGGCAAAGAAGTATCTGGACGAAGGCAAATAATTCTCTAAGGTAATGTAGGCCTACATGGATAAGAAAACGGAGAAAGCTCATTCCCACATTGCTCATACCATGGATGGTGTAAGGAAGAAGTTCAAGGTCTGCCTTAGGCAGAAGTACATCATGGGTCACACTAGAGGGTATTGCAAGCAGGTATGCACTATTGTTGAGAAAGCATTTTGCACCTGCAATAAGCCACAGCTTCTACACAACCATGCTCCCATCTGTACGCGGCCTGCGTTGATAGCACTAGCGGTCCCGATCTTTCGATGAGAGTGGTAGATTCGATTGGGGAAGGAGATGACGTTGACAACCCGACTACAACCATCCAAGGACGTTGCGCCTTAGCGATCGATACACCAACTTCAGAGGTTGTTCGTGACTTTGTCGGCGCACGATCAACCTAACCACAAGGGTACTTGTTCCTGCACGCAATCGAAGAACAGGCAAGAACAAGATGAACAACAACTCAATTACAAATAAATGATGTAGGTTTCAATCGAAAACAGAAAAACGGTAGGGTTCCGAAGACAAGTATTCGGGTGGTCTAGCCGACACGCGCGAGTACAAGGCGAAGTAGCAAAAGCTAACTTAGTCTATCAAAACCCAAACCCTAGAAGAGGGTGCGGCTGCCTGTTTAAGAGACACGGGAGGTGGAGGGTCGGCCAAAACACATGGAAGCCGAATAGGATTTGATTACAAGGCCCAAGGCCCACTTTGACTCGGACTGGAAAAGTGACGCGATTTGATTTGCAGTTTCTAGCCGGCTCAGATGGAATTTAGAGGTATGGCCAGATCCATCTGAAAGTAGACTTCAAGTGTTTTCCAACGAGTACTCACGGGCCCCGAGAAACCTTCTGGATCAAAAGTTATGGCCATTTGAAGTAGACACTGTTGGGAAGGCCGAATCCGAGTCAAACTCGCGAACATGACTTGGTTTGCGCTTGACGGTTCCACTTCTATACTTGAGCTCACGTTGTTCTTCCCCATGGTTCCTAAGGACGATTAAATCATCACAAGAATTAAGTAGTATTGATGAGGCGATGGTGTCCCGATCTTCCGATAGGATGATAACTATCGATTTTGGCGGAGGCGACCCTTGCGATCCGACTACAACCGAACGACGTCGTTTGCGCCTTAGCAATCGCTGAACCACACTCCAAGTTGTTATCAACCGTGCCAAGAACGCGGTTGACCTGACCACGAAGGTCTATTCCTGCATGCAACCGAAGAACACGCAAGAACAAGATAACAAGCAATCTGAAATTGCAAATATTTCTATTAAAATCAAAAGGTGGGATTCCGAAGGCTGTCTTGACAGGTGGTCGTCCGACACAACTGAAGAACAGAAGTTTGCATAATAGCTAAACCTAAACTCAACAAAATCCAAGTCCTAACAAGGGAGGCGGCGGCTCCTTTATAGGGAGAACAACCAGGAGGGGCGTCCAAAGTGCATGCTCTAGGGTTACAAGGCCCATGGGCCCAATTGGTGGTGGCGCAGCACCCTTTTGACTCGGACTCAAAAACCAACGTGGATTGTTTTGATGATTGCCGCCGGCTCGGATGGAATTTGAAGATGAGGTTGGATCCGTTGGAAAGTAGACTTCATAATCTTTCCATGAAGTACAAGAACGTCCCAAACGGAGTCCGTATGAGAAAGTTACGTTCGTTTCAACTTGCACCATTGCAGCAGTCCGAATCTGATTCCAGTACGTGACCAACACGGACTCTTTTGAAGATTGCGGCTGTCTCGGATAGAATTTGAAGATGGGGTTGAATCCTTTAGAAAGTAGACTTGATAAGCTTTCCATCAAGTCCAAGAACGTCTCAAACGGAGTCCATATGAGAAAGTTACGTCCGTTTAAACTTGCACCATTGCAGCAGTCCGAGTCTGATTCCAAAACGTGTCCAACTCGAATTCGTGCTTGACTTGGTCTCAAAGTGACGTGGTGACCTCCATTATTCCTTCCATGCATGTCCAGGACTCCATGTCCCTTTCCTTCATCCTTTCCCAAATTCCTAAGCACAATTAAATCACTTGTATTAGGTAGCGGTCTATTCTCAGTAACATATGAAGGCTGAAGAAACGAATTCACCTTTAGTTCAATCTTGATATTGGGCGCGATTGTCGTATGTGTTTGTGGCGTGGTCACATCATCCTCCCCTTCTTGATAGAAAACCGTCCTCGGTTTTAGCATATGTGTAGCCTCACGTATTGCATGATCTTCATCATAAATCTCGGTACATAATAACAAACGCAACAAACTCT
Source organism: Dendrocalamus latiflorus (assembly GCA_017311315.1). Taxonomy (NCBI): domain Eukaryota; kingdom Viridiplantae; phylum Streptophyta; class Magnoliopsida; order Poales; family Poaceae; genus Dendrocalamus; species Dendrocalamus latiflorus. The sequence goes on from CM029634.1 coordinate 32,233,301, forward strand.
CATTATGTAATATCATACGTTCTTTATCACACAAAGTAAAACCTTTTTGAAACGAGCTCACCTTATAATTTAAGTGATGCGTAGGAGGTCTTGTAATTGGAACAACAAGCATAGCAAATATGGTTGTATCCATAGGGGTCGTGTCCTCATCATCCTCCCCTTCTTGAAAACAAAGCCGTCCTCGGCTTTTGATAAACTGAAAGTATGGTAACAAAGATGCCAAGGTGTATGCATGGTATATGTATATGTCATCCGTTTTAACAGTTCTTCGTTGTTGCACAATTAATATTATAACACAGCAGCAATCATAAAAGCTCATTGTATTATTAACCCAAAAGTAATCATATATGTTAATTAACAAATCAAAATTTCTCACACAGTAATTATCGCAACTTGTTTTGCAAATGTAAGTGAAGCATTTATGCAATTCAAATCCTTGAAGTTGTAAACTTGTTGTGGTGGCACATATAGGCAAAGCTACAACTTTTGGAATCAAACAAAGTTTATCCATATAATCAGATTTCAATTGAGCAATAGCAAATTCATCTAGTAAGGGTGAAAATATTTGCAAGTTCTTCCATACATCAATTTCATTATTCAGATTGCCAATGTTAGATGGTTCAATAAGAGAAGAACACATAGGCATTGAATGATCCCTAAAATTTATTTTTCTTTCATAATGAACAAGATTGAGCATACAAGAGTTGTTGTTCAAAACAACAAGCTGCAATTCATCCATGTGGTCACAAGTTATGCATATTCGATATACAAGAAATTGATTTTCTACACCATAATCTCCAATCAAATTAAACTTATACCCAGGGGTGTAGGCACTAAACAAGAATTTTGAACATGTAAGTTCAGAAACTTTCTCCAAAGCATGTGACAATTTCATAGGAAGATCCAACATGATGTAACATAATGAATTGGCAGGAGAAATTCTAGTTAAAACTTCTTTATGTCTAACCAAAGCCACATGATCATTGTATGTGATTAATTCATCACATGAATCACTCAAAACAGTAGGCAATTCAATTATTTTTTGACAAGGTGCACTCAACGTATTCTCAACACTCAAATCAATGCAGTGTGAATTCTCTACTTGAAATATGGGCATGTCAGAATTGTCTTCCACTAAGTTTTGCTCTAAAATAGCATGAACGGTGTATAATTGTTGTTCTTCACAAGCATACTCACCGTGAGTGATGATAGCACCATGATTTTTACCTTTTTGGCTCCCCTCAGATGATGTAGGTGCATCCATCTCCTCATCTTCGTTCTCAACGAATGGAATCGATGGTTCAATCAACTCATGCTCCTTTTTGACATGGTTCTCAACTGCCTGCAAGTTGTTAGTCACAGAAAAAGGCACAAACACAGGTTTGTTCTCATGTTTCTTATCATCAACCACTCTCAATTTCTCCTCAATCTGACTTTCAACCTTACAAGCAAGTATAAACAAATGAGGGAGAGAATTATATTCTTCGTGAATGATAAGGTCCTGAATTTCTTTATTAAGCCCACGTAAAAATCTATTCTCTGAAGCTTCAGCATGTTCCTCTAAACCACAACGCAATAAACGAGTTTTTAATTCACGATAATATTCCCTTACAGTTCTACTTTCTTGTTTTAAATGTTGCAGTTTATTAAACAAATCACGAGCATAATATGAGGGAACAAATCGACGGCGCATAAGCAATTTTAAAGCCTCCCAAGTGTTAGGTATGTTATTGGGATGTTGATGGCAATGTTCTTTCCACCAAATAGAAGCAAAATCGGTAAATTCACTAGTAGCAGCCCTAACTCGTCTATTCTCAGGAAATTCATGGCAAGTAAATTTTTGATCAACAGCTAGTTCCCAATCAAGGTAACCATCAGGATCATATTTACCATTAAAGGATGGCAAAGTGATTTTAGCTTTACCAGACGTACTATCATGATCGTGTACCTCCCATGGTGAAGAAGCTTGTCTCAAGCGTGCGTGTTCCTCGCGAATTTTTTTGATCTCCCGGCCAATTTCTCGAAGAAGATGTGGATCTATCTTGTAATCATTCCGTGAACCTGCCATGGTTAGTAGAAAACAAGGAAACAAATCACAAGTATATGTTCCTATCAACTACTAGGATCTGCAGTTTAAACAGGTCACGCATCTCTCAAGCTTTTACCAAATTCTTACAAGTTCTTACCAAAGCAAACAGGTGGTGCAACCGGTGGCTGGTTCGTGATAAATCTAACTCAAGTGATGAGTAAAGCGATTGCAAGGTACAGCGAGATCTGTTCGGTTAGTAGAAAAGTGGAGCTTGGATAGGCTATGTATTTTGTAGCAAAGGAAAACAATCAATTAATTTCAGAAATTGCATAGAATTGAATTATAGTTCGTATCTAGCACTTAGCCTATGTTGCTGATCAACCAATGATGGAAGAAGGCTAAAATATGTGTATGGTAATGTATAGGAGTGGTAAATGCAAGATAATTCAATTGAATGCAATCTGGAATTGAAGAGCACAAGGATTGACCCAAAACTTGAAATCTGTAGATTTCTGTCCACTGGACAGCACGTCGGTATTTTGGCCGTAACTTTCTGTCAGTTGCCTTTTTTTCAATGATTCTTTTTTTTCTCCGTTTCCTGACGGCTTTTTCTACAACTTTTGTTTTGGGGCCAAGTTCTGGAAACCGACCGAAAAATTCGCACAAAATTCACAAGTGCCAACTGTTGCAGATTCAATCTGGAATTTGAGGTCAACTTCCACCGCAGATATCTCTTAACTGCCTTACGGGAATGACGTGAAATTTTACAGATAGATGGAAAATGAAGATTTGAATCTAATGGCGGTGGTCTCACTCAAAAATAATCCCGGAATCAAAAGTTATGGCTTTTTTGGTGGCGGCTGCAGAGAAAGGAAAAAACAGCCGAAATTGGAATTAGGGTTTGGTGTGGGATTTTTTTTTGTTTGGATTTTTATGGAATCAAGGATATGACCAGCAACTAGACAAAGCTAAAACGGACACAAATTCAATTTAGCAAACCAAAACTAAAAGATTGAAAGGCACAACGGGGTTTGGACAGCGGAAATTAACTCTTTTTGTGGGGCAAATTTTCTGGACTATAGGAAATAAAAACCAATCTACTAACTAGGGATACAAGAAATTCCTACCGGTCAACGGAAGCTCTGATACCAACTGATGAGGCGATGGTGTCCCGATCTTCCGATAGGATGATAACTATCGATTTTGGCGGAGGCGACCCTTGCGATCCGACTACAACCGAACGACGTCGTTTGCGCCTTAGCAATCGCTGAACCACACTCCAAGTTGTTATCAACCGTGCCAAGAACGCGGTTGACCTGACCACGAAGGTCTATTCCTGCATGCAACCGAAGAACACGCAAGAACAAGATAACAAGCAATCTGAAATTGCAAATATTTCTATTAAAATCAAAAGGTGGGATTCCGAAGGCTGTCTTGACAGGTGGTCGTCCGACACAACTGAAGAACAGAAGTTTGCATAATAGCTAAACCTAAACTCAACAAAATCCAAGTCCTAACAAGGGAGGCGGCGGCTCCTTTATAGGGAGAACAACCAGGAGGGGCGTCCAAAGTGCATGCTCTAGGGTTACAAGGCCCATGGGCCCAATTGGTGGTGGCGCAGCACCCTTTTGACTCGGACTCAAAAACCAACGTGGATTGTTTTGATGATTGCCGCCGGCTCGGATGGAATTTGAAGATGAGGTTGGATCCGTTGGAAAGTAGACTTCATAATCTTTCCATGAAGTACAAGAACGTCCCAAACGGAGTCCGTATGAGAAAGTTACGTTCGTTTCAACTTGCACCATTGCAGCAGTCCGAATCTGATTCCAGTACGTGACCAACACGGACTCTTTTGAAGATTGCGGCTGTCTCGGATAGAATTTGAAGATGGGGTTGAATCCTTTAGAAAGTAGACTTGATAAGCTTTCCATCAAGTCCAAGAACGTCTCAAACGGAGTCCATATGAGAAAGTTACGTCCGTTTAAACTTGCACCATTGCAGCAGTCCGAGTCTGATTCCAAAACGTGTCCAACTCGAATTCGTGCTTGACTTGGTCTCAAAGTGACGTGGTGACCTCCATTATTCCTTCCATGCATGTCCAGGACTCCATGTCCCTTTCCTTCATCCTTTCCCAAATTCCTAAGCACAATTAAATCACTTGTATTAGGTAGCGGTCTATTCTCAGTAACATATGAAGGCTGAAGAAACGAATTCACCTTTAGTTCAATCTTGATATTGGGCGCGATTGTCGTATGTGTTTGTGGCGTGGTCACATCATCCTCCCCTTCTTGATAGAAAACCGTCCTCGGTTTTAGCATATGTGTAGCCTCACGTATTGCATGATCTTCATCATAAATCTCGGTACATAATAACAAACGCAACAAACTCTCATTATGTAATATCATACGTTCTTTATCACACAAAGTAAAACCTTTTTGAAACGAGCTCACCTTATAATTTAAGTGATGCGTAGGAGGTCTTGTAATTGGAACAACAAGCATAGCAAATATGGTTGTATCCATAGGGGTCGTGTCCTCATCAAGTATTCCATTCTTTGAAACATTTGTATGCAAACTTAGGAACGCATTCACCTGATGGTTAAGTTGACGTGCTCGCGCTCTAGTCATTGGTCCTTGTATCATAGTTTCAGTTTGTTGAGCTTGTTGTGGAGTCGGCACAGTTGTATCTATGGAAAAGATGTCCTCATCATGCGTGGTATGGCACCAGGCATCGACACATTACATCTCAAAGTACTATAACATATAGCACTTGTACGAAACCTAGAATGCAAAGTTCCATTCCTACGGGGCAGACATGCACTATAGGGATCTATGGCCAGGGCAGGTGAAGTGGGTGCCGAACAATGCACTGAAGCATGTCAGCCCTGGAAGACGACATGGCCGTCGCATCCACAATGACATGGATGACAGCCAGCGTGGGGATCAGGCTCGATGCCTGAAGTGCAGACTCTGCAAGACGATTGTGCACTCCTTCAGCTAGTGCCCAAACAGGTCGACTGAGAGACCATGTGGGTGTAACCCCATGTGTGTGATGAGTAATTGACATCGGTTTAGGAAAGTCGAGTTTGGTTTGGGTGGTTCGGACCTTGACGTTGCGTGGGGCAATCGGGCTCGATCAGACTTGGTCAAACTTGGTCAAAGTGATTAGGATGCATATTATGTTGACTTATCAGGTTTGGGCTATTTCTTGCTTAATATGATTCATTAATGCTATTTATGCTTACATGTATCTCTCTTCCTCAATATCAATCCAAGATGGTTTTATTTGAGTTTGATTGAGTTCTTGAAGCCCCTTCTGTTATTTCTGTTATTCGTTGCCCTCTCTGTTGATTTCTTGAGATTTTCATTTTTGTGTTGTTTCTTGCTGAGAAGGCTCAAAATGGGTTGCTTTGTGATGGGAATAGGTCTGAAGATCATTTGATTGGTTTCTCCCTAGAGCAAAGTGAAAGAATCAAGGATTTTCATTTCTTAGCTTCCTCTGTTCTTATTTTTCTTCTCTGGGGTTTGAGGTGGATCTTGTTCCCGTTAATGAAATGGCATGAAACTTGATTTCCAGAGTCCTGTGTCTATTGCTAATCTATCCGCAAAGTTTCTTGGCCAAAGGATCAAAGTTGAGATGGCAATTTGAAGTTTTGTTGTGGCTCTCTGTAGTTTTCAGATTTTTGATCCAAATCTGAAATTCATGAGCTTAAGTTGAATTCTAGTGTTTCTCAAGTCCCTCTTGCTATTTAGAATGTGTTTGTGGTGCTCTAGGCTAAAAAGGTTGGAAGCAAAACCCTCAATTTCTCAGATTTTGAAGATCTGAAATATTTCCCGAGGTTCAATTTTTCAGACTGCACTCAACCTGTTCTGGGATCAGGGGAGCGGTCAGACCGGCCCCCTCTTGGCGGTCAGACCGCCCCCTGCATGGCGGTCGGACCGGCCCCAGAGCAGTCAGACCGGCGTCTCAGGGCCGGTCAGACTGGCCATGTGAGAGCGGTCTGACCGGCCTCCCCCTTGCAGCCTGAGCTCCTTCTGTATTTTTGTGTTGGTCTTTGCTCTCTTCTTCTTCTTGCTGGTTGGAGTTCCAGAGTGGTTGTTTTCTTCTTCATAGCTGGTATTGCTATTGGAGAGGTAACCCTAGTTGTTACTTTTGAAGGTTCTTCTGCTGCTTGCCTTGCTCCATTTCTTCTGAGTTGCTTTCTTCTCTGTTGGTTTGAGGTTTAAAAAGCTGGACTTCTTCATAGCTTCACATAGCTTTCGAAGAAGAACTTCTAGGTGGTACTTTTGAGGGGTTGTTTTTATAAGTCGACATTCACCCCCCCTCTGTCGCCATTTCGGTCCAACAATTGGTATCAGAGCCGGTTAGCTCTTTTCCAAAGATCTTAACCGGTCTCTAGAGCTATGGCGACAGATAAGTACTCGACCAAGCCCCCGGTCTTCGATGGGATCGACTATCCGTTCTCGAAGAGCCGGATGGAGACCTACATCCAGGCTCAGGGCTACGCCATCTGGCGTAAGGTCAAAGTACGGTATATTGTTCCTGCCGATGAGAACATCAACGCTGGAAACATGCATGATGTTGAGACAAATGCGAAGGCAAGGAACATCATAATCCAGGGGTTGAGCCGAAGCGAGTTTGACCGCATCTCTCATCTTACGTCGGCTTTCGACATCTGGGTGACCCTCGATGCTTACCATGAGGGCACCACCCAGATCAAGACAGTCCGACAGGACCAGTTCAAGCGAGATTACAACAAGTTTGAAATGCTCACTGGCGAGTCCCTTGATGAGTGTTTTGCGTGTTTCCACAAGATCTTAAGCAACCTCCAAGCGGTCGGTCTCACATACCCTTGAGCAACCATCAAGGACACCACCGATCTTTCGACCTTCACTCTTGACATGTTGTATTCATGCCTCAAGACTCACGAGATTGACATAGTCTCTCGTAGGTCGAAGTCGCAGTCGATGGCCTTAGTCACCGATCCCACTTCTGGACCTTCTTCCGAGTCGACTTGCGGATGAGCAGTTAGCCCTCCTAGCTCGGAGATTTTCCCATGCTTACAAGAGGAGGAGGGACGGAAAGAGAGGAGGACCCGTGATCTGCTTCGAGTGTGGTGGCCCCAACCATATTCGAGCAAACTGCCCCAAGCTGGGGAAGGGCAAAGGCGACTACGGCAGTGTGAGCAAGAACGACTACATCGACAAGAACCGCAACAAGAAGCCTCCTGCTCACAGCAAGGCAAGAAGAAGTTCCGCGACCTTGGCAAAGCCAAGAAGCTCTTCCACCGCGTCCTCACCGCCTTCGACGACCTCGACCTCAGCGAGGTGGAGGGGTGGAGCGACGACGATGGAACGGACGAGCAAGACCCCAAGGGCGGCACGACTTCTCCAACATGTGCTTCATGGCCCTTGAGGGCGAACTGAGCGACAACGAGCTGTACTCCGACTCCGACGAGGTATCCCCCACCTACGACCAGCTTAATGATGTTTTCCTTAAGCTAGGTAAATTCCATGCTAGATCTAGAGCTAGGTGTAGCGAGTTGGAGAAGGAAGTAGATAGATTGTCACGGGAGCTTACTTCACTTATATCTGCTCCCTCCCGTGACGATTGTGATACATGTTCTGCTCTGCTTGGTGACATGGAGAAATTAAAGACCTCTCATGATAGTTTGTTGTCTGAGCTTGACATGCTTAAGGTGGAGAATGTTAGTCTTTTGGCTGAACTAGAAATGAGTAGGGTTGCACTCCTTTCATCTGTTGTTGAGACTACATCTTGCACCTCATATGAGGATAAGGATAATGCGTTTAGAGGTCTTTATACCATGTTGCTCAATCTGCCTGAGACTTGTGAAAGTTGTAATAATTTGAAGATGAACCTAAAACGGGCAGATCATAAAATTGTTGAATTACAAGCTTTTCTACTTGAGCCTATTGCTTCATTTGTGAATTGTCCCAAGCTTACTGCTGAGCTTGAATCTGTTTCTAAACAGTTTCAAGAATTAGTCGATGACAATAACAAATTGGCTCAATTTGCTTCTAAGGACCCTGTTAGCTCACCATGCATTAATTGTAACAAACTAAAATCTGATTTGGTTGCATTGGATGAGAAATGTGTGAAGCTAACTAAGGACCATCTAGAGAAGCCACCTTCTGCTTGTAATGTGTGTGCTGCTGAGGGGGAGAAGCCCAGGGGTAAGGTAGAGACACCTAGCGACGAGAACCAACTGTCTAGCAGTAGGATTGTCCCTTCTGAGTCGGCTGTGCGTGCACAAGCCATTCGTTCCTCTGCTATTGATTCTTCTTCTACTCCCTTACCTTCTGCTGTTCCTTCTTCCCCCTGCTCTTCTTGCACATCTCTCTTTCGGGAGTGTCAGTATCTTATGAACACTCTCGAGAGATTTGTAGGAGGCAAGAAGAAGCTGAATCTTATTCTAGACCAGTCCAAGTTTTGCAAATTTAATCAAGGTCTAGGATACGATTTCTTTGAGGACATGAGGAAGCATCCACCTGCCGTGCTCAGACCCATAGCACCAGGTGTGATCGAGGTTGAGCCCAGTTCTGAGAGAGTCCAATTCAAGTCAGCGGGCTTTGTCCAAGGGATCTCTGACAGCAAGGTGAGTCCACCTGCTGCTTCGGCCTCTTAGAAGGTGAAGCCTCACCGTGTTACTTCTACCTCTCAGAAGGTGAAGTACCACTGCACCTTCTGTCAGAAGGATGGACACTCGATCGATGCTCGTGATCGTGATTGCGCGGAGAGACCGTGTTCGTGATCTTAGGCGTATTTAGGGTCAGCCCCAGACCTTGAGTGCACCTAAGACCAACACGAGGTCTAGGCTTGCTTCTTTTGATGGGTTTGGGCAGCATCGAGGACTTGGTTTTTCCGAGTTTTCTGGTTTTCATCCTCATGCTCCCTTTGGTCGTGACTTCCACCGTTCTGAGGGTAGATTTCGCTTTCCCCGTCGAGATGGCTACCCGCGGCGAGATCAGCGTGTTGCTGGTGCTCCGACTCGCTCTTCCGTAGCAGTCGGACCCAGCAACAGCTTTAGGTCTGCTCACAGACCTTCTGCCTGTTTGAGTAACAGAGAGCGTAGGGTAGTTAGAGGTCAGTCGTGCTTGACTACTTCTGTTGCTCGACGTGTTACTCAGTATTGGGTGCCAAAATCTATGTTGATTTATCCCAGTACCGAGCCTTCACTCTCTGTTTGACTCAGGTTCGCCGGGCAGGGAAGGGAAAGGTTGGCTCGTAGACTCAGGGTGTTCACGACACATGACCGGAGACTCCCGTTGGTTTTCTTCCCTTGCCCGTGCTCCAGGTGATGAGACGATCACCTTCGGAGATGCATCATCTGGGCGCGTCATCGCCAAAGGTACAGTGCACGTTAATGAGTCTTTTATATTAAAAGATATTGCCTTGGTTAATAAGCTGCAATATAATTTGCTTTCAGTCTCTCAGCTTACCGATGACGGTTTGAGGTGAGCTTCAAGAAAAATGCCTGCAAAATTCTTGATTCTTCGGGTAGTCTGGTTTGCAGGATTTCTCGTTATGGGAGGATCTTTTGTGCTGATTTTTCTGAGTGTTCTGATGATCCTCTCAGGTGTTTAGTTGCTTCTGAGTCCCGTGACCTTTCTTTCTGGCATAGGAGACTTGGTCATATTGGATTTGACCATTTGACCCGAGTTAGCGGCCACGATCTCATTCATGGTCTGCCGAAACTCAAAATGGTCAAAGATCTAGTTTGTGCTCTGATGAGGACACGACCCCTATGGATACAACCATATTTTCCATGCTTGTTGTTCCAATTACAAGAGCTCCTACGCATCACTTAAATTATAAGGTGAGCTCGTTTCAAAAAGGTTTTACTTTGTGTAATAAAGAACGTATGATGTTACATAATGAGAGTTTGTTGCGTTTGTTATTATGTACCGAGATTTATGATGAAGATCATGCAATACGTGAGGCTACACATATGCTAAAACCGAGGACGGTTTTCTATCAAGAAGGGGAGGATGATGTGACCACGCCACAAACACACACGACAATCGTGCCCAATATCAAGATTGAACTAAAGGTGAATTCGTTTCTTCAGCCTTCATATGTTACTGAGAATAGACCGCTACCTAATGCAAGTGATTTAATTGTGCTTAGGAATTTGGGAAAGGATGAAGGAAAGGGACATGGAGTCCAGGACATGCATGGAAGGAATAATGGAGGTCACCACGTCACTTTGGGACCAAGTCAAGCACGAATTCGAGTTGGACACGTTTTGGAATCAAACTCGGACTGCTGCAATGGTGCAAGTTTAAACGGACGTAACTTTCTCATACGGACTCCGTTTGGGACGTTCTTGGACTTGATGGAAAGCTTCACAAGTCTACTTTCTAAAGGATTTAACCCCATCTTCAAATTCTATCCGATACAGCCGCAATCATCAAAAGAGTCCGTGTTGGTCACGTACTGGAATCAGATTCGGACTGCTGCAATGGTGCAAGTTGAAACGAACGTAACTTTCTCATACGGACTCCGTTTGGGACGTTCTTGTACTTCATGGAAATCTTATGAAGTTTACTTTCCAACGGATCCAACCCCATCTTCAAATTCCATCCGAGCCGGCTGCAATCATCAAAACAATCCACGTTGGTTTTTGAGTCCGAGTCAAAAGGGTGCTGCGCCACCACCAATTGGGCCCATGGGCCTTGTAATCCTAGAGCATGCACTTTGGACGCCCCTCCTGGTTGTTCTCCCTATAAAGGAGCCACCGCCTCCCTTGTTAGGACTTGGATTTTGTTGAGTTTAGGTTTAACTATTATGCAAACTTCTGTTCATCAGTTGTGTCAGACGACCACCTGTCAAGACAGCCTTCGGAATCCCACCTTTTGAACTCAATATCAATATTTGCAATTTCAGATTGCTTGTTATCTTGTTCTTGCTTGTTCTTCGATTGCATGCAGGAATAGACCTTCGTGGTCAGGTCAACCGTGTTCTTGGCACGGTTGATAACATCTTGGGGTTGGTTCAGCGATTGCTAAGGCGCAAGCGACGTCGTTCGGTTGTAGTCAGATCGCAAGGGTCACCTCCACCAAAATCGATAGTTATCATCCTATCGGAAGATCGGGACTCCATCGCCTCATCAGTTGGTATCAGAGCTTCAGTTGACCGGTAGGAATTTCTTGTATCCCTAGTTAGTAGATTGATTTTTATTTCCCATAGTCCAGAAAAATTGCCCCACAAAACGAGTTAATTTCCGTTGTCCAAACCCCGTTGTGCCTTTCAATCTGTTAGTTTTGGTTTGCTAAATTGAATTTGTGTCCGTTTTAGCTTTGTCTAGTTGCTGGTCATATCTTTGTTCCAATAAAAATCCAACCAAAAAAAATTCCCCCACCCCAAACCCTAATTCCAATTTCAGCTGATCTTTCCTTTCTCAGCATATTTGCCCTATGAATTACAAGAGCTTCTACGCATCACTTAAATTATCAGGTGAGCTCGTTTCAAACAGGTTTCACTTTGTTTGACAAAGAACTTATGATATTACATAATGAGAGTTTGTTGCGTTCGTTATCATGTACCGAGATTTATGATCAAGATCATACAATACATGAGGCTACACAAATGTTAAAACCGAGGACGGTTTTCTGTCAAGAAGGGGAGGATGATGTGACCATGCCACAAACACACACGACAATAGCGTCCAAAATCAAGATTGAACTAAAGGTAAATTCGTTTTTCAGCTTAAACATATTTTAAATGAGAATATGATGCTACCTAATGATGAAAATATATATTTTGACAGCACCATGTTATTTTTACATCAATTCAAGCAAGAGATCAAGATGGACACGTTTTGGAATCCAATTCGGCCTCCAGATCAATTCGGATTCAGCCTGACAAGCCCAACTTCAAATGTGCATAACTTTCACATACGAAGTCCGTTTAAGGTCCATGAGTACTTGTTGGAAAGCTTTGCTTATCCTCTTTCTAATGGATCTACTATCAGTTCTAAATTCCTTTTGAGCACACCGCAATCATCAAAAGAGTTCACGTTGGACACGTACTGGAATCGGATTCGGACTGCTGCAATGGTGCAAGTTTAAACGGGCATAACTTCTTTATACGGACTCCGTTTGGGACGTTCTTGTACTTCATGGAAAGCTTATCAAGTATACTTTCCAATGGATCCAACCTCATCTTCAAATTCCTTCCGAGCTGGCCGGAATCATCAAAACAATCCACGTAGATTTCTGAATCCGAGTCAAAAAGGTGCTGCGCCACCACCACTTGGGCCCATGGGCCTTGTAACCCTAGGGGTATGCCCCTTGGCCGCCCCCTGGTTATTTTCACTATATAGGAGCCGCCGCCTCCCTTTCTAGGACTTAGGTTTTGTTTAGATCAGTTTAGCTCCATGTGCAAACTCCACGTTGTCTCTTGTGTCGGCTAGACCAACAGATTCGTGTTACAGAACCTCAACTATCCTTGTGCGACTTTTATATCTAGCAAATGGGATTATTTTGATGATTCCGGCCGGCTCAAATGGAATTTGAAGATGAGGTTGGATCCGTTGGAAAGTAGACTTGATAAGCTTTCCATGAAGTACAAGAACGTCCCACACGGAGTCCATATGAAGAAGTTATGCCCATTTAAACTTGCACCATTGCAGCAGTCCGAATCCGATTCCAGTACGTGCCCAACATGAATTCTTTTGATGATTACGATGCGCGCAGAAAAAATTTAGAGGTGGTACCAGCTCCATTGGAAATAGGACAAGAAAAGCTTTCCAACAAGTACTTATGGATCTCAAACGGACTTCGTATGTGAAAGTTATGCACATTTGAAGTTGGGCCTGTCAGGCTGAATCCGAATTGATCTGGAGGCCGAATTGGATTCCAAAACGTGCCCATCTTGATCTCTTGCTTGAATTGATATAAAAATAACGTGGTGCTGTCAAAATATATATTTTCATTATTAGGTAGCATCATATTCTCATTTAAAATATGTTTAAGCTGAAGAAACGAATTCACCTTTAGTTCAATCTTGATATTGGACGCTATTGTCGTGTGTATTTGTGGCGTGGTCACATCAGGACATGTATAATGACATGAGTGCCCCTGAGGGGAATACTCAGATGTAAGGGTATAGTTGTAAAAGCACTTCCCATGTGGGTATATATATACGACACAGGCCGTGGGGAGAAGGCCAAGCCATCTACTCGCCTAACTCTCCACTACCATACTCTATCTCTGTTTGGTCTGTAACCACGACACTGCACAAGCGGGAGTGGGTTCCTTTTGGGTTTTAGCAGGCGTAACGGGTTGGAGACCCGTTAGCCAAAGGCTATAAATAGGAGAGGGATCCTCAAGTTCATGCAAGTCTTGTGAGAGGGAGTGCATGGTTGGTAGGGTTTTGCTTTAGTCAAAATGACCTTTGGAGGGTTGTTTTGGCTTTAGGCTTTAGTGGTGGAGAGCAGGAGAGGCTGTTGGTGTGTGTCTCCTTCGATGCCCCCTATGTGAGAGCTCTGTTCTTGGAAGCATGTAGAGTTCTTGATTCCTCTAAGCTTGTATGGGGTTGTAGGGATGATATGAGTTGATACTCTATCTAATCATGTATCTCTCTTCCTCAATATCAATCCAAGATGGTTTTATTTGAGTTTGATTGAGTTCTTGAAGCCCCTTCTGTTATTTCTGTTATTCGTTGCCCTCTCTGTTGATTTCTTGAGATTTTCGTTTTTGTATTGTTTCTTGCTGAGAAGGCTCAAAATGGGTTGCTCTGTGATGGGAATAGGTCTCAAGATCATTTGATTGGTTTCTCCCTAGAGCAAAGTGAAAGAATCAAGGATTTTCATTTCTCAGCTTCCTCTGTTCTTATTTTTCTTCTCTGGGGTTTGAGGTGGATCTTGTTCCCGTCAATGAAATGGCATGAAACTTGATTTCCAGAGTCCTGAGTCTATTCCTAATCTATCTGCAAAGTTTCTTGGCCAAAGGATCAAAGTTGAGATGGCAATTTGAAGTTTTGTTGTGGCTCTCTGTAGTTTTCAGATTTTTGATCCAACTCTGAAATTCATGAGCTTAAGTTGAATTCTAGTGTTTCCCAAGTCCCTCTTGCTATTTAGAATGTGTTTGTGGTGCTCTGGGCTAAAAAGGTTGGAAGCAAAACCCTCAATTTCTCATATTTTGAAGATCTGAAATATTTCCCGAGGTTCAGTTTTTCAGACTGCACTTAGGCTGTTTTGGGATCAGGGGAGCGGTCAGACCGGCCCCCTCTTGGCGGTCAGACTGCCCCCTGCATGGCGATCGGACCGGTCCCAGAGCGGTTAGACCGGCGTCTCAGGGCCGGTCTGACCGGCCATGTGAGAGCGGTCTGACCGGCCTCCCCCTTGCAGCCTGAGCTCCTTCTGTATTTTTGTGTTGGCTTTTGCTCTCTTCTTCTTCTTGCTGATTGGAGTTCCAAAGAGGTTGTTTTCTTCTTCATAGCTGGTATTGCTATTGGAGAGGTAACCCTAGTTGTTACTTTTGAAGGTTCTTCTGCTTCTTGCCTTGCTCCATTTCTTCTGAGTTGCTTTCTTCTCTGTTGATTTGAGGTTCACAAAGCTGGACTTCTTCATAGCTTCACATAGCTTTCGAAGAAGAACTTCTAAGTGGTACTTTTGAGGGGTTGTTTTTGTAAGTCGACATTCACCCCCCTCTGTCGCCATTTCGGTCCAACACCGACATCAAGCAATGCTCCGTAGTAGCAAGCACATAGTTCTACTGTACTCATTGTTGGTTTCATGTTTTTGTGTGTTGCAATGCACTCTAGCTATATGTTGTCGAGGTGCTTTCAATTAGTGAGGAGCTGTACTCTGCATTGCTGGTTCCATGTCTTTATGTCATGCACATTAGCTTGCAACCTTTGTACTGTGTTGAACTCATCGTAGGGTGATATTCGTGTGTACATTTTATGTATGTGTTGGTAGATTGTGTAATGTCTCAATTAACTTGTAGGCAAATGAGGAGAGGGTGACGAAATGAAGACTGGAGAGGCACACAACAGCCGTGGATGGACATGTGGTGTGACTGGGGAGACACGGAGCCACGACCGTACGACCTCGACACGTACACTACATACCTTGCGTGGTACGTTCCACGCACCCGCAGCAGACTTACTAGGACAGCGCCACAACGTCCAGTAGAGGTCATGCATGAGGCCGCTGTATAGGCAGGTCTAGACCGTCATCAAGTGGCATGAGATTACTTTGCAATTAACCTGGGTAGGATCACATTTTAACTCATTATTTGTTTCGGTGCAGTACGACCGCCTGCATCGTATCCACAACAAGGCTACTCAGGCTCTGCACCGTGGGAGGGCGAACCCGATTGATTGCTTGCTCGCTTCGATGCGCAACATCTACGAGGACGCAAGGTCTATGATTAGGATCATCAGTTGTGGTTGGCACAGAGATGACGCTGTTGTATGATGCGGTCACGGAGTACATCAAGCAGCACCACCCCCCTCAGCTCCGCCGTCAGCACTGCCAACAGTGCCATCATCCTCACGTGCATCGTAGTCCAGTAGTCAGCCCAGCTATGCTTGCTCATCCTCCATGCGCCTTGGGCCGACGGTACGATAGTTGACAACTATTTGTTTATCCACTCGATTGCCACTTATCTCTCACTATCGCTTTTCCTTGCAGCACTCGCGACAGAATAGCACCTTGCTATAGCTATCATCATCATGGAGGGTGATGCAGGGCCACACATTCTCGCCAGGCCGATGCGGGCTCTTTCCTGACAGCGACCCTGACTCGCCACAATGACTGGAGTAGTCATTGCCCACATTTGCGCATGACCTTCAGTCCGCCCTGCATGAGAGTCACGATTGGTTTGGGCAGACGTACCAAGGATACACCGTGCAGGAGCACATGCGTGATTTGCCTACGGGATTGCATACGGACAACTCCATACACTTGTATGCACTACCTTAGTAAGCATAACATGTGTGTACGCTTTGACGCACTAAAACATTGCAAAAAATATGCAAATTTGCACAGAGCAACTCGGACACGAAGGACATGGTCCGTTGTCTGCATTTTAGACTACCCAGGTACATGTCGGATGACATTACTATGCATTACAAACATCACAGCACATGACCTAATCCTGCTGTACCATCTGAGCAAGATGTAGACCCCTTTGTGACCGAATGGCTAAGCTCCATTTTCGGCCATCTGTCGCAACCCACCACGGAGTTCTCCACAGCACCGCCTCAGACGCAGGCCTAGCAGTATGACCTTTGAGACGCACCACATTCCCCTCGCAGGTTCACCTTCTCTAAGGAGCACATACGCCATCAGCGGAAGTGGTGGCCAGATGCATAATGAGTTCATGTATTTCAACTTTGGTAACATCGTGTTGTTACTCATAATCATTTGTTGACGTACGTATGTGTAATACATATCCACGCCATCTTATGCAAATAATTATCTTCCCATTGTAATGTGTTTCCGCAATTTGTTTACCTATAAAAAGGCATCATTCTAATATGACGAGTACTTACGCATGTGGCCACTGTAGGTAACAACTTGCATTGCACATACATAGATCAACCCTCCAACACTACAGCTAGTGATAACAATAAACACAAGAAAGAACATAGCATTAAACATTACCAATACGAATGAGAACAACCCTCCAGCACTACAACTTGACAATAACAATAAACACAAGAAAGAAAATAGCACACAACAGTAAATTAATCTTCTACTCCAGTCTATCGAAACGATGCCGCATCTCAAAGGGTCGCTACCCCCCATGACAACTCTCTCATGCCGAACAATGTCGGTCCTAGTGCCCATTTCATCCTCCTACACTCAGAATCGGCAACTGCCTGGGCTTCCTTCAATTTCATGTCCCAACCTAGGCATGCATTATTGGAGTTGTGCGAATTACTCCTGTGACACCCTGACAACCGTTTTGACAAGATCAGCTATCGGCAGCTGGTGAGGACCTGTTACAACGTGTTCCCCTACTATTTCTCATTCAAAGCACGCAATAACAACCTCTCTCGTCTACCCGCAGTCCCCAGAACCGCTATGTGGCTACCGCAGGTGGATCGACCTAGAGATCCACCCACATGACCAGTTGACTCTTGGTTACGAGGAGTGGAATGACAAAAGGCATGTGAGATCCGCGAGGAGGAGCGCCGCAACAATGAGCAAATCGAGTGTATACGTCGGGAGACAAAAGCTCATCTCGAGGCGTGCACACGTAGGGAGCGCGAGGCTCACGACAGGGAGCACAAGAAAAAAAGGGAAATGGCGGCCAAGGCCAAAGAGGCATCTGAGAATTTCAACGTCGAGCTTGCAAGTAAGGGAAAACGGCCTTGGTCTACGCAGTAGGTCGGGCCATTCCGCACTACTCCCCTCAATGTCTAATTTATTTCCATGCCAAGAAGGTGCATATGTATCGTACGACTACTTTGGTATGTTGCATCATGCATGGTTCTGTTTCTTATGCACGTAACCAAATCCTGTGTGCCATGTTATTCCCATGTTTGTTATGAAGTCTATTTTAATTAACAACATAAAATCTCGTCATCTTTTCGCATTCAATTCTTCATGTGCTCAATATCACTTTCCTTCCTTTCGTCCAATTGTTCCTATCCCAATCGTCCTCACAAATTTTTTCATGAAATTTCTTCTACTACAACAACATAAGATGATCGCAAAATGTTATTGTGAATTGAACATATTTTTTACAATTCACAATGTATGAAAATAACAATAGATCAATCATTACTTCGCACTATAACTTACCTCCGTAAGTACGCAAGGCAAACAGCGAGGCAGGTGGCGCTGCTGCAGGCTTCCAGGCGAAGGGCGAGGTGGCGCCATTTTTTTTACGCGGTTTAGGGACGGGTTAGTGTATGATAATTGGGCCCCGCTTTTTCGGTTTGTGTTGTGGTCGGTTTATCTGTCGTGCAGTTTATTTTGCTCTTGTTTTTATTGGCGTCGTACGCACGGGTCGCGGATTTTGTGAGCGATGTTTTGTTTCGCTTTTGGTTTGGGGTGGTGCGTCCGGTTGTTTTTAGCTGTTGTTTTGCTCTTGCGCTTTCCGCCGGTGTTCTTCCTGTGCTGGGTGGTGGCCGATCCGCTTGGTGCTTTTCGTTAGCGCGGTGTTCTTCGTCTACTGGCTGGTGGGCGATCCGGTTGGTGCATTTCGTCCACTCCTTTTGTTTTAACGTAGTTTACCGTTGTTTTTACGATGCTTGTTGTTTCTTGCCTGCTGCTGTGTTTTGCCGCTTTTTGCTGGTGTTCTTGCTTTATGTTCCTTGTTTTCCTGCTGAAAGCTTCCAGGTTGTTCTTTCGTTTTCGTTCGTTTTAGAGGTTTTGCTTTCTGATGTTTGTGATCCGCTTTTCTGATATGTTTGTTTCCCATAGTTATGTTTTGCTTTTTGGGTTTGTGATTCCTGTTGTCGCATATTCCCATATATGTTGGCCTATTTCGTTTTTGTGATGGTATTTTTCTGTTTCGTTCCTGCTAAAGGTCTTGCCTTCTATGCGCTGTTTAAGTGACATTACCTGCATGCTTTCGCAGGCGCTTTATGCCGTTCTGTTTTCGTCTGTTGTTGCCTGGCCAAGAGTAGATCGCAGGGGTATTGTTCTGCGCTGGTATTGAGCCAGTGTTGAAGTATACCGTTCTGTTACTCAGGAGGCCGGCGCCCCATTCTACACTCTGTAAGCGTGCCTTTTCATACCCTCTTGTTTCTTAAGATGTTTAGATGTGCTGTTCATATTGTGGTTTATATGTAGTTGCTAATAGACCATGTATATTTTTCTATATAAAGTACCTGAATATAATGGTATGTTTTTCGTGTTGTGATCTACTAATTGCCCGTCTGTTAGTGTTCCAGGTATTTGATTAGTGAATAGCTTTCGTGTACACGTTTTTGGTTATTATTCTACCTATAGACCTCTCTATAGTTATGTAGCTCTGGTTGGGTTTTGGTAGCTTTTGTGTGTACGTTTTTGGTTATTATTCTACCTATAGACCTCTCTATAGTTATGTAGCTCTGGTTGGGTGTTGGTTCTATTATTTGTGTCTTAGCTGTTGCTATTTTATTTTATGGATTCATTGGCCTTTGCTAACGCTTCCCGTCAAGAAATTTTGCGTGAAAAACGGTCGCCAGTTTCATCGGTCGCTCCTATAGATGTTTTGTCTGATGAGTCTAGACCAGCACGGTTGTAAGCACGGTGACTTTTGATACGTTCTTGTTTGTTAGGATGGTTAGATATGTTGTTCGTATTGTGGTCTGCATACGGTCGGCAATAGAGCATGCATATTTTTGCATAAAAAATATCTGAGTACGGTAGTATGTTCTTCCTATTATGATCTACTAATTGCCCACATGTTGGTGTTGCAGATATGTGATTGATGAATGCTTTTTATGTACATGTTTTTAGTTATTGATGTATCTATATATCTGTTTATAATTATGTACTTCTGATTGGGTTTTGGTTGTATTATTTCTGTGTTAGTTGTTGGTATTTTATTTTATGGATTCATCGGGCTCTGCTAATGCCCACCGTGAAGAAATTTTGCGTGGAAAACGGCCAGCAGTTTCAGCGGTCCCTTGTATAGATGTTTTGTCTGACGGCTTTACACCAACGCGTTTGCAAGCACTGTGTGATTCATGTATGTTTGTTATTACCGTTGTGTAGCTTGTGTATGCTGAATCCTTCTTGTTTTTCGAACTTTTAGAGTGCTTTCTGGTCCTTACTGTATTTTTCCCCCGTTTGCTGCTTTACAGCGTGTTTCACAGATGCTAATACGCTTTTCCCATGGAGGCGTCAGCATGGTTCTGTCCATTCTTTATACCTACTTGCTTTCTCTTTTTTTTAAGCTTCTGCTTTGTATTCTTGTTTTTTACCGGTTTGTTTTCTTGCCTGTCAATATGGCAGGAGACCATTTCTTCCCATTGGTTAGTTCTATTGATGCAACGAACAATAGAAAAAAAGGAGGTTGTCCAATTTGCTTCGCAATGTTGGTAGAACAGGTGCCATTCTTTCCTTTGAATCATATAGATTTAACCATGCTTTATTACGGGTTTTCTAGTTCCCCCCCCCTCTCTATTATCTCCTTGCTTGTTCTTTTTGATTAGTTACTCTGTTCTTTATTTTGTTCTTTGGGCTGGTGGTGAACATTTCATCATGTTTTGTTCTATGGTTTCTATTGCATTTTGTTCTCATTTCAGGTAGCATCTACGCTTTTAATCCACTTTCGTCTAGAGGCGCAGCCGTTTCTCTTTTTAAGGAACAAATTTCTAGCCTAAAAGGTTTGCCCACATGCTGTAGCTATGCTGTTTTTCGGGTTTTTCTCTTTGCGTTCTCTCTATGTGTTTTGCATTCTTGTACCGTCTCTTTGTTTCCCTTCTTTGAGTAGGCTTTTTCTTATATTGTTTCAGCCGCGTATGCCAACCGATCGTACTATGGCGGTCCAGATTACGAATGTAATAGGTGTGGTGCTGTTTTTTGGTTTCAAGAACGGTCTCAGCTGTAACAGCCCAGCTGTTTATTTCAAAAAATTTAGTGAAAAAAAATTAATTTAATTTAAAAATAAAAATAAAAATAAGTGTTCTTTGGTTGCCTAAATTTTGGAGATTTTATTTGTCTGGTTTTAGCTTTTAAAAAGGCTTTTATAAAAAAAAATTTAACTAAAAACATAAAATTACTATTAAATAAAAAGATATTTTGAATTTATGTAAAAATATCATTTCAAATTAAGTATTTAAAAGCATTTGGCTTTTATTTGGATTTTCTGTGTTTTTCTCGAGTTAAAAATCAATTTTAAAGGTTAAAAAGTATTTTATAAAATTATTAAATGCAAATCTGAAATTAAAAATGTTTTACCTAAGTCTAAAAGAGCTCCAGGAATATTCTATAATTTTTCTGGAATTTTTAGACATTAACTATTATTTTTCTAAGTATTTGCAAAGTTTCTAGTATTTTCTGAAATTTTATTCCGAAAATAAAAATCAAATTCATCCAAGCCCGCCACTTGTCGCTCTCAGATTGAATCACTCTCTCTCCACGTTTTAATCCTAGCCACACATGATCACTTACCCCTTCATAAAATCCAAGAGCCATTAAACATCCACTTGCCACGTGTCGCAAATCCGACGGCCCATACCCCTTCACTTCCTCCCTCTCTCTATTACACATGGACCCCACATGTCATATGTTTCTTCAACCTCTCCTTCTTCCTCCCCTAACCCTCTCTCTCCTCCACCATGGATGACAATGAAAAGCTTTGAAATCCCGGCGTTTCTCCCTCTTAACTCCCGATTAAAGCATGGAAACGGACGCTCTAATCACCCTCATCAATCTCCCGGCCATTTTCCTTCCTTTAATCCACTAGAAACCAAAATCCTTTCCCCTCCCTTGTCTTTCTATAAATTGGCCTCCCCTCCCCCTTTCCTCCTCATTTTCGGCCGGCTCCCACCTCCCTCCTCTTTTCCCGCCGTGCGCCGCCGCCGACCGGCCGCCCCGCAGTCCACCGCCGCCGCTGGCCACCCGGTGCCCCACCGCCGCCGCCGGTAAGCAGCGCCGCCGCCCTACTACCCCCGCCGCCGCTCGCCGCCCCGCCTCCGGCCGCCGGCGAGCCCGCCAGTCGTGAGCTCCTCCTGTGACATCCTTTTGATTCCATCTCCAAATACTTTGTCTATTTGGTTTATTAATCCTTGATGATGTTCTTTGTCAAGAAAGAACAGATGCCCACTTGGCTAGGGGAGGCAAGTTAAGGTATGCATGCATGAGGTTGTGAGTTCAAGTCCTGGGCAAGGCAATTTCGGTTGGGGCTTTGCCAAAATTTTTGTTCACCTCTAGTCCATGACAACCGGGCCCCACATGTCATACACTCAAATATACCCCAAAAATCAGCCAAAAATAAGATTCCAGAGAATATTCCCTCGTTTTGCATTTTCTGGAATTTCCAATCCATCCAAACTTCCAATTGCTCGTTCTCCGTCGTCCGAACTCCGAATCTATTGATTCTTTCTCCTAAATTCATCTAAAATCATATTCTATCTGCCAGTATATATTTTATAATTTTTGGATTTTATTTCGATTTTGTTTGAATTTATTTGTTTGGTTCTTCGCGCGTAGATTTCGACGACTTCGGTGAGGATTGCGACTAGGCCACGTCTTATAGTCATTCGCCTTGTGGGAAGGCTGGATGGGCTGCTGCTTTATGTATTTCTTCCGCTGTCTTCTTTTGCTATTATTGTAAACTTTGGCCATTAGGCTCATATTAGTTAAATAAAGTTTGTCATTAAGCATGATATTTGTCTTTGTGATACTGTGTGCACTAGCTTTTCCTGGGATAGTGCGATTAACACAGAGGGTTCTGGAGTTGTTGCTCTGGGTCCCGACAGAGATGGTATCAGAGCAATAATGACCCTAAGACGTGACCGTAGATAGAATAGAATGGTTGAACCTTAAGGATATATTATAATAACAGGTAATTTCAAAAATTCTTATTCTTACCTCTCAATCTATGCTACCCTTATCTCTTAATCTTTGCTTACTCTCATCTTTTAATTCTCCCTTATCTTTATGTCATTACTTGAAAGCCCATTTCTAAATCTTCCCTTGCTCAAAACAACTATAGATGGTCAGTAGTCCGGATTCATCGCCTCCGCTGCTGCCTTGAAGGATCATGCTTCGTACCTCGAGAGCTGCGAAGGATCACTCCAAGACAACCCTTATCCTTTTAGGTTAAGTTGTTAAGCTAGACAGTAAACGAGGTTATGCGCTGTCATTTTTCCCATTTGTCGGCAGCCATAACTATTGTTTGCTTAAATAAAAGTTTTTGCTAAGTCAGTGTTTTGTGTTGGGCAAAAACAACCCCTTCCCCTCCTTTGTCTTAACTCTATTCTCACCTAAACTTTAGCAAGATGGTGAACACAAGAAGGAATTCTATTGAAGGCAACCCCAATGACAACAACGACGCTCAAGGAAGTCAGTCTGCCCCTACTCCTCCACCTCCACCAGCAGCTGGACCTGACTGGGCTCAAATGATGGCAAATCAAAACCAATTGATTCAACTATTAGCTCAAGCTATCAACAACCCTGCTCAGCATGCTCCACAGCCACCAACTCAAGATCCTCAAAACCGGATGTCAGAATTTTTGAGGATAAGGCCTCCGACCTTCTCAAGCAGCACCGAGCCAATGGATGCTGACGATTGGCTTCGCGCGATTGGCAAGAAATTGGATATTCTGCAATGCACTGATCGAGAAAGAGTCTTGTTTGCGACTCACCAGCTGAATGGACCCGCATCCGAGTGGTGGGATACCTTAACATCCTCTCATGCTAACCCCCAAGCTATTACCTGAAATGAGTTCGTGCAAAGTTTCCGCAAAGCACACATTCCGTCTGGCACCATCACTTTGAAGAAGAAGGAATTCAGAGCTCTGCGACAAGGAAACCGTACAGTGAATGAATACTTGCAGAAATTCAACCAGCTGGCACGCTACGCACCAGAGGACGTGTCCACCGACGAAGCAAAACAAGAAAGATTTTTGGAAGGCCTGAATGACAATATTTCTGTGCAGTTGATATCAAGTGACAATGCAGACTTTCATTAGTTGGTTAGCAAAGCCATTCGCCAGGAGGGCAAGTTTGTTGAAATGGAGAATCAGAAAAGAAGAATGTCTACCCAGCATGTGAACCCTGGAAGCTTTCCCAAAGTTAGAAGAACCCTACAGCAGGCCAACAAATTTCAGCCGTCATCGTCAAATTTCAGGTCAACAGAAGAGCGAGTACCAGCCAACACCTCTGCCGACACTGAGGACAACAAAGCTTTGATATTCGACGTTCCACAGAAGGACCAGAACCCGGCAGCCGGAGTTACATGTTTTAACTGCCATGAGACCGGACACTATGCCAACAACTGCCCCAAGAGACAGCAGGCAGTGAAGAATGGTACATCCGGAACATCAACTGCCAACAACCTCCAGACAGCAAACAAAAGGCCACAGAAGTTTGCAAAGAGACGTCTGAACCAGATCTCCGCTCAAGCCACGCAGAGTAAGATCCAAACCTATTTCTTTGCTAACCCGTGCGAATCTCGGGGACGAGATTCTGTTTAAGGGGGGTAGTTTGTAACAGCCCAGCTGTTTATTTCAAAAATTTTAGTGAAAAAAAATTAATTTAATTTAAAAATAAAAATAAGTGTTCTTTGGTTGCCTAAATTTTGGAGATTTTATTTGTCTGGTTTTAGCTTTTAAAAAGGCTTTTATAAAAAAAAATTTAACTAAAAACATAAAATTACTATTAAATAAAAAGATATTTTGAATTTATGTAAAAATATCATTTCAAATTAAGTATTTAAAAGCATTTGGCTTTTATTTGGATTTTCTGTGTTTTTCTCGAGTTAAAAATCAATTTTAAAGGTTAAAAAGTATTTTATAAAATTATTAAATGCAAATCTGAAATTAAAAATGTTTTACCTAAGTCTAAAAGAGCTCCAGGAATATTCTATAATTTTTCTGGAATTTTTAGACATTAACTATTATTTTTCTAAGTATTTGCAAAGTTTCTAGTATTTTCTGAAATTTTATTCCGAAAATAAAAATCAAATTCATCCAAGCCCGCCACTTGTCGCTCTCAGATTGAATCACTCTCTCTCCACGTTTTAATCCTAGCCACACATGATCACTTACCCCTTCATAAAATCCAAGAGCCATTAAACATCCACTTGCCACGTGTCGCAAATCCGACGGCCCATACCCCTTCACTTCCTCCCTCTCTCTATTACACATGGACCCCACATGTCATATGTTTCTTCAACCTCTCCTTCTTCCTCCCCTAACCCTCTCTCTCCTCCACCATGGATGACAATGAAAAGCTTTGAAATCCCGGCGTTTCTCCCTCTTAACTCCCGATTAAAGCATGGAAACGGACGCTCTAATCACCCTCATCAATCTCCCGGCCATTTTCCTTCCTTTAATCCACTAGAAACCAAAATCCTTTCCCCTCCCTTGTCTTTCTATAAATTGGCCTCCCCTCCCCCTTTCCTCCTCATTTTCGGCCGGCTCCCACCTCCCTCCTCTTTTCCCGCCGTGCGCCGCCGCCGACCGGCCGCCCCGCAGTCCACCGCCGCCGCTGGCCACCCGGTGCCCCACCGCCGCCGCCGGTAAGCAGCGCCGCCGCCCTACTACCCCCGCCGCCGCTCGCCGCCCCGCCTCCGGCCGCCGGCCGCCGGCGAGCCCGCCAGTTGTGAGCTCCTCCTGTGACATCCTTTTGATTCCATCTCCAAATACTTTGTCTATTTGGTTTATTAATCCTTGATGATGTTCTTTGTCAAGAAAGAACAGATGCCCACTTGGCTAGGGGAGGCAAGTTAAGGTATGCATGCATGAGGTTGTGAGTTCAAGTCCTGGGCAAGGCAATTTCGGTTGGGGCTTTGCCAAAATTTTTGTTCACCTCTAGTCCATGACAACCGGGCCCCACATGTCATACACTCAAATATACCCCAAAAATCAGCCAAAAATAAGATTCCAGAGAATATTCCCTCGTTTTGCATTTTCTGGAATTTCCAATCCATCCAAACTTCCAATTGCTCGTTCTCCGTCGTCCGAACTCCGAATCTATTGATTCTTTCTCCTAAATTCATCTAAAATCATATTCTATCTGCCAGTATATATTTTATAATTTTTTGATTTTATTTCGATTTTTTTTGAATTTATTTGTTTGGTTCTTCGCGCGTAGATTTCGACGAATTCGGAGAGAACGACGCCGACGATTCGCACCAGGTCTTCGAGCAAGGCAAGTTACACCTTTGATCATGTTGAACCTAATATTTTAAATTAATTATGTTGTTTTTAAATTATTATTGCATGCGTAATTTTATTAAAGTTAGTTTAAAATTCAGTTTTGAACTCTAGTTACACCCAAATTCTTTGGACAGCCAAATTTGATATTGCTTACCAATATACCTTGTCAACCCTAGATAAAACCTAGTTAGTACAATAGCACTAACTAGAAATTTTGTAGAAATGCTTAGCCATGCTTATAATACTTATGGTTTGGGATGATCTTTCACATAAAATGATAACCTTTTTACATGAAATGATAAACTTTTCAACTGTACTCTTGACTTTGGTGAGTCAAGGAGTGTTATGAAATATTTTGGAAACAAAATATAAAACTGGTTTAGACATAGGCAATTGGTCAGAGTGGTGGGTGCAGGCATGCCCTGTTGGTTGGAGCCGCAGTGGTTGATTGTCGTGCACAAGGGGTTTGTGGTTAGGCCTAAGTCAAGTTAAGGACCGGTCTGTGAGCTACTATTGCAAAGCCCTATCGTACTACCACAAGTCTGGTATGGGACAGACCTGGCCGAATAATTTGTGAAGTTCCAACATGATCTCGCTATAGGCTGAATGTGAGCGCGGCGTAGGCCGTGAGAAGTCTCACATGGCACAAGAGGGGGCTCCAACATGTGGATTCATGTTGTGGTGAAACCTTAGTGGCGGCGTAATTATGTTGACAACGGATCATTGTAAAGGCCTTGTCATGATCTCCTCGCCGCACACCTAAGGAAGTGTGTAACTCGCGTAGCAAACCGGGATGATCATGTCTTGTGGGTAAAGCTGTACAACCTCTGCAGAGTGTATAACCTATCCTGGATAGCCGTGCCCACGGTCATGGGCAAGCTGAGTGAAGTTTTTCACGGATTAGACTTTGCTTTTGAAAATATTTTTGAAAACCTTGCGGATGGATGGAATCCGTGAGAGATTGAAATCTGGTGAATGGATGGAATTCATCAGAGTTGCGCAGTGAAAGCGTGTGGATGGATGGAATCCATACGTGGTCTTTTGGAAAAGATGGTCCGGGTGGGATGCCCGTGGTTAGGTTAGTGTGGGGGATGGACCTGCACTAACGGTATCTATTTTGTTTACAACATTGTTTTACTTAATGTATCAAATTCAGCTTTTGCACTTACTTATGATATTTACTCAAATGATCGTCTTTTATGCAAATAAACCATATTATGCCTTCCTTTGATATTCCATATGCATGCATCTATTCTGTTAAACCTCCTGGTGTAACTTGTGGAGTACTTTTTGTACTTATGTTGCTATATCTAACTCTTTCCAGAGGAAGCTTTCGACGACTTCGGTGAGGATTGCGACTAGGCCACGTCTTACAGTCATTCGCCTTGTGGGAAGGCTGGATGGGCTGCTGCTTTATGTATTTCTTCCGCTGTCTTCTTTTGCTATTATTGTAAACTTTGGCCATCAGGCTCATATTAGTTAAATAAAGTTTGTCATTAAGCATGATATTTGTCTTTGTG
The DNA here is from genome assembly GCA_017311315.1 of Dendrocalamus latiflorus. Lineage (NCBI taxonomy): Eukaryota > Viridiplantae > Streptophyta > Magnoliopsida > Poales > Poaceae > Dendrocalamus > Dendrocalamus latiflorus. The sequence continues at coordinate 32,260,655 of CM029634.1, forward strand.
ATACTATGTGCACTAGCTTTTCCTGGGATAGTGCGATTAACACAGAGGGTTCTGGAGTTGTTGCTCCGGGTCCCGACATCAGCATAGGAGTTCTTCTAGACATCACCGAATTGTTTATAATAAGTGTTGCCGAGGTGGAAAAGTCTCCCTTCCACCGCATAAAGAGTTTCCATATCCACTTCGAGAACTCATTGGTTTTAATAAAGGTCCCCGTTCAAATGAATTTATGCGCTTGATACGCCACTACAATTCCTTGTTTGCGTTCACCTCTTTAGGCGTAGATGTTGATAGAACCATAAACACTGGTGAAGGTCCTTATGTTTTCCGTATAAATGGAGTTGGTCATCATCGTATTGGTTCATTAGTCCCAGTTCAAGGACGGAAGCCTCAGTATGCTCAGCTATATATTTATGATACGTTTAATGAAATCGATAACAGACTATCTTTATTCAATAAAGAAGGTAATGGACAAGATGAGGGGGATGCTAATATTGTTGATGCCTTGATTAGTATTCTTGACTGTTGCAACGTGTTAGTCAAAAAAATTCAGGCTAGCACGTGATCGGTTATTTTCTGGAGAAAACCCAGAGGTTTATATGGCTTATTGGCTCATCTGACAGTCATGGCGATAGATATTCTTTGCCAACTGTTCCTGAACTAGCTGCTTTGATCGTAGGTGACCTATCTTTAGAGAACAACAGATTTGATATAGTTGTTGAGACCCATTACAGTGAGCTAAAACATGTTTCGTCTTTGAATCCCAGTCTTATGTCTCTTCAGTATCCAATGTTATTTCCATATGGGGAAAAAGGCTTTCATCTTGGTATCAAGTATAAAGAGACTAGCGACAGTGTTTCTTCAGCCAGAGATGAAGTATCTATGCTTGAATACTATTGTTATGAGTATCACTATCGCAGAAATGAACCAAATCCTTATACATGTTGTGGTCGGCTTTCAAATCAGATAGAGGTTGATTGCTATTCATGTCTTGAAGCAAACCGCCTTTCATTTAATTTTTTCAACCAAGATGTGTTGAGGTCAGAAACATACCAAGGTATTTCTGATGCTCTTGGTGAGGGCACATCGCAAGGCAAAAACATTGGAGTCAAAATTTTGCTTCTTGCGAGTTTCACTGGTGGACCTCGATATAATGCTCTCAATTATCAAGACGCTATGGCCATTTGTCGTGAATATGGTGCTCCTGACTTGTTTTCTACTTTCACCTGCAACTCCCGATGGCCAGAGATTGTTGACGCACTGAAATGCGAGCCTGGTCAGAAATATATTGATCGGCCTGATATTGTAACTCGAGTCTTCCATATGAAGCTTACCGAATATATTTTTGATATTAAAGGTGGTTGCACTTTTGGTCCTGTCCGAGCAGGTTAGTCCGGTTTTTTTTGTATACATATACTTTTTCCCCGTCCTAGAAGTAATCCTTTTTTATTTTATCCTCTGAGTCCTTTTTTTGTGTGTAGTAGTTTTGTACACTATTGAATTCCAGAAGAGAGGGTTACCTCATGTTCACACTCTCATATGGCTTGCTCACCATGACACAGACCTAAGCGCTGCCTATATAGATAGCCTTATATGTGCTGAGATTCCTGATCCAACTATTGACTCACTTGGATACGCTCTTGTTGATGAATTTATGATACACGGTCCATGTGGAGATTTAAACAAGAGGTGCCCATGTATGAAAGATGGTTTGTGCTCAAAATGATATCCTAAAAAATTCACCGAAGAAACGACGATTGATAAATCTGGTTTTTCAGTGTATCGTCGACGAGATGATGGTCGTTTCATCGTCAAGAATGGAATCAAGCTGGATAACAGATGGGTTGTTCCATACAACATTACTTTGCTCAAAAAATTCCAAGCTCATATCAATGTTGAATGGTGCAATAAAACAAATCTTGTGAAGTATTTGTTTAAATACCTTACTAAAGGCCAAGATAGAGCAAAGATAAATTTCTCGAGCAGTAACCAACCATCAGTCTTACCTAATTCAGCCGTTAAACAAGGAATAGATGAAAATGCTGATTATATCAAATGCAGGTAATACTCTGTGCATTTAATGGTGTTAGCCTTGCTATAACAACTTATGTAGAGTTCCACCTATTTTCTCATTTCTTGTTACCAGTTTCTTATATGAATTCATATACGTTTACCTATATAGATTTTTGTTTTTAGTGCTTCTGTTTTTGCGTCTTCTACTGATGCTTTCTTATATGAGCTATATATATTTGTTTCTATACAGGTGTTTCCTATTGAAAACTAATATTTCTCTATTTAAAAATATAGATATTTGTCTTCATGTGAAGCGATTTGGCGGCTATTCGAGTTTGAGATACACGGACGGATGCCTTCTGTTGAGCGCTTAGCTGTGCATATGCCTGGTATGAACAGGGTTATGTACCATGAACAGGCATATCTAGAGCAGATTGTTACAGATCCAAGAGCTTACAAAACTACGCTAACTGAATGGTTTACTGCTAATCAACAATTTGAAGACGCGAGATCTTGTACCTATTATCGGTTTCCATCAAGATGGACATGGGATGTTACTCACAGAAAATGGAAAAAAAAAGAAAATGGGCAGCCTCAAAGATTGGTCGAATATATAACGTCCATCCGACAACTGGTGAGCTATTCTATTTGAGAATGCTTTTGATGGTTGTTTGTGGAGCGCAAAACTATGAAGATATTAGAGTTTTCAATGGTGTCTGCTACCCTACTTTCAAAGAAGCCTGCAGAGCTCACGGGTTAGTTGGTGATGATACAGAATGGTATATGCTATTTGATGAGGCAGTTGTTTGGGCTACAGCGCATCAGCTTAGGCATCTTTTTATGGTGGTGCTCTCTTTCTGCAGTATAGTTAATCCACAAAACTTATTTGACAGATATTGGACCTTTCTTGCTGACGATATCGCATACAGAATACGGCAAGGATTACAAAATCGAACATATTCAATACCGGATAGTTATTTACAGTGCCAGCTGATAAAGGATTTGTTTCTTATGTTATCAAAAAACAGTCTTAACTTTGGCACATATAATATAACCACTGAATTAGCACATGGTGATCCTACTTCTGGTAATCGGCTTGTAACCGAAGAGTTAGCATATGATCGTGCTGTTTTGGCAACAGAGGCCCAAATGATGTATGCCAAACTAAATGCTGAACAGTCTACTATATATAGCAAGATTCTATCGTGTGCTGCTGATAGTAAGGGTGGATTCTACTTTGTGTCAGGACATGGAGGTACTGGAAAAACATTTCTTTGGAATGCTATTATAGCGACTCTAAGAGCAAGAGCTCGGATAGTCCTTGTTGTAGCTTCGTCTGGGATTGCTTCGCTCCTACTTCCAGGTGGTCGCACAGCTCATTCCCATTTTGGAATACCTCTTGATATCAATGAAAGAACTTTATGTAATATACCACGTGGAACAATGCTAGCTGAACTTATTATCAAGACTTCTCTAATTCTCTGGGATGAAGCTCCTATGACAAATAGACATTGTTTTGAAGCACTTGATAGAACACTACGTGATGTTATGTCTGCTGAAGATACTAGCTACACGACTGTGCCTTTTGGTGGAAAGCTTCTTGTGCTTGGTGGAGACTTCCGGCAAATCTTGCCTGTTATCGAAAATGGTACTAAAACAGAGATTATCAAAGCATCACTTATTAGATCTTCCCTCTGGCAGCATGTTGAAATACTAAAGCTAACTACAAATATGAGACTTCATAATGCAGATCTTTCAGTTACAGAACACGATGCTCTTTCTGCCTTTGCTCAGTGGATACTTGATATTGGAAACGGCGAAGTACCGATGACAAAAAAACAAGGAGAAACTCAGCCATCCTGGATAACTATTCCAGAAGATCTTTTGTTATTCCCTACTAGCAACAGCCTAGATGCATTAGTGGATGCTACCTATGATTCGTTCTCTCTCAACTACCAAAGTAGCCTGTATCTTGCAGAACGTGCAATTATTTGCCCAACCAATACTATTGCTGATGAGCTAAACATGGCTGTTTTTAGCAGAATCCCTGGCCATATAAGAGAATATCTCAGTTTTGATTCCATTTCTCAGTCTGACACTCCTATTGGTGATGCTAATCTGTTATGTCCACCTGAATTTTTGAATTCTATAGCAGTCAACAATTTCCCGCAACATATTATCTCTTTGAAAACAGGCGTTCCAGTAATGCTTCTCAGAAATATAAATTAGTCTATGGGTCTTTGTAATGGAACACGGCTAATCATAACAAAGCTTGGTGATCGAGTGTTTGAAGGACGTATAATTACTGGCACCAACATTGGGCAATCTATTTGTATTCCTAGAATTGTTCTAAATGCAACAAGCCCTCGCTGGCCTTTTACTCTTCAGCGGCGACAGTTTCCAATCAGACTTTCATATGCAATGACTATAAACAAAAGTCAAGGGCAGACTTTAAACAAAGTTGGCATATATCTGAGAAACAAAAGTATCACGTGTTACATCACGCGCAGGCTTGAAGATACTTATCGAAGACAGCCGCGGTGCTGCTTGTGCTGAAACAAAAAATATAGTATATAGAGAAGTGCTCGCTTCTATATAATACTTTTTGCTATTAGTATTTCTTCCCTTCTTGTTTACGCTTCGTTCTTCAAAAAACTATCCCAAACCACCGATTATATGTCAACTGTTTGCCAAATACTTTTCTGCCTATATACCTCATATGTGAATCTATATGCGCACATTTTATCATAAATATACCTCACATACTTGCTTTTGGTGCTCTGGCGACTTTCCTCCTACTTCAGTCTATTCTTAAAAGGATCCAACGCAGGTGGGCTTAGTGGTTTCACATTTGTGCTTGTTACTACAAACCGCAATATATACATACTTATTTGCTCATACATAACATACCTGGTTTGTTTTCTTTATTGTTTACCAGTCTGTTATAAACATAACTTTCACCATTCTGTAATACACATCTGTTGCTATAGTACCTACTACGATTTTGTAATACACGTCTGTTTCTATGACACTTGATCTATAGCCTTATCTCTTGTGCAGATTCTCCGCTATGTATACACCACTAAATCGCATCAATCGAGCTTCGCACAAGTGGAAAATCCTTGTCCGTCTAGCATGCCTTTGGGAGTTTTGCAGCCCACAAGATGCGACAAACGTGTACCATCTAGATTTTATCATGATTGATCAAGAGGTTTTTGCTTCTCAATTCATTTACCTGCGTGTTCTATACAAGTTGTATTCCTTTTTCTTTTACGATCATTATCCCTTTAATATATACAATGTTATTATCAGCTTGATATTTCTTTTTGTATTTTCTTACATACACAATAGAGTTATTTCTTATGCTTTAAAAACAATTACAACTCTTTTTAGGGACATCTTATGGAAGGAGTAGTGCCCCAAAGATGGCTTGATAGATTTACATCTTTGCTGAAAGAAGGATCCATCTACGAATTTGAATACTTTGAAGTTCTTGAAGCAAAGCAGACATATAAAGTAGTCGATAATACCCTTTCTGCTCGATTTTCAAAGTATACAAAAGTTAACGAGATATCACCGGAGCTAGATGGTTTTCCCCTTTATGCATACGATGCGGTGCCTTTTTCTGTCTTAAACACTCGTGTCGGCAAAAAAGAATTGCTATCAGGTATAAATACGTTCATAGTTATACATTTAGTGTGCTGCTTTCATGCATCTACATTTTGTTCTTTTTTATGTACTCATTTTCTTTCTATATGTGTTAGATGTCGTTGTCCTCATAACTGGTGTCTCACCAATTATGCAAACAACAACAAAACTAGGTCCAACTGTTAAACGCACTGTGAGAATAACAGATGGAAGGTATATAGCCTTTCTGCAACTTTTTGCTTCTTACTATTCATTACTGTTTATGACCATATTAGCTTTCATAAAACATTTTGCCTTACATTTCATGCACAGTGAGGTAGCAGCTATAACGTTATGGGGCAAGCATGCTGAATCGTTCGATGCTGAACTTCTTTTTACCGACTCGCAGAGCACACCAATTATTGCTTTATTCTTAGGCATGTCGGTTGGTACATACTCAGGTTTATACCGTGCCTCTTTCGTTTATCAATTGCACACAGGCAAAAACTAGCCTTTTTGCTTTTCCTCGCCCTCTCCATTTCTAACATGCATTGCTTGTTTTATATGTATGCTCAGGCCAGCTCGCCTTGCAGACCAGTTCAGCATCGAAGTGGTATATAAATATACCAATACCAGAAATTCTCGCTCTCCAAAGCATGTATTGTTCGTCATCCTTTTTGCAATCAGTTAGGCACTTATTCAGCTAATAAAACGTTTTTAAGCTGCGCTGTCTGCATTCTTCTTCCTTTTGTTACCGATGTCGTATACAGAGTCACCAGCCGCTCACACGAAATTGAATGGCAAGGATATGCTCATAACCATAATGCTCCAGTTTTGACAACAATGCGCGAGCTAATAGACCTCATACCTCATGAAGTTTTGGTACGCCACTGTAGTTCAAACATATGTATACAACCTAGCGTTTTCATAGCCTACAAACTTATAGCTTTCAAATATATTCTGTACAGGGTCAACGATACAGACTTACCATCCTTATCACCGACTTGGTGCCAACACAATCATGGTGGTATATATCATGCTCTGCATGCTGGAAAAAGACTTTCCCAGAAGGAGATGGATACAAATGTCGAAGATGTGACGGCACAGCGGCAGAACCAAGGTATGTAAATATTCATGCAATTGCGAGCTTCAGATTCTTATTCTTATTAATGCTTGCCTAACCAAACACATATAATACATACCATATTTCTCTTATTTTGGAACAGATATAAAATAAACGTCTACAGCACTGATCCTGGCAGCAATGAGCCAACCACACGTGTTTATGCAGAGTTTATGTTCTTTGGTGACATGGGCCAACAATTAATAGGAAAGCCCCCTATGCTTTTAGTTGCGGCAGCTGAAGGCCAACCAAACCATGTTTCGCCTGAGATTAAAACAATTATTGGCCAACAGTATGAAATTATTGCTGAAATGTCCCAAGGATCCTTACAGAATGATGCTCCAACATTCCACGTGCGATCAATAGTAGCTCAAGCACATCAAAATATACTATTGTCAGCAAACAACCCAGAGCGTCTATTGTTAGCAGCCACAGAAACACAAAGCTATGAGCATCAGGAGGAGCACCCTCTTCCTCTTCCGTCAACACCACCACCTCCTGCTCCTACATATGTGCAAACAACTACTCCACTAACAGCAGTGGCTGCTCATACCCCACAGGTAAAAAATACATACCTGTTTACTTTCCACGAGCTCTTCATACGTTATGCAATTTATATGCACGATGCTTCTTCTATATATTTATCCATCTCTGACCACTTACATATCTATTGCAAGATACCCTCGGCACTGCACCATCAGAAAACACCCTGTCCACCACGGATGCCTGGCAGAACTGATTTACCAGCCTCATCCACAGAAGAAAACAAAAAGTATTCCGTTTCAGCCTAACACACTGTTACTATCGCCGTTATCAAACAACCAACAAGAGATATGTTCTAGACCTATAATTGTTCTTCTGAATGACTTTTTTGCAGAGTAACTCGATCTGCCAAAAAAAGCAAGATAGCAAAGGAACTGTTCCCACCTGGAAAACAGTAGAGCTTGACTCTAGGTACATATTGATATGTCCTTTCTTACAGCTACTTGCTACTAAAAGCAAAACATCAACATAACAGACATTACTTATTTTCTATCACCTGCTTCTTTCAGGAAGGCTGCACCTTTTGTTCGCGCCGTAGCCTACGTTTCGCCTTTACATCACCATGTAACAACGGTGTACGTATGTTGCTACAACCTGCGCTAATAGCACTGAGATCGTTGCTAGAAACAAATCTTCCTGCCCACAAACAAAAACATTTTGCTGTACACTGTTTTTAGTGGTGCTTTCCCCTCACCAAGCCCATCATGACTAGATTGTGCTATAATGTGATAGACTGTACATTGACTACCTGAGCATACCCAGAAAGCCTTTTGCCTAGTTTGTCTTCGATACCACGTACCACTTCATACATACACCTGCTCGCTCCTTTGCTCTTCGCACTTTGTCTTCGCACTGCATTTTTTCCTCACATCTATTAGTCTCTACGACAATTCATTACTCTTATATTATCGGTGGACCCTGCCTAATTTAACCAATTTATTCTGCATGAGATCCAATACTAGGCCCCAACCATTTTGTTGCTTTGCCAAAATAAATATACTCATTTGTCCAACACGTATACAATATCTTGTTCTTTTTAGCTTCGCAAATAGAAACGAACCCTGCTGTCCCTCAGCTGCACACTCCTTTGATAAAAAACATATAGAGTAACAAAATTAGCCAATCTCTAAACAACACATATACACCACAAAAAAGTTTTTATTCCTGCATCAACACACAGTAAATTAGGCACGCTAACTCACATGCATAAACCATCACGCACCTACATAAAAAGCAACTAGCATATATACAATCATGTCAACGAATTTCTCACATAAACGATACTACACACAAAACAAATATAGCGCAACTCATTCAGCTTCTTGCCTACATATTCAACACAAAAATCCTATATTAAAAAGCACTTCCCAACAGAAATCAGCTCAAAAAATTATTTATTTACATATATGCCTCTCCTCAGTACCCAGTCGCTGACAAAATGGATCCCGATCGTTTAGTATTCCTGTCCTTCCTTCGTTCCCTTCGCTCATCGTGTTTTGTACCGTCTGCTTAAATGAACACCGGACTTTGTCAGACAAATTTCTATTTTACGTTTTGCGTTTCACACGTCCGCCTGCTTTTCCGTTCGCCTTCCTCTTCGCCTCACACCCTTTGCTTTTTGGTTTCTTCATGCTCTCAATCCGCCTCTTCGCCTGGCTGCTCTTCACTTCGTCCAACCATAAGCATTGCTCCAGCTCTTTTCTCTTCGTTGCTATAAAGAACTAGTGCTTTGTATTTGCCTCTTTGTTGATACACACTGTATTGTTTACTGTTTGCTTACGATTCATAGACTGATAATCCAATTTGTTTATGGTAACAAGAACTTTTTGCGGTATACATGCATACATCCCCCTCTGCTTTTCCTTCTGTTTGCTTATACTTTTTGCATAGCTCTACACAGATTTGTATATCTACCTTTATTAATGCTTTACAAGAATGCTTGAAAAAAGCCTCCGAATCTTATAGCTCTCCACTTAGGTAACTCTCACGGTATTCTCCACGTTCTCTTATTAAAAAGCCTTCTTCTATATTGTGCCCCTACTTTTTATCTGCTTCTGTCAGCTAATTATGCCCTCTTTTAGTAATGTTTTCTTGTTCTCTTCTGCCTACAGATATTATTACGTGCTAGCATACCTTTCTACACCGTTGCTGTTAGCCGCTTTGTTTTACGCAGCCTCGGTTAGCTCTTCCTCTCATATCTATCTTCTTTCTGCTCAATTCGCTCCAGATTAACTATCGCATTTGCACTGCACACTATTCATATTTCCTGCTATTTTTCTGCTTCTGCTGAATTCTTCGTTGTTAAACAGATGGTTCATATTGTGCACTCGAAACCAGAAGAGCTACCAGGCTTGCCCACCCATTTATGGAACATGATGAAATACCTTGGAGCTACTAAAAAAGAAAGACCTATTTTCCACTCGGTCGTTCAGTATATGAACAATCAAAGCTATGAATGGAAAACATGGGTCATCATACACCCATTGCCACTCTGCCCAGATGACCCACAACGCTTCTATGGCGATAGAATCGAAGAGAAAGATGCCATACAGGACGCTGCAAGAAAAGCAATCCATTATCTCCGACGTTACTACAATGAGGAACTCAACCAGTCTCCATACGATTTTATTCCCCAAAGAACAAATCAAGCAATTTATCTGTCTATCCAGCACATACCAGACCAGTATGATCCACGCTTGAAAACCGCGTCACAGTATATTGCTGATCAAGAAGAACTATACTCAAGAACGCTAGACGAAAATGAGATTCTGCACTACGAGCTTCACATCGCTCAGCAAAAACTGCAGCGGCTCACATAAGACCTCCAACGATTTCATATGATTGAAGCAGGTGAAATATCAGATACTTGAGAATCTCTCAGCGTTCCTTGCGCCAGCAAATTCCCTCCGTTCACATTTTGAACAATACTGCCACCACCACCACCGACTTATAGTAGTTATATGGGAAAAAACTTTTAATGGCACTTTTGCTGTTCCACAGGCGTACTAGCAAAACTGCTTCCTGTTAATTATCGTGCTTACAACTCTAAAGCTATATACTTCTGATGCCGCCACCTTTATATTACTTTCTTATTTCTTTTTAACTGCTAATCTGTTTCTTCTTACAGAATATTTACTTTCGCCTTCCTCTTAGTTCCTTCTTCAGTCTACACCGACATACCTGGCAGCTGCTAATCTCCTCTTTCTTCGTTTTTAATTCACGTAGTTACAGCCAACCAACAGCCATATCATTAGCGACTTATTATACTACAGTGTTTCTCACCATATAAACCCTTACTGTTCGTCACCACACATCGATCCTCATTCTATTTATTATCATGTTTATTAGTACAGATACAGCCACAATGCACTACATATTCTCCCAAAAAATTAGGTATACTGGTTTCTGCTACTATAACTGTTACTGTTTAAATACACTAAAATAGAAGATGCGCTGGTCTGCACAGCATAAACATACAAAACAAAATCTTTGGTTTTCTCATACCCTGAAACGTTTACTGTTTCCTCCAAACAAAGCGTCTCTTGCATACCCATTATACCTTTACCTAACCATTCTGTTTCGCTTTGCAATCCTTAACGCCATGTATTATCTATTTTATTTCCATTAGTGTAACACCCCAGTCAGGCAATGACCTGGAATGCTTCTAAACTAGTAGTAAGACAATGATAATCTAAATATGCTACACAAAATTTCGGCAGAACCTCCTTTGTTTACTGTCTAAATCAGAGGTTTCAACAAGCATAATTAAAAAAGGGATGAATAACCTTAAGTAATATAATCAATTCTAATCAATATTGGCTTAGATTACTAGAACACTCATAGTTATAAAATTTAGATAAAGAACAGAAGCATCATAAAAGAATTCTAATCCTTTATTACAATTTAAATCCGGCAATCAATAATCATCTACTACTTAAGTAATTCATGCAAATAGTGTTTAATTTTCTCCCTTTCTTCCATTGTGGATAGATCGTGTAAAGTGCAATAATTCTAATATTTCCTTTTCCCCATGCATCTCATAAAGGTTCCTAAAAAACACAACAACAGCAAGAGTGAGTCCAACAACTCATCAAATATAATTGATAGTAACAAGAACATCCATGAACATCACTTCACAAATTCATCCATCAACCATAGAAATAATAGCAACAAGAACATTCATGAACATCACTTCACAAATTCATCGATCAACCATATAAATAAGCCATGCTATGCAAATGGTCAAAAATCTCTTTATCTCTTTCTCTTCTGCATTTTACCGGTAATGCAAAGTGTGCATCCGTCGATGCACACCCATGCCTGTACCATCTGGTACAGGGACCAATTGCCCATACTCCACAAGTATAGGGACCTTTAGCCCGTCATGTCATCAACATGACGGGGACCTCGGCGCTTGGTCATCTCGTGACCAAGACTTCAATAAATCAGCATGATGCATATGCGTGAATGTCTCAATAAATAAAACTTACATCCACAATATCTATGCACCAGAAATACTCATGAGCACTTTAAATTGCAATCAACCATAAATAGCACCAGTACATCCTTACCACAACCATGAACACATATACTCATAAAATAGATCAAACATCAACAGTCCATCAACCATCAACAATCCACACTATCAATTTTAAACCATCATTATACTTGCCTTTACCGAAGGAGCGAAGGGATCAAGCACGATCAGGAGCGAAGCCACCTATTCATAGGGAACCACTCAGCACAAAACCATAATATAATATTCACAACTGAGAAGTAAACGCCTCTATGCCCAAAACCCGCAACTCCCTCTCCGCTTAACGGTTCTACACTCTGTCCGTTGCAGCAGCGCTGCTTAATTTTTTTTGTATCTTTAACAATATTAAGCCAATCACAGCAAATGATATATTTCTGGATTCCTCACTTAAACACCTTCACTTTTCATGTAGATCGCATATTTTTATTTTGATCCTAGCAAGGTGTAACTTAATGCACAAAACAGAGGACGTTCTCTGTTCTGGCAATCTGGGCAGCCAGATTCTAACGCGTCCCAACCACAGTGTAAGGCTCTAAAAATTATTTTTTTTACACAGTAGTTAGATTACTGAATTCCCTACATTTTTCTCAATTGCGACCAAAAACATAAAAATCATCTACTACCCCTAAATCACACTTGAACAGCAATCTGCCCCAATCTGCACCCCTGACAGACAGCGATATTCCTGACTCTGCTACGCCCAAATCCCGCGGCCTAAACTTCTGGAACAATTGCATAAAATAGATCTCGTCGTCCTCTACAATTTTCCTTTGGGTCATACCCGCAGGAAAAATCGTTTCATAGGTCTAAACTGTGCAAACAGTCGCGCTGCGCGGATTGATCTACAGGCAGACAGCAGGAAATCTCTAATCGGGTAATCAATCTGCTAATCCCCTTCTAATCCCGTGCCAAAAACCCTAATTACTCTAAAACAGAAGGATTTGAGATGAGGGAGAGTTACCTAGAGGATCCCCTTGGAATCACCCATCTTCTTTCCCTTCTTCTTCCTCCTTCCTTTCTTCTCCTTCCCTCCCTTCTTCTTCCTTCCTTCTCGCTTTCTCCTAGCACCAAGGGACAACAATGGGGGGAGAGGTGTGCTGGACATGGTGGAGGTGCAGGGGCAGGGAGGGGTGCGGCCAAGGGGGAGAGAGGAGGGGGCAAAGGGGGTGGCGGCTAGGGTTGGGGGAAGGCACCTCCCCCCTCCTGGGCCGGCCTCCACTTGGGCCGAGGCCCAGGCCCAGGTTGCCGGGATTTTTCAAAAAACCCCTCTAAAAATTCTTGTTTAATTGTTTTCTATATGGTCCTTCTCTCCAATTAATCGATTAACTCTCGAATCGCTTTTGGGGTATTACAATTAGTAACATAAAACCAACAACCATAGCAAAGTACATCACAATATATTTTACCTCTTTGTATTAAATACACTAGATCAAACAACAAAACAACATCGATATACACATACTCATAATAATTCACTTTTTACACAAACCAACCTGTGTGGCGTCTCGCCACGCAAATGAGGCTAGTATATTATAAGATCTTTTAGGATTCGATCCCTCCCGGTTGCTCAGTTTTTAAGAATGAATATGATAAACATATTGTACCCTTACCCTACCAATTGCCAGTTCTTTTTTTTCTGTATTTGTTTGTATTATACGTGATGGGCTAACCCTTTTTTCCATTTTTAATTTTTTAAATTTAATTATGCCAAATAAGCCACCATCAGCTACAGTGTAATTTCAACTAGCTACAGTGAAAATTCAGCCATAAGCCACCAAAATTCAGCCCCACCGAGCACCACCTAAGACGTCCCATATCATTGGTATGAGATAATAACAATTAAAAAATAAATTTTTATTCGTTTACTTGGTAAAACATCATTCAAGCAAATAATAAGTCCATTCAAATGTTGCAACGGAATTATAGTTAGAGACAGTACTTCTAATCAATACAACTGCTACACAAGGCTAAATTCTTTAATACATAATTTTCTAATTTACAATAATCCTACATAACTTTCACATAAGTTCTTTCGTAGGATTTAATTATACAAATAACTGATACAACTATTCAAATATACTAACTCCTGAAGACGAAGCACTAAAGTCAGCACACTCATCCCAACCTCCAAGTAAGGCATCCATCTCGCCAATGTCCTCGATACGCTCACCCTCATTCCATACGACATTCTCTAGGCCTAAATACCCCTGTTGGACCGGAATGGCGACAGAAGGGGGGTTGAATGTCGCCTTTTTAAAAACACTTCCCCTCAAAGTAGCCAAAGAAAAATGATCTTCTCCGATAGCAACAGGTGCTATGAAGAAAACAAAAGACTTGCTGGAGCAAGGAGAAAACACCAATGGGAAGAGAACTGTAACTAGAGAAGAAAATGGGAAAATCAGCATTTAACAAGAGTACTGATTTTTAGACCAAACCTTTGAACTTCAAATTGCAACCAAATTTGGGAATTCCCTTTGGATTTCTCAGCCTAGAACTAAAGGATAATGATCTAAATAGCCAAAGGAGCCAAAAGAACCAGAAGAGGCCACCTCAAAACCAAGAAATCAGAGATTTGACTCAAAACTGAAAATACAGAACAGCAGAGACAAAAACTAAAATTCCCACTCAATCCTTGAACCTTTGGCCACGAAACTTTGAGGATAGCTACTTAATAGCCATAGGAATCTACATGCCAAGTTTCGTCGTTTTTCATGAAGGGAATCAAGAACAGCATTAAACCCTAGAAAAGTGCAAAAACTGAACAGGAACAGCTCAAAATCCAAATTGCTATCTCTTCACTGATCCTTTGTGATGAGGCGTTGGTGTCCCGATCTTCCGATAGGATGATAACTATCGATTTTGGCGGAGGCGACCCTTGCGATCCGACTACAACCGAACGACGTCGCTTGCGCCTTAGCAATCGCTGAACCACACTCCAAGTTGTTATCAACCGTGCCAAGAACGCGGTTGACCTGACCACGAAGGTCTATTCCTGCATGCAACCGAAGAACACGCAAGAACAAGATAACAAGCAATCTGAAATTGCAAATATTTCTATTAAAATCAAAAGGTGGGATTCCGAAGGCTGTCTTGACAGGTGGTCGTCCGACACAACTGAAGAACAAAAGTTTGCATAATAGCTAAACCTAAACTCAACAAAATCCAAGTCCTAACAAGGGAGGCGGCGGCTCCTTTATAGGGAGAACAACCAGGAGGAGCGTCCAAAGTGCATGCTCTAGGGTTACAAGGCCCATGGGCCCAATTGGTGGTGGCGCAGCACCCTTTTGACTCGGACTCAAAAACCAACGTGGATTGTTTTGATAATTCCAGCCGGCTCGGATAGAATTTGAAGATGAGGTTGGATCCGTTGGAAAGTAGACTTCATAATCTTTCCATGAAGTACAAGAACGTCCCAAACGGAGTCCGTATGAGAAAGTTACGTTCGTTTCAACTTGCACCTTTGCAGCAGTCCGAATCTGATTCCAGTACGTGACCAATACGGACTCTTTTGATGATTGCGGCTGTCTCGGATAGAATTTGAAGATGGGGTTGCATCCTTTAGAAAGTAGACTTGATAAGCTTTCCATCAAGTCCAAGAACGTCCCAAACGGAGTCCGTATGAGAAAGTTACGTTCGTTTAAACTTGCACCATTGCAGCAGTCCGAGTCTGATTCCAAAACGTGTCCAACTCGAATTCGTGCTTGACTTGGTCCCAAAGTGACGTGGTGACCTCCATTATTCCTTCCATGCATGTCCAGGACTCCATGTCCCTTTCCTTCATCCTTTCCCAAATTCCTAAGCACAATTAAATCACTTGCATTAGGTAGCGGTCTATTCTCAGTAACATATGAAGGCTGAAGAAACGAATTCACCTTTAGTTCAATCTTGATATTGGGCGCGATTGTCGTATGTGTTTGTGGCGTGGTCACATCATCCTCCCCTTCTTGATAGAAAACCGTCCTCGGTTTTAGCATATGTGTAGCCTCACGTATTGCATGATCTTCATCATAAATCTCGGTACATAATAACAAACGCAACAAACTCTCATTATGTAATATCATACGTTCTTTATCACACAAAGTAAAACCTTTTTGAAACGAGCTCACCTTATAATTTAAGTGATGCGTAGGAGCTCTTGTAATTGGAACAACAAGCATAGCAAATATGGTTGTATCCATAGGGGTCGTGTCCTCATCATCCTCCCCTTCTTGAAAACAAAGCCGTCCTCGGCTTTTGATAAACTGAAAGTATGGTAACAAAGAAGCCAAGGTGTATGCATGGTATATGTATATGTCATCCGTTTTAACAGTTCTTCGTTGTTGCACAATTAATGTTATAACACAGCAACAATCATAAAAGCTCATTGTATTATTAACCCAAAAGTAATTATATATGTTAATGAACAAATCAAAATTTCTCACACAGTAGTTATCGCAACTTGTTTTGCAAATGTAAGTGAAGCATTTATACAATTCAAATCTTTAAAGTTGTAAACTTGTTGTGGTGGCACATATAGGCAAAGCTACAACTTTTGGAATCAAACAAAGTTTATCCATATAATTAGATTTCAATTGAGCAATAGCAAATTCATCTAGTTAGGGTGAAAATATTTGCAAGTTCTTCCATACATCAATTACATTATTCAGATTGCCAATGTTAGATGGTTCAATAAGAGAAGAACACATAGGCATTGAATGATCACTAAATTTTATTTTTCTTTCATAATGAACAAGATTGAGCATACAAGAGTTGTTGTTCAAAACAACAAGCTGCAATTCATCCATGTGGTCACAAGTTATGCATATTCGATATACAAGAAATTGATTTCCTACACCATAATCTCCAATCAAATTAAACTTATACCCAGGGGTGTAGGCACTAAACAAGAATTTTGAACATGTAAGTTCAGAAACTTTCTCCAAAGCATGTGACAATTTCATAGGAAGATCCAACATGATGTAACACAATGAATTGGCAAGAGAAATTCTAGTTAAAACTTCTTTATGTCTAACCAAAACCACATGATCATGGTATGTGATTAATTCATCACGTGAATCACTCAAAACAGCAGGCAATTCAATTATTTTTTGACAAGGTGTACTAAACTCATTCTCAATACTCAAATCAATGCAGTGTGAATTCTCTACTTGAAATATGGGCGTGTCAGAATTGTTTTCCACTAAGTTTTGCTCTAAAATAGCATGAATAATGCATAATTGTTGTTCTTCACAAGCATACTCACCGTGAGTGATGATAGCACCATGATCTTTATCTTTTTGGCTCCCCTCAGATGATGTAGGTACATCCATCTCCTCATCTTTCTTCTCAAGTAATGGAGTTGGTAGCTCAAGTAACTCATTCTTCTCTTCAGCGTGGTTTTCAACTTGCTGCAAGTTGTTAGTTACAGAAAAAGGCACAACCACAGGTTTGCTCTCATGTGTCCTATTATCAAGTATTCTCAATTCTTTCTCAATCTGACTTTCAACCTTACAAGCAAGTATAAACAAATCATAGAGAGAATTATATTCTTTGTGGACGAGAATGTTCTTAATTTCTTGATTAAGCCCACCTAAGAATCTATTCTCTATAGCTTCTACATGTTCCTCTAAATCACAACGCAACAAAAGAGCTTTCAATTCTTCATAGTATTCACTTACAGTTTTCCTACCTTGTTCTAAACGTTGCAATCTTTTTAACAAGTCACGTGAATAATATGAAGGAACAAATGTAGATCTCATAATTCGTTTCAAAGCATTCCAAGTTTTAGGTACATGTGATAGTCTACATTGTTTCCTCCACCAAAATAATGCGAAATCAGTGAATTCACTAGTAGCAGCCCTAACTCTTTTATCATCAGGAAAATCATAGCACAGAAAATTTTGATCTAATTGTATTTCCCATTCAAGATAAGCTTCAGGGTCATATCTACCAGCAAATGGAGGAATTGTAAACTTGGCATCATCATCACATACCTCTCTTGTTAACCTACCTGTACCTTGTCGATTATGTCGAAGTCGACAACGGTCGCGATCATTGGAGCCCTCAATTCTATTGTTGATGGTGGTGAGGGTCTTATTAATACGATCCAACAAGTTGTTGGTCTCACAAAAATTGCTACAATGTGATCTTGAACCTGTCATGGTTAGTAGAAAACAAGGAAATACACAAGAATTATGTAAGTCCCTACAAACTACTAGGAGGTGGAGCTTCACAAGTCACACATCTCTCAAACTCTTACCAAGCTCTTACAAGTTCTTACCAAAGCAAACAGGTGGTGCAACCGATGGCTGGTTCGTGATAAATCTAACTCAAGTGATGAGTAAAGCGATTGCAAGGTACAGCGAGACCTGTTCGGTTAGTAGAAAAGTGGAGCTTGGATAGGCTATGTATTTTGTAGCAAAGGAAAACAATCAATTAATTTCAGAAATTGCACAGAATTGAATTATAGTTCGTATCTAGCACTTAGCCTATGTTGCTGATCAACCAAGCATGGAAGAAAGGCTAAAATATGTGCATGGCAATGTATAGGAGTGGTAACTACAAGATAATTCAATTTAATGCAATCTGGAAGTGAAGAGCACAAGGATTGACCCAAAACTTGAAAACTGGAGATTTCTGTCCACTGGACAGCACGTCGGTATTTCGGCCGTAACTTTTTGTCAGTTGCCTTTTTTTCAATGATTCTTTTTTTCTCCGTTTCCTGACGGCTTTTTCTACAACTTTTGTTTTGGGGCTAAGTTCTGGAAACCGACCGAAAAAGTCGCACAAAATTCACAAGTGCCGACTGTTGCAGATTCAATCTGGAATTTTAGGTCAACTTTCACCGCATATATCTCTTAACTGCCTTGCTCGAATGACGTGAAATTTTACAGATAGATGGACAGAAAAGTTTTGAATCTAATGGCGGTGGTTTCACTCAAAAATAAGATCGGAATCAAAATCTATGGCATATTTGGTGGCGGCTGCAGAGGAAGGAAAAATCAGCCGAATTGGAATTAGGGTTTGGGGTGGGGATTTTTTTGTTTGGATTTTTTTTAAGGAATCAAGCATATGACCAGCAACTAGACAAAGCTAAAACGGACACAAATTCAATTTAGCAAACCAAAACTAACAGATTGAAAGGCACAACGGGGTTTGGACAGCGGAAATTAACTCTTTTTGTGGGGCAATTTTTCTAGACTATGGGAAATAAAAATCAATCTACTAACTAGGGATACAAAGAATTCCTACCGGTCAACTGAATCTCTGATACCACTTGATGAGGCGTTGGTGTCCCGATCTTCCGATAGGATGATAACTATCGATTTTGGCGGAGGCGACCCTTGCGATCCGACTACAACCGAACGACGTCGCTTGCGCCTTAGCAATCGCTGAACCACACTCCAAGTTGTTATCAACCGTGCCAAGAACGCAGTTGACCTGACCACGAAGGTCTATTCCTGCATGCAACCGAAGAACACGCAAGAACAAGATAACAAGCAATCTGAAATTGCAAATATTTCTATTAAAATCAAAAGGTGGGATTCCGAAGGCTGTCTTGACAGGTGGTCGTCCGACACAACTGAAGAACAAAAGTTTACATAATAGCTAAACCTAAACTCAACAAAATCCAAGACCTAACAAGGGAGGCGGCGGCTCCTTTATAGGGAGAACAACCAGGAGGGGCGTCCAAAGTGCATGCTCTAGGGTTACAAGGCCCATGGGCCCAATTGGTGGTGGCGCAGCACCCTTTTGACTCGGACTCAAAAACCAACGTGGATTGTTTTGATGATTCCAGCCGGCTCGGATAGAATTTGAAGATGAGGTTGGATCCGTTGGAAAGTATACTTCATAAGCTTTCCATGAAGTACAAGAACGTCCCAAACGGAGTCCGTATGAGAAAGTTACGTTCGTTTCAACTTGCACCTTTGCAGCAGTCCGAATCTGATTCCAGTACGTGACCAATACGGACTCTTTTGATGATTGCGGCTGTCTCGGATAGAATTTGAAGATGGGGTTGCATCCTTTAGAAAGTAGACTTGATAAGCTTTCCATCAAGTCCAAGAACATCCCAAACGGAGTCCGTATGAGAAAGTTACGTTCGTTTAAACTTGCACCATTGCAGCAGTCCGAGTCTGATTCCAAAACGTGTCCAACTCGAATTCGTGCTTGACTTGGTCCCAAAGTGACGTGGTGACCTCCATTATTCCTTCCATGCATGTCCAGGACTCCATGTCCCTTTCCTTCATCCTTTCCCAAATTCCTAAGCACAATTAAATCACTTGCATTAGGTAGCGGTCTATTCTCAGTAACATATGAAGGCTGAAGAAACGAATTCACCTTTAGTTCAATCTTGATATTGGGCGCGATTGTCGTATGTGTTTGTGGCGTGGTCACATCACATTGGCCATGAAGTTTTGGGACTAGCTAGTAAATAGCCTCTGGACTCTCCATGTCAAATTTCAAGCCATCTAGCGAAGGGAATCAAGAGTTTCTCCAAAAACCCTAGAAACTGAAATCGTGAACAGAGGGAGCCCAAAACTTAAAACTGAAATTAAAGCGAAGATTGCTCTTGAGAAACTTGATCAAATGATCTTGAGGCACTATCCCATCACAGAGCAACCCATTTTGGCACTCCCCAGCAACAAACAACAAGAACCTCAAAAACTCACAAATCACCTGAAGATAGTATCGAAGGAAAAACTGAACAGAGAGAGCACGGGAGATAAAAACTTCAGATTCTCATTCATGGAAGCAAAAGGAATACATAGGAGTCCCCATACGCATGGACATTAGAACAGGGATGAAAGATTACATGGTTTCACCTCTACCTCTCCCTCTCCAACTCAATCCCTCAACCATACATGCTTGAGAAGGAGGAGACACACTCTGTTCTACCACTACAGAGGGGATGAACGTAGGGGACACTAAGGAGACATGCTTTGCTGCCCTCAACCACTAAAGACCCAAAGCAAACAACCTCTCCAAAGCCTCTTTTGGCTAGAGTAAACCCTAATACCCTCCAACAACCATACATGGGCATGCAGTCCCTCACAAGTATTTATAGCCTACGGCTAACGGGTCTCCGCCCCGTTACGCCCGCTAAATCCAATGGAGCCCGCTCCCGCTTGTTCAGCCTCGCGAAATTCCCGATTCGCCCCTTCTGCACCTTCCGGGAAGCTTCCGCGCTCCTTGCCTCGCACGCCTCGCAACCACCTCGAGTCCACGTCGTCTTCGACACATCTCGACCGTTCTGACCTCAGCGCCACCTGCGCCTAGTCCGGTCCACCGTGTCTCGCCACGACTCCGCCTCGACGTCCTGTAGACACACAGACAAGAAACACATCAAATAGCACCGCTCGATACATGAAAGCGTAAATACCATCATACTTACCACAGATGAAGTCCAAACCTGTCGAATCATCGGAATATGCGTCCTAATCCCATACGACCAAGTTTGACCAAAATCTGACCGAGCCCGTTGCACCACGCAACGTCAAGGTCCAAACAACCCAAACCAAACTCGACTATCCTAAACCGATGTCAATTACTCATCATACACATGGGATGACCTCCACATGGTCTCTCAACCCCACATCCAACCTAGTGTAATCCTCAGCCAGATAAGAGATCTAACAAAGTAATTTAATAGTAAGGGTAAGTACTAGCATACTCAACAAGGATTAATCTATGCTACTTAGATGCGGTGAAAGGAGACTGCGGATTTGGCAAGAGTGATTGTAAATCTATTAAGTTCTTGACTATCTATGGTTAGTAATTTGTTCCTAATTGCATTATATTTTAGATCCTGCTTTTGGTGAAAGGAGAATTGAAGATAGTTTTGATCTAGCTTCATGTAGAGAGAAGATTATTCACATCTAGCATGGTTTAGGGTTTAGTTAATTCATAGTCTATTTCTAATTAATTCAATTTAATTAATTATTCTTTCTACATATAGCTACTTTAGGTCATATATATCTAGTGTACTAATTAATTAATTCAATATTTAATACTAAATTTTTATATGTGTAATGTAGGACCGAAGCTGGATGTATGCTGGGAACTGTGTGAGTGAAGAGTTCATGAATGACGTGTTTGCTTTTACAAGAGCTACCGAGAATGATATGTTGAATAAGGGGATAGAATATATGTATTGTCCATGCATTGACTGTGAGAATATGAAGATGTTTAAGAACCAAGTGCAGATTGAAGCATACTTGATTCGAAGAGGTTTCAAAAAGGGGTATGCACGTTGGACCAGTCATGGTGAAGAGCAGATTACATAGAAAGGTAGTAATAATGACATTGCTGACGAAGTCAATGATATGCCACCGGATGATGTCGATTGTGGTTCCGATTCGGATAGATTGCATGATGATATTCTGGATCAAATGCTTTGTGATGCAAAAGGAAAATGTGATGATAGAGAGCATGTTAAATTCTGGGGCTTGATGGAGGACTCAGAGAAACCTTTGTTCACGTGTTGCAAGTCAAAGTGCACGAGGTTGTCAACCGTACTTAAACTGCTGAAATTGAAGACAAGCAACGGTTGGTCCGACAAAAGTTTCATGACGCTGTTAGGTATTTTAGTGGACATGCTTTCGAAGGAAAACGAGTTGCCCAAAACCACCTACAAAGGTAAGAAGATTCTTTGTCTGTGGGAATAGAAGTAGAAAGAATGCATGCATGTTTAAACGACTGTATCCTCTACTGTAAAGAGTATGCAAACATGTATGTATGTCCAGTGTGCAACGCATCCCGATACAAGCATCAGAATAAATCAGATGACGGTGAGGGAATAGAGGTGAAGAAAGGCCCTGCTGCTAAGGTGGCATGGTATCTTCTTGTAATTCCCCATTTGAAGCGGTTTTTAACGAACCCAAGGAGGCAAAACTACCGCGTTAGCACTCGGAAGAGCGTAAGAAGGATGGAATGCTAAGACATCTTACTGATTCCACCCAATAGAGAAACATCGATATGAGGTTTGCAGACTTTGGTACTGAACTGTGGAATATAAGATTTGGACTGAGTATAGATGTAATGAATTCTTTTGGTAACATGAGTAGCCGACATAGCACTTGGCTCGTGACTCTCTATATCTACAACCTTCCTCCTTGGTTGTGTATAAAATGAAAGTATATTTTATTGTCGATACTTATCAAAGGGCTGAAGCAACCTAGAAATTATATTAATGTGTACCTAACACCATTGGTGGAAGATCTAAAAATACTATGGATCGAAGGGGGTACAGGTATGGGATATGTACAAATAAGAGAACTTCACTTTATGCTCCTTGTTGTTCTACACCATAAATGATTATCCTACTCTTGCTAACCTGTTGGGCCAAAGTACAAAAAGGGCCAAAACCTATACTCACTGCTTAGATGATGCCGAAAGTGTGTGGCTAAAGCACTCGCACAAAACCGTGTACATGCGTCATCGTAGGTTCCTTGGGAGGGCTCATCCATACCACGAGATGAAGAAACAATTTGACAGAGAGGAGGATAGTTCAGCTCCAAGGCATTTAAGTAGAAAAGAGGTTTGTGATATGGTTAAGGATTTAGATGTTGTGCTCAAAAGGGACGTAAATCGAGGACCCGTGAGAAGAACGTCTAGAAGAAGAGATCTATTTTTGGATTTATCTTATTGGGAGTACCTAGGAGCTCGCCATTGCATCGACGTCATGCACATAGAGAAGAATGTGTATGACAGTTTGATTGGTCTATTACAGAACATTCATGACAAAACATAGGATAGTGTAAACGCACGGCTTAACTTGGTTGATATGGACATTAGGTTGAGTTAACACCGATAAAGACTGATAAATGATAAACTTACTTTCCTTCTGCTTGTTGCGTCCTATCCAAGGCTGAGAGAATTGAACTATGCTAGTGCTTGCATGGTGTGAAATTTCCATCTGGTTACTCTGCCAACATGAAGAAACTTTTTTCCATGGAAGATTTGAAGTTAATTGGCATGAAGTCTCATAATTGTCATGTGCTGATGACACAGATGCTCCCTATTGTAATGAGAAATATTTTGTCGATCAAGGTTCGTGAGACAATAATGATGCTGTGTTATTTCTTTAACACAATTGCTCAGAAGGACGCTCTGCAGGATGAGGTGGAACAACTTTATATTATCTTGAGATGTATTTCCCTCTGTCATTTTTTGGTATCATGGTCCATCTTATTTTTCATATTATGTGGGAGATAAAAATGTGCGGGACTGTGTTTCTACGTCACATGTACCCATTCGAGAGGTTCATGAGAATTCTCAAGTCCTATGTACGAAATTGATCTTGGCCGAAGGGCAGCATCGTTGAAGATTATGCAACCGAAGAGGTCATTAAGTTCTATGTCGATTACATGGTTCAGGTTGAACTGATAGGTGTTCCTCGATCTCACCATGAGAGGAGGCTTAAGGGTATTGGGACCATCAAAAGTAAAGCAATCACTCCAGATATAGATACGTATGATCAAGCCCATTTCACGGTCTTGCAACACATCATTGAAGTGTCTCCGTATATCGACTAGCACAAGGACGTGCTTCAACAAAAAAATTTAGAATGGCCAGATATTTAGATTACGAGACAACACAATAGTCGGTTCAACCAATGGTTTAATGAGCGACTCACTAGGAGCTCGTCAAGTGATATGCTGACATGTTGGCAAAAGGGCCAATATTTATAGTTGTGACATGGCAAGGATATGATATAAATGGGTACGTGTCAGACCCAGATTTTATAATCCGGAATCTTCTGTGTTTATACTGCACTATTACCTGGATCAGTAGATAGTGCACACAGTTACAGTAATGAACATCAAATTACATATCATGTGGAAACATAAATAAAATAGTAGACTTACTCATGGGCCGATTAGGCCAAAATCATTAAATTGCAGCAGCGGAAGAACGAAGCACACAGGTGGGACCTTCAGGACATGCCCACAGGCAGCCAACTGGAGGTTCGCGACCTAGCCCTTGACGATTCCATCTTCTCTTTCATCATAACCGAAAGTATTGCTGAAGCGCAGTGATCTGATTCCTGCTTCTGGATTTGTTATGAGAGCGAGTGTGAGCACACTAACCACCGTGCTCCGCGAGCCAACACACAGAATGCAAATAGATAATATGCATGGCTTATCAAAGGAAGGCTCGGGTTATTTTATTTGCCATAAATTGCATTTGAAATATGATACATAGAAATCTCCTGAGACTTAGCAGTTTGAACTAAATCATAATGTGTGAAAAGAATGCAATATCATTATTAGTGATACAGATTTTTCGTTCACCATATATGGCATCTGCACCATATGCTTATTTTTCAGCTTATAAATGCTTAACTTTCCACTAGGACGACACCCAGGACAATTCAAATCAGGGTTTTCCACTGCCCTTCCACTTTTCCTATTCCACCCCACAAAGTTTTTGAATTAGAACTATATCTGGTTAAGTTCCCATGTCCGCCCATGACCGTGGGCATGGCTATTCGAATAGTTTTGACTCTGCAGAGTGTGTACACTTTCACCACAAGAGACAATCAACTCGTTGCCCCACATGATTCCTTAGTCATGTGGTTGAGCAGACCATCACAGTGACTTTTCAAAGTATCTATAGCCCCTTTTCTCATCTCACTTTATGGGCTTCTCCCACTTGCGATGGGTCCCATCTATGCACAGGATGTTTCCCCACAGTTACTAACGCAGCTGGGCTTCTCAACTCCCCACAACGCTTAGAATAGCTGGGAAAACTTCACCCTCCACTGGTGTCCCTTAGGGCCCCCTTGCCCGTGCGTATCCACTCCCCATCCACTACCGGTGAGATGAGTCCAGGGATTTCGATAAATCTACTTAGCCAAGTTGTATTTTACAGACTTGTGGTTGTACTGCTTTACACAGGAGGTCATGACAAGATTCAGTCCTTAGTGGTATCTGGGCGGTTCTACCACAAACCACACTCTCGTGCACCTCTGCACCATACCCCCGAACCATCCGCCCAGATAGATAAGCAATTTGAGGTTTTTGGGAGTATAAAATAATCATATCCAACATATACCAGTCATTACCACCATGACTGTCTGAATCAATTTCTCATGATTAAAAGTGATGCTTGGGGCAATTTCTTGCCCCGGGTTCCTAAACAATGCTAAGCATGGCATATAATTAAGGACTTATTTTCGAAAGCTAACCATTATAAAGTTTTCCACTAGGCGACAAGGCTCACATATGCAATATACCAAAGAGGGGTGTAATACTTAGTCAAGTTGAACGATGGGCATATAGCTAAACTTTTAAATCAACATATTTTGCACATAATAACAGCATGCAATTTGATAATTTAAACGAAAGTAATTTGCATAAAATGTAGGTTCAACATGATCAAAGTATTGACTCGCCTGGCACGGTTTACCGCGGTCTTGAGCTCACACAATGCTTTCTCTTGAGTTTTTGGCGTTTATCTTCACTTCGAGCTTGATCTCGCTTGATCCACTGAATCTTCATGACTTCCGATTTCTAATTACGCGGCAAACGATTGAATCCAAATAAAAGCAAATAACTCAAAAAATCCAAATAAATCCAAATAAACTCAACTTTTATATTATTATGAGTTAATGGGTGATTTAAGGCAAGGTCGGTGGTAGAAAACGATGACTCGATCTTTTTATTAATAATCTCTTTTTATTATTTTTGTATTTATCAAGGAAGTTCCATGAGTTAGGTTAGACCTATGAATCGGTATTATTTTGTCGAACGTTACTTTTCAGGGCATTTTGGCTTACCGAATAAATTTTAGAGTCTAGATGTATAGCATTTTATGGGATGACATTTTATGTAGCCTCAGTTTTCACTAAGTCTATTTCCAACTTGAATTAGGATTCGGTTGTATGGGCCACATCTTGTTATTTCATGCTCATCATTATTATTTATTAAATCTAGTATTAAGATTTAGTTAATGGTACCATTATTATTTTATCTATGCTTTAGTTACTATTATACTTAACTTTATTTCTAATTTTAGTCTAAAGTTAGCAATTTGAGTAATACTTGATATGTATCAATTTTGGTAACCCTAATTACTCAAGTTAATGGCTAAATATTTACTTTAGAGTGTGTATATGTCTATGAGATTATTTTGGTATTTGAGGGCCTAGGGCTACTATATTTTAGTACCTGTATATTATTATGACCTTTTAATTTGAATACTCTCTGAAAACTACTGATACTGATATTTTATCCTTTTACAAGTCGAGCCTGCTATACATGTGTACATTTTGTCATCATTATTAACTAAAGCTACCATTTAGCATTTCATGATTGGCAGTATTCTAATGATAAGGTTACATGTATGTATTTTAAATAGGGTCTACGGCGAACGCAGGGATCGCACTGCTGTATGTACTAGTGGGCTGCATGCAAACTATCCGCTTTTCCTAACCACATATTTATATATATACATACAGACGCTTATATATTCATTTACTTAGATAGTCTCTACATTCTTTTAATTGTTGTTAGCTTTAGTTAAAATTTATTTACCTAGCAAAGTGATATTCCAATATCTGGTAATTAGCAAATCCTACCACTAGAGTTCACTTAATGACAACATTTTTAAATACTAGGCATAAATCTTAATTTTAGTTAATGGCAATCTTTATTTGGTCATTTACCATAAGTTGTACTTCTTTATCGAAGTCTGTAATTAATATTTGGTCTTTTGGTTAATTATGCAAATAGGATTAATTATTCAAACATAATGACTATTCCACATTTATATATTAATCAATCTGGTTTTATGGCCCAATTAAATTTATTAGCTTTTCTAGATTATTTACAAATTTTTCCTTGATTTTTCCTAAACTGAAATGATCAATAATCGATAAAAATAAAAAGAATGGAGAATTGAACCGAGGGGGAATCGAACTCTGGATCTACTGCGTCATGCGCTTGACTTCACTTAGGGTGTGTTTGGTTCGTGGATGGAGGTTGTATCATATATCCTGGCTGAGTGGATGCAGGCTGAGTGGAATCGTATTTCAGAAAAAGAAGATGTTTGGTGAGGTTGCATGAGCGGATGCAAAAAAACTGAGATGCTGTTTGGTTGCCTGTATGAGCGGATACAGTCTACCAAACCTGAGAGGCTGACACGTAGGACCGCATAAGATACACTGCATCCACCCATCCAGGATGGCCAGTGAAGCTCATTTTGAGCGTATCCACCCATCCAGGATGAGGGCGTATTTTTGCATCCGCTCATACAGGCTGCATCCACTCATACAGGCAACCAAACAGGCTCTTTCTCAGATTATACGGATCCACCCAGCCAGGACGAAGGAGATTCAGGCAACCAAACACACCCTTAGCTGACCAAGTGAGCATCTAGTCCTTAGCGATTTTATTGAAGGGGTATTATAGTTGAGCAAGCACATGGATGGGGCAAAGAAGAGCATACCGGCGGCGCTCGGGGCTAGCCTTGCCGGCGGCAGGAAGCGGCCGGAGAGGTTGGGCAACCGGGAAAAATGGGTTCCACCGGAGGTGGGGAAGCTAGACGTGGCGGCGAATTAGCCGGAACAGCAGCGAGGCGGGCCGGCGGCAGCGTAAAGCGGACGGTGGGGGAGACTGTTGATGGCGGCGGTGGCCGGAGGGGAGAGAGAAGGGGTCCAAGTGGCATAAGCTGGAGGAGAGCACGGGTATCCTTGCCATGCGGTTGGCCGCGCCGGAGGGGTGCCGTGGTTGGCCGGCGACGTGAGTGGGCGGCGGCGCAGAGGTGTTCACGCCGCCGGCGAGCTGGGGCGGCAGGGAGCTTCGGCCGACGGTCGTGGAGGCTTCGGGGCGTCAAGGAGTCTCTCCCACCACGAGGAATTGGATAGTGGTGGCCCGGGGAGATGTTGGCGGCGGGAATGGTGGCGGCGGTCGGTTTTGGGGAAGAAACTACGTCGGTGAGCTTCGGCACGCGAAACTTCGATTAATTCGGGGAGAGAGTAGAGGGAGAGCGGGTATACGCCATGGCGCAATCAATTTGGGTATTGAGCGGCGCTGTGCGGGATAAGAAACAAAGAGAGGTAGGGGAAAGGTGAGGAAGGAATGAGGGGGGCCGGCTGCTTTATAGCGCGGGAGAGGGGGTCGGCTGAGGTTGCGCAGCAAGGCGTTGGGGTGGCAGGACATGGGCGCGACGTGAGCACAGTGTGCGGCGCATGCGGAAGTGTTGGCGACGGCCACGGCAGGGCGACGTGCGCAGGGCGGCGGCAGGCGCGCGTCGACGCGGATGCGGCGGGGGCGGCTTTTGACCGAGCGAAGAGGAGATGGGGAGGGCGACGTGGAAGTTGCTCTGCCACGGAAGAAAAAGAAGGAAGAGACAACGAGAGGAAAGAAGGAGCAGTCGCTCGGGGAGGAAATGGAGGGGAGGCGCGTGAAGCGGGCCCAGCGGCAGAAAAAGGGAAGAGAAATGGGGAATGGGTCCACATGTAATAGAGTAGGGAAAATTGAAGGAAAATAGAGATGGACTTAACCATTTTCTGAACTTCGAATTTTTGATTTTTGAACTTTTAATTTGCATTAACATTTTACTGATTTTTGGATGTCATTTAGAATTCACACTTTAAATTTCCCACTATTAAACGAGAGTGCTTATTATTATTTTCATTTAGGGTATAGGTGTATATGCATATATATATATATATATATTAGTATTTATGTATATGTGTTTGTATTTTTTGATGTGGCACCAAGTAGCACTACAACTTTGGTTAGTGCTTGCAGTTCTGTGCACAATGTTCAAGAAGCTTTGAATACCAATTCTGAAGTTTCTAACGTGCACCAAAGACATATTTGGAAAGCTAATGAAGTCTATTTTCCAACGAATCAAACGACACTTGATTTGGAGCTTCCTACACAAAGTTATGGCAATTTCATTGGATGCTGCACGAGCTGTCCGGAGAGACGCGCGAGACTTGCAAAACATAAAGAGTTCGAGTATTGCAATGCAAGTAAGGGTAAAATCCGACCACACCATGACTTTCTAAAGATTGAGAAGGATTCCTTTTCAGGTTCCAAACGTATTTGGAAGCCCCTTGAACCAGAAAACAAAACATATAAAGATTTGAAACCGATTCGGACTCGGATTGGGACAGCTGGCAAGACCGATACTAAGACATCCATAACTTTCACAAACGGAGTCCGATTTGGGCGTTCTTGGACTCGTTGGAAAGCTATTTTGAAGCCCCACATAATGGACAAGGTGCCAGCCACGAAATCCTCATAGTCAGATCGCAAATTAAGAGAGAATCCAGAGATAGCAGTTTAGGTATTTCCTTTTTAGTTCGTATTGGAGTTTGTTTCGGCCTTAGGCCAAGTAGTGCGTGAGTTGTAATCAAGGCCGTGCATTGTGCACCAATATAAGGCCAGGGCCTTAGCCCCATTGTAACTTAGACTTTCATTTGAGAAATAGAAACCAGAAAATCACCATGGTTTGGTTGCCATTGTTGGCGTGTTCTTGAGATTTCCATCGAGGAATTGCTCT
This sequence comes from Dendrocalamus latiflorus, assembly GCA_017311315.1. Taxonomy (NCBI): domain Eukaryota; kingdom Viridiplantae; phylum Streptophyta; class Magnoliopsida; order Poales; family Poaceae; genus Dendrocalamus; species Dendrocalamus latiflorus. The sequence goes on from CM029634.1 coordinate 32,290,993, forward strand.
TGGTGTGTTGAATCCAATTGTGGTGTTGGATTCTACTCGCTGAAACTTCGGTTTCTCTACCCTTTGTTCACGTGCTGCGGTGTGCGTGGGAGAAGGCTTATCTTGGAGAGGGCATCCAACAAGGCGTATCGTGAAAGATCAGGGCCAAAGAAACGAGGTTCAACTAGCTTGCTAGTGGATCCGCATCATCTTGGTATCAGAGCGTGGTTGATCACGGTACGAGGTTGCTAAATTTTTCTTGATGGCGGGTTCTATGAAGATTGAAGATGGCAAGGCTATAATCATGCCGAGCCAATCGGGGAGGTGCCCCAATATGCGGCATCTTTGCTGCCCGAGGTGCGACACGGGTTTGAAGCGACACGTGACTACTTCTTAAGTTGTCACCAGAAGCTTGAAGGCAAGATTGATGATTTGGGGGCGCGAATTGATGCTTTGACGGAGGAGATACACAACCAGCCACCACAATTTCAGCATGCTGAACGGGGACCTCAATATCCCGAACGGCGTGCACCATATGAAGACGATGAACACGAGGAGATTTTTGATGGTGCAGCGGGCTTTGCTCCACAACCGCGCCATGCTCGGGACTACCGTGGTGCTGACCGTGGTAGGGACATGCGTGGCAGAGGTGGTGTCGGGTTTACTCAGCGTGTTGCCGTGGATGATGGAATTGGGCAGATAAAAATTTCTATCCCATCATTTAATGGTAAAGCTGAACCGGAGGAGTACTTGGATTGGGAGATGCGTGTCGAACAAATTTTTGACACCCATCACTATACTGAGGATAAGAAGATCCGTTTGGCGACAATTGAGTTCACTGGATATGCTCTTGTTTGGTGGAACCAATTGTGTCGCGTAGGAGCTTGTCCAGATACTTGGGCACAACTGAAGAATATTTTGAGGCGACGTTTTGTCCCAGCACACTACACGAGGACCTTGTACAACCGGCTACAACAACTACGTCAAGGTAATTCTAGTGTTGATGAATATTATGAAGAGATGGAGATGTTGATGATCCGTACAGGGACAGAGGAGCTTGATGAGGCTACTATGGCACGTTTCTTTAATGGGTTGAATGAGGATGTGCAAGATAGGGTGGAGATGGTCCATTACTACAACATTCAAGACTTGGTGCATCAAGCCGAACGTGCTGAACAATAATTGAAGCGCAAACAAGCTAAGGGTGGACATGCCAACACTCAAACAAACCCATGGAGGCGTGCATCACAGCAAGGCGATGATGTTGGTTCACACTCCAAGGTGGCGACATCAAGCCGTTCAAATGGGGCTCTTTCAAGGGAGGCAAGCAATAGAGGTAAAGAAGCAACTAAAACTGATTCTAGTTTGCCTTCTAATGCTCGTGCTAGAGAAATTGAGTGTTTCAAGTGCAAGGGAAGAGGTCATATGATGCGTGATTGTCCAAATCAACGAAGAGTGCTTCTCAATAAAGACGGCTATGCTTCAACAAGTTCTAGTAGTGATTCTGAAAGTGAAAAATCCGATGATTCCAAGGAAGATGTTGTCTATTATTATCCAGAGTTGAATGGTGTTAATGTTTTGGTCCGAAAGGTGCAAAGTAAAGAAACTGAAACAAAAGGACAGCGGTGGAGTGTTTTTCAAGCAGAGTGCAAAATCAAAGATAAAGCATGCAAGTTGATCATAGATGGTGGAAGTTATACCAATGTGATTAGCAAAGATTTGGTGTACGCTTTAGGGCTGTCCACGTGGAGGCATCCTCAACCACATCATGTGGAGTGGCTACACAACTCCGGAAGGCTAAAGATAACTCACAAGGTGCGTGTTCCGTTTGTTGTTGGTGACTATGTTGACAAGGTGGATTGCGACGTAGTTCCAATGGATGCATGTGGGTTATTGTTGGGAAGACCATGGCAATATGATCGCAATGCTACGCATGAGGGCCGGTCCAACACATATACATTTGTACATGAGGGAAAGAAGCATGTGTTGAAACCAAAATTGGAGAGTTCTATTCATGTTGATGAAGAAATTACAGCCAAGAAGAAGCAAGCTCCCAAGATTACCCCAAAGCCGAGGACGGCTTTGCTTCAAGGAGGGGAGGATGATGTGGCACCAAGCAGCACTACAACTTTGGTTAGTGCTTGCAGTTCTGTGCACAATGTTCAAGAAGATTTGAATACCAATTCTGAAGTTTCTAACGTGCACCAAAGACATATTTGGAAAGCTGATGAAGTCTATTTTCCAACGAATCAAACGGCACTTGATTTGGAGCTTCCTACACAAAGTTATGGCAATTTCATTGGATGCTGCACGAGCTGTCTGGAGAGACGCGCGAGACTTGCAAAACATAAAGAGTTCGAGTATTGCAATGCAAGTAAGGGTAAAATCCGACCACACCATGACTTTCTAAAGATTGAGAAGGATTCCTTTTCAGGTTCCAAACGTATTTGGAAGCCCCTTGAACCAGAAAACAAAACATATAAAGATTTGAAACCGATTCGGACTCGGATTGGGACAGGTGGCAAGACCGATACTAAGACATCCATAACTTTCACAAACGGAGTCCGATTTGGGCGTTCTTGGACTCGTTGGAAAGCTATTTTGAAGCCCCACATAATGGACAAGGTGCCAGCCACGAAATCCTCATAGTCAGATCGCAAATTAAGAGAGAATCCAGAGATAGCAGTTTAGGTATTTCCTTTTTAGTTCGTATTGGAGTTTGTTTCGGCCTTAGGCCAAGTAGTGCAATCGAAAATGACTCTTGAAATGAAAACTGAGTACCAAACACCTCGAAAGGACTTCGTATTTAGCTCATTTGCGCACGCATTTTGGATCGGTCCGAGTCGATGTTAAACTTTCGTCCACAACGGGTTCCAACGGGTACTATAAATTTTATACGTACGAAAGCGAGGTACAAACAAAACCGTGTGCCAGACATCTTTCATAGTCGTTATTTGCGCCATATTTCATTTTAGCATGCATCTTGAATCCGTCCGAGTCGGCGTTAAAGTTCCATCTACAACGGATTCCAACGTGTACTACAAACTCCTTGCGTTCGAAGACGACTCTTGTAATGAAACTGAGTACCAGAAACACCGTGATACGGGGTCGCCCGATCTTCTCGACGTACGATGGAAACCCACAGGAGTCTTGATGAATCGTAACGATCCTCCAATGCCAGTGCAAGGGACGAACACTCTTTAATCCGCCAAAACACAGTCGTGTTGATTTCGCCGACCACCAAGCGAAGATCTATCGTGCACCCAATTCACAACGGAAAGGCTGAACGATCTTGATTGAAGAAGATACACCTAATTCCATAAGGAATTTCGGCAGCAATGCTAAACTCAAAAACTTTAGTAGATTGATTTTTCTCAAACGTGGTCTCAATACTTCTTTCCAGTGAAATAATGTATTTGACTTAAAAGTGCTAAGCATGTGCGTATCCGCGTCACACCGAATGGACTCGTATGTCTCTCATTTGTGCATGCATTTCGAATCAGTGTGAGTCGCTGGTGAACTTTTGTCCACAACGGTTTCTATGGGTACTATGAATTCCATGCGTATGAAAATCGGGCACAAAACAGAATCGAACACGAAACACCCAGCATGGACTTCATGTGCGCCCCAACTCATTTGGGCATGCATTTCGAATCCGTCCGAGTCGGTGTTAAACTTTTGTCCACAACGGTGTCCAACGGGTACTGTAAACTCCATGCATACAAAATCAAAGCACAAAGTAAAGCCAATCCCAAACACACCCAATGGACGTCATATGCGCCCTAACTCACTCCGGCATGCGTTTTGTGAACTTCCGAGTCGTTGTTAAACTTTCCACCAAAACGGGCTCGTCGGCGCTCTGAACTCAGTACGAATGAAAACGCGGCACCGGAAGAAAACGCGTCCCAAACACACCCAATGGACCTCATATGGCCCTAACTCACTCCGGCAGACGTTTCGTGAATTTTTGAGCCGGTGTAGTTTTCCACCAAAACGGGCTCGTCGGGTGCTCTGAACTCCGTGCGAACGAAAACGCGGCAATGGAAGAAAACGTGTCGCAAACACCCCCAATGGACCTCATATGCGCTCTAACTCACTCCCGCTTGCGTTTTGTGAACTTCCGAGCCGGTGTTAAACTTTCCACCAAAACGACCTCGTCGAGTGCTCTGAACTCCGTGCGAACGAAAAGCGGCACCGGAACGAAACGCATCCCAAACACAGCCAATGGACGTCATATGCGCCCTAACTCACTCCGGCAAGCGTTTCGTGAACTTCCGAGCCGGTGTTAAACTTTCCACCAAAACGGGCTCGTCGGGTGCTCTGAACTCCGTGCGAACGAAAACGCAGCACCGGATCGAAACGCGTCCCAAACACCCCCAATGGACCCCATATGCGCTCTAACTCACTCCCGCATGCGTTTTGTGAAATTCCGAGCCGGTGTTAAACTTTTCACCAAAACGAGCTCGTCGAGTGCTCTGAACTCCGTGCGAACGAAAAGCGGCACCGGAAGGAAACCCATCCCAAACACAGCCAATGGACGTCATATGCGCCCTAACTCACTCCGGCATGCGTTTCGTGAACTTCCGAGCCGGTGTTAAACTTTCCACCAAAACGGGCTCGTCGGGTGCTCTGAACTCCGCGCGAACGAAAACGCAGCACCGGATCGAAACGCGTCCCAAACACCCCCAATGGACATCATATGCGCCCTAACTCACTCCGGCATGCGTTTCGTGAACTTCCGAGTCGGTGTTAAACTTTCCACCAAAACGGGCTCGCTGGGTGCTCTGAACTCCGTGCGAACGAAAACGCGGCACCGGAGCAAGACGCATCCCAAACACACCCAATGGACGTCATATGCGCCCTAACTCACTCCGGCATGCGTTTCGTGAACTTCCGAGTCGTTGTTAAACTTTCCACCAAAACGGGCTCGTCGGCGCTCTGAACTCAGTACGAACGAAAACGCGTCCCAAACACACCCAATGGACCTCATATGCACCCTAACTCACTCCGGCAGACGTTTCGTGAATTTTCGAGCCGGTGTTAAACTTTCCACCAAAACGGGCTCGTCGGGTGCTCTGAACTCCGTGCGGACGAAAACGCGGCAATGGAAGATAACGTGTCGCAAACACACCCAATGGACCTCATATGCGCTCTCACTCACTCCCGCATGCGTTTTGTGAACTTCCGAGCCGGTGTTAAACTTTCCACCAAAACGAGCTCGTCGAGTGCTCTGAACTCCGTGCGAACGAAAAGCGGCACCGGAACGAAACGCATCCAAAACACACCCAATGGACGTCATATGCACCCTAACTCACTTCGGCATGCGTTTTGTGAACTTCCGAGCCGATATTGAACTTTCACCAAAACGGGCTAGTCGGGTGCTCTTCACTCCGTGTGAATGAAAATGCGGCACCGGAAGAAAACGTGTCTTAAACACAGCCAATGGACGTCATATGCGATCTAACTCACTCCGGTATGCGTTTCGTGAACTTCCGAGCCAGTGTTAAACTTTCCACCAAAACGGGCTCGTCGGGTGCTTTGAACTCCGTGCGAACGAAAACGCAGCACCGGATCGAGACGCGTCCCAAACACACCCAATGGACATCATATCAGCCCTAACTCACTCCGGCATGCGTTTCGTGAACTTCCGAGTCGGTGTTAAACTTTCCACCAAAACGGGCTCGTCGGCGCTTTGAACTCAGTACGAACGAAAACGCGGCACCGGAGCAAGATGCATCCCAAACACACCCAATGGACCTCATATGCGCCCTAACTCACTCCGGCATGCGTTTCGTGAACTTCCGAGTCGTTGTTAAACTTTCCACCAAAACGGGTCGTCGGCGCTCTGAACTCAATACGAATGAAAACACGGCACCGGAAGAAAACGCGTCCAAAACACCCCCAATGGACCTCATATGCGCCCTAACTCACTCCGGCATGCGTTTCGTGAACTTCCGAGCCGGTGTTAAACTTTCCACCAAAACGGGCTCGCTGGGTGCTCTGAACTCCGTGCGAACGAAAACGCGGCACCGGAGCAAGACGCATCCCAAACACACCCAATGGACGTCATATGCGCCCTAACTCACTCCGGCATGCGTTTCGTGAACTTCCGAGTCGTTGTTAAACTTTCCACCAAAACGGGCTCGTCGGCGCTCTGAACTCAGTACGAACGAAAACGCGGCACCGGAAGAAAACGCGTCCCAAACACACCCAATGGACCTCATATGGCCCTAACTCACTCCGGCAGACGTTTCGTGAATTTTTGAGCCGGTGTAGTTTTCCACCAAAACGGGCTCGTCGGGTGCTCTGAACTCCGTGCGAACGAAAACGTGGCAATGGAAGAAAACGTGTCGCAAACACACCCAATGGACCTCATATGCGCTCTCACTCACTCCCGCATGCGTTTTGTGAACTTCCGAGCCGGTGTTAAACTTACCACCAAAACGAGCTCGTCGAGTGATCTGAACTCCGTGCGAACGAAAAGCGGCACCGGAACAAAACGCATCCCAAACACACCCAATGGACGTCATATGCACCCTAACTCATTTCGGCATGCGTTTTGTGAACTTCCGAGCCGATATTAAAAACTTTCCACCAAAACGGGCTAGTCGGGTGCTCTTAACTCCGTGTGAATGAAAACGCGGCACCGGAAGAAAACGTGCCTTAAACACAGCCAATGGACGTCATATGCGATCTAACTCACCCCGGTATGCGTTTCGTGAACTTCCGAGCCAGTGTTAAACTTTCCACCAAAACGGGCTCGTCGGCGCTCTGAACTCAGTACGAACGAAAACGCGGCACCGGAAGAAAACGCGTCCCAAACACACCCAATGGACCTCATATGCGCCCTAACTCACTCCGGCAGACGTTTCGTGAACTTCCGAGCCGGTGTTAAACTTTCCACCAAAACGGGCTCGTCGGGTGCTCTGAACTCTGCGCGAACGAAAACGCAACACCGGATCAAAACGCGTCCCAAACACCCCCAATGGACATCATATGCGCCCTAACTCACTCTAGCATGCGTTTCGTGAACTTCCGAGCCGGTGTCAAACTTTCCACCAAAACGGGCTCGCTGGGTGCTCTGAACTCCGTGCGAACGAAAACGCGGCACCAGAGTAAGACGCATCCCAAACACACCCAATGGACGTCATATGCGCCCTAACTCACTCCGGCATGCGTTTCGTGAACTTCCGAGTCGTTGTTAAACTTTCCACCAAAACGGGCTCGTCGGTGCTCTGAACTCAGTACGAACGAAAAGCGGCACCGGAAGAAAACGCGTCCCAAACACACCCAATGGACCTCATATGCGCCCTAACTCACTCCGGCATGCGTTTCGTGAACTTCCGAGCCGGTGTTAAACTTTCCACCAAAACGGGCTCGTCAGGTGCTCTGAACTCCGTGCGGACGAATACGCGGCAATGGAAGAAAACGTGTCGCAAACACACCCAATGGACCTCATATGCGCTCTCACTCACTCCCGCTTGCGTTTTGTGAACTTCCGAGCCGGTGTTAAACTTTCCACCAAAACGAGCTCGTCGAGTGCACTGAACTCCGTGCGAACGAAAAGCGGCACTGGAATGAAACGCATCCTAAACACAGCCAATGGACGTCATATGCGCCCTAACTCACTCCGGGATGCGTTTCGTGAACTTCCGAGTCGTTGTTAAACTTTCCACCAAAACGGGCTCGTCGGTGCTCTGAACTCAGTACGAACGAAAAGCGGCACCGGAAGAAAACGCGTCCCAAACACACCCAATGGACCTCATATGCGCCCTAACTCACTCCGGCATGCGTTTCGTGAACTTCCGAGCCGGTGTTAAACTTTCCACCAAAACGGGCTCGTCAGGTGCTCTGAACTCCGTGCGGACGAATACGCGGCAATGGAAGAAAACGTGTCGCAAACACACCCAATGGACCTCATATGCGCTCTCACTCACTCCCGCTTGCGTTTTGTGAACTTCCGAGCCGGTGTTAAACTTTCCACCAAAACGAGCTCGTCGAGTGCACTGAACTCCGTGCGAACGAAAAGCGGCACTGGAATGAAACGCATCCTAAACACAGCCAATGGACGTCATATGCGCCCTAACTCACTCCGGCATGCGTTTCGTGAACTTCCGAGCCGGTGTTAAACTTTCCACCAAAACGGGCTCGTCGGCGCTCTGAACTCAGTACGAACGAAAACGCTGCACCGGAAGAAAACGCGTCCCAAACACAACCAATGGATCTCATATGCGCCCTAACTCACTCCGGCAGACGTTTCGTGAATTTTCGAGCCGGTGTTAAACTTTCCACCAAAACGGGCTCGTCGGGTGCTCTGAACTCCGTGCGAACGAAAACGCGGCAATGGAAGAAAACGTGTCGCAAACACACCCAATGGACCTCATATGCGCTCTAACTCACTCCCGCATGCGTTTTGTGAACTTCCGAGCCGGTGTTAAACTTTCCACCAAAACGAGCTCGTCGAGTGCTCTGAACTCCGCGCGAACGAAAAGCGGCACCGGAATGAAACGCATCCCAAACACAGCCAATGGACGTCATATGCGCCCTAACTCACTCCGGCATGCGTTTCGTGAACTCCAGAGCCGGTGTTAAACTTTCCACCAAAACGGGCTCGCTGGGTGCTCTGAACTCCATGCGAACGAAAACGCGGCACCGGAGCAAGACGCATCCCAAACAAACGAAAACGCGTCCCAAACACACCCAATGGACCTCATATGCGCCGTAACTCACTCCGGCAGACGTTTCGTGAATTTTCGAGCCGGTGTTAAACTTTCCACCAAAACGGGCTCGTCGGGTGCTCTGAACTCCGTGCGAACGAAAACGCGGCAATGGAAGAAAACGTGTCGCAAACACACCCAATGGACCTCATATGCGCTCTCACTCACTCCCGCATGCGTTTTGTGAACTTCCGAGCCGGTGTTAAACTTTCCACCAAAACGAGCTCGTCGAGTGCTCTGAACTCCGTGCGAACGAAAAGCGGCACCGGAACAAAACGCTTCCCAAACACACCCAATGGACGTTATATGCACCCTAACTCACTTCGACATGCATTTTGTGAACTTCCGAGCCGATATTAAAAACTTTCCACCAAAACGGGCTAGTCGGGTGCTCTTAACTCCGTGTGAATGAAAACGCGGCACCGGAAGAAAACGTGTCTTAAACACAGCCAATGGACGTCATATGCGATCTAACTCACTCCGGTATGCGTTTCGTGAACTTCCGAGCCAGTGTTAAACTTTCCACCAAAACGGGCTCGTCGGCGCTCTGAACTCAGTACACACGAAAACGCGGCACCGGAAGAAAACGCGTCCCAAACACACCCAATGGACCTCATATGCGCCCTAACTCACTCCGGCAGACGTTTCGTGAACTTCCGAGCCGGTGTTAAACTTTCCACCAAAACGGGCTCGTCGGGTGCTCTGAACTCTGCGCGAACGAAAACGCAACACCGGATCAAAACGCGTCCCAAACACCCCCAATGGACATCATATGCGCCCTAACTCACTCCGGCATGCGTTTCGTGAACTTCCGAGCCGGTGTCAAACTTTCCACCAAAACGGGCTCGCTGGGTGCTCTGAACTCCGTGCGAACGAAAACGCGGCACCAGAGCAAGACGCATCCCAAACACACCCAATGGACGTCATATGCGCCCTAACTCACTCCGGCATGCGTTTCGTGAACTTCCGAGTCGTTGTTAAACTTTCCACCAAAACGGGCTCGTCGGTGCTCTGAACTCAGTACGAACGAAGAGCGGCACCGGAAGAAAACGCGTCCCAAACACACCCAATGGACCTCATATACGCCCTAACTCACTCCGGCAGACGTTTCGTGAATTTTCGAGCCGGTGTTAAACTTTCCACCAAAACGGGCTCGTCAGGTGCTCTGAACTCCGTGCGGACGAATACGCGGCAATGGAAGAAAACGTGTCGCAAACACACCCAATGGACCTCATATGCGCTCTCACTCACTCCCGCTTGCGTTTTGTGAACTTCCGAGCCGGTGTTAAACTTTCCACCAAAACGAGCTCGTCGAGTGCACTGAACTCCGTGCGAACGAAAAGCGGCACTGGAATGAAACGCATCCTAAACACAGCCAATGGACGTCATATGCGCCCTAACTCACTCCGGCATGCGTTTCGTGAACTTCCGAGCCGGTGTTAAACTTTCCACCAAAACGGGCTCGTCGGCGCTCTGAACTCAGTACGAACGAAAACGCTGCACCGGAAGAAAACGCGTCCCAAACACAACCAATGGACCACATATGCGCCCTAACTCACTCCGGCAGACGTTTCGTGAATTTTCGAGCCGGTGTTAAACTTTCCACCAAAACGGGCTCGTCGGGTGCTCTGAACTCCGTGCGAACGAAAACGCGGCAATGGAAGAAAACGTGTCGCAAACACACCCAATGGACCTCATATGCGCTCTAACTCACTCCCGCATGCGTTTTGTGAACTTCCGAGCCGGTGTTAAACTTTCCACCAAAACGAGCTCGTCGAGTGCTCTGAACTCCGCGCGAACGAAAAGCGGCACCGGAATGAAACGCATCCCAAACACAGCCAATGGACGTCATATGCGCCCTAACTCACTCCGGCATGCGTTTCGTGAACTTCAGAGCCGGTGTTAAACTTTCCACCAAAACGGGCTCGCTGGGTGCTCTGAACTCCGTGCGAACGAAAACGCGGCACCGGAGCAAGACGCATCCCAAACAAACGAAAACGCGTCCCAAACACACCCAATGGACCTCATATGCGCCGTAACTCACTCCGGCAGACGTTTCGTGAATTTTCGAGCCGGTGTTAAACTTTTCACCAAAACGGGCTCGTCGGGTGCTCTGAACTCCGTGCGAACGAAAACGCGGCAATGGAAGAAAACGTGTCGCAAACACACCCAATGGACCTCATATGCGCTCTCACTCACTCCCGCATGCTTTTGTGAACTTCCGAGCCGGTGTTAAACTTTCCACCAAAACGAGCTCGTCGAGTGCTCTAAAACTCCGTGCCGAACGAAAAAGCGGCACCGGAACAAAACGCTTCCCAAACACACCAATGGACGTCATATGCACCCTAACTCACTTCGGCACGCGTTTTGTGAACTTCCGAGCCAATATTAAAAAACTTTCCACCAAAACGGGCTAGTCGGGTGCTCTTAACTCCGTGTGAATGAAAACGCGGCACCGGAAGAAAACGTGTCTTAAACACAGCCAATGGACCGTCACATGCGATCTAACTCACTCCGGTAATGCGTTTCGTGAACTTCCGAGCCTGT